>FMBT01000297.1:0-729289 GCA_900095095.1 Fragilariopsis cylindrus CCMP1102
CGGACAACCGCCACTCAATGATGCTATGCACTCTTCCATCCAAGCATTCCAGATCGTATTAGAATATGGAATTCGTTATTTTCCCAAGAAGAAAGGAATTAGTCTCCTGTTCTGCGAATCAAACCATGGCGAGACAACATTCCAACATGCTTGTGTAAAATTTGGATGTTTTTTTCGTTATCTCTACGGACGTGTGATGTTTGTCGAAGATACAGAACTTGGTTGCAAGAAAGTAATGGAAGTCGTAGAAGATACTCTTGCAAGATATTCAGACACACCCGTTAATGTTCCAGAAGCATTATTATCGGCAGCTATTGATGAAAATGTCCATTTAGATTGTGTATATTTTCTGTTACGGAGAGAACCTGATTCGTTATTGAAACTACTACCACGATTATTACAATCTTCGTCGTCATCGGTATCGGCGTCTGGTTCTCCTAATGACAATGCCGATGACAACAAAAGTCGTAACTCGTCAAAAAAGAGAAAACGTAAAACGACAACAGCAACTTAGACCTAGACGTCGACAGCGATTAACAGAAACATTTATTATTCCACCGTTTGCAATAAGTGCTGTCTCTACTGGCAAATCTGAACCGTGGAATCAGATATACAAGGAAGCATGCCTGTTTTTATCTTTGAGTTGGTTGTATCGATATTTCAGGTATAAAAGGAGTCAAACAGGAACAGCACTTGAGCAATGGACAGCCATACAAAGAAATTACAGGAAAAAGAAAAGAGGACACGTAGACGAGACACATTATCGTGTTGCTCAATTGATCGTAGTTGACTTCCTTTAGTAGCAATATTTCCGTATACCCGTAGATTCATATCATAACTCTACAAAGTTGTGTAATCAGTAAATAATAGTTACAAATGAAATATGTGTCAGCAGCAAATATGCAGCATAGAACTCACCTATAACGCAAACTAACAAATATAGAACATTTCTACTTGGCGTCTTCTTGGTTAATGGACGGCTTATGTTGCTTTTTTCTCACGGCTTACTATAACACGAATGGCTAGACAATGATAAATACACCCAATCCAAGGATAGCATTTCTATTTATTTCTACAGCTTTATCATGTTAACCTTTACCTTCTTCCAATAACAGTAAAGCCACAGAAAAAAACCCTGTCGCCGGCCATTATAGAGTAAAACGTCATCCGTATTTTCATCCGCCGATTCGATTCATACACAATCTAGAATCATTCGATGATTCATTCATTCATTCAATTTCTTATTATTTTCTCTTCGTTTCCGCTTTTTTTTCTTTCGGTGGTTGGGCTTGCGGAAATATATGACATTTCGCTCGATTTTTATTAGAACCACATTATTTGTCGCGGAATAATTTTCACTCACGTTTCATCCCATTTATTTTTTTAATTCGTAGCGGAATATTTCCATTCCCGTGGACGAAACGAAAAATAGGCGAAGAACGGCACTCCAGAAAGAAAACCTGAAACGTATCTAATAACAATAAAAGCATCAACTGCAATCAGTTGTGAAGCTATGAATTTACAATAAAAAGTGGACACCTTTACAATACACAGTATACTAGCTAGTAGTTGCTTCTTCTATTGTTTTACGGTGTTACTTACTGTACATACTAGATGGATTGTTTCCTACTGTTTCAAAGGAAAACTCTTCACGATTGATTGATTCAATTCAGAAGGATAGTGTTCGTTATTATTATTGGCTCCTGTACTTGAAGAAACAAAAGAGATGGGAGAGCTACTATAATATGAATCATAATACATTACACACTGAAGATAATACTAGGATTTTCAGGAAGAATCACTTAATAAACCCAAACAACAACGACAATAACAAGTCCTTTTCTGCTTATCGAACAAAAAGTAATATCCTCAGTGAAGAAGAAGAGGATATGGCGCCGCCGATAGTTCTATCCCGATCGTCGTTGTCCCGATTGTCGTCGTTTTGGTCGTCGTTGTCATCGTCGTCATTAAATAAGCAACAGAATAATAATAATAGACATAAACATAAACAAAAACGTCGACGACGTACAATAATGAAATATTATTATTGGTTCCTCCGAATTGGTATACTGCTGTTAGCAGTATTTTTCGTTCTGTATAATATGTATACAAATTTTATATCTATGAATTATCACTACAATGAGAGAATAAATAATAGTATCACGACTAGTACTACTACGCTGGGACAACAAACCAATACTACTACTACATCTGCTAACACTACTAGTTACTATAAATTATGGGATCGTGTTACTGGAACAATTGATATTTCTGCTTTGAATTATTTGGTCGAAGAAGAACAATATCAAAAACAAATTAACAAAAGAAAGAAAACAAGTTTCGAATTGTTAGAGGAAGTGCTAAAAGAACAGAAGCAGCAACAACAGCAACAACAACAACAAAATCAGCAGCAGCAGAATGAAAAGGATATTGAACAGCAACAACAACCACCGCCATTATTATCCTGTTTCGAACCTGATTGGGATCGTACAAATCATGCTGTCATTGGAAGATTAGATAGCAGCGACAGCAGCACTAGTAAACAACAACAACAACAACAACAACAACAACTGAAACTTAATAGAAATAATCTTGTTTTACCATTATTGAATGTGGGGATGCCCAAATCAGGAAGTTCGACATTATTGCGTTTTTTACGACATGATTTGAAATGGAATGTGAGTCATAACATTGTAACAAATACAAATACAAATACAAATACAAATACAAATACAAATTCAGATGCAACCAAAATTAATAGCCATAGCAAGCAGCAGAAGCAACATCAGCAACAGCATTCATACGTTGGACAATTAATGAAACAAGCTATTGATGAGGGATTATCATCACCATTCGCTCTTTTATCATCATCCTCCTCTGATTATTATCAAGCACATACTCAAATGGATTATACAATACTATCAACATCAACTCCAACTTTGTCATCGTCATCGTCATCGTTATCGTCGTCCGATAGTATGAATTTCTTTCCACAAATATCATTATTAGATGAGATACATCATTCCACACCGAATGCAACATTTGTACTATTATTTCGTCCTATTAATGATTGGATTCGAAGTGTTAAATCATGGCATCGATTACAATATAGATGGATGGAAGGTGGCGCTGCAGCTATAACCAATAACAATACTAACAATGATCACAATAATAACAATGGCGGTATTATACCAACAACACAAATTCCTGGTTTACTATTAACAGAATCACAACGTACTATACGGAAACAAAATCCAAATGAACCATTAGCTGCAACAGACAAACAATTAAAAGATTGGTGGTGTACACATATTAATCATATCCGTAAATTTGTGAATATGTATCCATCACATACATTATTAGAATTAGATTTATATAATAGAAATAATAAAACAACTAATACATTACAGCAAATATTTTTTGATAATAATCATGACAGCAAGAGTATAACATGGGGAGAAGCTAATTCAAATCCAAACGCAAAAACTGCAGTAGGATCAAATCCTAATGGACCAATATCAATGACCACCAAATATTATCAACTTTGGAACTATACAACACATACATTAAATACTAATAACACTAACAAAAGTAGTAATAGTACGATGATGATGGCGACTTTGGCGGATAATAAGAATAAGAATGAAAATAATCCAATACTAACGAGTTTAGAAATTTTAGAAAACATCTTGAAGGAACAACAAAAAGATAAGATTCGTCGTCGTGAAAAGACAAAGAAAGGAAGAGGAGGAGACAATAATGACAAATGTTTTCGACCTCAACCGTACAACGTATCCACAACAACAACAACATCAACATCATCATTAATCGAATTACCAATAATAAATATTGGTCTACCAATGGACATATGGAATAATAAATTACGTGATTTCTTTTCCTGTCAAGGATTAAAAGTTGTACATAGAAAAGCACTTGGTTCGAATGGTAAAATTAGAATTGGTAATACTGGAAAAAAAATGTTTGAGGCGGTTACGGAAGCACATGTACCACCATTAAGTGGATATTTCGGTAAAAATAGACAAATTTTTACTGCAATGGATTACACACCAGCATTAAATTCTTCGTCGTCTACATCAGGGAGTAATACTGATAAAAACAAAAACAAACACAAACACAAACCTGTATCTGCATATTTTCCACAAATACAACTATTAGATGAAATACATGAAGAGAGTCCATCTTCGACATTTTTACTACCATTTTTTAGTCCAGATAATATCAATGATTGGTTGAATTGGACACAAAATTTTCATAACTTTACAGAACGATGGGCACGATCTGATATACCAGGTTTAATATTAACAAAAGAACAACGTATTGCAAAACAATCCCCGTGCAAAATAATTGAAACTGATAATGAAGTAATTGACCATGACAATACTAGTGAGGGAGAAATACCAATAGTAGCGTCTGAAATAGAAACAGCATCACTACGTCGTTGTGTACAATTAAGTGATGATCAGCTACGAGATTGGTGGTGTGGACATGTAAAGCATATACGTAAATTTGTTGAAACATATAACAATTCACATAAGCTTATCGAATTAGATTTATCAAATAAGGAATCAACGATTAAAACAATTGAAGATATTATAAATAATATGAATATGAACACTCCTATTCCAACGACTTCGACGTCAACGAGTATAAACAATACTACTAATAAACTGAATCAAACCTGCATTGACATTCTTTTTTTCTGAAAGCACAACGCAGCAACAGAAGCAAAATATTACTCTCTACGTAGAGTGGTGTGGTAGTTGCAGTTTTGTGGATAATGCAATACAATACAGTGGATTGGAATGGAATGGAATAATTTATAATGATAGCAGTTGGATAATACACTATAGCAGCAAGACAATCAATCAGCTTTTTTCTTGAATATATCATTTTTGCTACTTATGATTACCTTTGCCTTGTATTATAATTGTTTTATTTAGAAACATATTAACTCTTTTATAATCTTTTGGAAAACCTGTTATCCAATTCCTTTTTTGTGCCTCATGTATGATTAGTTTATATGGAACATTATCTGATGAACCTTTCTGTAATACAACAGCTTTAGCATTCCTACTGTACAGACATACATTTGGTGTATAATCATTACCTAATATCTTACAATACAATTCTGTTGTTATACTATTATAGAATTTTGTATTTGGTTTTAACTGAAAATAATTTAATTTTTCAACACGATAAGTGCTACTGTTGTTAGTAGTTGTTGACGACGGCGACGACATTGTTGGCGACGACATTGTTGAATCTGTTGATGACAATTCTTTCAATACTTCACGTGCTAATGGTAATGTTTCATGTAGATTATGATACCCTTTTGTACTGAATTTTTTTTTTTTTTTCAATTTCTACCTTCATTTTTAAAATTTCGTATGTAATTCCATATTGAATCACAATATCTTTTTTGTGTTCGGTCTTTATCAAGTGTGGAATTAGGATGTTTTGTATGTTGAAAATTATAGGATAAACAATAATTTTTCATCCCTTCTTTGTATGTACTTGGTAACCAATCAGAATATCGTCGATAGGCACCAACAATAATAATTTCATCATAGTCTAAATAATCAATAAATACTCTATATAAAGTTTTGATTTTATCTGTAAATGCTGTTCCTACTTTATAACTATACCCTTCAGTAGAATCCACTATACTTAAATCTAATATATATTTATTTTCGGACCAACATCTATCAATCATGTCCTGTCGTTGTCGTTGTTGTTTTAGTTTTATTGTTTCCTTATTTGCATTTGCAGTATTGTCAGTAACAATACGAGTATATGTTCTATTATTTGCAAAATGGTTTTGCATACATTTATAGGATCCCATAAAAGGTCCTCTTATATCTGGATTACCATGGTTTCCGATATATACCACTTGATCTTTCTCTAAAATGCAGTTTGAAAATCTTGATTTTTATTAGAAGAATCTTTCGCCATTGATTCGTCGCGCGACCACACATCAAAAAATAGGCAAGCAACAAAAACGACATAAAAGCAAGGAACAAAAAGTCAGCCAACAAAGAAGATCGAAGGAACGTACGTAGAACAATAAAACAATGACGTGCCTTCAATAAACCCAATCACAAAAGCCGAATTATGGTATGTCATAAAAGATTTTCTAGTAGTCGTACTAGTCGAAGATATTTTTTGACCGTTATTACCAAGAGAGCTTACCTCTTTGTAAACACCACTGCACAAAATCCGAATGACGATTGTTTTTTTCACATCTTGTCACGATTTAGTCATTCACGTGCGTCGTCGCCAGCTAGCATTATTCGTTCGCCAAGACATGCTGGATAACCGGTAACATATGCTGGGAATGAAAATTCAAATAATTGTACCGTACATACAGTAAATGCATCAATCGCCCCGTACACATGACATAAAAGCAGACGAGCGAGCATCAGCATTCGTCACCAACGCATCAGCCAATATATCAGAACTCGGATTGTCAATCAAGAGATCGCACAAAACAAGTAAAACTAAGTTAATCCAATCCTTGACATCTTAGTACATATCACAATCATAATACAACAAAGCACTGTACAGTACTGTCGACACACATATCAAAAGAAATAAAAATTATTTACACACATCATCATCGCTTCGCCTTCCCGTCTGTCTAGCTTTTTCTTAATATACACTACAATTTACATCACATCAATTCACCAATCACGATGATGGAGTACAAAGCCAACAATAACAATAATATTGTTCGGCTAATATCAATAATAGGCGTAGTAGTATGCTTCACCGTGAACAACAATTGTGATGTGTCTTCCTTCGTTGTACCCTCTTCGTCGACATCGACGAAGATAATACAGCGTGCCTCACCTTCCTCATTCTCTCACACGCCCAGACTACACAATCTTCGTATGGCTGCGGATGATGATGATTCGGATGATGATGATGATGATGGTGGTATGGATTGGATGTCTGGACCACCGGCTGGACAACCAGAAATGGAAATAATTGAATGTGATGTGGCAATTATTGGTGGTGGACCCGCTGGTGCCACCTGTGCCTTATATACCTCACGTGCTGATTTAACAACAGTGATATTAGATAAAAATGAAGCCGTCGGTGCCTTAGCCATTACTAGTCATATTGCGAATTATCCGGGTGTCGATCGGGCAATGACAGGTATGGAATTATTACAACAAATGAAAACACAAGCGAAAGAATATGGTACACGTATTGTAGAACGTGCACAAGTCTTTATGATTGAAATTAAAACTGATATGGTCGAGAAAGATGAAAATGGGAATAAGCCATATAATAAAGTGATATATACACCGGACTGTACAGTCCATGCACGATCTATTGTATTAGCAACTGGTGCAATGGGACGATCTATGCCCTATTTGCCGGGAGAAGAAAAATATTTAGGTCAAGGTGTGAGTTATTGTGCCACCTGTGATGGTGCATTTTATCGTGATGCCGAAGTTGCGGTATTTGGTGCTACCGGTGAAGCATTAGAAGAAGCATTATTTCTCACAAAATTTGCCTCGAAGGTACATTGGATCACACCCATTGATGTCACTGGTTATTTAGATAGATTAGAACATGATAAATTAAGTGTTGGTAATGTGGAATTTAATCATTTATTTGAAGAAGAAACACTCAAAGATTTTTTAGCGTTATCCAATGTAGAACATCATAATAAAGCAAGATTGCGTGAAGTAGAAGGGAATGTCAGTGGTGTGACAGGTGTCCGTGTTCGGAATCAAGGTGGTAAAAAAGCTGATGATACCATCATTGCTGTCGAAGGTGCATTTATCTATGGTGCCGGTGGTGGATCAAAACCAATTACTGAATTTTTATCAGGATCGGGTATTGATTTAGATGATGCGGGTGGTGTTGTAGTAGATGATTCGATGGAATCGACTAGTCAAAAGGGTGTCTTTGGTATTGGTGATATACGTAATACACCCTATAAACAAGTGGTGGTGGCTGCAGCAGATGGTTGTATTGCTGCTATGTCCATTGAAAAGTATCTGAAAGATCGTAAAAATATTAAAGTGGATTGGATACATAAATAAGCAAACAAAGAAAGACGAGAATGAATTATTTGATTAATGTAACGAACGGAACACAAACGACAACGAAACGAAACGAAAAAAAATGAACGATAATAACACTAAGCTAGTAATAACAATATTAATAATATCTAATGATTGGGATCAATTGAATTAACAAGAAAGAAGAAGCGCGCACATATTAGAGACATGATGGATGGTATAATATGGAGTTGTGGGATATGGTAGGGTATGACATGTCATGGTGTAGCGTGGCGTGGCGTGGCGTGATGGAACGTTGATAGATATAATATGATACATAGTATAAACCAAACTTAAACCCTTCACTTTTTCACAGTAAATAAACTATTGATACAGTATTCTATATTTATAGCAGGTACGATATAGGTAGGAAGGACGATACTGCACTCGTCTACTGTAGTGTCATTCGTACCGGACCGGACCAACAAAGGAGTTCAGTCGTCGACACCTAAAACGAACTACTGTATATACAAACAAAAATTCAAATTACTCGCATAACTCTCACTATAACGAACTACAATACTACTAGCTAGTCAGCAGTGGTGCTAATACAATAATAGGTGGTATGTTTACAGTACGTCGTATCGTGCTAGCTACGATAAGACTGTCGGCAGTTATTAACGGACACTTTCTGTTCCTATTATATGTCTTCCTACATATAGCTAGGTATAAGTGGAACTATCACGTTGCACTGCACGACAGTCTAATAAAATGAGACCTACGATGAGCGAGATCTATTATAAAATTGAAAAAAAAGACAAATACAATTCAAGACAAAACTCAGCTGATGCATTATTTGTTATACTATTATATTATTTGGTTCTATCAGTACCACTCAAAGTGTGTATAGACACTAGAATAAGATACACTTCTTCATCTACAGTATATCTTTATTCAAATGAAACAATCTCTTTGTTCGAAGTAATGAAGCAAGTGTCCGTGAATCTTTGTTCGAAGATGAAGCAAGTGACCGTGAGTATTAGTACTGTACGGTGTAATGATACTGTCTACAACAAGTTTGATTAACTCGATTAAAATAACCTTGACAACTGCTTGATTGATTGATTCTTGTGTCGAGTGAGTCCCTAATAAACTATCCTCAGCCATGCATGCATCGGCGTGTCAATGTTCATCAGCGACACACTCATTCTTCTACTAGTACACTCCATCATGAACCATCCGCCGATCTCAATAAAAAAATCTTTGCTTTATTTCTCTTGATGTGTGACGATAATAAGGCAATATACGGTAGGCGCAGGCAAATCCAATATATACACTGTAGGAAATCTTTCTTCCAATCATATTCACACTAGCTGCAGTACCCTTTACTGTACAGTACGCAATCACATAAAAACATATATTCTCATCCCAGCAACCAAATTAAGATTGGGTAGTTATTTTTGCGGCACAGCACAGCACAGCACACCGAAACTAATATCGATCTCTCTAATAATCTATTATTGTTCTGTATATCATCGAGAGAGTACTGTAGATAGTTTTTGATGGGTCGAGTAGAACATCGCTTATTATTATTACTCGCGTTATTAAGTATAGGTCAACAACAACAGCAAAAAGACCAAGGCAAAGCAGGAGAGTAGAGATGTCAGGATATCACCAAAAACCTCAAATAAGACGGAAAGAACAAGGAATGATGATGACGACACGAGTAATAGTAGAACGACGACGAGCTAGTGCGGCAGTATCGACTATTACAACAACACCAACAATGATGACGATGATGATGATTCTTGCGGTTGGTGTTGTCGTTGTAACAACTGCCGCACTAGTAGCTCATCCCACAAATGCGTTTGCTGCTCATCAGAATTATTATCCTCCGAATCAGAATCATCATCGGCGAATAATGTTGGCAAAACATTCCTCAATTATTTTGAATCTGAATTTATATAAATTGCGGGGAGGTAGTAGCAGTAGTAGTAATAATAGCAAATCGTCGGCATCGGTATTGATGACGACAGGTACAAGTAATATTCTTGGTGGTGGTGGTGGTGGTGGTGGTAACCCCAACGGCGATGATGCATTAATAGTATCTACCAGTAAAGAAGACACACCAGTTGTCGACGACAAAGACACACCAGAAGAAATATATCGGAAACGTGGTATGACAATAGCATTATTATTAAGTAATTTTTCGGTGATGGGTGCCAAATGTGCATTGCCATCGGTATTATCCTTATTACTGTCCTCGGATCGTGGTTTATCCTTTATTACTACTACTGCTACAAGTACTGCAATAAGTAATTCATCACCCCAGAATCAATTTTCAAAATTATTAGGTCTATCCACATTAGCAATTGCTATTGGTAAATTAGTATTAGGACCAGTGATAGATAAATTAGGTGGTATCAAATCATTACAAATCACATTAGGTCTATTAATACTGTTACTGTCAATAATAACCTGTTGTCAACAGTTTCTAATTTTTGCTATAGCATGGATTGGTATTGATTTTATTTTTTCGAGTTGTTGGGCATCTTGTATATCCTCCATCCAACAATCATTTTCCAATGCTGAGGAATGGGGAACACAAGTCGGTTATTTAGCAACAGGTGCAAGACTGGGTAATACGATCTCATTTAGTATCTTTGGTAGTCTATTATATCTATTGGAAACAAATCAATATCTGAAGAATAGTATTCAACAACCATGGAGAATAATTTTTGGTGTATCCACTCTATTACAATTGATACCATTATGTTTATTATATCATTTTGGTAAATTGACAATAAGTAAAAATCAGGAACAAAAACAGCAACAATCGGTTGGTACTGCCGCTGATACTACTACTGCTGCAACTACTGCTACTGCTAATCCAACATCAAGTTCAAGTAGTTCAAGTAATTCATCATCATCATCATTATCATCAATATCTATATTAAAAAAGGAAATGAAAACAATTGAATTTTGGTTACATTTAATATCACGGTCGTGTTTAATGGTATTTGCATCCTTTCTGTTATTTGTACCAACATTAATGAATCAATTATATGATTGTTCTTCGGCAATATCCGCACAAGTGGCATCCATCTATTCCTTTGGTTGTTTACTCGCTGTATCATTTGGTTCCAAAACATTTTCGAATTTATCATCATCTACGTCGTCGTCGTCGTCGTCGTCGTCGTCTCCTAAAAAACAAATTTTGGCTATAATAAGTTTACTATCATTAGCAACATTAGCATCCTATGTACAATTAGCAAATGCTATTGGTATACTATCATTAACAAAAGTCATGTCCACAATATCATTGTTTCTATGGGGATTTGCATTCTCCTTACCATTTTATTTACCATCGTCATTATATGCATTAGAACGTGGGGGACGGAATGGATCGGCAACAATATCCGATTGTTTTGATTTTTTTGGATTTGGTGCATTAGCATTTTTTAATAAATATGTAACATCCATTCAACAACATTCGGTACCATCCTCCTGGATTGGTTGTTTTACTATAACAACATCATGTTCCATTATTGCTATGATCACACAATCATTAGCTGTATATTTTGTAGAAAAAAAGAAGAAGAAGAAAAAAGAAAATTCGAGCATTAAAACGACGACTTCTGCGAAACCTGTCGTAGCTTGAATGGAGCAAAACAAAACAAAACAAAACAAAACAAAACGACTTATAACGCTAACTAACGCAAGATTATCTAGCCTGGAGAGCTAACATATATATTATAGTATAATAAAAATTGGCGCATGTTGTTAAGTTTCCTAGTTTAACGAGAGCAGCACATACACACACACACACACACACACACACATAAACCTTGTTAATCGTTAGATAAATGTTATGATAGATATGCATTTCTTTGCTTTCGTTTATAATAGCTATACAAACATTTGTTGGATTGGATCCGTGTCTATTTAGCTGCCTTCCCCGGAATCCTGCCTGTATCGAGTCATTGATTGTACACAAGATGCATGATGGTTTTTTATCTAAGTAAACGAATGAAAGAGAAGAGAGGCAGGACCGAACAAAAAAGAAAAGAGAAAAAGGCGATCCCTAAACAAGCAATATCATAACCAAATACAGTACAAAATACTGCAATCGAAATTATGCCAGTCCGAAAACCAAGCAATTGTTGTATGTACGCAAACCCCGCAAATGTGTTATTTTCTACTATAGGATAGGACGATTGCGATGTATCCATGATGACTCTGATTGATTCTGATTGATTCGACGAGTCAATTTCTACAAATTACGGTACGGTGTCTCCTATATGCTACAAAGTGCAAGTAGACCATGTGTATAGCAAATCCAAAAGAGAACTGAACTTCTTTAAAATAAATTGATAACAAAGAACAAGATATCCAAAGCACCCAAAAATGAGTCGTGAGTTTCCACGCGATAGGACCTACATAATTGTACGAGCGTGTTGCATTTTTATTAAGTTTGATTTGAATTTATTTATCTCATTATCTGTTATTGTCGAGACCGTTAAAAAAATAGTAATAAAAAACCAGAAAGAAGAGAACTATACTCTTCGGCGTAGGACAAGAAGCTGTGTCCTTTCGATGCTACTGTATTCCTTATTGCTTCTTCAAGATGTCTCCTACCACCGTCCTCTACAAATGCAACGATCCCAATTGGGAACGTGTAGACCCAGAAGCAGATAGCAACGTAACAGTAAAGTCGTCGTCGTTTATGTACTTCGAAAATGGCCTTGATGGTGTCCTCAAAGCTCGGCAGGGTGCCGAAGCATTGATAGCTGCTAATCCTGAAATTAGCTCGCTACTTCGAGGTGTGATCCTTGCATCGACCTTCGCAACCATCGACCGGAAGGAGAAGTATTTTCTCGAAATTGAGGCGAAGAAAAAGAAGAAGAGCAAGAAGATGTCGTTATTATTGTTGCGACCAAAAAAGAAAATGCGACGAGAAAATATTAATAACAATGCTATTACACGAGACGCTACGCCAATATTTGATGCCATAGAAGAAACAAATAGAATGAAACATACTAGCAACAAGGGAATATTAGCGTTGCTAGATTTGCATATCCCTCTCCTATTTTGCATCTTCAATTATTTAGGAGAAACACAAGACGAACTTCGGAATTTGATACTTGTTTCAAAACAAGTTTATCAGATTTGTTATGGTAGCTATGGCAGACCAGGGATTGAATGGAAAATTATTCCTTCATTTGAAATCAGTACATTACAAAACGAAGTTTTTGGTGGTGTTGGTTCGATTGAAACATTATTGATCAATTTATATCATCATTCATTAAATACTAAGACAAAAAACAAGTTACAATTTTATCGACACATGCGGGTGAATGATTTGCAAAAATTTCATGGTAGAAATATTAGTGAAGATATTATACGACACATTAAAATGAATATTCGAATGAGTGGAATTACTACGTTAGATATTTCTATCCTGTTGCCAACAATGCAGATACGGGAATGTTGTTTACTCACATGCATTCTACCATATATTGTTCCAAATTTACTGGAACTCCATTCATCAAATTTGTCTATGCGTGATATGTCACTTGAAGACTTTTCAAAGAATTGCAATTTCTTGGAAACAATTACATCGAATAATAGTACGGATATATCATTGAATGGTTTTGCAATGAGCTTTTCCAACAATCTAAGAGGAATATACATGGACAATTCTGTGTTCTCTGTCTACTCTAATACTGATATGAAGGAATTTTCCGATCTGGTCAATCATGAAAGGAGTTTCATATTCAGTCATTGTTGCAAATCTCTTGAACGTGTTTCAATTCGGAACGCCAAATATTGCGATGGGAAAATCACACAAAATGCCTTAATAAAATTTGTTCGGAATGCTCCTTCTAGTATGCGTTGGTTTCGAAGTGATCTATCTCAAGATAATATAACAATGTTGCAATTGGAACGACCCGGAATCGAATTAGTGAATTGAAGAAAATATAAATAGATAAATAAATAATGAAAAAGATGGTAAAAATAATAACGGACACGAAGATGAAGATTATACACAAATATGACGCAACAACTTGAATGCGTTGTCTCCTGTAACTGATATCATCGTCCCATAGGAAATTCGATGAGATTATGAGGGCACATAGATCATTTTTTAGTTCGTTAGAGGAGGATGTTGGGTCTAGGTCCAGTATTTTGTTTCAAATTGATGGCAAAGAGCATATAGCGAGTCTCCCTCCGGTTGTAGTGAATAGCATATTCTCTTTTATTACCAAAAGAACTACAATTAATTGTTAAATTTTATTGGCAAGTATCTTATTATAATCATCTTGAATTCTTCTTGTTAGCCTTTTGGATGCGTCTACACTCTTCTTTATGTGTTGGCCAGCTCTGAACTTGGTGCTCCCTGCAGCAGAATGCGATTGAGTTGCAGCCTTTGCAATATTTAAGCGCTACAGTTACGCCACAGATAGCACAGAATTTCTTAGGATCTTGTGGTAGAGCCATCTCATTGGACCTAGTGGTTTGGGCTGCAATGCCAGATTGGAAACTACTCTTCGACAATTTCGACTTTTCCTTTCCAACTTTTTGCGTCTTTTGACGTATGGCAGTATCAAGCTTCGACCTGGCAGTCTCTAAGTCAAATTCAATTGGACTTGCAAATAACGTCGTCACATTGAGTTTCGCCCGTACATCACTATTCAATACCTGCCACCATCGTTCAGTCCCTGGATCAGCGAAGATACCATTATCGCTCTTCGTGCCATCCGTTTTCTTACCCTCTATTTTTAACTTTCCGGTAAGTTTAGCCATTGTATAAGCATATTGTTTCATCCCTCCCATATCTTTAGAATTTAAGAGATACAATGAGTACTACATATATGCAAAGACCACAACAATACAACAAAACACACCATAACACACAAATAAATAAATACCTAACGTACCTTCGGGTGGTACCGCACCGTCACCGGACAGAAGATGGGCTACGGAAGCATCTTTCGGGACCGTCTCGTCATATTTCGACACATGAATTGTATGAGACCACCAATCGCCAAGATCGTGAACGAATTGTATGTTCATACTGTCATGACTACTATTATCTAATGTAAATAGTTGTCCTATTGATATATCTTTGTCATTTGCCATCGCCCCACCTATATAGAAGAATTGGAACATATTGTCTAATGCCGTCGACTTTTTCGGTCCCAACCAACATTCATTACTCATCATTTTAATTGATTCATCCCTCAATTCGGATACGGATATATCGACATCTCCCTTAATTCGTCGGAATGCATAACAATGATAGTTGCTAGTCCATCCAATTGCTGGACATAAAACTTGATGGTATAAATTCTGCATCGTTATATCTGGTGAAACGATTATCTCGCGTTGTACGACGGGAGTTATTCCATCCAAAGTGACAACTAACTTTAGCCAAGGACCAACAACAGTGATCGATGTGTCACGTTGCTCTTTCATACCAAAAATAGTCTCCTCAAATTCCTTACAACGATGTAGATCTCTTTCTTTCATCTCCAAACAGAATTCACGATACTTACGTTGGTTAACAATTCCATTCTTTCCTCCTGTTTTTGAGGATGCAACTAATGACAACGCCAACGTCGATTTACTCATTGGAGATATCGATGGTGGTCTAATGGCGACATTTTGCAAGGCTGCCTGTGCCCTACGAGATATTGGTCCATGATATGTATCCATGATCGAATTATAGCCCGTTCCTGATATGTCAGCACTTATGAAGTCATTGGATGTGAAGTATTCCATAAGAGTTTGTTTCTTTGTTGCATTCTCTTCCACTATCATCAGCATTACAATATCTGGTGAAGAATGATCCTTTATACCAAATGATGATGACGACATGATATTTGTTAGATCGTGAAGTTCGTACGGTTTAGCAATTAGTAGATTAGATGCCTTTACCGTCATAGATTTAGACGGTAGGTAGATCTCGTATCGTTTTTTGTCAGATAACCAAAATCCACACCGTCCAATTTGGCCATTCAAATGAGAACTTCCTTGTAATCCATGTAATTGAACACGCAGTCCAAATAAATTAAATTCATCATTATCTTGTATCATTTCGCATGGTGGTTCTTGAATAAAGTCTTCAAATGATAAATCTACAACTTGATGCAATGTAGGTGAACATGGATCAAATGAGAATTGACATGTTGGTATTTTATCATCACTCATGTTAAAGAATTCCCATGCCCATCCTTGTTTTTGTTGTTTCTGTTTCATCGTCGTCGTCGTCGGATCATCTGACATAAAAATTGAAGCAACATATAATTTATCTGAATAATGTGGCATTAACATATTTGATTCAGAATATTGCTTTTTATCATCTAAAAATAAACGTGACGTTTCTTTTTGTTCATCTGATAGACTTTCTATACCTGTGTTACTTTCAGGTGTTGTACCATATCCTTTTCCAACAAGAATTTCAGTTATATTAGCTGATTTAATAGTTGACTTCGTTGTATCAGTAATATCAGCAGCAAAACTTTGCGCCAATGGTAAATTCAAATGTAATGATTTTAATAATGTCCAACATTGTGTTTGTATATTAAATTTTAACATCCGATTACGATATGGTTGACCATAATCTCTTGCTTCATCACCATACATTCTTTTCATTTCATCAAATTGTGGCAACATACCACCACCTTTTGTTTTATTAAGATCACTATATCCACCGAATATTATAATTGATACTGGTTCAATTTCATCAGTTTCGTTACTGTTATTAAAGTTGTCATTGCCATTGCCATACTTACGTTCATTATTATTATAGATTGGTAAAACAGTAAATTCACTATTATCATATGGTTTATCAAGACCAATAATTTTAATTGTATTCCATGTTTTTGTTTTAATGTTGTAGGAATCAAAATTATTTACAGTATAATTAGCAGTAATAACATTTGTAATTGTACGATCAGTATATTGACCACCTAATATATATAAATGATCATTTACAGCCCACATTCCTTGTGCCTTACGTTCAATTGGTCCATTTTTTAATGATGACCATTTTAATGTATGCATATTTAAACACCATAAATCATTTGTCTTACCATAGTTAGAAATTTCACCACATGCTATATAAAAACATCCCTTATACAGTACACCCGAATGTCCTTCTCTTGGTTGTGGTGCTACCTTCTTTGTCTTGACAACCTCCCATAATAATTGATCATTGCTATCGCTATCGCTATCGCTATTACTATTAGTATTTTTTAAATCAAGTCGATATAATTTATTATCTGCTATACCCATTATACTATTACCACCCCATAAATATAATGCATTCTTATATACAAAAATTGTATGTGCCGAACGTGGACCAGGTGATCCTCTTTGGCATTGTCCATTTTTTTGTAATTTTTCATTGGTAATATTTAGTCTTGACCATTTTCTTGTATCAATATCAAGAACATGTACTGCATTACTTTCTTCCTTTGTTGCATATACTTCATGGTTACCAAAATCAATTCCACCATGAGTATAAATTTTACGTCCATATCGTACCCATGCATGGAATACTAACTTAGCTGGATGTTGATTATATGTATCATATCCTGATACTGTTGTCCAACAACTTATTCTACTATCACTTCCTTTTACAGCATCAGCATCAGCATCAGCATCAGCATCAGCATCAGTAGTAGTGTTTGTTGTCTTCATCGTATATCGTCTTGGTGGAACTGATTTCGTCGGGCTGGTGCTGGTACAGTACTACGATTTCAACTTGCTTTTACGTTATATTGTTGCAACAAGAGCGGGAATTGGTGAAGGTGCTGGTGGTGTTGGTATTAGAACAATGAGAAGAATCTGTTCGTCTTCGTCTTCGTCGCTGATAATGTTGATTGATTGATGAGCGATGATCTTGTCATGCGGTAAAGCAAGGAAGTTGTAAGGGGTTGTGAAGAGAAGAGATAAAAGATATACGATACGGTAACGGTACCGTAATGTACCTACCGGTATGAAGATGTTGTGTTTGTTGGGTAATTGTTTGGTTGATGGATGATTCACCATGAGGGATGGGATTGTATGAAAGAAAAGAAAAAAGATCTCGTGCTGAAAAAAAAAATCTTTATACTAGCTTATTACTTCAAAGTATCAAAATCGACCAGATCCCTAACGTGAATGAATGAAATCAAAGATCCATTTATTGCTTGGTACCGTATCTAATGGTGTAACTTTACTAGTATTGTACGCCGGTGTACACTAGTACACTTACAGTCAGGGTGATCCTTTCGAAAAGCTTAAATAAATCTCCAGGTGGAACTAGTCATTAATATAAAAACTAAATCATGCCCAAAATTTTACTAGTATTTGTTAGTGTAGTATACAATAACAACTTTAGCATCAAGTATATACACCTAAAGAGTCATTTTTTGGAAAATTAAACCATGAAGTTTACAATTGACCTATTGGATGGAGAATTCTTATATTCCTTAGTCTTGTAAGCCTACTGGTATCTCACAATGCAGGCTCACACACAGCACACATTTTAGGGATTTAAAATGTATGTGTACACACACCAAATTTTCTCATTTGAAAGTGTTGCTACAGACAAGACCTTCTGGGTCAGGTGTACTAGCATCCACATAGTGTACTAGAACTATGTAGTTGCCTCCTAATACTTTTTTGTTCCTGTGGTTGTTGAATAAATTACAATTTGCTGTTGTGGAAGGCACACAAACACAACAAGATTTTTGACCAGAAATGAACAACAATATATCTTATTTGAAAGTGTTGCAGAGGACAATACCTTCTGGGTCAGGTGCACTAGCATTCTTTTAATATATTAGAACATTGTAGTTGCCTCCTACCATTTTTTTATTTCTGTGGTTGCAGAAAAATATTCGTTTTGCTTATGTGGTAGGCACACAAATAACAAGATTTTTGATCAAAATGAACCACAAAATATCTCATTTGAAAGGGTTGCAATATACAACAACTTCTGATTCAGGTGCACTAGCCTCTGCATAGAGTACTAGAACATTTTTTTTGCCTCCTACAACTTTTTTGTTCATGTGGTTGAGGAATAAAATTTGTTTTGCTGTTGTGGTAGGCACAAAAACAACTAGGTGAACAAGAGATCCAGGTGTAGGTTGGTATGAAACACAATGGTTTGACAGTACTAGACAGATTGAATGTGTTTCCCTCCTGTTATCCCTGGTAGTTCATCATCACTTGACTAAACGTATTCTGCTTGGTATCATTTTCACCTCACAAATTCTCCAGTGGAGTTTGGTTATTGAATATTAAACAACTTTGAATAAGAAGAAGATGAATAACTAACTTACTTCTCCTTAGATGAATAATAAGATGAATAACTTCTCCTTAGGTTCCAGAACCAGCATGGTGCACCAAAATACCACCCAGTTATTCATCTCATACCCATAGGGAATAAACCAAGGGTCATGATCCCTCATATTGACCTTATTCTTGCTTCCAGAACACAAACATTGCATTTTGGCCAACATGTCATATTTCCATGCCCAAAAGTATCATTCAGAAATAGGCTGCCACAACATCAAAAAAAAGGAATTGGACCATACCTTCCATATATGCATATGGTCAAAACACACCAACAATGCTTGGATCATTTGCCATATTGGTGGTATGGTGGGGCGGGGAACAATTGATTAGACATAAAATGGCCCAAAATGCACATGTTGCAAAGATATTTGAGATGCTACCTCGCCCATACCAGGTATGCTGAGTCCCAGATAAAATGGCTAGACTTCAACCTAATTCATATAGATTTTGGACTATAACATTGTTATAGGTAACCTTGCATATTTTTGGGGTGTCACGGGTCAAAATCCACCGCTATTAAGTATAAACACACAATTTCTCTAAGTGCCAAGTGCGCGTGTAATCAAGGCCACTAATAACCTTATCAGAGTATATGGAGCTCAACATTATACCTATGGGTACAAGGTCCAACCATTGCTTAGGGCTTTAGGGAGATTAGGAAGATGGCAGGGTGTGCTAAGCCCCCAGAAGGGTCAATAAGACCCCACCCCAAAGTTTCCACCCTATGCATATTAAGCTCAGAATTTACCATCTGATTGAGATTTTATACATGCTAGGATGGGTTAGAATGCCAGAAAGTGGAGTGGTACAGGTAGCAAGTACCACCGGACATGATTTAGTTTTTCTGCGTTATTTTGAGTACCAGAAAAAAAACTTTAAGAGCATATATTTTCTGTTATTTGGTTGCACAACTTCCAATAGAGGAAAAATTGTTACCAAACAAACTAAATGTTATCATGACATTGTGAGCAATTTCCAACCATCTGGAATGGTCCATTTGGACATAGGGAGGGTCAAAGCAATTTGTTTTGGTCTTTTTTCCATGTTTAGGTATTCAGGTTTGATATAGCTGTATAAATAAAACACACAGACAACAAATCAATGGTGTGTGTACACATCATTATGCATTGCATGCTCCTAGAGTTTTCAATGATATTGTCACATACCATCTTGCATTTTATGCTGCCATACTAACCAGATGTATCATTGCAATCCACAAGAAAGTCTCTCTCTCTCTCTCTCACACATGCCAATCAGTCTATACATTTTACCTAAAAAGTCACCACGTGTTGTGTTATCCAAAATGCTTCCTTTTTTACACACAAAATCAATATTTAGGCAGTGTACATAGGTTTTCATTCTTATTGTCATATATTTCTTCCTGAACTTTATGTATTCCATACTAGCCATATACAGCAAGTAGCATTTCATGTTCAACAGTTTTTCCCATGTTGAAACATCCACCCAAGAATTACAATGTGTAGGTAGGCAGTACATGGGACATGGTTGTCAGTGGAAATGTCGTCCATATCCCTTTGTTTTATGTGGTTCCATACCAATCAATCATCATTGCAGGAAAGCTCCACAAGGAGGTACTGCTGCTGCTGTCAACCATTATGAATGGTACATGAGTTGATACTCCACACTACATTCCTTTAGTGAAAACCCTATCACACACTTTCATGACTGAACGAAACAAAATTCTATATGTGGGCAGTAGATTGTGCTATATTGGTGCTTTGATTGGCTAATGCATCAATGTCCATTATGACAAACATAGCACAACAATAATAGATACATCACATATGTGTACTATCACAAAGGCCCCTTTATGTTCCATATATATTATGTTTATTATACTTTAATAATTCTATTACTAGATTATAGTATATGGACGCAACATGGTGAAGTAATATAAAATTAGGCAACCTGTCCTTCCTCCATAGATTCAGGGTTGTGATAATAGTACATGATTATGCAGGCTCAACCCCCCCCCCCCCCCCAAGGTCAAATCAAACCTCTTCCTCCTACTATACCACTGTGACAAAAAACTACTTCTTCTCCTCACCTGCAACAGTAAGCATGCGGACTGAATGAGAAATAGTCACATGAAAATTGACTGTAATGCAATAGAAATTTATGGTACATGATAGTCAATCAATTGGGTCTCGTCAACTTGCTGCCTGTTTCTTATATATCACTATAATAGATTTTGTCAGTTGTAGGGTGCTCGCTTAGTAGTGAAGATTTCTGTGATTCAAAACCAAAAGGCCTGGATTGGGCAGGGTATTGTGACTGATTATATGTTATGCACAAAAGATGTAATCAAGCGCTGAGGGTAGTGTGAGTATGAGTATGATATGAGAGAAGATATTTGTAATTTTGCCTGCTTACAGCGTATTTATTTGTTTAATAATAGTTATGCCTACCTGCCTACTTTCTTTTGTTGCTGATAGAATTTTGAGTCGAATCAGTCGTGTGAGTTGTTGACAAGTATGTTTTGGGCTATAATCTTACTGTGTAGTGTGGGATGGTGTGTTTATTTCTTATTTCAATATATAGAAATGACAGTAACAAATACAAGCTGTATTGATTTATCATAACAAAATTAGTATGCAGTATGGAGATGGTTGGTTGGTGTTTCATTGCAACAGATACCTACTGGCAGATATGGGTATGTTTTGAAATTCGTTATGCTGTTGTGCAAGATTTTGATCTGAAATGAACACAAAATATCTCATTTGAAAGGGTTCCAGAGGACAAAACCAGATGGGTCAAGTGCACTAACGTCCACATAGAGTAATAGAACATTATGTCTGCCTCCTACAACTTTTCTCTTCCTGTGTTTGCAGAATAAAATTCATTCCACTGTTGTGCGTGGAAGGCACAAAAACAACAAGAATTTTGATCAGAAATGTACACAAAATATCTTAGTTGAAAGGGTTACAGAGGACAACACCAGATGGGTTGGTTGTACTAGCATCTAATATATCTATAACTACTAGGTCCACACAATGCTTATGTTTCTCTGGAGGTTACGATGTTGTAGGGCCGCATTCACCAAAAAAATGGGCCATTTTGGCCCCAAAACAGGTTTTTCCACTTTTTCGGGCACCTAAGCTGGATAATCAACACAAAGCACCAAGAGTTAGTTCTCTTTGGAATATATGGTGCAGCCCATCCACACATTTTGTGATGATTCACCTTTTTGAGCATACTGTATGTCCACAAAACACTGCAAATGGGCCATTTTTTGGGGTTATTTGATGTGGTGCTGTGTGTGAGGCTGCATTATGAGGTACCAGTAGGCTTAGGAGACTAAGGAATAGAACAGTTCTCCATCCAATAGATCAATTGTAAACTTCATAGTTTATTCTTCCAAAAAAATGACTCTTTAGGTGTATATACTTGATGTTAAAGTTGTTATTATATAGTAGAAGAACAATTACTAGTAAAATTTGGGCATGATTTAGCTTTTTTATTAATGACTAGTTTCGCGGGACACACTACTGACTACCCAGCCACGATTTTAATATTTATTAATGAGTAGTTTAATTCTTTTTATTCTTTTTTTTTTGCATCACAATGGACGGACTGGGCAACACAGCCAATGAATCTCCTTTGTCCCTTAGATGTATTATATATAATATGTAATATAGATGTAAGTTGCACTGTACTTTTCTTCTTATGGTTCTTTCCTTTTCTCTTTCTCTTTTTCAATGCTTCACGTATGATCTCACTATTGCTGATTTCTTTTTTGTTTTGTTCTTTTTTTATACGTTATTTATTTGATATACAACTTGTTTTTGTTGATTTAACTTGTTGGTGATGTTAAGAACTGATATTTAATTAGAACTGTACTGAAATTAAATCATTTAACAACCTTCAATTTTGCATGCCGCAGGGCAGAATTCATTTGCTAGTGGACCTGCTTTAGTTTTCTTCTTGCACTTTTTTTTCTTTTTGATCTTCTTGCAATTATATCTCTTACCATTTTTTAATTTGATCTTACCAGACTTGTTCTTACATGTCAAACAAGAACGTTTACACAATGATGGA
Source organism: Fragilariopsis cylindrus CCMP1102 (assembly GCA_900095095.1). Taxonomy (NCBI): domain Eukaryota; phylum Bacillariophyta; class Bacillariophyceae; order Bacillariales; family Bacillariaceae; genus Fragilariopsis; species Fragilariopsis cylindrus. The sequence continues at coordinate 23,448 of FMBT01000297.1, forward strand.
CAGCTATCTGCAACAAGCGTACGATCTATGATCTTTTTACACTTTTTGTTTCTTTTCCTATCTAAAAACCTCTCGCATTTCTTTCCATTAGCTTCAAAACCTGGATCATCAGTACACGTTGGAGAGGAGGCTTGAAAGGAAGAAGGAGTGGATGTAGGAGATGAAGTTGGTTCGGCAGTCTGACAGAAATCCGCATCTTGCCCAGCCGGATCCTCACAAACTATACTTTTGACCCAATCAATACCAAAACTTGTACGAGCATTTACGGCCGTGCCTGAACAACCAAAAGTCCCGAAGGAAGTGACACCAATATGGACATCTTTAAATGTGCCATCACCATTATTAAGCCTTACAAAAGATGGACCACCTAATCAAGATTATAAAAAAGTAGACAGTTACAATGAGAGATTAGAAATGATATTTATGATATGCAGCAGCCTTCATATAACCAACATAACTACAGTACTCACCGGAGTCTCCCTTACAGGTATCTTTTCTATCTAGTGGTTCGGCAGGATCGACTGATGTACGTACGTACACAAATACACACATACGTACGTACATACATACATATATACATACACACAATGCAAACATGCAAACCAATAGAAGAATGCACATATTAAAATAGGATAGAAACGGAAGTTAGAATTTTGGAGTAATGGTAACTTCAACTTCAATGTTTTTGCAAGATTTTTAAAGAGTGGTCATCTTACATGTACAAGTATTGGCTGGTCTATCTCCATTTTCTTCAATACAAACTTCGTCTTCGTTACTGATGGTTGGAATTGTTACTTCTTGAAGAATATCGGCAGGAATATTTCCTCCGATATTCACTACTCCAAATCCAATACTAATGGTATCAGTTCCAGGTGGTGGGTATTCATTATTTGTGTTTAGTACCAATGTAGATAATGGACCAGCAATTGTTACAGGACTATCGAGCTTACAAAGTGCATAATCAAATTGAAAGGGTGTTTGTGGTTTTTCGGCAGTCCCTTCAAATTGGAAATCTGGATCCGCATACCATTGTTTACATTTTCGAAGTTGTGCACCTCCTTCGGTAGAACGATACTTGTATGCACCAATATAGATATCTTCACCTGTTCTATCGCCACAATGAGCCGCAGTCAAGACATATTGTGACGAGATAAGAGATCCTCCACAGATAACCCCAAACCCCAAAAGGCTAAAACGGGTAACAATAGATGCTACAAAAATTTAGGCATAAACAGTAAAACAATTAGAAATGATGGCAAAAGTGTTACCATATATCAAAGCAAGTACTTACCAAACCACGGATAATCCCCTATTTCTGCTTCATTTCCATTAATTATACTAGTCCTACGTTCACTATTGTCCACATCTTTAACAGGCTCCACAAGTCGATTTAAAATATTCTCCTCTTCTTCTTCAATGGGATCAAACGATGCACCCAACAATAATGATGACGATGATGACGATGATGACGATGATTGAGAGTCGACTACCGAAACAGTCGATGATAATGCAACCAAAGCAACAATGAATCCACTAGTAACACGCATGGCGACAATTTTACCTCTTTTATTTTATATTATATTATCTTCTTTTGTATTATTATTATTGTTACTATTATTATTACGTATCTTCTTTGGTATTATTATGTGCGACACTTATGCTATCGGTTTTGTTTTTGTCTTGTACTGTATCGATATTCAATTCAGTTCAATCCAATTCAATCCAATTCAATCCAATTCAATTCGTTTGTCGCGGATCGTATCTTCGTATCGTTGTACTGTATCGATTCAATTCACTTGTTGTGAATCGTATCTTCTTGTTGTTTAAAGTTAACTTGGATTGACTCGGTTGGGCAAAGGGTTTTGTTATTCTTATTTCTTTTTCTTGTGATGTTGATCTTGTTTTGCTTGATTTTTCGAAATCGATGCTTATGCTTATGCTATCGCATCATTTGTTTTATCCGATGCTCGCAATGTTAAATTGATAGAACTCATACTATTTGTACTTTCAGCTACGAATTAATTGAAGTAGTACTAACCGAACGAGCGACGTAGCGAGACGGGTTTGCCTTGACACTTTTTCGAAGCAATAATGAGAAGAAAATGAGTGCTCTATGTTGAAGTAGTATTCTCCTTCCTTTCATCACAAAAGTAGAAAACTCCCACCCTTTTGACACTTTTTCTAAGCAATAATGTGAGGGGAAAATTAGTTCTCTATGTTGAAGTAGTACTAATTGAAAGGGCGTTCTGAACGACACGTAGCGAGTAGTCGAACAGCATCGCGACGTAGCGAGAAGGGTTCACCTTGACACTTTTTCCATGGCAATAATGAAGGGAACATGTGAGTTCTTTATGTTGAAGTAGTAGTAATCGAACAGCGTTCTCTCGAGCGACGTTTGGCCGGACGGGTTCAGAGTTCCAAACTATCACACTTCGTTAATAATGAAATAAATGCACAGACAGCAATTACTGATCCATAAATAAATAATAGGAATGTGGTAACTTAATGTCGGAAGCAAGTACAGTAGTTACAGTATCGGCTGACATGATGCTTGGATCGTCATGTACTGTGTGCCATAAGGGTACTGTCTTACACTACCTACGAATCTTATCTACGTATCCTACTACTGCCTAGTATACTTCGTTGGCACGGCGCGAATGCATCTTCAAGTGTGGTTCGGGTAAACGGACGGACTGTCCTGTCGCCTGGAGTCTTCTTTCACGATCTTGTTTTTTGAAAATAATTCGCTCGACGCGCGATATTTTCGAATATCAATTGACGGCAATGCATGGTTGGTTTTGGTCCAGATCGAAAATGTAATACAGTACTAGAGTTTTAAAATTCTCAAAAACACACACACACACACACACACACACACACATAAACACAACGTGATGATCATAAAAAGAAAGAGCGTCAACAGCTATTCTCGTTCACCATCCTAAATTTGCTAGGATTCACTACAGTACTTCACTACAGTACTCAATACTTCACTAGCTAGCTGCCTATAGTAGCAGTACATACTGTACTTTCACTCGACTCGTACTTTCACTCAACTCAACTCACTGACTTTGCTGCCTTTGCAGAGCGAAGGAAAAGAGACAACGCACGCACAAGTTCAAGCAAGAGGGAAGAGAATTACAGCACACGCCTCTCCGTAGTACACGTACAGGAGTAGCCTTTTTCTAATATAAAGATAAAAAAAAGCTATTCCAGAAGGTACGACGACGACGACGACGACGATGACGATCAACTCTGCTTGCTACGCCATACCATACCATACTATGCATGATCCTACCCGGTAATTGACTGACTGACTGTTGTTCTCTCTTTCTCTCTCTCTCTCTCGTTAATTTTAATTTTAAAATTCTTTGTACACGTACAAACGTACCCTCGTATAGTTTGACATTCATTCATTCATATATTCGATTGATTTGATTTGATTTGATTTGATTCCGTCTTCTATATTTTGCTTCCAGGATCGTTTAAAAAAAAAAGCTTGTTTTTACGAACAAACGAAACGAAACGAACGAAGTACGACGACGACGACAAGACGAAACGGGCACGGGAAAAAGAAATAACCCTACTGTAAAAACTGAATTGAATTGAATTGAATTGAATTGAATTGAATTGTTTTTGACTAAACTTGACTCGACAACTCAACTTAAACTCGACATCAAACTCGACATCAATCTCGACATCAAACTCGAAACAACTCAACTCGAAACAAATCAAATCAAATCAAATCAAATCAGTATGACGTCGTTATTCAATTCTTCATGTTTTCAACAACAAGAACAACAAACACAATTAATTGTGATTATAGGATGTATAATATCATTCTTTCCATTAGTATCATTATTCTATACATGTATTGTTTATTTATCCTATTCATTTTATCGTGAAATTAAATGGACGAATTCCAAATTACTCAAAGATATTTTGGTTCGATCAATATTTGTGACTGCATCATGGTTATTATCCATTGGTATTCCAACAATTTTATGCATTACATGTAATAGTACTAGTGATACTGGTGATGCTGATGACGGAGAAGAAGGAAATACGAATACCAACACAAATAATTATGGTTGTTCAATTGGAACAACTGCTGTTACTACTATATTATTTCTAGGTATAAGTATATATTTTATCATTCAAACACGTCGTGAGGATGTTGTTGGTTGTGCTAATATTGGAACAAACATCAAAGTACCAATATTTTATGGTTCAAATGTATTACAAGGAAAATTAATTGTTATTACTGGTGCAAATAATGGTATTGGTAAAGAAACTACCAGACAATTAGCGGCACAGGGTGGAACCATTATAATGTTATGTCGTAATCCAATTCGTGCAAAAATTGCTATGGATTCAATCAGAGAAATACAACAACATTTACATTTAGAAAATCCCTCGAAGTATCCAACATCGTATATAAATAAAAATCAATTAATATATATACCAATTGATTTAACAAATTATCATTCGATATATCAAGCTATTGTCGCTATAAAACAATATATCGATATTCAAACAACTGCTGCTAATGCTTCAATTGATGGTAGGACTAGTGGCGAACATTGTTATATACATTCCTTAATATGTAATGCTGGATTAATGATGGGGAACCAATCTAAAACAGGAGACGGAATTGAAACTATGATGCAAGCAAATCATTTAGGACATTTCTTATTAATGAAATTACTATTAGATCAACAACTGTTAAAAACTACTATTACTATTGATAATAGTATCAATGAAAATGATGAACCAAGTCGAGTATGTATACTAACATCCTCCACATATGAATATTCATGTACAAATGGATTTGATTTTCAGGATCCATTTTGTCAAAAAAAGAAAGAAGATGGTGGACGTCAATATACATTATTTGGACAATATTCAATGACAAAATTAGCTAATTTATTAACAGCCAAAGAATTATATCAACGTTATAATAACAATACAAACGTTAGTCATAGCAATAACGTTAGTAATTCAAAAAATGCATTAGCGGTATTTGCGGTACATCCTGGTATTGTACGGACTAATGTGACATCCAATATGAATTGGTATTATCGATTCGGGAATACTTTATTTAGTTACATTGTCTCCTCAATATCTAAAACAGCCGAAGAGGGTGCCTATTCAACAACCTATTGTATTAGTACACCATTAAATGAAATGTCAGAATTTGGTAATGGTAATGGTGCACCATATATAGTAAATTGTAAAGAACAATGTACACATGACTATATAACCAATACAAATGGTGGTATAAAAGATTCAAAATTATTATGGAATTGGAGTTGTGAACAAACGTCAAGAGCAACAATAGCAACAACAACGTCCGGAGCAACAACTGGATTAATGAATATAGTAGAAGAAGATGAGGAAAATGATGACACGATTATTGATAGTAATAGTAATAGTAGTAGTATTGATGATGAAAATAAAAATGAAAAGAAAGAACAGTAAACAATAAATAATAAAGTATATAAAGTATTTATTAGCTACAGTACAGTAGCTATATATAATATCCAATAGAGATTGTTCTGTTTTTGTTTTATCTATAGTATGCAGCTATAGCGCGCCAATCCTTTCATTTCGTTACATTCATCAAGATTGTTTTTACAATGGCCACTACTACTAGCCTGAGATTTTGCAGAACATATTTCGCAACCGAAACTTTTGTCCCCCAAAATAAATAGTAGCGCCCTAATTTTAGAAAATAATCTTACTTAAAAGTTTCCCGCTCCCTCCACCCTCGATTTTAGTAGTTCACGTAGGTACCTACAGTAGACCCATAAGATATGTGTTACGACAACGGTAAAATATAACAAGGAATGAATGAATCACGAACGAATTGTCTGGAAGAAACTAAATTATTATAAGGCTTTAGTTGTAGTCTGTTTTTCGCTAACTAATTTAGTCTGGGCCTGTTTATGGATCATAAATTAAAATAACCAACATCAACAACAACAACAACCAAGAACAGGGACCTCATCATCACTCCAACAAAGTAATCAAATGTTCTGTTCTAATGAAATGCAATGTTCTTAACTATACGTGTCGTATAATGTAATACTAGAACGAAACATAACCATCAGGAGCAATAATAGTAAAATGAACAACACAAGTAATAACAACAGATCATCATCGTCATCATCATCGACGAGATCATCATCATCATCATCATTATCATCATATTTTATTGGTATAATACTATTTTGTATTATATCACAAACTTTACTATTATTATATCGAAATAATAATAATAGTAACAGTAATAGTAATAGTATTGGGAATGGAATAAATGACTACAACACCGGTAATAACGGTATTCATGATTTTAATGTCGAATTATTATTACAACGGGGGGATAGTAGCCAACAATCGAATAGCAACATTACTACCAATGATATGGCGTGGTTGGGATCATTCGCGACTATCACTAGAAATAGTACTAATACAAATAGTGATAATCCATTATTGAAAAAAACCTATGGTATAATAAATAGGAAAGCTACGACGACGACGTCGACGACGACGACGACAAGCAAAAGGAAATTATTTTTTATTCATGTTGGAAAGGTACGTACGTATATACGTGCAAGTTGAATATCATACTAACCTACCGTATTATATGACAGGCAGAGAAAACCATCGTCGTTTTTTTGTCTCACCTCGCCATATCTCGTCCCGTCTTCTTTCGTCTCGTCTCGTCTGCTCTCAATGTCAATGTCAATGTCAATGTCAATGTCAATGCTAATCTCATCTCAATCTCAACTTCAATCTCATCTCAATGTCAATGTCGTCTCAATCTCGACTCAATCTCATCTCAATCTCATCTCAATCTCATCTCAATCTCATCCCAATCTCATCCCCAATCTCATCCCCAATCTCATCCCCAATCTCATCTAAATCTCAACTTTAATCCCATTTAAATCTCAATCTTAACTCATATTGAAGACTGGTGGAACAACAATAATAAATAATTTACATGGTTTATGTCAATATCGACATGACCGTAACTATAAAGAGAAATCAAAAAGAATAAGAGTACGTAATCCATGTAAAGTGATCAAAGGTAAAATAAATATATCAAATGTGACTATTGGTTATTTACATTCCAGAGGTACATTATGGAATAGTTATAATACAAATAATGCAAATAATGCAAATGCAAATAATGCAAATGCAAATAATGCAAATGCAAATAATGCAAATGCAAATAACGCAAATAATGCAAATGCAAATATGCGACGTCAATCACTCGAACAACAAATCACATTTGTATGGACAATACGTGATCCCATATCAAGATTGGTATCAGCCTATAATCATCATCATCCATATAATGGTAATACAAAAACATGTAATGAAAAGAAGGAGGATGTAATAAAGAAATATAGTGACGCAAGTAGCAGGACAAAGCTATTATCACAGATGTCAGATAATAATGCCTATGAATTTTATTGTTTATGTTTTCCAAATTCAATCTATGATTTTTTGAATATATTTATTCAAGATAATAATTATCAACATGAAAATACAACAACTGATGAAAGAATGATGATCAAAAATCCAATCACAAATAAAACTATCTCATGTTATGATATAGCAAATAATCTAATGTTAGGACCTGGTGGAACTACTGGTGGAAAAACACAGAATAATAATAATGATTTTTCACATATTGATAAAGGTTATAACTATTATAAAAATGAAATTACGAATAATCCACATGTACTTGCTGGTATAACAGTTCCTACTACTGATAGTACTAGTAGGTATAGAAAAAAAATGAAGAAAATTTATAGTAATTATAATGTTATTAATGAGAATGATATTATTGTGATACGACAAGAATATTTATGGTATGATATGACACGTCTTGAAATTGGATTAGAATCATCATTAGAATCAGAATCATCATTAGAATCAGAATCAGAATCATCAGAATCAATAGAAAAAGAAAAATCAAAACGACTAACAAAATATTATAATGATGCAGTACAAAGAATTGACTATATAAAAACAAATCAAAAAAGTATTACACATGGAAGTGAAAATTATACAGTGAATGATAAGATTAGTTATAACACTACTAGCAGTACTAGTCGTGCTGCTGTAACAACAACAACAACAACAACAACGACGACTAGTGATGCTAGTGATAGTGACATAGTAGAGAGGATGCGTAGGAATATGCCTATAATTTGTTGTCATATATTATATGAAGATATCATAATATATATAAAATTGATACGAAAAGCAATTAATTTAAACTATCATGAAAAACAACAATCCATCAATCAATTTCTATATAATCGTTGTGGTATGACTAATAGGAGTAATGACAATGACAATGAAAATGACAAAAATAGTGAGAATAGTAACGAAAATACACTAAACGAAAACGACTTTAAATCATTCTGTAGTAATATAACTATATAATAATAAGATAAGATAAAGTAATGTAATATAAATTATGATTCGATTCATTCTTATGTGTTACTATTTTTTTTAATCATTATGCATTGTTTTATTCAGACAAAGTGTGTGCAATATTTGTAGTCTTTTTTCGACGAAGACGGGATGTAAACACGAAGTTTACATTGTATGGTATATAGATTTTTGTTGTCATCCGTCCACCGTTATCTACGTTCGTCTCTCACTCTTAAAGTAATCGCTTTCGCTTCTTTTTGGTGTCAGTTTTTGTTTGACCACCCAAAGTATCATTATTTCCGGAATCGTTGTCATTGTTTTTATCAACGATGCTGATATTGTTTTTATCCATCACCGTCGCCATCGCCATCGCCATCGCCATCGCCATCGCCGTGGATGATGCTGATGATAGTAGTAGTTTCTGTAATACATCTGGTTTTCGACGTAATAGAAAGTATACACAGTCCAAATGAATATTTTCATCAATAGCTGCCATTACCAAAGCCTTTGTTGTATTAATTGGTGTATCACCTGAATAATATCCCAGAGTATCATCAATAACCTTCATCACTTGTTCCTTTCCAAATTTTTGACAAGTATATTGGAAGGGTGTATAATTTCTCTCTCTATTCTTACGGAAAAGAAGATGAATTCCTTTCATCTTCGGAAAGTATCTAATTCCAGCTTCGAATACGAATTGGAATACTTGAATGGATAAAGTACAAGATACTATGGCGGCTCGATTGAGTGGTGACTGACCACATTCATTAGTTTGGAATAATGTATTCAGATCCCATTCAATCAAGAAACGGTATGTTTTTTTTGAAAAATAAGGACGACGGCAAAGATGGAGTAATAAATCAAAATTTTGAATGTCTTCTTTTTTCAAAAGATCCATTCTTCTCAGTTTTATCAAAACTTGTAGATATTGATCTTCGTGATGTTCCTGATTGTAGTTGTCATCGTTGTCATCTCTCTCAAAACGATCTACACTACTCAAAAGGTTTTGCAAAGGATTATGGGGGTCCTCTCCATAAGCGTCTGTGACTAACAATCCTCCACGGTATTGTTCCTCAAACAAGCCGAGCTCTATTGATAGTCGTGCTACGAGTGGCAAGAACGATACTGCCTTCAAATTCAATGCAAGAAATTGAATTGGGCAGTAGTAGTATACGTACCTATCGTGATAGTCATCGTGGTAGTTCCCCAATTGCTCTCTTTCTGTCAAAACGTCAGGAAATATTCGCAGAATAGCTTCTACTTCCTCTTCTGTATCCCGTGTACTATCCAAACCACAATAAATAGTATCAGAATCAGGATTATCTGTATTATTTTCACAAAGCATATCATGAACATCCTTCTTAAGTTTTCGAAGGAAAGTTCTAACTAATGTCCGAGATGGATCACACATTCCTTCGATGTATGTATGCATAGGAGAATCAGGGAAATATTCTCTCATTCCTTCAAGGGTATTGATTAAATTTAGACGTCTTCTCTTATTCCGTTGATTAATGACATCATCATCATCATCGGCTTGCTGTTCTCCGTGCTGCGGATGGTGAGCATCTCCTGGATCTGTGAGGGCAGTTCCAAAAACATTTTCTACTAATTCGTTTGTTTTATTCTTTGTTCGAAAAGGAAATTCGTCGCAACCTTTAAGGACCGTAACAATCAATCCGAGACGTCTTCTGCTCAGTGCACCAGAATCAATTCGATCTTGCTGATGTTGCTGCATGATCCGTGCATCAGCAACAGCAGCAGCAGCAGCAGCAATTCGTTCTTGTTCAGCTTGCTGCTCATCTTCGTTACTGTTTTCAGTTTTTGCTTCCATGACTAACTGCTATCTTCGACGTCGCTTGGTTTATGGGTATACGTATGCTTGTTGTTTGTGTGCTGTTGTGTGCTGTCCGTTGTTGGCTGCTGTTGTCATTGTTGTCCTCTGCATGATGGTGGCGGTGTATTTTTTGCCAGCGCGCAACTCTTCACAGCTACTACTAGCAGCTACTAGGACCTACTACTAGTAAAGTGTTACTGTACAATATACTAGCTAGACTGTAGTTGCGCATTAGCTAATTAGCGCTTTAAAAAAAACGACAAAGCAACAATTTCCCTTTATCCTGCGACTGAAAAACTTTTTTACTCTTGCCCTGAAAATAGCGGGCGTAAAACAACCAAGTCAAAAACGACACTTTAAATTTGTATCCTTTCTTCTTCTTTCTCTTCTGACGGACATCAGGTTTACTTCCTCTGTAATAGACACTTTTAAAGCTTTAGGTTTAGTGCTATCAGTATCAAAAAACTCCTATAAATTGATAGACTAGTAGGTAAACACTCATGGTCATGATGAGATTAAATAATGATGTTAGTTCTTATTCAAAGGTAGAGTCGTCGGTGTATCATTTTATTCTAAATGGGTTCCCATTGGTTCCCATGAGTTCCCATCGGTTCCACTCATATCATATCACTTGAATTCCAAATACTGTACGTGTAACCGTATTTATCTGAAAAGAACGAAGAAAATAAGTACAGTACCAACACGTAATCCTACACAAATTGGGGTCAACTTTTTTTTTTGCATTTGCATTTGCATTCATCATTATACATCGTACATTAACTAAAGCATTAAATATTTAAGAGAGAGAGAGAGAGAGAGAGACGAGAGGGCGCTGCAGTATACGAGATACCGTGTAACAAATAATATACAAACATGCCAAAATACCAAGAACTTACTTATAATGAAATGATGGGATGCCCATTGGAGTATGGGTCCGAGTAGGAACGTGAGAAATTGAGACAGGGATATGCATGCACATCAGGTACAAATAGAGAGGCAGGACGCACGATTGGGAGTTGTTAGAAGTACAATACTTTCTAATCCACTCTCTCGATTTCAAATTTAACAATGACAATGTGCTTGTTGTGGGAAAAACTTGTGCTTCCTATAGTGGGGTGTATATAAACATAGCAAAAAATGTCTGGGAATCCACCCTAACGAAATGATGGTGGTAGTTGGATCCTGCTTGAAAACAGCACCAACACCAGATAGTAATTCAATGAATGGAACAGCAGGCATCGTTCTGATGGCAACCAACAACACCGAGAGTAGAAATAAATTACTAGATATTGATATCTGTACACAACACAAAACAACCAGATACACAACAAAATGACGGACAGCACGGGTCGACAGGAGCATCACCAAAACAATACATTTTCCTGGATATTGTGCTTACCACCCTTATACTAAAATATTAGAAGATCATATCACTTCGTCGACAAAAACCGGAACAGAAGAAAGGAAACTACTTGTAGAAAAGAGAGATTATACGTTCTGTTTAACTCCCTTAATGTGTGCAGTACATGGTCTTGTCAACCTCGATGGTGAAAATAATGCTGGTGGTGGCTTCAAACATGACTACAATTCCTGTTTCCGCAAAATTCTTTTCCCATTAATCTTTTCAAATCGTACGTGAAACGTATAACGTGTAGAGCAGTTATAATACCCCCATCATTGCCTCACCTCGTTCTTATTCTACGTCCTCAAAGCTCGAAGAGGAGGGGAAGAAATCCTCGACGGAATTAGGTCCTCAACCTCATTCTCATTCTCAATATTCTCATTCTCAATAAGCTCTACTTCAAATTCATTGCATTGCATGGCATACCATTGTGTTCATTCAATTCAAATTCAACATAAATCAATAAGATTACCACATTTATCATTAATTACTTGAATTGATTTTTGTTTTTCATCATTTGATAAATTAATTGATTTCTGTATTACTTCTTTATAGATTTTAATTTCTGTTGGTATAGCACAACATAATGTCTGTATTTCATCTAATGATAGTGTGGTATCATTTCTTTTATAATTATTACTACCATGTATTTGTGATGTATGACCAGTATCAATACCATTTATAGTTGTATTTCCATTCATTAGATTATATTCAATATTTTGTAAATCATTCCAGATATCTTCACATCGTATAACAACTATATCCTTTGTCGGATATTTTTGTATCGTTCTTCTATAATAATAACCATAATTTAAGGTGATATGACCAATATAATACATTACTGAATGTTTTCTATCATTAATTAAATCAATATCATATTGATTATCTGCTTTTAGAAGAAGTGCAGTAGTTTCGTTACTATTGTCGTTGTCATTCAAGGCATCATCTATGATAACACTGGATCGTCCACGAATGACCAATTCCGCCATTTCTTTACATGATATTGTAGTATCGTTGTCATAGCTAATATCACTACTTGTGGAATTGTTGTTGTTGGTTGACGTGTTAAATATATTTATTAAATCATATATTGTTGGAAAACATTGACAATAAAATAAATCTAAACGTACCATTGATATTTGCATTTTATATGTATACTTATTATTAGAATTAGAATTAGAATTTGAGATAGAATTATTTGGATTATTTGAATTTAATTCCAAAATTTTTGTTTTACGGTCTTGTATTTGTTCACATGTTATTCTACTATGATGATTATCAGGATGATGATAATTATAGGCTGATATTAATCTTGATATTGGATCACGTATTGGTACTAAGAATGTATTTGATTCTTTTATACCATAATCCGAATTACGATCACTATTTCTACTATTGTTAAGTGTTATTCTTTTTAAATTACTACTTCTACGACTGATACTAGTTTCATCATCATCATCATCATTATCATTATCATTATCATCATCATTATCATTATCTTCATCATTCAAATCATTCGCATTCCACCAATATTCTTTTTTGTTCATATGCATATAACCAATAATTGAATTACTACTAGATGATAGAATCATTTCATTATTACTTGATTGTTGTTTATTCAAATTATTTAAACATGGTATATTTTTAGTTCTAAATTGATTATGCATTTGTAACTGGAATGGATTTTGTTTTTGTTGTCGTCCATTGCCTCCTTTCTTTTCTCTTTCTTCTTTTTCTTTTTGTTGTCGTTTCTTATCAAATTGTTTTTCCTGTAATATACTTTCACGATTTTGTTTTCTTTGACATAATGGTCTTATATTATTAGCAATTGTTGATCCACCTGCTTTACCAACATGTACAAATAAAAATGTTCTTTTACTTATTTTACTTTCACTTTCATTCGTCGGGTCCTCAATTTTGGTTGCAGTATATGGTGATGGCATTGACATCGCATTACTACTAATACTACGACGACTACTACTACTACTATTTGTAACGTTTTTACTGGATACAATAAGCACGCGTTGCTGCTGTTGTTGGTGTTGTTGTTGTTTTTGATGTTGTTCGTAATCGGGAATGAATAATAAATGTTCTTCGTGTTGTTCATTACTACTAGGATGTAACGTTATTAATGCTACAGCCATAAATGTAACTGCAATAATCATAATACATTCAATACTAAGCCGTGGTGGTCGTCGTCCAATAACAGACGTTATCATTATCGTCATCATCGTGTATACAGTAGAAGCAAGCCTTAAAATTTAAGCAAAAAAGACGTAAGAGTTTTCTTTCTCTTCTTCGCTCGTCTCTCTCCTGTCACCTTGATGTACCTTGTTGTGTTTTTGAATCGAATCGAATCGATGGCGGCTGTTATGTGTTTTGTTTCGCTGATGATGGCTGAGCGATGGGTTTTTTGCTCTTCTCAGACTCCTCCGGTAACTACAATTTGTAATTATTTGTCTTATAAATTGTTTGTGCGTATTCGAATATTCATATTATTATTAGGCCCAACGTTTCGCGATCTTACAATGTTTTGGGGGTCGTTTGTATATACTGTACTGTAATGAGGAATGCTCTTCTTACCGTCCCCCCAAACTACAAAAGGGGGAAAATACGACCCGCAGCACAGACCGTACAGTAGCTATTTATTGTTGGCCCAAATAAAGGTTTCGTATCTTTTTTTCTAGTGTTCAAAGCTTGCGGTGAATATATACCGCTCGCATTACAGTTCTTCATAGAATATTGGGCATGCTTGGACAGCAATCCAAAAGACGTTGCTCGTCAATTCAGAATCAACGGCAGATAGACAAATCCGACAGACCAGCTCAAGTGCCTAGGGAGACCAAGAGAATGAATACGGACCGACCACCAATCAATGACAGCACAACCGCAATAGAATGAACGAACACAACGCCAATTCAGTACAGAAGGGAAGGAAGAGATCTCAAAAGAGAAGGAATAACAGAGTCAAAAAGAAGAATTCAAAAATGGAAAACAAAGGGGAGAGGTGAGACAATTGTGAACAAAACACTAAATAAATTATTAGTATTCATAGAAGAAGTCATAGTGGTATTAGGCCAAACGTAATTAGCTAGTTAATTAGTTAGTCGTTGTTACGTATTGTCGAATTGGAATTATTGAAATTGGTTACTGAATAATGTAGGATGATCCTGACAGTAATATTGTCGACGTTTGAATAATTTGATATAATCATTCCCTCCTGGTATGGAATCTCTTGCTTCACCACAACCATGACATTTATGTAATACAATTTCAGTGACATTGTAATATTGATCAATATCATCCACATGTAATTTATTTCGTTCATTTATGGTAGTTTGACGTTTCTTATCTAATTGAAGTTGCAATTCTTGCTGTTGTTGTTGTCGTTCATGTTTCTCTGCTATTTCCTTTACTAACATCGAAGTAGTGATGATGATATCTTCACTATCACTGACAATATCACTACTATCTCTGTCATTTTTATTGCCACCCTCTTTCCTCTTTCCACTAATATTATTATCAACATTATCAGCAATAGTAGCAGTTCTGTATCTATAATACATTTTTGATTCATTGTAATATCCTGCAAAATAACGTGATGATGATATAGGTCTTTCGTCTGATGCAATTTGATAAACATTTTTATATGCTTTTGTAAATGCCGAGGGACCGGTTGCATCATGTGGATGGTTTCCATAATAACTGGATTGCACATTAGAGATAATTAATCTGATTTGTGCCGCAATTACAGGATGACGTGGACTGGAACCTAAAAATGAATTTTGTATCTTAAATATCGATGGTACCCAACGATCTTCAAATAATACAATTGAATGATAATATGTAGTATGCGACGACGATGTTGTTGGAGATGTGGATGTTGACGTTGTTGTTGTTAGTGTTTGTGCAGAATTATATGTAGATAATATAGTTAATAAATTTTGTGTATAACAAACTTCTTTCCAATCACTATAATAACCACCTTCTTTATATAAAAAACACATCCGCAGAAAGTCAACT
The DNA here is from genome assembly GCA_900095095.1 of Fragilariopsis cylindrus CCMP1102. NCBI lineage: Eukaryota > Bacillariophyta > Bacillariophyceae > Bacillariales > Bacillariaceae > Fragilariopsis > Fragilariopsis cylindrus. The sequence goes on from FMBT01000297.1 coordinate 39,161, forward strand.
TTAATAGCAAATGGTATAATACAATCAAATGTCCGAAGAAAAACAGGATGAAAATGTGTTTGTAAATAATGTCGTGACCTAACTAGATCATAATAATATATTGTATAGTCAGGATTATGTGTAGACCATGATTGATGGGCTTTTATGATAAGATTATCATATGTATTGTTATTATTGTCAACAGTGTCATTTCCTTTTGTTGATGATGTTGTTGTTTTAATTTGTTGTATATCTTCTACAAATGACAATGGTAAATCACCTGTATCACGAAGTACTATTTTAAATAATTTCTTGGGTATTGAATTTATTGATGATTGTGACGACGACGATGACGATGACGACGAGCCTGCTATTGTATTTGTATCTGTATCTGTATTTGTAAATAAAGTTGTATTCCTAATAGTAATAGTAGGACTACCACTAATACGCGTAACATTATTTTTGTTATAATGGTTGCTATTGCCATTGCCATTGTCATTGTCATTGACAAGCCAATTACTTTCCTCTGGTGGTTGTTTTGTTATCGGTTGTCGCATTTTTTCATTTCTACTTTTCCCATTTTGTTTCGGAAGGTATTCATCATGCTTTTCATTTATTATTATTTCTATTCCTGACGCATTTTTGTTGTTGTTGTTGTTGATGCCAGTAGTAGCAGTCGCAGTCGTCGCAGTAACTCCTTCTCCTATTTCTTTTTTCGGAGGATAATTTTTACTAGGATGTAATGTTATTAATGATACAACCATCAACGTAACTGCGATAATCATAATACTTTGTACACTACTACTAAGCCATGATGATCGTCGTCTTCTACTATTTTTGATACAACCAGTTCCAGTTCTATTAGTAATAAGCGATAGGACGGAAGAAAATGAAGACGAGGAAATGGTGGTCGACGATAATACTGATGATGATAATGGCGATGACGTCGACAAGCTCAATGATGACGACGCAGCTACTAAGGTAGCAGAGGAGGTAGTGGACGAGGATGATGTTGACGAAACAACAACGCCTTGTCGTTGGCGTCGTCGTCGTTGATCATCATTATTATCAGAGGTTATTATTCTCGTCATAAAATTGGTAGTGTGTGTGTGTGTGTGTGTGTGTGTGTATGTGTGTGTGTGTGACCGTTGCCTTCTGGCAAAAGTTAAGTTACTATAAGCAATACGGTACGGTAGATGCTGCTGCGCTTCTGCAATGTAAGAGTTAGTTTTGTTTATTTTTGATGGATGACAAAATTTGGTGTGTAATAACTAGTAACGTATTTGTGCGTAAGTTACCGGTACAGTAATCGAATGAATATTATTAATTAGGTCCAAGGTTTCGTATCTTTTTTTCTAATGTTTTATTTGGGGGTCAGCCATGCATAGTCGAATACAGTAGTTTGTCTGTAATTGATAAAATTATTGATGCTCTCCCCCCCCCCCAAACCCTAAATCGGAACAGACCACAAAAGCCTTCATCAATCATGCGTCATCCTTATTTATGCATCTCTGTCATCGTAATTCGACATTTTTTCTTCTTCTGCTCTTTTGATGTTTATTTATTTGTTTCCGCTTCAAATGTTGTCATACTCGTCTCGTCGCCTCTTGCTTACTTACAGTGCTCAACCTAAGTCAAGTCAAATCAAGTCAGTCGACGCTACTATACGTGAAGTTACCTCGACTCGTATACTCGCTACCTGCAATACACACCACGCAGGATGTGTCGTTTAAACCCTAAAAACAAAGATAAGGCGCCTGTTACTGCTGATGCTATGACTGCTATTGCATCTTCTACGTTACGAAATAAGCAGGTCGTGGGAATAAGATCTACTACTTCTAAACAATCATCATTTTCATCATGGATATGGTTATATCATTTTATAACAGCCTCATTTCATGGTAATTTAGGTATGATATCATTTTTTATTACATTCACTGCATTTATTATTACTTGGTGTACATCGTCATTGTCGTCGTCATCGAATTCGCAGTCGAATTCATCAATATTCGTCGGTCTGTCATTTATTATAGTATCAATTATAACAACCACAATATTGTCAATCCATTCTAGTTATTATATGTTAAATCAATCCCCATATTCAAGTACAATATTAGATTATGATTTCAATGTCAATTTGAACAGATTACTCCCGTCGTCTTCATTAGCATTAGTAGGAAGATTCATCAATAAAAAAAGAAATTATCGTGCATCAAAATTTAACATAAAAGTTGTACCACCCCATCGTGATGCATTTAATAGAACAAGTATTATTATGCAATATGCAAATTCAAGAATATTACTTTTGTTGCACCGTCAATATTATAATAATCAAGAACAAAATAATCAAGATTCTTCTTCTTCTTCAACAACATTCTCAAGAATAAGTATAAGTGGAATAATTGTATGGACATTGGTTCTATTTGGTTGTATACGAATGTTACCAATTCATATTCCTGATATGTTTTCATCATCGCCTGCTGCTGGTGATGATGATAATGATACGAACCCAGATGATGAGTTATTATCAAAAAACAGACTAACAAAGAAAACAAATATGCCAACTTTTTGGTATAATGGTAATACATATTGTTTTGTATTACCAATGATGATCAGTCTGATTGGTGATTTTATTATGACAATTTATTGTGAATATCATTATCATTATCATTATCATTATTTCCACGATGAGAATAATCAAACGCCATCTTCTTCTTCTTCATTATCATTATATGACTATCATACAAAATATTGGTTATCAATCTCTCATTTATTATTTTTACAGTTAATTGCACATATAATTGCATTTAGTTTTACATTAATATTTCGTATCCGTGATAAAAATAAAAATAAGAAAAGCAACAGTAACAAGAAGAGTGGTAATATGAGTACTATGAGTACTATTTTTAATATTCGTACATTATATTGGGTATGTACTATTGGTGTATATGCATTAGTAATTATTGGATTTAGTAAGGTAATAAAGACATTCCAATCATTACACAACAATATTTAATGTGTAGTGTAGTCATGTCAGTCAGTCAGTCATTACCAGTCATTCCTATTCTACGCGCATAATGCAATAATACAATCATAATACAACAATAAAAATAGATTAGACTACTGTATCATATCCTACTATAATATTAATGTATTATATCCAAATTTTCTCTTCTTGCTACAGTAATTAGTCCTCGTAGTTCACCTATACATTCGTCAAATGCATCTTTACAAATATACGGAATAGTACAGTAACAGTAGTTTTGATTTTCCGTTTTCGTTATCTAATCAATATATCTCTCTTACGTTGACGATCCTTTTCTCTCGCGAAATTGCTGGTCATCACCTCGTCTTTTTTTTTCATTAGGATGGGCTAAGCGACACAGCCAAATGTATCTTCTTTTTGGTCCCATTTATGTTTGTGTGTCTTACTGTGTATTTTAATATATAATTAAAATTGAGTGATATTGTATCTATTTATTAACGGATGGAATGTGGATGCAAGTAATGATGTGTTTATCGTCTTAGTGTGTGCTTGTGTTTGTGTGTATGGATGTGTGTGCTGATTTCGATGTTATAGATCTTACAAAGTCTTGCATTTCTTTTTGCATGTAGCAGGACAAAAGCTACTAACTCTCTTGCTACCAGAATTAGGTTGTATCTTATTACATCTCTTCACGGGATTCAAAGCAATATACGAATCACATGTTCTGAACGAATTACCTTTGTATTTAAAGTCAGGATCATCTGAACAGTCAACACTAGGAGCAGAACTAGGTACGTCACTTGGTGAAAGACTAGGCTTCAGGCTTGGACCACCACTAGGTACAGCACTAGGTACAGCACTAGGTAATGAACTTGGATCCAAACTTGGGACAGTGCTTGGACTGTTACTCGGAGCAGCACTAGGAGCAGCACTAGGTACGTCACTTGGTGAAAGACTAGGCTTCTGGCTTGGACCACCACTAGGTACAGCACTAGGTACAGCACTAGGTAATGAACTTGGATCCAAACTTGGAACAGTACTTGGATTGCTGCTCGGCGATAAACTTGGTACAATGCTGGGTAAATCACTTGGAACAAGACTCGGATATAGACTAGGAGTAGTACTAGGAACAACACTTGGATTAGAAGAAGGTACCAAACTGGGCAACCCACTTGGTGCACCGCTTGGATCATGACTGGGTATTGAACTGGGAGTAGCACTTGGCTTAAAACTTGGTGCTGCGCTTGGGTCTGCACTAGGAGCTGCACTAGGTGCAATACTAGGAACAGCGCTTGGATTTGTACTCGGTGCATTACTCGGATCATGGCTCGGGTGATGAGTTATTCTACATTTTATATTGCATGTTGCAGGACAAAAGTTTCTAACTCTCTTTCCTCCAGATTTAGGTTGTTTCTTTTTACATCTCTTGACAGGTTTTAAAGCAACGTATAAAGCACATGTTTTTGACGAATCGCCTTTGAATTTAAAGTCAAGATCGTCTGAACAGTCAAAGGTGGGTGCAGAACTAGGCAGTGGAGTTGATGACAAAAGACTTGGCAACGAACTTGGTACAGTACTAGTCAATGAACTCGGTTTCATACTTAAGACAAAACTTGGTACCATACTCGGCAAGAGACTTGGCAATGAACTTGGTTTAGCACTAGGCACTGAACTTGGTTTCGAACTCGGGACAAAACTTGGAGCTCCGCTTGGATCAAGACTGGGAATGGAACTAGGAGCAGCACTTGGTAGAAGACTCGGAAGGGAACTGGGTGCAAGGCTATTGCTTGGTTCCGCAGTAGCCGTGGGTACAGAGCTAGGTGTAGCACTTGTGGTGGGTGCATTGCTTAAGCTTGGTAGACTACTGGGCAACGAACTTGGTGCCAAACTTGGGTTGGAACTAGGGGTGAAACTTGGGATGGAACTCGGATGAACACTAGGGGTGAAGCTAGGAACACCACTTGGTGCAAGACTAGGAGCAGCACTCGGTGAAAGACTTGGTCCAGCACTAGGCACGGCACTTGGTGAAGGACTTGGAAGGGAACTCGGACCATGGCTAGGGACATAGCTAGGAGCAGAAGACGGTACTGTACTTGGATTCAAACTTGAGCTTGGTTCGACACTAGGCATCTGGGTTGGAGATTTTGTTGATTGGTACCCATCGGTTGAATTTACTAGAGTAGAAAGTGCCTTTACAAAATTTAAGGAAGGGGGTACGAAAAAATAATGAAACCTTGTTAGTGAAAAGTAATTAAGTTCCTCTTTTGTTAAAAAAAAACTGACAGCATTGTGTCATAAACCATTGACAACCAAACAAAGAAAAATACGCCGACAAGAGCACAACATCGACAACGACGAAACATAAATGTTTTCTTACCACCGCAATTCTATGACCAATAGTTAGTTGCGAAGGGGCATCGAAATGATAGAATTTAGATAGTCTTTCCTTAGGATCTTCATTTGATCCTGTATTAACAAGGATCGTATTTGGATGTCTATCTCCATCCATTGTGGTCGACATGAATAGGAAAAAAAAGCCATTGTAGAAAGAAAGTGAAAGAATCAAAAGTAAAGGATAAAAAAAACGATGAATGAATTAGAAATATCTATTTCTTATACCACACATTCGTATATTATGGAAATTTGAAGGAAAGAAAATGAAAAATATAAGTTGAAAGAATCGAATCGTTCTACTACTTACTGTAATACAAATTGTCTTTGTGCCTTAATGATAGGACCAGGTGGATTTTCTTTTGCTCTACCATATCCAATGAATGGACCAAGCTCAACAATAACCACGGGAATATCTTTCTTGGACTTGAATTTGTTTTTACTTGAATTGTTGTTACTATCGTTATTATATTCTTTGTATGTATTATAAATTTTCCTCTGAATACCCTTAACTAAATTTGTCAATCGTTTTAAATATTGTGATTTTGTAGTAGACTTAGTGTGATCAGATTCACCTTGAAACCAAACAAATGCTTCAATTGTACCTTTCCCAGCATCAATAGCATCATATAATGATTGACCATAATCACTATCAGTTCCTTTTCCTAACCATTGTTTAATGACTGTCCCACTCACAGCAACTTTTGTGATACCAATACGTTTATCATGATATTGAGTATTATTCACAATCAGTTTTGGAAAGACATGTGAGAACATTAATTCTGGACCATATTGTGTATTCGCAGAACCACAGGATGTAGGTGTCACTGCTCGTTCACAACCTAATACATTCATACTATCGGGCCTAGTTAAAGAACAAGAAACATTTGGATTTGGAACCATAATTGTTTCATTGTATAATACGGATTCATTTCTAATATTTCCAGCTAATTCATACATTAATTCAGCTGAATATTTTGCAGATTCTTTTGTTGCAGATCGTCCTTGTTGTATTATTTTTTTCAATTCCTTTATAAGTTTCTTCTTTTTCTTTTTCTTCTTCTTCTTTTTCTTCTTCAAATTTCTTGACCCGTCGTTTTCAATATCAAATCGTTTTTCATTAATTAATTGAATAATGTTACTAAACATAGTACCTTTCGATTGGTTAGCATAACCAACCATATTACTTTGTCCTGCAAATAAAAATCGAACTTCTGGTTGTTGTGCGTTATTGTTACTATTATTATTATTACTAACGTTGTTGTTGTTGTCTTTGTCTTCGACACAATTAGAATAAAGACCATCATCACATGATCGAATGCATTTTTCAGTAGAATTGTTATTTACATTATTGTTATTACTACTACTACTACTCATTATTCTATTGGTATATTTGAATCGTGACGATGATGAACTATCATGACTACTACTACTACCACTCATTATTCTATTGATATCTTTGAATTGTGATGATGAACTACTACTACTACTGCTTATTTTCCATGCTGATGATTCATCTTTTTCGTCGACAGCCGCCATCATCATAGTCGTCACCGAATAATCTTGTTCAGCATCAGCATCAGCATTTACTACGACAATAAAAGAGTATGGTAGAATTATCGTCAATAATAACATCAATGATACCGATAGATTAATTATAGTAGCAGCAGCAGTAGCAGCAGCAGAAGATAATTGTTGTGATCGTGATCGTGATCGTGGCATCATCATTATCTTCATCTTCATCTTCATTTTCGTTTGGGTGGATGCACTCTGTTGTCAATCCGTTGCTTTAGTAGGATCTTATTAACATATTATTATACACACCTCCTAATAGTTTGTACACGATGCATTACAGTAACGTTAACTTACGAATGACACAACTTTTATGAAATAAATAAACGATATATATTGCGATCACATAGGTCCTAACTTACTGTGTATTGTAAAAATAAATAAATGAAGAAAAGGATGGATGGAATTAATGAAGATATATCGAACCCGAAGAATCCGAATGACTGACTCGACTCAATTTTAAAAACCAAAAGGGGAGTCGCAATTTGAAGACTAGTTTTCCCCCCCCAACAAGTAGCCGCGCGCGAACTTTTTTTTTGAGGATCGCAAGCAACAAAAAACACCTCTGACACATACACTACTTCGTTTTGTTGGTTAATGTTCAATAAATCTGAACGTAATAATAAGTTCTTGCTGTTGAATCTTCTTCTTTTACCCCTTAGCTATCATTCATTGATGGTGGTGGTGGTGCATGTTGGTAGTATTTATTGAAAGACGGATTTTATCATTTTCAGTCCAACTGGGACTGAATTCGCGAACCGAGTTGTGAATCCACCTATGCCCATTGAAGCGCAATGAAGCATGCAGCGGACACACGCCCCTGGTAGTGCGAAATCACGCTACCACAATCGTACCAAAAATTCGTAAAATGTATTGCGCGATTTTCCCATATACTGTTCCATTTTTTTAGCCCACAGAATTTTCTTCACGTCATTCATTATTTTGTGCATAACAAGTGAAAGAACATAATACACAACTCCCTGCAACACAATATATTATTACTAAATTAGTATTATGATGAACATCAAAATCATTCTAAGCCTCTCTGTAGCATCCATCGCGATTAAGTGCGGATGTGTCAACGGGACCGATGTAGTAGGCCGTAATGTCGTCCGTAACGATGGTTCGTATCAGAAGACGAAGATGACTGCCCATGAAGCCGCGGGTAGTATCGTCGGTGAGTCGTATAGACGTGGACTACAAATGGAAGAAAATACAACAGCAACAAACACTGCCGCCGCCGTTTCCATTGTCATTGCTCCATCTGTGTATGTACCCGATATTAATGCTACATATATTGGGAAAACTGTAACAAGTTCTGAAGGTGTTAAGGTGGATGCATTCCTTGGGATTAAGTTCGCTACCCAAGAGAGATTCGAAGCTAGTAAAGTCCTACTAGATCCATCTGATTTTGAAGATGACGATAGTAACGGAATGTTCATCAATGCTACAACATATAAACCAGCGTGTGCGCAGCCTGTGTCAGATGGAACAGCAACCACAGAAGATTGCCTTTACCTCGATATCTACAGACCCAGTAATTATTCAGCAGATGAAGAACCATTACCTGTAATGATCTGGGTATATGGCGGAGGATTCCATAGCGGTGCTTCTGAGTCCTTTAAGCCATTGAAACTGGTAGGAAACGAAAATGTTATTGTTGTTGTTATCAATTATCGTTTGGGAGTATTTGGATTTGTACCTACTGATACCGTAAATGGCACGGGGGGTATGAACGGAATCATGGACCAATTGCAAGCATTCAAATGGATTCAGGAACGTATATCTTCCTTTGGAGGAGATGAGAGCATTGTTACTGCTTTCGGCGAAAGTGCTGGATCTATGAGTATCTGTTTCTTGTCCGTCATGGAAAGTTCAAAAGGTCTCTTCCGCCGCGCTATTATGGAAAGTAGGACATGTATTACTGACTCGACTTCAACTCTTTCGACAGTAGATGGATTTAAGTTCTTAGACAAAACACTCGCTACATTGGACTGTCCATCAAAACCATGCGACGTAAATGATCTAAAGAGTCTCACAACAGAGCAACTGAAGAACGAGAGCTTATTTTTATTTCCACCAGTGTATGACAGGAATATTTTTCCCGTCATGCCAATTGAACTCTTTAAAGCAGGAGAAATTGTTCCCACGGATATTCTTATTGGTGCAAATACGTATGACTCTGGTATCCCTTATATACCAAATGCTTCAGCTCTGGATTATAATTTTTCAATTGTTTGGGACTATACAGGGATAAATGCCAGTGAGGAGATTAAAAATAATGTTATGACTGCATACTCACCTGACTTGCCAATGTACAACGGTTCTACTTTTGCTGCAATCAGTCAAGCGGATGGTGATATCAATGGCTTATGTTTCGTTCGTGAACTTGCAGCAATAGCATCTACAAAGATGAGTGGTAATGTCTACACGTATTTGCTTGGGTATTTAATTAGCGGTGATCCTTTTGTTTACAGTGGATATCAAAACGCAACCCGCAAAGAAACTGGATTCGATGATCCAAACTGGACTTCTCATGGTTTAGATATTGGTTTTGTCTTTGGTGGAGCAGCGGATGGAACTGGACCAGGCATGACAGGAAAACCGAAGGAAGTGAGCGATGAAATTATTGCTCGTTGGGCGAACTTTGCAAGATCAGGTAATCCTCAAGCACCATCATCCTCTTCTGATCCGGCTGCTATCTGGCAACCAGTAGTGCTTGATGATTCCAACAGTGCCAAAAATAATGAAGCGAGCAATGTGCAATTTTTGTACTTTTCAAGTGATGGTGTCTATATGGTCGAAGCAGATGAAAGTAAGAGAGAGCAGTGTACCACAGTCCTTTCAACAAGCCAATACTTTAGAAGTGAACCAATGAGTGCCGACCCTTCATCAAACACGACTGAGTATGCTGAATCAACCGACGAACGTACCACAGCATTACCCATTGGTTCTGATGCTGATGCTAATGGTATTGCTGAAAATGACACCCCAAGCTCTGGAAATGTAGCTGAACTAGTGATCAGTGTAAGACGTGCAATCGTCGTTACTATTGTCGGTGTGATATTTGCATGGTAGTTATCCAGTAACATAATCCACCCCACCAACACCCATCCATAAACACGCAAGCATATACATGTATCCATCTACTTACGAATCGTGTGTATAAATTCAAGTCTCTCTAACATGTCGATTTGTTTTTGTATATTTTACATATATATATATATATATATATATATGTATGTATAAGTTTACTTGTTAAAATTAAAAGAAAGAGTTAGAAGAAATATTGTTACTTTAAGTTATAAAATAAGAAGTTGTTTCTTCTATCATATATATCATAACTCAAACTAGTGTTGTAGCTTTGTGTTTGATATTATTTAAGTGAATGTTACTGTATCCACTGTTTTCCCTCCCACGGTGACAAACGGAAACAGAACTACCTGGTATGAATGTATAGTATTGCATTCAGCCTTAACTAGACGTGTACAGCACTCGACGCGACCGATTTTCTACTAGAGAATCTATTTCTTATGCCATTATTTCTGGATTATTCATCATCTCCTTCGTTTTGGAATTGTGCTATGAAACAGTTCCATAGGATATATAGATATAACGATCCATAATATGCAATAGCAACTAAGGGCAAAGATCGGTGAAATGTTATTATTAGCATCATCCTTGGTAAAGAAAGACACACAACAAAAGGTACAAAGATCGGTGAAGAGGTATTACCATCATCGTCACTGCGACCATCCGCTAATTTTAGAATTGAATGAATCAATCGAACATAGGATGGCCCTGAATGAGAGATCATTTTTGGTTTTTTTTTGTTCTTTGTCCTTGATGAGCGAAAGATGAATGACGTTTATTGGATCCGCCCGTTGCTCCAGTCCAGATAAACGCGTTATTAGTTCTAAAATTAAGGGTTTAATGTTTTTGTCTAGGTCAAATAGATAGATTCTAAATGTACTCATATACGAGAAGAGGAACCTTCTCTCTTATCTCATTGACTACTTTTACTTCTTCCACGTGTTGATTACAATCTATTGACACCTCTTTTCTTTAACGTCATTATCTATATTTAGAGAGCAGCAAGGGCTCCAATAATTGCTGCACCGTAAGTCTCTGCAGACCATTTATAAACGCCGATACCTCTTTCCACAAATGCAGCAGTGGAGTGTTGATAGTTAACAAGTTCAATTCTGAAATCGTTATGAGAAAGAATCATATTTGCATGGAAATCCTTAAGACCGCGTCGGGAACCTCCTGTCTCCCAATTGTATTACCCTTTGATTCCTCAAACATGATGATGTAATCGCGATGATTCGATTCCTTCGATTCCGCGATTCCTCTTAGAGATTCTCAAATCGCGGATCTATTTTCAGTCCCGTCAATGACATAGGATGGCCCTGAAGCAATGAAAGGATCGTTTGTTTGTTTTTTGGGCGGTTGTTGTTCTTTTTGATGAGTAGCTCAGCTAATGAGACGATGAATGAATGAACGAATGATGAACAATGACAGCACGACAGCACGATTATTAAACTTCTTAAAAGCCAACAACAATAAACGATATCACATATATGATACAGTACTACCACAGCACTTCAGCCGAACATGCTAGTAGTCAATTAAATGGTATTGTGTATTTGAATCCACGAGTTTCTATCATTCACAAATCCCATATTGAGATTATTCCTACAATTGTAATTAGTGCATCTAAACACGGAATAGAGAGAGGTGATTCGAGGACACGAAGATTAATGCAGAATTTATCTGCTCACAACAATCAAACAAACAAAAAGTTAGATCGTTATTCTCATATGAGGATAAATGATATAGACAAGTTTGACTATATTTATGAAGGTGATATGGAAAGGATCACAAAAGATGTGCAATTAGAAGGAATTGTATCCTTAGATCTTTCTCTACCATATCCATCATCAAAAAAAGATCTGTGCACTGGTCTTACAAACGCCCTCTGCAGTAGTCTCCCAAACGCCCTCTCAAGAGTCCTGCCAAATTTACTTGAAGTTGATTTATCAAATAATACATTCTTGAATTACACAACACTTCGTGAATTTTCTAAGAACTGCCATCTCTTGGAAAAAATTACATGTCACAATATTAAAGAGGATTTCCAACTCAGTCTGGACGGCTCAAAAATCAGTCTTTCTGATCACCTGAAGGAAATCTATATGGACAATTCATTTTTCTGTTACACCTACACACAAGAAACAGATTTTTCAGACCTGACTAATCCAACTTTGACGAAATACTTCCTCTTCCATCATTGTTGCTGCAAGATCTTGCTCGAACGTGTTTCGATTCGGAACGCACAATGGTGCAATTACAGGTGGGGGAACAAGCCTTCAAGTATCCCACAAAATGCCTTAATCAAATTCGTTCGTAACGTTCCATCATTACGTTGGTTTCGAAGTGATTTAACACAAGAAAATAAGAATATGTTACGATTGGAACGACCCGATATGGAATTATTGAATTAAAGTCCTAATAATATAGATTATGTACTGTAGTTTGTAAAAGAGATATAACAACCGAAATAATAATATGTATACTATCATAGCTAGTTAGCTAGCTAGTTATATAGTAGGTACGGTACGTATCTAGATATTTTTTCATCTATGATGGACGACGTGGGAGATATTCACAATATTTCGAGATACATATGGTTGCAGCGGTACTGCTCAAGGGTTTAACGACACTATTACAGTATGGGCTTCCTCCACTATCGTTATAGCGTATAAGATATGCATTAAAACTGCGACTGCATATACGCACTTCAATGACTGGTATATAATTCAAATCGTTATACTGTAGTCGGAAGGTTTCTCGTTTCTTTAATTTCTCTACCCGGTCGATAACGAAGTAGGGAAAAGGAAGTAAAATAGCTGGATTTCTATCGGAAGTCTGTTTCCCATTTCTATGATCGGTACGATGTGTCTATCTCGTTGTTCAAACTCAATTCACTTAGTCTACGTACGTACTGCTCTTCGTCCATACCAACATCTTCTAGGAGTTTTAAATCGTGTCGGGTGATCACTCCTATGGGACGTCCAAAAGCGTCCGTTACGATCAAATAACGCAATCCAAGGGAACGGAATAGCTGGAATGTGCGGTGTACGCTCACAAACTGATTCACAGTATAGTGCCCAATTTCTAAGTATGGTGTCACGTCTAGCACCTTATCCCGATCCTCCTCTGTAATGATATTTAATACAGTATCTATGTCAACATCGACCTTCTTAACACGTTCATAGATCAATTGATCAAAGTTCAAAGCCACACGCTGTGATTTTTGTTTTGTTCCAAGTAAAGGAGGAGGCATAGTTGCTTCGATGCCACCACCATCATCATGGTCGCCGTCGCCGTCACCGCCTCCATTACCACTGTCATTGTTGGCCATCTCCTCTTTTTGCGGCTGGTAAAAGAGTTCCCTATGGGACAATAGAGTAAGGATATCTCGTTTTGTGATCACACCCAAAAGAATTCCCCCATGACTTGAATCGATAACAGGATAGTCGTCAAAATCAGGATTTCTTCTAAGATATTCCAGTAACTGTCCTATCCGTTGTTCTGGCTCTAATGCCACCAATAGAGGGCGACTCATGATGTCTTTAGCGCATAGTCCTCTCATAATCACATTTTTCGGGCACTCCGTTTCCAAGAAAGGCATTCCCTAAGTATTATTTTCGGGGGGAAGAAGAAATCAATATCAGTTTCATTCTATTGTAGTTCTTAATAGAATAAGAAATGCAAAATTTGACCAAAATTCGACCAGAGGAAGAAAGGAACTTACCCTCGTCTCAATGATGACGTCATAAATACCCGGTCGACCAAACATAGCTTTGCCAACGACTTTTGCGAATAAAGTCGCAACCATGAACGGTGTAACCAAATACGTAACACCTATTGAGCATACCATAATAACTGTAAGAGAAATGAGGACACGAACCACACCAGCTAGTAATGCTACCGAGCAAACCATGGTATATGTGGTCATAACAGCTTCGCGATGCCCGGAGACACCATCGTCTGGAAAAAAATCTGTATGATATATTATCATAACACCAAAAGCTCGACCGTAACAAGCTCCGGCAAATAATAAGGGAATGAAGATACCCATTGCCGTACTTGTTCCGAATAAGAGTAGCAATAATATATGGTAGGTAAATCCTGCAATAGCAAGCGGTCCAGCGTCGAAAGCTTCTATTCCATCTTCCCAATAGAGAAGATTCAAACCGATCCCACCTGGTGGATTTAAGAAAAGGGTTCCAAGTTGATTATAGTAACCGTCTGGGCAATTCATTTGACGAAGGATACTTGTATCGATGGTCTGAATAGCTTCCATTGCAGTGCATCTTGTATACAGTAACGGAAGAAACCAAAATATGCATGTCGTAAGAATGGAAAGAGTGAGAAGCTCGATCAATTTCCCTACTCTATTCAGTCCAACGCGTCTCCGTAACGTTGTTATATAACTATTGGCTTCAATCCATAGACTTCCTACAATACCCGCTAAAATTCCAATTACTGCAAATAGTAAGAAATCATAGACTCGGAATGATGGTACACTTTTGAAATATAGGTCTGCGTCATTATTAATACTAAGACTGGATAAAGATCGTTGTCCAGGCAAACCGGAATATATAGCCATATCATGAACATTGAAAAACTCATTAGTTGTATCCTCGCCACTAATAGCAGCTTTAATTAACGCCAATACCCAATCCAGAACGTATAGAGTTATCGTCGTTACACATGCGGCAGCAAATGACCTCCATGCGAGTAATGCACTCCAAAAACTTGCACCTTCCTCCATAGCAAATAATACTCCACCAATTGGAGTTAAAAAAGCACCAGCAACGCCACATGCACATCCAACAACCGCAAAGTCACGTTTCATTTCATCTAATTTTAATTGATTGTATGAATTGGGTATGAACCGTTGTGCATTATGGCCGATAGCTAAACCAATAAAAATTAATGGTCCCTCTAATCCGATTGGTAGGGATGCAGCACCTGCAAAAATAACACTAACAGCCTTACAACAAGCCGTTAATAAATCGGTGCAGGTTGGTAATATAATTCCTTTTATATTGTGCGATAAGAATATAGTAGAAATTTAAAAAAGTGGAAGAAAAGGCATTGAGACTACGAGATCCGAGGAGAAGAATAGATGTTCGATCGATAGATAAAGTAGAAGGCATTTCCCTTCTAGATATCGTACTGTAACATAATCAGGACACACGTACGTACCGTTCAATGTTGCTTTCGCTTCTGCTATACCACTTCCACCACTTACTGGTCGATATGCAACGGGAATAAATGCAAGGAAAGTAAATAGCATATTAAATCCAATAAAGTATGCAAATGATGAAAGTCCGTAATAATTAGTACCATTTCCGGCACCGTTATTAATAACAAAATCTGTAGCAGCATCCGATGCTGCTGTTACATTAACATCCCCAAATCCATCAGTAAGAAAATTACTAGTTGATAAATTTGTCATATTGGTATTGGAGGAAGAGAATATCGTATAGTTATAATTATTATTATACTGTATTGGATTTGTAACGAAATCATTTTTTGTAACCAATAATAATTCAGATAAATAAACAATACACCAAATTACAGTCGCTGAAACCAATCCGACTAATATTAATACTAATCTTGTCCAATATAGTATTTCTTGTTGATATGCACCTTGGTAGATAGATACGTAATGAAAAGGGGGGGGGGTGAGTGAAAACGGGGATAGGGAAGAGAGGACGGTATGAATCCGAAAACAAAACACCACAATGAATGAAGTGTATAGGAACAGTAGAAAGATGTCACTACATTGCACTATACGAGAACTAGTACTAGTTGTAACTCTTACCAATAGGATTATTCTTGGTACGTTTACGTGCTGTTGGAAATGTTATTAACCATCGTATCATACCTGCAAATACACGTTTATTTTGTTGTGGACCTGGTATAACCGGAACACTGATCCTTGTTGTTCTTCTAATATGTTGTTTCATTTTCATCTTTTCTTCTTCATGTATCCGTTCTTCTTCTTTATGAAGTTTTGCTAATGAATAAGCATATTGTTGAGCTTTTGAAGGTAATTGAATTGAATTGAATTGAATTTTGAAGAAAGAAAGAAAGAAAGAAGGACAAAAATGCAAAGGAACGAAGAAAAAGAGGAAGGAGGTACAAGATGAGATAAGATTAGATGAATTTTAAAGGAAAGGAAGGGAGATAAATTATGTAGTACTGTATATGAGTTTAAAGAAATAGATAGATATCATTTTACAAATAATATACTGTAGGTACTTACAAACGAGTGTATCTAATATCTTGTAACTTGCACATGAATATGATAGATGAGCACCAGGATGACTAATGCCGTCATTCCTATTGCTTCTGTTATGATTCTTGTTCTTATTCTTATTCTTGGTTTTCTTATTTATTACTCGTCGTTGTCGTAAATGAGATTGATTTTGTTGATTTCTTCTATAACGGAATTTTTCTGCTAGTGAATCATCAAATGGACCCATAAAATTACGAACAGCAATTGTTGATGGATTTAATTCATCATTGTTTCTTTCAATGTCATCATTGGCATCATGAGCATTGCAATCCGCGGATGTACTAGTAAACCAATCTACAAATGCTTTTGGTCCTGGTGGTGAATTTTCTGTATATATCTTGTTTTTTTTCTTCGTTTCGTCGTCGTCGTTATCGTCTTCGTTGTTGTTAATAATATCGTCATAATTGCTATAACTATCGTAGAAGTTGTTTTCGCCGTCGCCGTCATTGCCATTACTATTACTGTCGACGATGATGATACAGTCATCTTTTGTTTCATCGAATCTTGCTGTTTTTCGTTTTGCTTTTGTTCTTGATGACAATGATGATGATGTTGAGGATGGTGAATTTGGTATTAGTATACTACGACTCGATAATGGATTATTTGTTTTAAAGTTGTTGTCTTTCACTTTCTTAACATCTTCTTCTTCTTCTTTTGACGTTAAAAAAAATCGTCCCTCTTCTTCATCTTCATCTTCTTCTTGCGTTGTAGTAGTTTTTTGATGTGGCGAAACATCGTTGTCGTTATTCTTCTCTTGCTCATCTTCCTCGTTCATTATTTTGTGCTAATAAGAATTAATCGTCTTTCTTGTTGTCTTCTCGCTACTAGTATATCTTTCACCTTTTGTTACTATTTAAATTCAGTTCGGGTAGACGTAAACGCGTTATGCTTTGAACCAACCGGTGTGGAGGTGAAGTCAAGGCTGCTTTTGTGAGGTTTGTGTTGTTTTTTACGATGCCTTCGTACCGGCGTATGTATTTGGTGATGTCTCTATCTAAAAAATCTTGTCTTTGTGTGGGCACGTGCTTTCTTCAATCTACGTACAAAAAATATGCTTCGCTCCGTCCAGTACGGTACCGAGAGAATAGATAGCTAACCTTACAATTAATTAATTGTACGTACGAAACACGCGACGGTATTTAACAACCGCGCAATGTACGCGTGCCGAAAGTCACATCATACAAGGACCAGTACAGAAATCATGCATACAGAGAAGAGAAGAGGTGAGAGATTAAAATGCAAAGCAAAGCAAAGCAAAGCAAAGCAAAGCAAAGCAAAGCAAAGCAAAGCAAAGCAAAGCAAAGCAAAGCAAAGCAAAGCAAAGCAAAGCAAAGCAAAGCAAAGCAAAGCAAAGCAAAGCAAAGGCTGACTGACTGACTGACTGACTCTCGCTCACCTCAACAATGCTAGTAAAGCTCTACACAGTATCTCATATGCATTGTATGGTGTGCTCATGGTGGAAAAGGGATGTGTGTGTAGTATGTGATTCATTGATAGAAATAAAGCTATATTTATGATTAATTGATGCTTTGGAGAAGTTGGGGAGGAGTAAGTAATGATATTATAGCACATGCTACTGTTGTTGACTTTATCCTACAGACTGACTGTATGACTTCTTGAGATCAAACTGACTTGTCTTGAGGGTTTGTCATGCTGGTAGGTAGTAAGGGTTGATACATGCCATGCCAAGATTAAAAGGCAGGAAATCATCATCCGTATCCACAATAGCTCTTGCTTTGTCTTTGTGATTGTATCTAAGAACAATAACTTCTTGGAGAATGCCCAGTCAGTGCCATATAATCAATTGCACTTGAATCATTTGACAACCATCACATCATCATGATGATATTATTGTTGGATCTGTTTTTGTGCTACAAGCTAGCTACTAGAAATATTATACAAATTTCCTGTCTAGCAATAGCTCAGTATGCTTTGTGTTATGTCAAATCTTGTACACATGCATCAGACAATTTAGAAATATGAAGAGAAGATACTAGGAGCATTTATACAGTAAGAAAAATTGAACACTATACCATCGACTTGCCACCAACATATTATTGTTATTAGATACTAGCAAATAATGCTCTATTTGATTTTATTCACTGTCTTCTGTGTATGTTGAAGGGCTGCATATAGTCTACTAGTTAGTAGACTAGGCATAAGTTGGTACATAAAATGGCATAACAAATAACAACTGATTTTCCAAGATCTTCCTCCTAAGAATTCAATGCTGCAGAGGGGGGGGGGGGGGGGCAGACTATAAATTGGTACTAATATAGCATGTATGCACATGTATGTCCTATGCTATACTCATGAAGGATATTATGGGTCTAGCGCTGTGCAGGACTGAAAGGCTGTAAAACATGTTGATGGAGATATCAAGATTGTTGAAATCTTGTGGGTGGTAAGTGCCCTATCAATTTCTGACTACCCTTGTTCTGTTCTGCTTGTCTCTTAGCCAACAGCGCATGTTGATTGCTCTTTGATGATGGGTGCTTGTCTCCAAGATCAAACCATTTGTAAGGCTACTCTGTGTGGCATACATTCATGCAATCAATACCGCATTGGCATTTGCAGCTGATGCATTTATACCATTTCTACTTGTAAAATCACATGATATGGAGATGTAGCTTGGGACTTATCGCTTCATAGAAAAAATAAATTGGTTCTCTCTATTTATTGGAGTTCATTTTTCAAGTGTTGTGATTTATCTCCAAGAAGGCAGGAGCTATTACCACCGATAAGTAAATGTATACTATGTGCACATAGTAGTGCAATAAAAAGGAAAGGGAGGACAACTGCATTTACTTTTGGAAAATCAGTCATATATAGTTGTTGTTCTAAGATTATATACAGATTATAGCATTGTTATCGTTAAATATATATAGTCCTATATGTGTACGTATATATAATACATATATGCTGTGCTTTTCATTTCAATAATTGGATAATATGTAATATGAGATAATTTTACATAGGAGTGTCTCGAGCTTTCCAATTGAATTCTGGCTTCCTTCTTTTCATTTTCAACTTTTTTGTTCTATGTATGACGTGATGTATATAACACGAGCGCGCCTATCCCAGACGAGAAGTTGTCGACGATTGGGTGAAAAATACACTACTTCAAGGTTTTTTTTATTATTTTCATTTAATGCAACATGGATTGTACCCATGAATTTATGTTCTGCTATACTCCAAAAGATTAATCCATCTTGGACCGTATTACAAACGACGAATTTGTCATCAGGTGTAAATTTCAGACAAGAACCTGAGTATGGGCGATCCAAATTTGCTACAAAAGTTGCCTTTAATGCTACGCCCTCATGATTTGTGTTAATTGGCCATATCATTATCTTATTCATGTATGAATCGTGTACGGTTATCATGGTGTTATCATTAGAAAGTGTAAAATCTGTGGTATGCAAATTGCGATTACGAAAAGATTTTGACCAAATTGTGATCAAACCCTCATTGGCGTCATCCAAAGGACGACGCCAGATCTTGACATTAATCTTGATATTAACTTCGCCATCGTTCCATCTACCTAAGGAAAGAATAAAGATAGCACGACCATCAGAAGAAAATTCAATTTGATATACAACTTCATCTTCTGGTAAAACTAATGATTTAATTGTTCCTCCTTCATTGTAAATATCTTTCAAGAAAACATGATTGTGAATCAAAACAACTAGATATCTGCTACATGGACTAAAGGAAATGCCATCAGTAAAGTCTACTTCTCCTTGTATTTCTTGTTGTATGCTCCATACTTGTAATTGTTCATAATTCCCACCAGTAGTACTATCCCATAATCGCACAACACCAGCATCGGTAGCTGATGCTAGAAGTCTTCCATCCGGCGAAAATTTCAATTCGTTAATATGAACTCCATGCTGAGCAATCAAACCGAATTCGTTCCCATCACCATGGAGAATTGGTCCGTGTTGCTGATCAAAGATAAGAATTGTAGAATCCCAAGTAGTACATGCTATCTTGGTGCCACATGGTGACCACACAGCAATACGAGGTTTATTGTAGCGGGTTAGTTTATAATTTGTTGGCCATGGTGGTAGATACGCTTTCGATTTTTCGTACATATCTTGATTACATGACGCAATAGAATTCCATACCGTCCGATCAGGTATGTATGACAATACCTGAATAAGGAATTCTGGAAATTGTTCCAAAATATTTCCAAATGATAGTAGTGCCACAACAGGAGGAGGAGGAGGAGATGGGTGAGGAGACTCCTCCAGTATCTCATCTGGTTGACTATGAATATCGTTTGATTCCATCAATGTTAGGTCTTGCTGGTGAATATTGTTCAATTCCATCGTTGTTGTTAACTTCTTCTATTCTTCTGCTTCTTCCTCTTCTTTTTTGTGTCATCAATTTTGTTTGTGATCAATCTTGTACGCCTTTGTTTGTTTGTTGAGGTCGACGATGACGGCTAAAGTTTCGAGCAAAATTAGACGACGGTAATGTGTACTAGAGATGTATCATCACTTTGAGTGCGTTGAATTATACTTTATTTGCATTTTGTGTTTTTCTCTCCATCTCTCTCTCTCTCTCTCTCCTTGTATTCAATTCCACGAGTACGCGTACAAGTGCTTGACTATCGAATCATTTCCTTTTTTTTCAATCTTTTTCAAATCTATCGTGTGTGTGCGCCAGTCAGTGTCAGTCGAACCGTTGGATGTAGTAATCAATCAATCATAATCAATAATTTAAAAATAATAATAAAATCGTGGAGTAGCATCGGTCCCACAAGGAGAAAAATATACAAAAAAAAAGAACCGCACCTCTACCTGCTCGCTAGAAGGACATCTATCTCGTTCTCGTTGTTTTCTTAATCTTATCACCATATTTGTCAAATCGATACCGATCTATCGGTTGTTGGTTGTGCGCTGTTCTTGTGATGTTTGTTGTCGTTTCTTCATTTCAAAAAGTACCAGGTAGTAGTATGTGATGTGTGTGATGAACGATGTGTGTACGTTTTACGACCAAAAAGAGAGGGGGGAGATGAAAATTTATCAGTTTCGCACGTTTTTTTTTATATTTCACTGATAGGAGGAATTTCCGAGAATGCCTTTAAATCAATCGAATGCGTGGTAAAGATATCAAAAAGCAACAACATTGAACACAAACTAAAGACTTATCATAAAGGCAAAAGAAGCATTATTGGTAAAAATCAGAAGGTATCATGAACGACAATGATAGCGACAACGATCATCGAATACAAGATGATGAAGAACAAGAACAAATCGATGCTGCTGCTGCTGCGGAGCAAAGACTACCTCAATTAATCTCGCTACTTCAAAAAAAGAAAACATTTTCATTGCGTACAAGAAATAAAATGGATGTATTAGTAAAAGAATTCTTGACTAAAATTAAAGATGATATACAAGAGATGCTTTGTGACGACAATGATATTGAATCTGAAGCTTATCGTGGATTAGATAGCGATCGGGACACTGAAATGGAAGTTGAAACTGCTATACGGTTCTTCCCAGAGATACTTTCAACAAGAAAACACGAAGTTTACTGGGATGAGGTTGGAAGGGTTGAGGAATATCATGAAGCATGGCGGGAGGGATTTTATCCTATTCAATATTATGTATGCTTTCAACGTGATGAAGACACTTGTATACGCAATTTAAAGGCAATATCGTTTGTTCCACTCGTAGCTAGACTATCGAAAGAGTTTGGTCAATTTCCAGAAGAAGAGAGAGTGGGATTATTAAGTGAGGGTTGGAATGGAACTAATTGTATAGAGTTTCTCACGAGTACTGATTATGAGAGAAATGACAGTCGGAAACATAACGAATATGTCGATGATAAATGTCTTTTGGTAATGAAAGAATTGAGACACATGGGTCTTCTAAGGAAAGAGGATATCCGAGAACAGAACCTTCTTCTGAATTGTTTATATGGGCAATCTTTTTTCGGGAAAAAAAGATTTCGATTTCTAGTTGAGTGGGACCCAACCTCATTAATCGATGCTTCAAATAACCCACTTTATCATGCCGCATGGGATTCTAGCATTCGACGATTTCGGGTGGTATTCGAATATGGAATTCTTTACTACCCGACCAAGAAAGGAATTAGTATGTTATTCAAGAAATTCGGGGTAAATAAGACACCCTTCAATGTTGCTTGTAATATTCACGGTCGTGAGGAAGTGATGAATGTCATAGAAGAAACTTTACTTAAATTTCAACGACGTTCAGATGATGACGACAACAACAGCAACAGCAACAATACTGGACCGTACAATGTTGTGGATACATTGATAACAGCAGCCATCAACGAAAAAATTCATCTAGACTGTTTATATTTTTTGTTGCGGAGAGAGCCTGATATTTTAGAAAAACTACTGTCATCCTCATCGACAATGATTGGGATGTCGGATTCCAACAACAACGACGATGACGATATCAGCAGCAGCAACAAGAGTAACACCAGCAACAACAACACCAATAACAGAGAAGATATTAAGGACGGTAGAAAAAGAAGCAGCAGCAGTGAGAATGATAACAATAGCGTGAACGACGACTTATTGATAGCTACTAGTCCAAAGAAGCGGAAACGGTAAGTACGCAACATAACGGTAGTTAAAAAAAAACAGCTGATGTACAGTACTCAATCTAGGATTGTGTGACGAAAATAATGACAAAACGAATCAGCGTCTGCTTTTTAAATGGGACAAACAATGGACGACTAAAAAAAGAAGGATATGTGTAACAAATAAGTACAGAAAATAATTGGTAGGCTAATACTATAGTTTATGTGACGACGACGACGACGACGACGAGAAGATGCATTTTTATCCTATTTCATGTTCACAAGGGGAATATTAAAAGAGTAAACGAAGAAAATCTAATACCGTATATAGTTCGAATAAATTCTTGAAACTTTTCTCCTATATGTATTACTGTACTGTCTACTTTTCACTTAGAAATAGATTGAGACTGTCTCCTTTCTTCTTGTTTCTCCTTCATACAGTACTATAGTCTACCGACGTACAATGTATTTACATCTCGCATCTGTTATAAGTACAGTACATTATTTCATCCTTCTGTTAATGAAAGAAGAAAGCCGAAACATATTCTTCCTGCTTTCTTGTCTTCAAATTCTTTTGTGAGGAAAATTATGTTCCAAGTGATGTTTTTTGTTCTTTTGAAATTGCATTCCGAAGATGTGAAAAGCAAAGAAGAAAGATTGATTTGCCTTTTTGTTCGGGACTCATTCAATTCATGAATGGACTATGATCATCATCATCATCTCTTCGAGAAAGATCGAAGCTCACTTTGATTTGACATTTGACATACACCCAGTATCATGACATTTGACTTTTGGCTTCATCAGCTAGCAGCTAACAATAATTGATGTGATCAAAGGGTGGTTGGAGACAGAGAAGTTTTATCTTATCAAAGGCAGGCGAGCGAGGAGAAACGACGTTGTTTGAAGTCGCTATTGTATTACTAGTATAAAACAAAAAGAACAGGTACAAGAATTATTATGATATAAAACAAAACAAATTAAGCACGACATTCAACATATCAAAAAGAAAGAATATAGTAATAATATGCCAGTATTTGGACAATCGACAGATTTTAATGATCGATTGTGTTCATTAATGTCTGCAATCTTCTACAATACTAATACTATTTATGATGGTGGCGGTGGCGGCAGTTCTACAACTCGTCAACGACGTGTACATGTACGACCTTTGTTTACGAAGGCCATATTACAAAAAGCTGAAAGATTAAATGAATTGAAATTATTACCGTCTTCGTCGTCACTGCCGTTGTCGACGACTACGACGAAAACAATCATCGAAGTTATACTTGTAATAGATAAATCATCAGAATCACATCCTACGTATACGACGTCTCATGATGATGATAATAATACAAGCAGCAGCAGCAGCAACAGCAACAGCAATAGATTTCTTCTCAGTAAATTAATCTCTCAATTTTTTTCATTACCAGCAGATATATATCATCTGGATGTAATTACGGTCCGTTCACAATCAATTCAGTGAGTACAGTATAGTACAGTAGCATCATGTCATGTGGTACATAGTTGTTGTTTATTATTGGTTTACTGACTTCTGGATTAGCTTTAACTATTTGTTGGTTGTCGTCATTCTATTCCAATCCATTATTATACTAATACTAATTCTTTCTCTTGAATTTTTGTCGATTCTTTTTTCTGGGGGTATGCTGCTGTTCCTGCTGCTGCTTATTGTAGAGAAGATTTGATTGCAGCACCATCAACATCGTCCTTTTCCAATTTTGGTGGTAGTGGTGGTCGAAGACGACGACATCGTTGTCGTCGTCGAGTTTGGGTTGCATTAGGTTCTGCTATTACAGGTTTGTACCAGTATCTACTTTTATTAGAAGGACAACGATTGAAACATCGACTACAACAAGTAGAATCAAAAGAATCGTCGTCATCGTCATCGTCATCACTGATAGACGATGAATCATCATCGTCAGCAATGATTTTGGGTGTTATTTGTATTGATCCACCATTATATTTATGGAAAAGTTATGGTAAATCTATTTTATATCAAACTTGTTTAAAGGAAATTCCATCCCTCCTCGTTGTTAGTGACCAAGACCAACAACAGCAGCAACAGCAACAGCAACAATACGATCATAACAGCAATAAGAACGAAGAAGGCAATAGTTATAATAGTCGTCAAAACACCACCAGTACACGTAGTAGTATGGTGGGAGAAATGTTGAGAGACTGCATTCATCATCCGCATGCTTTGGTTGTTATAACGAATGACAACAGCAACGGCACAGGCAACAACAGTAAAAAGAATTATAATCATTTAGACTATTACGTCTGGTTGGCAAGACTTATCACTAAATATACAGAATCGATTCAAAGACTTCGAACACCACCACGAACACCACCACCACCACTTTCAACAACATGGACAAAAACAACTCTGACTACTACAGAAGATCAATTTCTGTCTAAACTATAAAAATAAAAAAGCAAAATAATAATATACCTAGTTTAACACCAATATCTAACATAGAGTAGATCTCATCCAAATAAAGAGTAGTGGCATATATTTTGGCTACAGTTGCTGTTGGAAATGGCACTTCATGCATTACTTCTACCAATAAATGTCCCTGATTCTCCTGTTAGAATCCATCCCTTCTGGTGTTACACGACACATTGTGTGTTATCCTTCTGATTGACATGCAGCATCACTAATATTTCATATGTTAGTGAATCCATCTTCTAGATGGAGGAGTATGTTGTCTAGCAATGTTTGAATGCATTCCGGTAGTCCTGATGTAAAATCATCCCACACTGATGATGGTTCTCCTGCCTAGGGGTTCAACCAGCGTTGTTTCGCCAGGAACCTTGATTGATGCTAAACTTTTATGGTTAGGGAAGGCCATCTATTGAATTGAATTATCTTCCATTTACTTCTTCTATGTGTGGCGAAGTAGGACAGCATACAATATATCATGCAATCCCCAGTAATCTGATCAAGTTGCTATGGGTTGAAGTCCAGGAGCCAAATTTGTTTTCCAAACATTTTCCATCATAAATCACTAGTGAATGACTGTATCACCTGCTGCTAAACTTTCTAGCTATCTATTATATTTGGAATCCTTCTGTTGGGCTGCAAAAAATGGTATACGGACTCATACCATTGATTTCTAGGAAAAACAAGAACATGAATCATTAAAACAGATCTAAATTCTGCCTGATATATGATAACCAACCCTTGTTATATCAAATGTAAATAGTTGAGAATGGGCAACTAACTATAGACATGTACCAATTCAAGCAGTATTTATTGTGTTACACTGACATGACATTCTCATCAACACTATATAGAAAGAAAAATATGACAAAAAACTCAATTTATCTACTGTAGTAGGAAGGTTAATCATGCTTCTTTATTACAAGTAATTGGCCACCAGCATGGCCCCCAAAAGGGAACAGACTATGAGACTACACAAACAATAATGTCCTACAACTTTATATGATGCTCAGCTCAGGTGATAGACTCACACACAGCACGCATCCTGTGGTACTTGTTACCTGTACCACTCCACTTTCTGCCATTCTAACCCATCCTAGGATGTATAAAGTCCCAATCAGATGGTAAAATCTGAGCTTAATATGCATAGGGTGAATATGCAGAATACCTGGACTGGACTTTGGGGCACCAGGTTGTGATGCAGCCTAGGACATGGGAAAATGGCCCATTTGGGGGGTTATGTGACCTAGTACACACTCAAAAAGATGAATTGTCCCAAGGTAAGCATATGGGGTTGACCATATACACCAAAGGCAATATAAACTTGGCGAGCTTTGGGCAGGACCATGCTGATGTGGGTGCTAAACAGAGAAAACCTGTTTTGGGGCCTAAATGACCCTTTTTGGGGCTTAGCACACCCTGACACCTTCCTAACCTCCCTAGAGCCCTAAGCAATAGTTGGACCTTTTACCCATAGGTATAATGTAGAGCTCCATATAATCTTTCAAGGTTATTAGGTCTGTATTGATGGTGCATCACGGCCTTGATTATTACACATGCACTTGGCACTTGTAGTAGCAGTGGGTTTTGACCAATTGCACCCCAAATATATGTATGGTTACCTAAAACAATGATATAATCCAAATTCTCTATGAATTGGGATGATGCCTAGCTGTTTTATTTGGGACTCAGCATACCTGGTATGGGCATGGTAGCATCTCAAATATTTTTGCAACGTATGCATTTTGGACCATTTTATGTCTATTCTATTGTTCCCCGCCCCACCATACCACCAATATGGCAAATTTTCCAAGCATTGTTGGTTTATTTTGATCATATGCATATATGGAAGGTATCTAGGTGTTCAAACCATGGTCCAATTCCTTTGTTGATGTTGTGGTAGCCTATTTCTGAATGGTACTTTTGGGCATGGAAATATGACATGTTGGCCAAAATTCAATGTTTGTGTTCTAGAGGCAAGAATAAGGTAAGTATCATGCCCCTTGGTTCATCCCCTATGGGTATAAGATGAATGACTGGGTGGTGTTTTTGGTGCACCATGCTGGTTCTAGAACCTAAGGAGAAGTTATTCATCTATCTTATTATTCAAAGTTGTTTAATATTCCAATAACCAAACTCCACTGGAGAATTTGTGAGATAAAAATGATATCAATAGGAATTACTTTAGTCAAGTGATGATGAGCCACCAGAGATGGTAGGAGGCAAACACAATATTCTAGTAAACTATGTGAATGTTTGTGTACCTGACCCACCTGGTGTTGTCCTCTGAAACCTTTTCAAACGAGATATTTTGTGGTTCATTTTGATCAAAAATCTTGTTTTTTTTGTGCCTACCACATTAGCAAAACAAATTTTATTCCTCACTCAGAAAGTAAATATGAAGAGAGAAATTTTTACTATATGGATTGATGGAACACACACACTCTCTCTCTCTCTCTCTCTCTCTCTCTTTCTCTCCCATCTGTATCTTATATTCTCCTTCTTCCATGTAGAGAGAAGTGGTAAAGATGCTTTGATTTTGGTGGTACATACACTGCCAGATAGACAGTCCTCCTTCAACATAAAATCTATTAGTCTAGAGGAAAGGGACATCATAGACATAATCAGCAATCAGCAAGGGGAACATCAGAGTGTGTAAAACAATTCTACTGACTGACCAACTACTGCTGCTGCTGCTGCTGCTGCTGATGATGAGATAATTTCAGTTTTTTTCCTATACTCATGATAATATACATTTTCATTGTACACACAAACTGCATTTATTTTATACACTGTAAACTCCCAGCAGGAGTGTGTGTTACCTACTTGAGGTTGTTGGTAGTTCTGCTGCATATATACTCCATCTCTTCTCTGTTCCTTCATAAAAATAGTAATATATAATGATGATGCAAGCACAAGAACCAACAATAATATAATGATGCATACAGTAGTCTCTAGAGATAGATTATGATGGCATAGTATGCTATGCTGTATATCTCTATTACAGGCAGGTGTATCATCATATCACACGTACACATCACAGTAGAAGTATCATCTCCTGAATGACCCTACCTGACCCATGATGATGTGGATTAGAATAGAACTGGCCTGGAATAAGAAGAAGAGACAGTGGTGTATTTGTGAAGCTTGACTCACTCATCTCATCTCACCCATTGCTTATTTCAGTAGGGTATAGTACTTTATATGTTATCTACAGTACACTGAAAGAGGTATCTCATCACATAGTGTACGTAGTATCATCATCTACTTTTCTATGACGATAATGACGTCAGATAGAACAGGAAAGAACAAGCTATTAATTGAATTTCATTCGTGTAGTCGCGATTCGGACAGACAATGATCGCAGAATTACACAAGCATCTGAGCTGGCCAATGAAATTACAGAAAACACAGCCACCACGAAAGCCAATCATTTTTCTTAGTACTACTGTAGTACGTACTGTATTAACCAGTAGGAAACCTGTTGAGAACAGAACACATTTTTCTTTCGAAACATGTCACATGTTCAGGCAGCACAGCACAATACACACTAAGGAAGAAAAAGAAGAAAAAACTACGGTCAAACATCACGTGCGTTTCCATCAAAACAGATGCGTGAGAGAATTTCCTTACTCCGATCCACACAGCAGCAGCACCTGAAAAACCCATCAATTCTCATCAACAGCAACAGCAACAACATTATTCTCTTCAATCCATTCGTCAGTTACTTCAACAGTCCTCCACACAACTTTAACACTTGCTCCCTACTTACTTAGTAATATCATCGTATCGAACTTATCTCGTCGTCGAGATAATATAACACTTGCTACCCGCCATCTGATACTCACTGTCACTGTTACTCTATTGATTTTCAGTCGAAGTCATTGTCAATCAAAAATCACCACCAAAAACAAAACAAAAAACACACACACACACACAACTATGAAGATTATAGTATCAATCGCTGTCGCCTTCGCCTGCCTATTATCGGCGGATGTCTCCTCCTTTGCGTTCACCTCTTCCACGAAGGGCCTCTATACTAGTACTGCCACTTCTTCCTCCTCCTCCCAATTGAGTATGGTATTAGAAAAACCAAAAGAAAAAACCGGGAAAAAAATTTCGAAATTAGAAATTTTAAAAGTCGATTCTGATAATTTAATTCATCCGTTAAAAGAAGAATTAACCACGGATTCGATTGGTATTTCGAAGGATGCGTATCAAATTATGAAATATCATGGGTCGTATCAACAATCGAATCGTGAAGCAAAACGTGGGAAAGTCAAAGATTATCAATTTATGTTACGATTGAAACAACCAGCGGGGGAATTACCCCCCGACCTCTATCGATTATTAGATGATTTGTCAATCAATCATGGTCAAGGTGATTTGCGTGCCACTACACGTCAATGTTTTCAAATGCATGGTATTATGAAAGGTTCTTTAAAGACGGTAATATCCTCGATTATGAATATCGGATCCTCGACGGTGGGTGCCTGTGGGGATGTGAATCGGAATGTGATGGTATCACCGGCACCATTCGTGTCCAAAGATTATGAATATGTTCGTGAATATGCTAAAGTATTTGCGCATTTATTCCGTCCCATGACCTCTGCATTTACTGAATTATGGTTAGATGGTGAAAAAGTTGCTACTGCAGAATTATGGGGAAAAGAAGTGATTGAAAAAGGTCATAAAATCGATGAAGATATGTTATATGATTCGGGACGTGGGATTATCTTAGATCATCCCAAGGAACCCTTATATGGTGACCGATATTTACCACGTAAATTTAAAATTGGTGTGACGGTTCCTGGTGATAATTCCTTAGATATCTACACCAATGATATTGGATGTGTGGTGATTATGGATCCAGTCACTGATGAACTTCTAGGGTTTAATGTGATGGTGGGTGGTGGTATGGGCCGTACCCATAATAAGGAAACGACCTTCGCACGTGCTGCGGATCATATGGGCTTCGTTCCCAAAGAAGATATTAATGAATGTTTGAAATCAATTTTAGCAGCGCAACGTGATCATGGCAATCGTGATGTACGTGCGAATGCACGGATGAAGTATTTAGTACACACATTAGGTATTGATAATTTTAAGGTCTTAGTGGAATCGTATTTTGGTAAAAAGATTCAACCATGGAGAGAAATTCAAGAATGGAAATATTCCGATTGGATGGGTTGGTGGGAACAAGGGGATGGAAAATTATTTTATGGTCTGCACGTGGACAATGGGCGTGTCCATGATGTCGGTGATTTCCGTTTAAAGTCCGCGATGCGTGCGATTGTGGACAAATATAATTTACCGATGATTATGAGTCCCACACAATCTATTATTTTTAAAGATATCAAACCAGAAGATAAAGCTGGATTTGAAACGATCTTATCGGAACATGGTATTAAAAAACTAGAAGAAATTGATCCACTGGCACGATTAGCCATGGCCTGTCCAGCATTACCATTATGTGGTCTGGCACAAACAGAAGCGGAACGTATCATGCCATCCTATATTGAACGGATGAGAGCTGTTATGAATAAGGTAGGTGTCGATGATGAAGAAATTTTAATTCGTATGACGGGTTGTCCGAATGGATGTGCACGTCCGTACATGGCAGAACTAGCATTTGTGGGTGATGGACCAAAAAGTTATCAAGTGTGGTTAGGTGGTAGTCCAGTGTTAACACGTACCGCCTGGCCATTCAAGGCACGAATGAATACCAATGATTTAGAAATTACCATGGAACCGATCCTGACTATGTTTCGAGACCAACGACAAGAATTTGAAGCATTTGGTGATTTTTGTCACCGAGTTGGTGCCGAAGAAATTGAAAAATATTCCGAAAGTTTTTCTGTTTGAGGCATTATGCATATGCATATAATAAAAGCAAATCCATAATAAAAATAAATAAAATGAAATAAGCTACCGGTAAACATCTAAATCCATTGTCGATTGCGTTTGTTGCGTCCGGCATAATAAATAAATAAATAAAAACTTTAAAACATATATCCCAATACATCCCAACACTCTAGTCCTACACACACTACATGTTGCTAGCATTATCATTATTAAGTTGTTGAAAGAAGGACGGTGCTTAGTTAAAGAATATAGAAGACGGATAGAAACAAGTCTCGTGTGTTGTTGTTTTCTACTAGATATTATTTGTGATAATTGATGGATGGCAGGTATGTAGTTTCTTCATTGCTCTCCCAAATCAAATGAGATAAGAAGAAGAAGGAAGACGTATGTGATCCTATAATCGTAACCTTCGCTGGGTCTCGATACAACCTTTGTCAATAGATATACCTTATACACACACCGTCCAACATTCACGACACGTTTGAATGGAAGGGAGAAGAATACATCATCGAACAATGGGCAAATTTAATTCGAAACGATCAGACTCAAAACTAAACTTCAAAATAGTTCATGTTCATGTTCATGTTCATATTCATGCTGCTGTTGCCGTTGCCGTTGCTGTTGCCGTTGCCGTCCATGTGGCTTTTGTCGCTGACGCCGTCGTTGTATCGCACTAGATTCTTCTTTTGGGAAGAGGAATATGCATCAGAAAATGCAAGTCCGAGAAGATTGACTGCACCTTCGACATCTTTTCTAGTTGTTGTTGTTGCAGATGTTGTTTTTGTATTAACAACGTTGTTACTGGTACTACCACCGTTGCTACTACCACCGTTCGAGGAAAAAGAGAAAAAGGATCCATCTGTATTAGCAGCATTAGGAAATACCGCCCGTTGTTGTTGTTGTTGTTGAGATAATGGAAGGAACGACGACGACGATATCGATGCCGATGCCGATGACGGATACTGACGTCGAAGTGGAGAAGATACAGCCTCAAAGGATGGGGTGTATTGATAAGGATGATGGTGGTGGTGGTGGTTGTGATGATGATGACGACGATGATGATATTGATGAGGAGGTAGAGCAGGAGGTGGTCCACCAACAGTCGTCGTACTCACAGTTGTTGTTGTGTACTGCGATGGGTATGACGGCATGACGACAGCACCACCGACGGCCGGATGTACACACTCGTCACTCTTCCCACTTGCTAACCTTCCCCTTTTAGAAGGTGAAGAAGAAGAAGGAAGACAACGACGACGCCGAGGATGATGGCACTGTTGCTTCTGCTGCTGCTGCTGATGTCCTCCTGGTGACTGCTTCAACGATGTTTCGCGAGGAATACCATTTTCTTTATTGCGTTTCTCTGAAAAAGAAAGGCATCGATCTAGTCGATTATACTGTAACAACGAAGGTTGCTGCTGCCGCTGCTCACGAGGACGATGATGGTGACTGCGCTTTTCAACAAACCGATCATCATCGTTGTCGTCATCGTCTCCTCCTTCTTTCGATTCTTGTGGTTGTGGATGATTTTGTTGTTGGGCCTCATAATCATCAAGTTCTGCGAAGATATCAATCCCACTATCGATCTTCTTCAATTCTACCTGTGCATGTGTTTTGACTTGAACGGTGCTTCTGTAATAGTGAGAAGAAGAAGAAGAAGAAGTAGAAGAATAAAGGAAGTGTGAGTATAGAAGAAGAAGGAGGATTGGTAGAGAGCACACTACTGTGAATGACGTAAAAGATAATACAATATGTCAACGTACCTAGTGGGAATTGCCCTACCGATTGCCTTCCACTTTCCTTTTCCTTCACGACGAAGGCCTTTGAGGAATTCCATGTGCTCCCAATATTTCCATCGGCCCTCTGCGTGATCTGGATTTTTATGCTTTGTCTTCTTCCGTGTGCTGGCCTTTTTATTGCTTCTCTTGCGACTCGAACCAGTCACCACTGCTGCTGTTGCTGCTGTTGTCGTCGTCGTCGGCGGCGGCGGCGCTTTCTTCTTCTTCGCCGTCACCATCGTCACCGTATGATCTTCAATGATGACATCATCATCAGTACTTCCTGTTGCTGGTGTTAAGCTCATGATGGATGAGGACAAAATGTCGTCGTCATCGCCATAGTCGCAGTAAGGGTCCTCCCGTATCGTACGACGAATCTTACGAGTATTGGATCGCGTTGATCTTCCCCCGTCTGAGTACAAATCAAGCTGGTCCTGATCATGTTGTTGCTGCTGATTACCATCCAATCTAGCGAAAGGACTGCGACTGCGAAGAGGAGAAGGTTGTACCATGATCGATCTCTTCTTTTATTACTATTTCTAGTTCTG
The DNA here is from genome assembly GCA_900095095.1 of Fragilariopsis cylindrus CCMP1102. Lineage (NCBI taxonomy): Eukaryota > Bacillariophyta > Bacillariophyceae > Bacillariales > Bacillariaceae > Fragilariopsis > Fragilariopsis cylindrus. The sequence goes on from FMBT01000297.1 coordinate 72,681, forward strand.
ATATCCAAAAGGTTGTAGAGTAAGAAGAAAATAGGATCGCCGATAGTGTGTCTTTTGTCGTCGTCTCTTTCGAATGGAATGAATAGAAGAAGAAGAAGAAGCAAGAATCGGCAATGCTGCGATTGCGTTTTGGGTGAGATGGCAAATCAGAAATCAGGCTCGTGATTGATTCGTGATCGGAAATAACTCATTTTTCTCTTGACGATAATTTTGAGTGAAACGCACCTCTACGCGATGCTAGTATCGCGTAGAGGAAAAAACAACGCGAAGCTCTTCTTATTAGCTCGTGTGCAGGAGTAAGACACGAGTAACTAGGGAATGACTGACATAAATATATTTTGTTACAGTAGAAGATGGTGCAGACACACATGATAGACAATAACAAAGCTTCTTGGGTACCAGTCAGATGATATCTAGCATTTTGAGTCAATCTGCAATGCTGAAGGAAGGAAGGAAGAAGAGCTATTAGATAGAAGAAAAAATGAATACTCCTGTAAAAGTAGTGCCCTTTATTTTGCATGGTGGTGGTGTAACAGTTTAGTTGGTGCCAGCATCACCAGAGCTGAACACTACATATGGTGTAGGACATTATTGTTTGTGTAGTCCTATAGTTTGTTCCCTTTTGGGAGCCATACTAGTGGACTCATTACCGAGCATGTCAAATACCTTGTAATAAACAAGCATGATAAAGAATGAAATAAACAGATGATAAAACAACGACATATATCTTTTTTGATAATAAAAATAGCATCATCAATTGGACCCACAGTTGAGTGTATAGAAGGTTGGTTTTTGCTGTTGTTGGAGTTTATATGATAACAAACATAAAGGAGGAGGAGTCAGACATACATTAGCAGCAGAATAAACTGTAGCAAAAGATATACAATAAACACAACAACTTTCAAGGAGTGCAAGGAAGGTTGGCTTTCTAATGGATTTGCAAGTTGTTGTGCACTGCATTATTACTTTATATAGGATAAGAAGAGCTTCTTTGATGGTTTCATAACTAGTGATCTCCTATACTTTTATATATTATGATGGTCTCACTCTCTAGTAAGATACAAAAATGTGAGAGGTAGGAGATAGCAGATGCACAAAAATCCTAACTAAATACTATGTGTTGTTCCTATAGAGCTAGAAGGCCTTGTCAATAATTTGGTATGGAACTATAGCGCTAAGTACATTTATACAGAGAAAATTAAATTCTAAGGAGGTGCTCTTACTTATTATGCCTCCCCTTACTTATTATGCCTCCCACTTTTCACACTAAATGCGTACATTCATTTGGTCTGTCTATTTCTGCCACACTACACAGTAGCATAAATAGAGTGTTTGCAAATTAAGGTTATGTACATTGAACACCAAATGAACCCAACAGATAGGTACAAACTCTTGAAAGCTAATCGAAACACTCTTGTGATACAATAATTCTTCAGCCATCATTCTTCTTAGAATTCTTCTTCTTTTCATATCATGACAACGTGCTGGTGCATGTCATTCAGCCAGTGTAGTTCCACCCTTTGGTCTGTATGGTGCCCAACAAGCTCTAAGCTGTTATATGATATGTGTCGTATACATAATATTATCTTCCATTGCACTGGATTTTGAAGGTAGTTTCGTCGGCGAATTAAAGATGGGGAGATGCGATTGTTTAAATTTTCCATACAATTTTTTTATCAGATTCCGTTTTTTTTTCAGATTCCATGCGACCGAATGAATAATCATCAATCCATCAAGCAAGCAACAGCGAATTTGAAAATTACTCTCAGCCATTTTCATTTTCATTATTCTCAAATGTTCAATAACGTCGGCGGTTTGATTTGTGTTTGAACAGCTCTATTTTATAATAACGACGATTCACACGGCACAAAAAAGATATTAACTGAGGGAGATCTACTATTGTACAATCTATTACTGTGCGGACCAGAAAAGTGAATCAAAATTCGCCGAAAAGATTTTATATTTCCTATTGAGGCTTTCCGACGAGTATCAGCATTGTTTTTAAATATTCACAAACTTTAAACTGATCTATTTCATTTTCATTATGAATCACAACATGACGAAATTGGACCTACATTTTCCATGTGACCATACTATGGAAGAGGTCATTTCTGCATTAAGAAACGAAGCTGATATATCGTCACTTAGCTGCAGGTTTGATACTGATAATTTCGATACATCAGAAGGGCTGCGAGAGGCTATACTGAGCAATAAAATATCGGGAACAGTCTTCCATTTGCAGATTGGGAACTTCTGCTCTGATAGAGACACACATAGACTATGTTTCGATTTCTATCTTAGATGTCTTGAGGGACCAGAGAACAAGACCAGGGAGTTTGAGTATAGTTCCATGGCTGCCTTTCATATGACGTTGGCTGATGCGAAGAGATGTGCTGTTGCGATTGCATCTAACAACAATATTGATTTACTCTCTTTAAGTGATCTTGATTTTCGTGGCAGTGCATTCAACGAAGAAGGCACATTGGAATGCATTTTTGATGCGGTTCTTGACGGGGGTGTAAAGGTGTTAGATTTAAATACGGCAGCATTGAAGCACATCATCAAACGTTTATGTAACGAGACGTCCGCATCCAAGCTAGCCACGAACACCACACTCAAGGTGTTATGTTACACTTTTTATCAGGTCGGTGCCCCAACTTATCGTGCTACCGATGAGTCCAATGAAGGAATTAAACAGCTAGCGAACATTCTCAAAGTAAATAAGGGACTTGAAGCAATTTCTATTCCCTTTCCACTCATAACCAACATTGGACGGAGACATCTGCTGGGAAGTCTGCGTGACAACACGACACTAACGACGCTAATTACAAGAGAATCATCTACCTTTGTTTTCGAAGAAGAAAATCAAGTGGAGGAGGATGAAACAGAATGTGATGAAAGTATATCGCTTCAATCTCAAATTGATCGTCATATGATGTTGAACTATATCTGGAAGAAATACGAAGAATTTGCCAGCAGCAAGAGCGGGACGAGCATTTCGCTTGATTTTTATCCGGATCTTCTTGAAGAGTTAGCGAGAAAACCATTACTCCTTTTCCTATTCATGCAACGAAATCATCCGCGTATATTTACTTCTTTTTCCACCGATCATAGTCGAAAACGCCGTCGTCGTCGCAGTATGCGTATAATGAAGAAGAAGCGCAATCAAGTATTATAGTGGCGGTGGTCGCAGCAACGACGGAACCAGCATCAACATCATCCGCGGCGGATGTGAACGCATTCCTCCATCAGTAATGTTTGAAAGTTTGCGACGAGGATGGTGGGCTGAATATCTGTGATCACCCCCCCCCCCCCCCCCCCTTCGCATACTGCAATGTAACGACGTTGTATAGGGAGTAACAACAAACAGCTCTACGAATCACTTCGAATTTGAACTTCAGTACTAGTAGTATAAAAAAGGGGGAATATACATGTAAAAATAAAACAGTTACGTAAAATACAATCTATGATCATTATTATTATTACCACAACGATGGATTGAATCATTGTATTCAGCACGTCGCAATAAGTATGATGCTTTTGAATATATCATAGAGGAATTGACTTGACGACCCTCGCCGTTTTTGTACGCGGGGGAGAAGATATCATGTTTGGTTCAATTGCATGCATTAAACGCGATATATTTAATGAATATATCCCGTTGTATTGTTATTACGATTTGTTACCGTTTCTTCAACGTTATCAGCAACACAACGTGTGTTATTCTCCCAAATTGTACCTCCTAGTGGAATTGTTGTCGTTTCATGGTGCTTCCTCCAACACCAGATTTTTCTCGTCGAAGAAACGTTTTTTGTTGTGGAATTTGTTGTCGTTTCATGGTGCTTCCTTCACCACCAATTTTTTTTTGTTGATTAAACTTTTTTTGGTTTACACATTTGCAAGAATAGGTAATGCGTGGTCGTGTAAAAGCACCACCGTCGCTTCCTTTCTGGATGCCATTGTCACGAAGAATAAGAGAGATGACTTATTTGCAAGAATAGGTAATGCGTGGTCGTGTAAAAACACCATCGGCACTTCCCTTCTGAATGTTATTTGGACTCCATTTTATATTCAGTCGGTGGGCATTGTCACAAAGAATAAGAGATATGACTATTTTTTGGTTCATTTTTGTCGCTTTCATCATTGTCACTATTATGTCGATGGTAAACAATGAATTGCAACAAAACATGTTGCAGTAATATTGTGATTTTCTTCGATGTTATTAAACGAGACAACGTATATAATTCTTTCAAATTCGTACCTTCTTTTTTTTTATGATTCGGTAATTCCCTTGAAGGATAGTACAATGATTCCGATTACAGCTAGAGCTGCACCAAAACATGCACGAACTGTTGGACGATCACCCTGAAGTATGTACGATAGTGGTAACGAGTACAAAGGTCCAATCGATTCCAGTGTTAATAATAGTGCTAATGATATTTGAAACATTGCATAATTTGTTAGAGCAGGTTGTAGAAATGAAACAAATACAACACCAAATGATATTCTCATCCAGGTGGAATATGATGCATCCGGTAGTAGGTACCAAGCAGGCTTCATTGTCATCGTCGTCGTCATCGTGGTCGTGGTAGATGTAGTAGTAGAAGAAGAAATATTAGAAATTGACCAAAGAGAAAATGACAATAAGGCCATACAGATACCGGCAAAACCAAATCGAATAAGATTGATTTCAAATGTTGTCATTCCTACACCATATTTCTTTGTTAGTAGGACACCAAATGTATGTAGAACAACATTTAGAATAGCCATAACCAGACCGTATATAAATTCTTTTGTCGATTGCTTTCCTCTATTTTTCCTTTGTTGTGCATACGAATCTACTACTACTTTTGATGATTGCCGTTGTTGATGCTGTTGTTGTTGTTGTTGTACGTCTTTGTCCTTTCCTGTCAAAACAGTGCGTTCGTTGTTGAAAATTTCTGTCCCTGCTCCTACTCCTGCGGATTCGATTGTTTCTTCATCTTTGTCGGACTTCGTTGGATGATGGTCTTCCTTTTCCAACCCAACAAGTGCAACACCTAATACTGTGAGTATCAGACCAATAATAGCACCACGTTCTAATCGTTCATCAAGAAATACTTCACCCAGGAATGCAGCCAGGAAAGGTTTTAAACTGTCTACGACGATAATTTTACGAGAACCTAATAATCGCATACCTTCTAACCAGACCCAATCACCAATCAGTATTCCAATAGTAGAAGATACCATCAAACCACCAATCTTTTGTGACGTAAAAATTTCCTCTGTCGATGGTCCCAATATAAATTGACGAACAAATATAGACACAATGAGGAAACCAATTGCTGTCATGTTACATTTGTACATATTTAAAGCAAAAGCTGTACCATTCCAATGATTATCCCAAACAATAAATCCAACAACGACCAAAAAAGGGGCCGTCAGAGCCGATATTACTCCAAGAACAAACGACATAGGTTGATTTAATGGTGGCGTTGTTGGGAGGGGGAGTGAGTGAGTGAGTTTATTTAATTGCTTGTGTGTATTCGAGTACTTCTTTGTGTGTGGTGATGTGATTTATCCACACAGCTCGAGATGTGACGATTTGTGTAGAGTATGTTGTCGGAAGAGCGATAGTTGAGGATAACAAGAGAATTTAAAATTGATATGAACAAAACACATCAAACAAAAGAATGTAGTGCGCGGACGAAGAGAAATCTGATGCGGACACGCGCGCTCTGAACATTCAACATGGCCCTGTAGTAGGTTCGAAGGTCAAAAGTTTTAAAAGTGAATCCTAAAGAAAAATTTAAAGAGCGACACAAAAAATTCTTTCCGTTCTAATTGTTACGTATAGACTAGAGTCCAGTGTAAATTTTGTCAATTTAATAGAGTATATTATAATATATTATTTGCTACAATACGTATGAAATCAATAGTACTGTAGCAGTAGTAATAATAAGAATTGCAGTGAATAACCTTGCGCAAAAGAAGCATAAAAAGAACCACCACATGTATACATGCCATAGAGAATTTGATTGTTTTGTGATACATCACCAACATCAACATCAACACTTTGTGGACCAGCATTACATGTACAATCATTACAATTTAATGCAACATTATCACAACTTGGTGCATTAACAGTAGAATTATCCCCCATTTTGATAGTTCCTGTAATTGTTCCTGTTACTGTTAATTGTGCATTATCATCTACAAAGTAGTATTCATTATTACTAACATTACCTTTAATATTTAGCTGGGAACCATTATAACCAGTAGCTTTACCATTCAATGTCCCTGCAACTCTAAAACCATGAAAGAATGGTGTTTCAACCCAACTTTGACTTCCACCAAAAAACCGACCATCAGTCACAGGAATATTTGTTTCAACATGCATTTTTCCTGCACGATTTCGTAATACTAATTCTTTTGTTGAATTGGAGAGTGAAGTCATTGATGCACGAAGGATCGCACCATCACCCCTAACATGTAATCCAGTAATATGTGTAAATCCGTCTAACACTTGTACATTGTGTCCACCATATATCGATACTGCCTGTAGTTGATCTGGTGGGACACCAATACGAACACCACCACCACTAGTTGCAGTAGAAGAAACATCCGTGTTCCAATCAAATTCTAGAATATTATTCTCATCATCATCTTTATATATGTCCGGACAGTGACTCAATTTGGAGGCGATGCATGTTCGAACAGTAACTAAATTCGGAGGTGATGTTTCAATAGTAACACCATTACCCTCATTGGAAGGGAATATAGTGAACGTCGTATTAGGATAAATCCTGTCATAAAAAAATGCACCATCACACAATAGATATGGATCAATATTAATAATAATACTAGTAATATTTTGATAACTGACATCCGAATCAATAGGAATCATTTTAGAATCGTTGTCATCTACCAAAGCAACATCAGCAGAAGTGACGGTGAATACTTGTAGAATGAAGATGAAGACGACGATGGGAAAAGAGAATAATAATACTATATTCATTGTTTTTCCTTTTTATATATATTTTTTTCTCTGTATTTAGGTTTTGGGTGTTTAGTTTTGTTGTTGTATCGTTGTCATTAGTATGTTATTGTCGTAGCAGTGAAACGACTTCAATATGTGCAGTAATAATCAAACTTGTATTGTAACGATAATACTTCAAGAAGAAGTAAAAGCACTCTAATAATTTATTTGTGCGGTTACAGTAGTTGACTGAGGCATACTTTTAGTCGTGGTAGGCGTCAACAAAACGAATATCAATATCACTTCAACAATTTATGAGCGTAAATCTCGCTAGTCTAGTGTACTGTATGCAATTTATCATCTCGGAGCAGGGTCCATTTTATTGAGTGTACTAGTGTGTGAGCCGGAACTCTGGCCTCCAAAGCAAGTTCTGTCCCTTTCAAAGAGTTTAAATAATGTATTTATTATTTATGTTACTTTTTGACTCGATGCGCGTAACAACCGTTACTTTGCCAGTTCTGTTGTTTACAACCAATTTAAAAAGTCATCTATCTTATTTTTTCAAGAAATGAAAGATAGTGATAAAAGATAAAAGGCATTGATTCCCGAAACTTTGATTTTTTTTGACTTTGCCTATTTTTTTAATAGTACTAGGCTATACTTCTAGTGATTAGTGAAAAAAAAACTAGATTCTACCCATCATATACCAACATTTCCAGATTTTTATGAAAAAAAATTGACTTTGTATAGTTCTCGCTTGGGCTTGTGAGTCAGCTTCACTCTTGAACTGTACTATTGCTTTGCAATCCGACGTCCCATCCCTAGTGATAGTACCAATAAAACACACGACATTGCAAAGAAGCAAACGAACTGTACAAAATATGCGTTGTAACTGAATGTTGTCGAATGTTCTACCCTCTGAAGTGCCGTGCTGAACAATCCAGTAACAAACGTGAAAATGAAAACAAACAGGAACGTATATGCAAAGCTGAGCATCTTTGGGCAGTTCATGGGATATGTAGTTGCTGCCACTACAAACCATGACGACCAAAGCCCACCGAATCCAAGGCTTATCATTATTGTGCACGAAATCAGAACAGCGTCCCCGTTTGCTCCCTGGCTGTAGAATGAGAGAACCGCCATGCCAACTGTCAACGGTAATACCCACATTGCCATCATGTAAGGAGATTTACTTTTCGCATACAGAATAGCTGTTATCAAACGAGCCAGGGTCTGTCCAACGAAGAAGAGGAACGCCAACCAAAATGTGCCGCGCTTCCCAAATGCTAAATTGAATTGATTTGGTAAATAGCCAAGAGATGCCAAATACGTGCCACCGATACCTATACCAAACCCAGCCACTATACTGTTTAGAATAAACATGATATTCGTTGTCAATTGACAAAACCACGAACACAATGATCTGGAAGAGTCTTCTTCCTTGCTATTGTCGTGTGTAGAATTGGGGGTAGAATCAAGTACATCATGCTGTTCAGATGATGATGCATCATCCTGTTCTTGCTCAATATTACCTGCTATCTCCTCTTTATCATCGTCATTTTCATTACTACTACCGTCACGAACAACAATAGTAACACGCAGTATACCCACAGCACAATATACACAAGCCATAATAAAGAACGAGTTTGCCACACCAAGCTGTGGTATCCACCAAAACTCGGCAAGAATGGCAAAAAAAATGGCACCAATACCAAACCACAATGATAGTTGTGCAATTGCTGATCTCATTATGTCCCCCCCTTTGGATGCCATTATTGTTGATATCACAGTCGTCAAATGTACAAAAGTCATGCCAGCTCCTCCTCCCAAGAGAAAGGCGAAACAAATGAGAGACTGAGCGTTTGCTGGTGGTTCTCCGATGAGTAATAATCCAATAGCAAGGCAAGATAATGTCATTAATGTACTACCAAATACCGACAATATTCTATCAGTAATTTGTAGACCATATCGTTTCTCAATCATATGTGCAACGAAGAGGTTTGGAATTTGCAATAATCCCAACCCAGCCTGAACAGCAACACTCATATGCACGACATCAGCTTCAGATAGTCCGGCCGCAGTAAATAATGGTGTATATAGTGAAAAGGTATAGCTGATGAAAGAGAAACAGATGGGGGCGAAGATCACATTATTGTTGGTGAGTGAATTACCTACCCTTTCTTTCACACATGTGTATCAAATAAATAACTCACAGGAATCCTAATAAACTTGATTGGAGAGCGCTTGTTACAAACACTCGATTACCGTAGGGCGTGAAGAGCATTGCAAGTACTCCCATCTTTTGTTGTCTAAGTAATGAACCACCACAGTAAATCCGTAGCTGACAGCTGCACTGACGTACTTCAACAATGGCGAGTTAGTCGATGAATAAAATGATGAGACACTTAGTCACGGTCGGACAATTCCACGAGATCGAATGTGACGAAGTTTTATTCTTTCTTAACATGGACGGAAAGGCATCATTCATGAAAGAAATCAACATATGGAATGTCGCAATGTATTTTTGCTGGAGTGAAATACGAATCTAGAGTCTCCACTCACGTAGGATCTCCCCTGTACTCAGTACTGTACTGTAGAACGCGCATCATTCATAAAATATCACATAATTATGATTTGACGTTACCAGGGGTTAAGTGTTGGATTTGCGAAGCGATTGATAATTATTGAATTGAGGAAATTAAAAAGAAGAAGAAACATCATGCATGCATGCATGCATGCATGCTGGACGTACTCCACAGAAAAAAACATACTCTATCATCCCGTACTTATAAATTGCGTATGGACCGGCGACTGAGAAGAGTAGTAGTTTGAAGAACAGCAGAGAAGTATACGATGAAATTCCATCCATACAGGTTCAGGCGTATCGTTCAGGCAAGAACCAAAACACGAATAAAAGGACATTTTTAGATACCGTGACCAGTGTAAATATAATAAGGTTGTGCGGAGAAGTAGAATTTAATATCTACTCACAAAATCGAAATCTAACAATAACAATAACAATCAATATACCAAAACATTAACAACAACAACAAAACATTATCAAAATATAGACAATGATGAATAATCTTCTACCGAGTGTCCTTCTATTCCTTATTATCTCTGTCATTTTTTGCGACGGTCTTGACCTTGACCCAAGTCCCGACGTTATCGAACATTGCGTTAACGATGACTCGTGTGGTGCCAATAATGCAACTTTTGAAGCATTTTACCATTACGTTGTCAATGATGAAGAAATTGGTGGTAGTAATAGAGGAGTACAATACACCATTTGTGCAACCAACAGTACAGGTGACAGTTGGAGTGGCGATACTATCACTAGTGTTGAAGCCAGTTCGATTTGCAAGATCAATGAAGTTACAATGGATTTACCAGAAGATTCAAATGAAAAATGTTCCGATTTGTTATCTACTGATGGAGGAGAACCATTCTCATCCGATTCGGACTGTTTGGACCGGTGTAATAATGTGATCTTTAAGGATTGGAATGAGTATGAAGCATACTTGGACAATGAATTAGATGATGATGCTGATTTTGGAGAATTGGATAATACAATATCTATGGCAACTACTTTGCTTGATGGTGAGGAGGTCTGTTTGTGTAGTTGGGGTAATCACACACCGATCTTAGGTTGTGTTACACCGAAAGAAAGAGAGAGAGACCCAAGTCCTGACGTTATCGAACAATGCGTATACGATGACTCGTGTGGTGCCAATAATGCATCTTTTGTTGCATTTTACCATTACGTTGTTGATGATGATGAAAGCAGTAGCAATACTACTAGTACTATTGGTAGTAATAATAGAGGAGTACAATATGCCGTTTGTGCAATCAACAGTACAGGTTACGTTTTCTCTAGCGGTACTGTCACTAGTGTTGAAGCCAATTCGATCTGCAAGATCAATGAAGTTACGATGGCATTACCAGAAGATTCAAATGAAAAATGTTCTGATTTGTTATCTACTGAAGGAGGAGAACCATTCTCATCTGATTTGGACTGTTTGGACCGGTGTAATAATGTAATCTTTAAGGATTGGAATGATAAATTATACGCCAATGAATTAGATGATGATGCTGATATTGGAGAAATTGGCAATACAATATTTACCGCAATGACTTCGATTGATGGCGAGGAAGTCTGTTTGTGTAATTGGGGTAATAGTACACCGATCGTAGGTTGTGTTACTCGTTATAGTCGTGCTCATTCCGATGCCAATTCAATTTTCATAACTACTAGCTTTGCTGCTGTTGTTGCTGTTATCGTCGCTTCTGCTACTGCAATTGAAATGGCTTTTGTTTAGAATAATAAATAATATCAATACGTCTATAAATCATACCTTAAAAATAATAATATTATATTTACCTAAAGAAGGCTTTGTTTGAGTGTAATAAATAATAAATCAATAGGTCACACAAAATCACATAACTCCCTACTTATTGTACATCCGTAGCATATTGGTAACAGGTAGGTACCCAGAGCTTTCTCTCGAGATCCCGCCGTTTCAAAAGACCGCCATTATTATGTCGAAGCATGGAGACGATATGTCTCCACGCAACTGTGTAATCCTGTAACAATTATCTTCGTGCTACAGCAATGGAATGCATTATATCCATAAAACGTGGTGCATAAGCTGATAGACTATCATTGATCAAAGTCAAAAAGAAACGTTCGGCTTGCTCATCTGTTAGATCCAACCGGAATCGTTCTTCTACCTTTGCGATTACACCATCTGCATCAGCCGAAGGATTGTTTGACAAATCTTCGATTCCGGCATCACTCATTAAATGAAGCAAATTCAAGACAAGGCCGGCAGACTTGCGAAGCGCATTAAAGGCCTGACATGCTAGGGAGCAAAATTGCCTATATTCTGCTGATTCCGAACCTCCCATTCCGTCCACCATTTGTTGTGTTAAACGAAAGGCTGGAGGTAGTGGTTTCGGGTCTCTCCCGAACATGAATCCAAAGTCGATATGGAAGAATCTTCCAGTTTTGGTTATCATGAGATTATCGAGATGTCTATCGCCAACGCCCATTAGGTATGTGAGGACGCATCCACCTAAAATACAGGGAATAGAAGTAGAAGAAAAAAATGAGAGAATGGTGATATTATTTTATTCATTCAGGCATTTATTTGGGAAAACAATTCTCGTCAGATTCAAGAGAAACAGTACGTACCAGCTACGCTTCGGACAAAATTAGAAATAACATCCGGTCGCACATCGTATTTAGCTCCCTTCTGCGGGGCATATGACTGGAAGAATTGTAAGATTGAATTATTGTGATTGGCAAGGACTGCGGATAGCGGCATCGATTGTTCAACAAATTCTACGATACCCGAAGATGGTGAGGTTGCGATGATCGAGTATGGTGTAATACATAGATCTAGAGATACACGCTTAAGTAGACGATCCATTAATTTAGTCATCATCATAGCCAATTGATCTTGTCTCAAATCGTCTCCTGTCTTCATAAGAACCCTATAGCTTTTGAGCTGGGGAGTTTTTGTCTCGGTGGTATTTCTAGTACTCAGATCTGACGAAGAAGACGAACACCCCCACGAGTGCTTGTACCCTGCTTATTCGGCACATGTAGACCTTTCGCTGTGATCTGCTGGCTAGTAAAGCAGTTTTTGTCAACGACGTGTTCCACATTGAATTCAATCAATGCAGGATACACAGCAGATTTGAACACCTTCGCCTTTTCGGGTATTACACTATTGACCATGATTTCGGGAGCACATGGCATAGGAAAGGAGATACGGGAGGGACTAGGGCCGTACCCTTCCTTGGCAAGTACGGACCGTATATGCATTTCCTTGGCTATCTGTTTGGCCTTAGAAAGGTACGACAATTGAACATCCATGATACCGGAAATGAATGTATCTTGATCACTCAACATGTCCCATACGCTACGGTTTTTCGTCTTCTTGACGACGACGCAGATTGTTGTCCGGATGGTGTTTCAGATTCAATCGATGATGACGCCGCATCCATGCCACGGAGTTTGTCCCCCAGCTTAGAGACAGATTCGACGAGTTTGTTGACGTGTGACGAGGCACTAGTTCTGGTAGTACTGGATCCACCACTACCACCTCCATCATGATTGTTCTTGTTGCTGTTGCTACTTGTGATGTGAGAGGACTGCGACGACAACAACAACGACGACGACGATGATGATGATGCTGAAGGATGCTGCAAAGATGTGGGATAGGGAGTACGGGACAACACACGTTCTAGTTCTTCAAAAATTTCTCGATATCGTGCTCCGTGAGCAGGATCTTGTAATTCCACCTTTAGGTACCAGTACAAATAATTGGCCAATAAAACATTTTTAGATGCCCTCGTAATCAAAAATGTCGCTAACGATGATTTCTTTTTCTCCACGACCACAACAGCACCTGCAGGACTTTCTTGTTGGATACTGTTTTCAAATTTTAACGCCTGCACTAATTGTAACAGATACAAATTCAATTCCTCATCAGGAGCTGATGCTAATGTATCTATTGCATACGCACGGACTAAATTTGTGGAATACGCCACCTGCTTGCCCAATAACTTCAATGCATCCGTGACATCGATCGGACTACGTTTCCTCCATTGTTCTAATAATTCTGCAGCCTGTACGACTTCACTTTCAACCGTCCAATCAACAGCCAGTAGAAATTTCGTCAATGCACGACGATTATCAACTAAACTGAATCGGAATCTCCATAATAAATCTTTTTCTTCTCGTGTTGGATGATAGGACGGAGAAGCAATGATCGATGCAAGTTTATCTCGTTGATTCCGATCAGGCTTTAATGCAGGATCAACTAATCCACGAAGTAAGTCATGTGCTAATGTCCGATACTTATCATCAATTGGATTATCATGTTCATTTTCATAATCTAAAAATGGAATAGTTTCTAATGGATGAAAAGGTGGAGGATCTAATTATTATCACTATCGCCAGATTGCTGCTGTTTCTGTTTCTGGCGCTGATAAAGTGCAACATCTAATGGTGTCACCGATCCGGATGGACCCTGTTGTGGTGTTGGATAAAATGTTTCCTCATGAAGGACAGGAACATCAAAGAAGGGAATTTCTACAATAAGATAAGCAGATGGTTTTTGGTTGTCGTCTCATCACTATCTCCTCTTTTTCTTCGCTACTGCTGCTGAAGGAGGATATAATATGATGATGTTCGGATTTTTGTGTCGCTTCTGATAATGTTTGTTCACAATAGTCACGTGCCATTTGATCCAACCATGGTACACTCGGTACGTCGTTGAAGTTACTATTACCACCACGCTTGCGTGAAGATGAGGATGCAGATGCAGATGGAGAAGCCTCCCGCCGTCGACCAAGTCTACTTTTTGTTGCTGCTGTTGCTTTTGTTGTTGTTGCTTGATTTCCTCCTGCACTAACGCTCTTACCGGTATGTTGTTCATCCAATCGATCTAGTTGTTCTAACATTTTTGAAGCTTTCCAAACCGGATCATCATCATCATCTTGCTGCCATAACGATGAGGAAAAAGGATTCTTCATCGTTCTAGTAGAAGAATCAACAAGTCCCGGATTACTATATTATAATTATTGTGATCTTGTTGGTTATTTTTCTCGTATTTTTTTGGATACAATGGAATTTTATTTAATCCACTACGTAATTTTCCATATGCATCAAATAATGATATTGTTGCTGTTTCATATAATTTTTACCTTGTATTCCACGAGAACCTGTTAATGTAAATTCTAAATAGGCATCTCTTGGTAAATCCCTCCATCGTAATGGAATTTGTATCATATACTACTAGAAGATGATGAATTTGAATTGTTAGAATTTTATTTTTGGTGTTGGGAATTAACATTGTTGTCCCAACGACAAACATGTGTTGCTTCGATACTGATGGGAAACGACTCCAACTACAACTATTTTTACTATTATTATATATTTTGTCATTGTCGTTGACGACGTATTCATGTTCATCATGTTCGGTATGGATTGGTATTAACGGTGCTGATTTTGTAGATGACATTACTGGAACCAATTCAAGTCCCGCAAGTCCACGAACTCCAACATGGACTTGCCAACAATCATTATTATGTTGTTATTATTATTTGTGTAGTCTGTTTGTGCTTGCTGTTGTTGATGTTGGTCGCTACTGCTGTTGTTGTAATCATACATGTTGTTGTAGTCTCTCGATGATAATAATGCCGATGAGGATGATGCACTTGAAGTACTTGAAGTAGTACTTGTACCATTACCATTACTAGTACCAATACATGCCAAAGCAGCACGTACTGATATTGCTACATGAGATGTTTGCGATAAACTTGCATGAGGCATCCAAGAAACGGATGCCCAAATACGATGATTATGATTCTGATTAGGATTATGTTGCTGCTGCTGCTGCTGCTGCTGCTGTTGTTGTGATTGTGACGACGACGACTGCTGCAACGATTGTGACGAGATATTATTATTATATTATCGGAACTGCCGCCATCGATATTACGAACCGACATGGTTGCTGTGCTTTTAATTCTGATTATTTCTTTAAATGTTGTATTTGTTATTTGTTGGTTTAGAGTAGAGACTTTCTGGAAAGAAAAAAAGCACTTTCTTCGTATTATCTTTCTTCTACTTTTTCTGTTCGTTCTACAAACTATCATTCAACTCGTTCTCTTTCTCTCACACACGCTCACACACTCATACACACACTTTCTGTTGTTTTGACTGGCTGTATCAAATGGGTAGCTATGTTCTGGTGTTCTGTTCCTTTTATTGTTCTTGTGTCGTGTCGTGTCGTGAGGGTTGACACAACAAGCGCAAGTTTCTATTTTCTTTGTGATCTTATTTTTGATTTTTGCATATAAAAATTGAGAGAAACAACACATTTTCTCATAAAACCCTCGATTTTAGTCCCGAGGTGCTTTTGAGTCGTGGGAAGCAATCACTCATCATGGTACAATAGAGAGTAAATGAGATTTGCTTTTGCTAACTTTAGTAAGATCCTATTTCTGGTGCACTCTATGGTAGTAACGTTAGTGGTGTGATTTTTTTTGACAAATGAACCAATCAAAGGAAGAAACTACCATAAATGGCATCTACTGTGATGCAGATTGAAAGTGATAAGTGAAGTCTAACCACGGAGATTTACCTGAACTATATGAGTATAGCATGACTACTACTAGAGGTAAGACCGAAATGAAACTTGACAATTGAACCGCACTACGGTATGAATATGAACCGATATTTTCATTCGTTCCGTAATCTAGAGGAAAGTACGTTTACTAATGCTATGCATGTAGATTTTATTTATTTTTAAATCATATCGTTGACTTAATTTGTTGCGATTGATTCTCTTCTTGCTTGGAACGTTTTTTTTCTTGTTTCTTTGCCTCCTTATTTGCCTTCCGTTTTACTTTTCGTATTGCAGCTTTTTCTTCATAACCTGGTTTTTCACGTGCTGCTTCCATTATCTTATCACGTAAATTTGCACATTTTTCAGCACTTTCTGCTCCATCAATCCAAATGGATTGTAAATATTCGGTTCGTTTCGATACGTCATAATCTATAATCTTTTTCATTGCCACAATCCGTCGTCCTAAATCATTTGAAAAGGGTTGAAAACAGGAATCAATCAATTCAAGACAATCATGTCTGGGTAAATCACGATCTTCCTCGAAATCACGAAAGGATGGTATGATATATACCAATCGGCCACCCACCTTTAATGTCGAGGCTGCAACATCCAATAAATCGGACATGACATCCGAAACGCTATACGTCTTTGTTTGAGCGATGTGATTATGTCGATTTTCTTCTAACACTGGACGTGGATTATCCAGTTTAGATCCAGTTTGACGTGCTCCAGCTCGTATTCCATAGGGTGGATCACATATAATAGCATCGTATAAATGTGGTGCAATGTTTGTAGTAGTTGCAGTTGTAGTAGTAGCAGTAGTAGATGATGAAATATGTGTCGTCGTCGTCGGTCGATGATGTCTATAATGACGATGATAGAGTGCATTGTCACTTCGTACAATTTCTGGTCGAGGTAATTTATAATGATCAAAGTTCTTCCATATTGTTTGATTTCCACCTTTCCCTCGTAATACACGTATGTCAATGTCGGATCCGATACAGTACGCGCCACGCATTGCACATGCTAATAAAATACTGCCAGTCCCAACAAATGGATCATATACGATTGATTCTGTCGTTACTTTCCCCAAGGATGTCATTACAAACGACAATTCAGCATCCATACTAGTCGGTCCTAGGTATGGACGAGACTTTAACGAATAATGATCGAGTCCACGAGAACCCTCATTGGAACGGATCCGTCCACCCAAAACTCTACCGAAGTAATATGCAATAGCGTCAGTATTATAGTACGCATCCTTATTATTCTTATTATTCTTTTGTGACGAGGTCATTTCAGTAATATTATTTGAATTATTATCATCATCATTATCATCTGACGACGTTTTGTTATTATTATTGTTGTTGTTATTGGTCGCCGCAGTCCTCAATAAGGCACTACCTTTACCGTCTAATTCAATTTCACGTATCAGTAAGAATTCTTGTGTTGTTGGATCATCCAACTTCACCGGTCCCTTCAAAGAATCTAATGTATCTTGAAAAGTTTTTCTCATCAAATCTTGTTCATCTCTTCTTACTTTTGTTCCCAATGTATGAATTGTAAATTTCCATGGCCTTTCTGGATCATCACAAACTAACGGCAAAATACAATCCCGTTGAAACGATGACGACGATTGCGATGACGAGGACGACTCGACTTCATTGTTATTGGTTTTGCGATTCAACCATTGGAAGGATTGATTGGCACAATCCTTGAGATTAGTAGAACTGCAGCCCCATAATTCTACTACCGACTTGACGAGAGTGCATTTATAAAGTACGTCGGCAATTGATGATGATGATGATGATGATGATGATGATGATGATGAAACAACTTGGATGCGTGGATCGAATTTAATATTTTTACGTTGTTCCTCGTGTGTTTGTGTCAGTCCCGACCATCGTTTGGCTTCCTCTATTGGAAATGATAAAATAACGAATGCCCTATTACTTATACTTCTATTAGTTGGAGGAACGGGCAATGGTAGGATTTCACATCCTGATGATGATCCTGATGATGATCCCAAATGAATACCATGAGCCTCTAATATTGATTTCAATTCAGCTAATTGAAAATTCAAATGCCGGTATACGAATTCCACTAAGACTAGATATCGTTGCTGTTGCTGAATTGCGGCCGTCTTGTTCACCACAGGTACGATATGTTCCATTGATATCACCGTCATTGTCGTGTGTGTGTGTATATCACTTATTTCTGTTTTATTTTTGAATTATTGTGATGGGAGTGGAAAGTTTTACGCCAGAAATTCTTAATTTACAAGAAGAAAAAGTTTTGTGGTTGTTGTGCGAGCGCGGGTTTTCATGTTTGGGGGACAAATTTGAAAATGGGGGAACCAGACAAAAAAGAAAAGAAAAATAATAAGCAGTAGGAATAACAAGGATGAAGGAGGACTACAAAAAAGTGGCATACTGCACATCACACGGAACAAGGATGAAGGAGGATTGCAAATATGCGGCATACACATCACACAACCTTTTACTAATAACAATTACAATACTAATTTGCTTTAGTGCACGCCGTAAATTCTATCATTATTTTCAACTTCATTAGTCATGATCACTGCAATATTACATGTTATCAATTTCCAATGCAATAGCACCTGGAACATCGATACCAAATACCCGACCAAAGAAACTTAATTCACTATCTAATGCATCTTCTCTATTTTCTGCTTTACGGAATCCATGTTGTTCACCTTCATAAATTTTTAAACAGGATGGTATATTTTTAGCCTTTACAGCCTCATGCATCATAACTGCTTGATTGGGTGGAACGACCTTATCTTCGTCACCCTGAAGTATCAAAATGGGACAATTAAATTTATCAATATGTTCAATTGGTGACCGATCCTTAAATATTTTTTCATCCTCTGGGTATTTTCCACCAAGTAATCCTTCCAGGTATCTTGATTCAAACTTATGTGTATCACGTGCTAATGCTGTTAGGTCACCAATTCCGTATAACGAACAACCAGCTTTGAATACATCACGGAATGCTAATGCGCCTAATGTAGTGTATCCACCAGCACTACCACCATCAATACATAATCGATTTGCATCAGCCAGTCCTTCATTCACTAAATATTGTGCACCATTGCATACATCATCAATATCAACAATACCCCAACTATTACGTAATCGACGACGATATGCTCGTCCATATCCAGTTGAACCACCATAATCGACATCTAATATAGCAAATCCACGTGACGTCCAGTATTGAATAGCTGCACTGAAAGTTGTACCGGTACAACCTGTTGGACTGTGCAATTACGAGGAGAAGAAGTACGAAAAAGAGAAAAGGAAGAGAGAGAGAGACGAGAGTGACAGCAAAACCAAAAAATGTGAGTTTTGGAATATTCATTAAATTGGATTGGATTGGAGTGGATGGATATATGTAGATGACATTTATCTTATAACCAATTCTCTCCTGTGCGTTGCTTCGTTAGTTGTTGTGTTACTTACCCACCGTGTGCCTTCACTAAAAGTGGTGGTGCACTTTCAGTTGTACATTTATAGTCACCATTTTTGGGTGGATAATAGTAACCGAATGCAGTACCAAGTGTGGTTGGGAATTCAACTTGTTTCGGTACAGAAATAACTGAATCATCAAATTTCAATGTTGAGGAACATGCTAAAATTTTCGCAGGTGTACCATTTGATTTTAGATTCCAATAATAGACACTACTGGGTGTACTAGGTGAACCACCCATAAAGTATAGATCATTCATAGTATCTGTCGTTGTTCCACCTTGTACTGCACCAAATTGCATTGGTAATCCATCCTTGGACGTATATTCAATAGTATCAATGGGAGAAGTTGTTCCCGCTATTGGATTCCAATCCATTACATTCGCAACAACTAATACTGATGCACCATCTCTATTAAATGTTGCAACTAATCGACCATCCTTTAAAAATGAAAATCCTTGTTGTCCAAGCGCCCATCCAGGAGACGAACCACCAAAGTCCACATCCATTGATAAAACACAATGCTGTTGTTGCTTTGTTGCTGCTCGTCATCATCATCGTCCATATAAATATTATAATAACCAGATTGGTCTGAAATATAAAATAATTTTCCTGTTATAGGATGAAATAATGGTTGAATGATCGATGTATCATCATCATGTCCAGCAACTACTGTTGGTTTGCCATGAGTTTCCCACCACGATGATGGTGACAAAACACTACCACCGTCTTCATCAATTTCACTTTCAGGTATAATAGGTGGTAATGATACCTTTAATAATTTAGTTGCATCCCATGGCATGTTCGGATGATCCCAAACGATACACGCCAATGTAGTACCATCCGGTGATAATTTTGGTGCCACAGTAAAATCATATCCTGTCACAATTACTCTTACATTACCGGTGACAACATCTAATGCAACAATTTCATTAATAACATCTTTAGGTTCTGCCTTACCATCAGGTCCATGATTTTCTCGAATACAAAAAAGTAAACCACGTTTCTTATCGTATTCACCATCTGCGTATCGGTATTGATCATCATTTTCACCTGTCGTTGGGACAGCAATTGGATCCGTTTCATCATTATTATTCACTAAATTAATACGAAATAATTTTTGTGTGGAAAATTCTGTAAAGAATAATGTATCATCAATATCATCATGATCGTCTTTATTTTTACTATCATTATAATTTGTGGTGGAGGCAAATGTCATCGCACCACCACCATACTCATGTACACGACTTCTGATATTTGATGTTTTGGGTGTGACATCAATACCATTCCGTTCTGACTTTTCTAGACTAGTAGAAGTTGGATCATAACGACATAAGACATTCCGTCCACCTTCTGTACTACGACCTTCGGTCCAATAAATTGTATCCCCTGATCCATGCTTTTCATTCGATGATAAATGTAAATTACCAATCCCCACAGATCCAACTGTAATCGATTGACTTGAAATAGGTGATTCCCATGATCCGAATGGACTATCTTTAATAGTAGATGATGATGACATTTTGAGAGATGATGATGCAGTTGTTTTGATTGCGTTTGCTGTTGGAAGAGCAGGAATGGTAGTAAATGATTTTGTAAATATTGTTGGAATTAACAACAACTGAAGAGTAAGAAGGCAGGGACGGAGGAGAATGTTGCGTCGATGAGGGAAATTTGAATTTGTTTCTCGTCCAATAGTTTTGAGCATAGACGAAAATAATGGCATGATCGTTCGTTAATTGGCTGCGTTTAATCAATTAATAAGGTTGCTTTTTGCTTTGGCTGCCTTACTGCTGCCAAAATGATATTAGCTAAGATCGAAGGCAAATAAATGTCTAACGAGCTTGTTACAAGATTGATAGCTGCGGTACGGTTAATAATAATCAGTAATCAATGTATAGGTATGGCAATAGAAATAACTGTACAGCTACTGTAGAATGACGAGAGTGTGTTCCTGCTGTTGTTGAGCGATGACTAGTTCCAAAGTCAGAAACGAAGGAGAAGAACAAACAAGATATGAAAGCAAAAAAAATCTTCACAACATACTTCTACTTACTGTACTAGTACACTAAATCGTCGTAATAGTACGTCCGTACGTCCGTACGTCCATTCTGTTGTTTTAATTAGGGTTTGGAAATTTCACTACTAGCTTAAGTAGGTGAAACTTTCAACCTGAAGTTTCCTGAAGTTTCCATTAGGAATGTAACTAGTGATACAATTTTTTTCATTCACTAATTGAAATTTTTCTTCAAGTTTCCAGATCCACTTGCGGGACTCGATTTCTGGTGACTCATTTGGACAATATTTCAGACATATTTCGGACATAAATTTAAAGAAAATGTCCCAAAAATGCAAATCCGAGAATAATAACAAAAATATGATATCTGTCGTGTTTTAGAATATCTGTCGTGTTTTAGAAGTGAAATGAAAATAAAAAGTAATTGTGCGAAAAGTAGGAAAAACCTTGCTTTTTATGTGATTTTGTGTGTTTTCTATGATTTCTTTAAGTAAATCACTTAAAAATCGATTAAAAACAACCTAAGTATCAAATTTGGGACAAAGAACAAAATTAAAAACAAGTTTGAGACAAATTTGGGACACATTTCAGACATACTAAAAAAATGTCACTAAAAACATAAAACACCACTACGAAGTTTCACTAGAGGTGCGGTTGACTGAAACTTTCGTCTCAATTCGAAATTTCACTTTTTATTTATGAAAATCGTGAAGTTTCTCTAAACTTCAAAAAATAGGAAAAGTTTCAAAAATATTGAGACGTGGATATATTGAAGTTTCCAAACCCTAGTTTTAATAGTCGAAACCAACAGGGCCAGGCAAAGTTACGACTTTCTTAAGCGCATAATGCGCGAACATTAGAGGCATCATCATTGATTCAGCTACCGGTACCGGTGAGATTTTTTTGTTTTTTTTGTAAGAGGAAAACTTAGAGAGGAGATGATTCTGTTCAAGGTAGTATGATCATAGATCAAAACAGATACGGTAGGCAGATACGGCAGACTACTGAAATCTCCTATATATATGCTCTCTATTATTTGCGGGGGTGTCAAAGTTGTATAGCATCGAGTGTAAGTAAGGCTTTGTGTACTCGGATCAACCTACCGATATAATAACGAAAGGGACAACACAACACAACACAACACAACGATATATCAATCAATCACAGAAAATATGGATGATACTACTATTACTACGCAACAACAACAACAACAATCCAAGAATGATGATGATCATCACCATCCAGACATAGATGGCGGCGATAATGATGGTGGTGGCAACAATATGAAAGACGACACAGTTGAAGCCATAAATGGAAATATCAATGGTAAAGATGATGATGATGATCAGAATATCAATACTGCTGCTGCTGCTGCCAACAACAACACCGAATACAATGACAATGACAACGACAACGACAATGACAATGACAATAACAATAACAATGATGCGTCTTCTATTTTGTCATCGTCGTCATCACATTCGTCATCATCATCGTCGACATTATTATCATCGTCGGAGGAAGATGACGACGACGGCGATGATGATGAAAGTGATGATGACGAAGAAGAAAAAACAAAAACAACAACTCGTCATACCGGTACTACTAGTACATCATCATTATCATCATCATTGACATTAACTCAACGTTTAGCATTAAATCTTGAAAGGAATAGAAAATTTCTTGGTAAGCTGAGTGAAAAATATGATAGTCAAATAAAAACAAGAAAACCAAGTAAAAAAGATGAAGAAAATAATGATGAATCATTATCTAGTGATAATGATGAAGATATGGAAGATATAAAAGTTGATGATCGTGATGGTAGTAGTGGTAGTAGGGGAGGAATGATCATGCCGGGAACGCATAGACTATTTCAATCATTATCAATTTTGGGTCGTCGGCAGCAGGTGGTAGTAGGTAATAATAATTACGTAGAGGGGATACGTAATCTAGAACGTATATATCCATATCGTCATATTCAAATTGGACAATTATCGGCAGTATTATCAGGTACAATTTCTCTTACTTCTAGTATTAATACCAATCTGAATACTAGTCTGAATAATAATACGAATCAAGTTTATGTCCCAGCACCTATATTTTGTACAGGATCAAAAGGAACTGGTAAGTCGTCTATAGTTTGTGATGTGATTGAAACATTACTTTTGGTACAACAAAAACAGCAACAACAACAAGACCAGCAACAGCAAGACCAGCAACAACAAGACCAGCAACAAGACCAACAACAAGACCAAGAAGACCAGCGACTACAGCAGCAACATCGACTACAGCAGCAACAGCAGCAACAGCAGCAACAGCAGCAACAGCAGCAACAGCAGCAACAGCAGCAAAAACGAAAAGAACAAAATTTTGTCCAAGATGTTATTCAAAATGTTGTTCAAATCCAACCAGCGTATATAAATTGTTCCATCGTTGAACCATCTACAATTGAACGACTTGTTTATACTATTTATCAACAATTAAGACCATCGTCATCATCGTCATCAACAACATTAAAGTCGAAAACTACAAAAAGAACAAGTCCCAACAAGAAAAGTGGCAAAAGGAAAAGGAAGAGAAAGAAGAAACTCCAATCTGGACTGCTAAATCAACAACAAAATCAGGAACAAAGTGATGAACAACAACAAACAAAAATTCTTCCATCAAGAAAAGCTAAGAGAGCTGCAACAAGACGAACTTATGCGAATGATGCTACCACTAATTTTAATAATGAAGTTAAGAAACGAAGAAGACAAATGAAAAAAGATAAGTTATACAATAATGGCAATGATGATGATGATCAGATTATTGGAGGTGAAAATAATGTTGAAACTTCTCATAAGGCTGTAATGTCATTAGGTCGTAGTTTGCAACGATATTATGGAGAAGGTTCTTCGAATACTAATGTTGGTATATTAGTTCTTGATAAGGGTGAAGAACTTTTATCCTTATCCTCTATTGGTAAAAAGAAATCAGCAGCATCGTCGTCTACTACTACGGCAGCAGCAGCAGCAACAAACTTTTTATCCGAATTACTGTTATTACCAAAAATTATGAAATTAAATATAACAGTAATTGTTATTACTAATTATTCTACATTGGATATGACACGTAAGTTATTCTTGTTGTTGTTTAAAAAAGAAAATGGAGTCATCCGATTTTTGTCTCTATTTACACCCGAGCTGTTGTATAGGGTCACAAACACAAAATTATCTTTTTCTGATATTCAACTAACACGTTTTCTGTTTTTCTTCTTCCTTATTCGCCTGCGTAGGCTTGAACAATTCTGTTGCTCCCTCCAAGTCATTGGCGACCATCTCGAACGGTCTTCATCCTATGATTATTCAATTTCCTGCTTATAAAGGAAATCGTGTCTTTCGAGAGGTATGTACGACATTTCATCAATCTTATACCTTGTTTTCCCTTTCAGCCATGACATAACACAGTCAGTATGTCTGTATCGAAAACATTCCATAGGAGTGGTTGGCACACGACACGATGAGCATTTCGCACTAACTACAAATTTTGTCCTCGCACTTTTTCTTCTTTTTTTCAAAACAATAATATCATCACCATAGATTCTAACAACAGAACAAAATCAAAGACTTGTAATGGGAGATTCCATGACATCACCCGATGATGATGATGATGGTGAATCTGCTGCTACAGCTACAGCTACTACTATGATGCGCCCTAGCCTGAAGAAGAAGTTAGTAGGTTCTTTTTGGAATACAGTTATTCAATTTGCATCGGATTCTACCCGTGATATTCATGATTTCCTTCGACTTGGTCGAGCTTTGTGGCCCCAATTTGTTGGACCACTTCATGCAGCAGCACTTCGTACTACAATGGAAATTGTGACGAAACGACGGCCTGATATTCCCGCTCTTACTAAAAAGAATCTACGAAATGAAGTGGTATATACCAAGGTAGAAGATGAATTGGTTCGTGTATTGGGGATGAAATTCCATCCACAGATTGCTGCACTTGCATCCGGAGATGATAATATAACGCTTTTGATCTTAGATGAGAATGGAATCGTTCCATCAGAAGGAACAACAACATCAGCACTTGTTAATAATACAAATAATCTATGTACATCTCTACCACAACCGTACCTGAGAAGTTGTTTGCTCCTCGCTGCGTTCATCTGTCAAAACAACAAAGCGGATCAAGATCGGAAGTTATTTTCTGTACACGGGAATGGTAGACGACGCAAAAAAAGTGCGAACAAAGATATATACGGAGGAAATGACGAAGATTTAGCATTTGGGTCAATTACTACGTCTTCTACTGGTACGGGACAACATCAAGTGGAGCAACTCAAGTCTTTGAGATTGCGACCAGTTCCTTTCGAAAGGGTACTATCTATATTTGTTACATTAGTCCGTTTAAATCCACTATCACAAAATATTGATGACGACGTTGATGATTTAGAAGTTAATATGGATGATCTTGGATCAACACGATTGTATACAGATCTATCCCACTTGATTGATCTAGGATACTTACATCCAGCTAAAGGAAATCATATACATTCGTCACCGGCAAGGTTTGTGTGCTCACTGACAAGAGACGAGGCAATTGAAATTTCGACTCGAATTGGAATTCCTATTGAAAGATACCTAATCTGAAGGATTTTTTTAAAGAATGTATTTTACTCCATCTTTAATGAGTACACAGGATAAGATAAATAATGGCAATACATAAAATATTAACATGATTAATCAACTCTACTGCTGCTAGTACGTATTCAGTATCTCGACTTTTGCTGTTTTTGTTTTTGTTTATTATTTATTGAAACTGTTTTGATACATTGAAGATACTGTATTTTCAAACTATATTCATTTCAATTTTTCCATTTTATTTGAAATTTTAGTCATTAATTCTGGTTCTGTTTTTTCCATTTCTTCCATAATTTCAATTATTTTAGCAGTCTTTGCACGTTTATAACTTTCATCACTACTACTATTATCACTGATATCCACTAATTGTGTTTCAATACTTTTCCATGTTGTTTCAAATTCTGGATTTGATTTTAATACACGTACGTAATCATCGGCAACATTTTGTATCACAGCATCTACATTCTTTGACAGTACTGCCAATATTGATAATAATATTATAACACCACCAAATGCAACAAATATAGACCGTATTAATGGATCATCAAATAGGACAAGATCTTGATCCAGTCCATATATGATACTATTTTGATCATTATTCACAATTACTTCAACTACATCAGCAACAACAGCTCCTGCTCCAGCTGTTGTGGTTGTGGTTGTGGTTGTGGCCGTTGCTATATCTGAAATAATCATAGCAGATGATGAGTAGGATAAACCATTTATACCTGAGAAAGAAGATATTATTGCTGGTACTGCAAGTATTATTTCTGCTGATGTGCTTCCGTATAGTTTTGTTTGTGTTTTCCTATTCAACGATGACGCCGACGCCGACGCCGACGAAGTTGATGTTAATGCTGGGATTATTGAAAATGCACCAGATCGTAACGATGACGACGGTGACGATGACGATGACGATGACGAAAATGTTGTGAATGCATCCACAATAACGACGGTGGGTTGTATAACTACAAGTAGTAGCGATAGCAGCAGCATCAGCAGTAGTGTGGTGGTCGTCTGCGTCGTCGGTAGTACTAGCAACGTCATAACAATAATAATGTTATTTCCAATCTATAAATAGAAAAATGGTACGTAACAACAAGGGTTTATTGTCTTCTACAGCAGCAAAGATTTATTGATTGGTGTTGCAATAAAAAATTGTTTCCTGCGTTGGCTGTTGGCTGCGTTTGTTGTTTGTTGTTGGCTGTTGGCTTTTTTAATGAGAGAGAGATGAGGATGGTGGGATCTTCAAGCCAATAATGTTTTATGTGTGATGTGTGTAACGAAATTAAAAATGTAAAACGGAAGACGAAGAAAGATCTAGATTTGTTGTCGTGCGTACTTTGTACGTGCTCCGATTATTTTATGCTCGCACGTGCTTCAACCACAAGTAAGTTAACATAGCAGATCTGAATCTCTTCAAATCTAAAATAGGACGACGACGACGACGACGATGCAAAGCCGTCAAAGAAGACAGCAATAGAAGGAAACAATATCATTCTCTTATCAGCTAGACTATAAAAACAAAAAAGAAAAAACAACAATTATGATGCTACGACGTGCCGTTTTCTTCGTAAGACTATTGCTTCCATTTCTTCTTTATGCGCTTTTAGGAGAGCAGACGGTATCAACAACATGGGCATTCACACCACTAGTCAAGACAACAACACCGACAAGGACGACATCAACATCAACGTCGTCGTCGCATCAACAGTCTATAATTGTTTTAAATGCTGGTGGATTTGAATGGGAAGATCCAACCGATGAAGCACTGGATCAAGGTGTTGATAATCCATTTAAGAATCCAGATTTATTGAATAAAATTGAAGAAGGTAGTGACGATGATGATAAAAAGACAATTGATCCTGCACGATTATTAGGTGCAAGATTACAAGGATCAAATTTATACCTGGTTGGGATGATGGGATCTGGTAAATCAGCTGTTGGTGATAAACTAGCACGACGTAAGTGAAACGGTTAACAGTAACAGAGTACCATGCCATGCCATTATTTTGGAACTAAACAATGATGATTATGTGAAGTAGTGTTATCTCTTTACTTTTTTGATCTTTTCAAATCGTCTCAACGATCTTTATCTTTCTTTTATTCCATTGGGTTATGTATGTATGCTATATTTAAAAAATCAATCATAACAAATTTGTAGGAATGGGTTCCTATAAATTTTTAGATACAGATGAAATTATTGAAAAGGCAACAAGTATGAGTATACCAGAAATTTTTGAATCCGAAGGTGAAGATGGTTTTCGTGATGTGGAATCACAAGTATTAGATACAGTACATTCCTACGTGAGATGTATTGTTTCTACAGGTGGTGGACTGGTGAATAAGATCGAAAATTGGGGTAAATTACAATCGGGTATAGTTATTTGGTTAGATGTGTCACCAGAAATTATTATGACACGTATTAAGGATGATACGAATCGTCCATTATTACAAACAGAGGATCCATTACAGACGTTAATAGATTTATTAGAAGAACGTACACCCAAATATAGTCAAGCTGATTTTCGTGTCGAAATTACAAATGACATGGATGAAGATATGGTCGCATCACAAATTGTACGTGACTTACATGATTATATTGATGAGAATCCACCAGCATGGAAACTAGCTAAACAGAAAGCACAAGAAGAAGGTTTGGATTGGGTGAAATAAAGACTTTAGTATATTATGCGTAGTACATATAAAAATACCACAATAATACTGTAGTACCATATGAAAAAAAAAAATTGAAAAAAAAACCAGATCTTAAAAATTGGAGTAAAATGTGGTGAACTAGTCTGTCTACTACCAAGTACAGTGTAATATGCAATGTAGGACCAAAAAGAAGCTTTTAATAGGAAATGATTTTATAGAAAACTCATTACGACTCGCTCTTGACTACTGTATCCTAATACAACCTACCTTGCACTAGTCTCAACAATCTAAAAATAGGAGCATTGTCTTCACTTCTTGTTTGCCAGCTTGATACACATTATATCACTTCTCATGACACTGATTTTGTTTGTGAATTTGTTCTCCCGTTGCCTGGAAGAGAATAAATACAAATCAAACAACAGAACCAGAACACATGACATATATTATTATCTGTAAAAGAGAAGGGAAGTCAAAAGATCATAAGTGACTTCGTACATAAAAAGAATGCCTTTGGGGAGGGGGGGGGGGGGGGGGTATGTGACCTAGTACACACTCAAAAAAATGAATTTTCCCAAAGTAAGCACATGGGGTTGGCCATATACACCAAAGGGAATATAAACTTGGCGAGCTATGGGTAGGACCATGCTGATGTGGGTGCTAAAGGGGAAAAACCTGTTTTGGGGCCTAAATGACCCTTTTGGGGGTTTAGCACACCCTGACATCTTCCTGACCTCCTTAGAAACCTAAGCAATGGTTGGACCTTGTACCAATAGGTATAATGTTGAGCTCCATATACTATTTCAAGGTTATTAGGTCTATATTGACTGTGCATCGGCCTTTATTACATGAACACTTTGCACTTAGAGAAATTGTGTGTTTTAATAGTGGTGGGTTTTGACCCGTAGCACCCCACATATATGTATGACTACTTAAAATAAGGATATAATTCAAAACCTTTATGAATTAGGTTGATGCCGAGATATTTTATTTGGGACTTGGCATACCTGGTATGGGCGTGGTAGCATCTCAAATGTTTTTGTAATGTGTGCATTTTGGGCTATTTTATGTCTATTCTATTGTTCCCCACCACCACACCACCAATCTGGCAAATATTTCAAGTATTGCTGGTGTGTTTTGACCATATGTATATATGAAAGGTATCTGTGTGTCCAGACCATGGTCCAATTCCTTTTTTTGATGTTGTGGCAGCCTATTTCTGAATGATACTTTTAAGCATGGAAATATGACATGTTGGCCAAAATGCAATGTTCGTGTTCTAGAGGCAAGATTAAGGTAAGTATGAGGGATCACAACCCTTGGTTCATCCCCTATTGGTATGAGATGGATGACTGGGTGGGAGTTTGGTGCAACATGCAGGTTCTAAAACCTAAGTAGAAGTTATTCATCTTATTATCCAATAACTAAACTCCACTAGAGAATTTTTGAGATGAAAAAATCAGGTGATGATGAACCACCAAGGCTGATAGGAGGGAAACACAATGTTCTAGTCCACTATCTGGATTATAGTGCACCCAACCCATCTGGTTCAAATGAGACATTGTGTGTTCATTTTTGAACAAAAATCATGTTGTTTTTTGTGTGCCTGCCACAAAAGCAAAATGAATTTTATTTCACAACCACAAGTATAGGAAAGTTGTGGGAGGCAAACGCAATATTCTAGTACTCTATGTGAATGTTTTTGCATCTGACCCATCTAGTGCTGTCCTCTACAACCCCTTCAAATGAGATATTTTGTGGTTCATTTTGATCAAAAATCATGTTGTTTTTTGTGTGCCTACCACATCAGCAAAACGAATTTTTGTCTGCAGCCACAGGAACAAAAAACTTGTAGGAGGCTAACACAATGTTCTAGTACACTATGCAGAGGCTAGTGCACCCGCCCCAAATTTTGTTGTCCGTTGCAACACTTTCAAATGAGATATTTTGTTATGTGTACACATACGTTTTAAATCCCTAAAATGTGTGCTCTGTGTGAGCCTACATTGTGAAATACCAGTAGGCTTACAAGACTACGGAATATCGTCCTTCGCGCGAAAATAAA
This sequence comes from Fragilariopsis cylindrus CCMP1102, assembly GCA_900095095.1. Taxonomy (NCBI): domain Eukaryota; phylum Bacillariophyta; class Bacillariophyceae; order Bacillariales; family Bacillariaceae; genus Fragilariopsis; species Fragilariopsis cylindrus. The sequence continues at coordinate 103,635 of FMBT01000297.1, forward strand.
AATTGAGCAAATACTCTTAGATTTGTCTTTCCCCCGCTGACCAGTCTATTACTTGTACAAGCAGTAAGAACATTAAAGAACTTCGTTTGTACGCACTCTCTTGTCTTTTACCGGTCTACGGGTTTTGTCTAACCTCTTGACATCATCGCGATATCTCTTTCACACGACATACAATTGGCTGTTTCACCTATTGATATCGCGTTATCTCTTTGCGCTCACACGACACACATACAATAATCTTCATTTTTCATACCTCTTCACAATATAGATCAAAAGAATAGAAATCTAACAAAAACATACCGTACAGCCTAACTAAAGAAGAAAGAGAAAAAAAATAAACTACTGCTACTACTACTACAACAATATGAATCTTACAACTGCAACCTTGTTTCTTGCATTAACACTTGCTGTGATCTCGCCATCGACAACATCGGCCTATACGGGTTCGGGTGGTGATAGATTTTATGCGACTGGTCTTATTGACTTTGACAGTACTCTAGAGGGGAATACCGATATCATCGGTGCCCATTTACATACAGGAAGTTCCACAACAAATGGTCCAGTGAATGTCATTTTCTGTGGTAGTGCACCCTTGCCTGATGTTTTAACGATCGATGGTCCGTGTGAAGTACGAGAATATTCCCCAGCCGTCGGAGAGGGTCGTTACATCAAGAGGTGGGAGGCACATCCTTCTTACGATTTGCGTACGGAGGTATTCACAAATGGAGGTAGGTGATATACTAGACACAACGCAAAGGGGAAAACAAATGGAATATAATATACGATGTTAAGCTGTGTACTTTTTATTCTTCCCGTTTCTCATATCGGCCTTCCATCCATTTGTCATCTTGCATTATTCGTATTGTTACGTACTCATCATAAATGATATTACTATTTATCGATCGATATAGCAAATAATGCGACATCCGTTCCGGGTGCTACCACGTTGGCAGATGGTGCTCCCACTACTTTTGATTCGTTTTTAGAAGAATTAGTAGCGTGTACTGTTGATGAGTGCAACGTCTATTTCAATATTCATACAAATTATAGTTTCAATTTAAATGCTGGTGCCTACGGTCTTGCTCGTGCCCAACTTTCTCCTGTCACCTGTGACGAAAAAGATTTGCAACCAGGATACGACATGGGAACCGCCAAATGTTTTTCGGCAATTGCTACATCCAATAACACGAATATGGTAGCAGGTATTCCAAACCAATTAGCACCTAATGCTGGATACACTTTTGCTGGATATGCTGGATACACTATTGGTGATCTTCTTGTTGTCTATCAAGGAGGTGACGGTACTGTCGATGATAGTGGTGGTCTCAATCTCAACTCTACGGAACCAAAGGCAGAGCAGGATAAGTTCTCTTCTTCCGCATCGTTATCGTTGTTATTGTCGCTCATTATTGCTACTATTACAATGAGCACTGTTGAAATCTATTTCTAGTAATATCAAATGGATTAGGCATGAGCACTATGATGTTATAAACGTGAGATAAAAGACAAAATAAATACAAATCGATCGCCTTGACGTACGCAATACAAGAATAAAAATCTGCATCAAATGAAGATGTGAAGTAAATGATGAAGAAGCATGAAACAATAAAGTACATGTAGTGCATCGTAAATGGAGACATCATCTTCTCTCTTATATATAAAGTTTTATTAATCTAGTTATTGTTTTTACTTTCGTAATACGTCCGTATTGTGCAGACCAGTACAACAACAGATCATGGCCACTACTTCGCATTATACATTATACATTATACATTATGCATTCCATCGCATTAATGGTTCACTATTTGGTCCTTTCAATGGAGCACCACCAGTATCTTGTTGCTTCTTTTTATTCTTCTGTTTATTTGACTGTGGATTGTTGTTGTTTTGTTTCATACGTTGTTCTACTGCTGCTAGACGTTCATCGCGTTGCCGTATTCGATCTGAATCGGTCAATGTTGGATCAACACGAGGTCTCGGTATATCATCTTTATTGCTATTCTTCTTCTTTTTCTCCTTCTGCATATTTTTGCTATTTTCATTGTTGCTGTTGTTGTTGGCATGTCCTTCTTCTTCTTCGTATGCGGATCCCAGTCGATTTCCCTGTATTTTCATTGAAGAAGGAAAGAAAGAAAGAAAGAAAGGAAGAAGAACGTAAAATGATGAGTATAGATTATGGAAAAGAACAGCTCAAAAAAAAAAGCAAGCAATTTTAACACGACGTCTAATGACGAGACAATTGTGATGCTTCTTCGTTCCATGATATGTGTGTAACTCACACGAAACAAAACTAATGCATACGTTCGTCGGTAGTAATTCGTCATCAGCAGCAACAAAACCGTATCTTGATCTTCTTTCTCTGCGGCAAATTTCTATTTTGTTCTTTAATATAATATCATAGAGGATTTGAATTGTCATGCTCGTAATTTTCCTTCTGATAATTATTCATTGTTGTCCCGTGCATCTAATAATAATATGTCACGTCATGTCATGTCACAACATACTCAAGAAAGACTAGACTCGATTCGATTCGACTCGTTCACTCACCGCTCCTTGAAACGCTTTTTTCTTCTTCTTCTTCGATGATGCTGATGCTGTTATCTTTGTTTGAGCCACACCACCATCATCGTTGGATGATTTGGAACTCATACATGAACCCATAATATATAGTATTTGAGATTGAGATTCGTGTACAAAACGCGACACTCGCCGATAAAACTCCTGACTCCACTTGACTACGATTGCTTGAATCGACTAACTTGCTCCAACCTCTATATCTATCTTGTTGATTAATTAATGGGAAGGAGATAAGAGAATAGTAGGTAGGGGTATGTTGAGATTTCTTGTGATTATTTAAAAAGATTAAAGATATGTTCTTTTTGATTTTATTTTTCAAAAGATTTGGCGATAACGTCGTTTCATGCATGTCGTCATGTCGTCAATGGTAATTGGGTTGATTCGATTCGGGGGACGTAATTGTCGCGGAATGCCGATGACGAGGATGAGTCACGATCTATTTTTTTCTCCATGCATGCCATCACATCCATCACATTTCTTTGATCTGAAACAAAATTCGAAAATGACAACGACTACTTCGAAGTAGCCTACTACCACGAAATTTTAAGTTCTCGCTCTGTCATATTTGTTTGTCCTAGCATACTCCAAAGACGACAGGTGAAGTGAACGAACCGTAACTATGCAGTGAAGTGAACCGTAGAGCTTGCGAAGAAGAAGAAACAGAGATAAAGTAAAGTGACGCTGGCAGAAGAGAAACTTACGTTGCAAGAGGGCGATAACGATAACGAAATAATAACGACAAGAACGATAACGATGATGGTATTATTTGAGGAGTTTGAAAGAATACGAAGACCAACAACAATATGCTGGTTACTATTGATATCATTATTATTGTCTGAAACTATTGGTGTTGCGGAGGCATTATCATCATCATCGCCGTCTCCAAAAAGAAAAACACAGCTGTTGACATCTTCGTCGATGAAAACATTGCCAACATCTTTATTTCCTAAAACAACAACAGCGCCTACTAGTACTACTAGTAGCAAAAATAAAGCCGACGACAAAAAGGAAAAACGATCAACAACAACAACAACCGATAAGTCGTCGTCGTCGTCGTCGAGTAATGTTGAATATTATACAAATTATTGGGATAATTTATTATTAGAAGAATATGAATTAGCATCGAATGAATGGAAAGAACGACGGAAACGATGTTCACCACAAACTCTGGAAAAACGTGGTTTAGCTATCTTACAAGCATTTGCTGTACCAGATTCAGAAATATTAGGTGAAAAAACTGTCCGTATCCATTCTGGGATTAGTAATTCTGGAAGTAGTGTGGATGGAACAATACTGATGGCGAGCAGTGATAGTGATAGTAGAAAAAATAGTAGTAGTAGTCAGGGAGGAGGAGGACGACGACGTCGCTCATCGAATCATCGTCCATGGAAAGAAATATTTGGAAAAGGTGATGTACTAGAAATGACATCAGCAGCAGCAACTACCGGTGGTGGAGAATTCTCATCATCTACTCCACTTCGAAAAGAATGTTTAGTGATAGATGTGTATGATAATAATGAAATGATTGTGAGTGTTGGTAAATCATGGCCATATGGATTATGGGAAGCTAGAAAAGGATCAAAAGCAAGTGGTTTTGGTAGAACTAAAGACAAAAACTCACAGTCTAGTTATGGATTACCAATTCGAATCGATAAAACACCAAATGGTGCTGCTTTAGTTCCATTACGTTCTCAACGTAGTGCATTACAAAAAATACGTGAAAATAAAGGTGGTTCTATTTCTAAATGGTTAGCATCATCAACTACTAACGACAACAAGAAGAAACGTAGTCGTCGCTGGGCTAGTCAAATTCCATATCATTTTCGTCGTGAATCATTATACAACGACGAAGAAATGGAAGAACAGCGACAACTTAAATCATCATTACGAGAAGCAACAGAACGAGTTATAGCAAAATATGATAGTAGTAGCAATAATAAACGACGACGACGACGTTGTTACTTGACACCAAATGAATCTCAAAAAGATGCTATCACATATGTATCAGCAATTCATGGTCCACCTGGGACAGGTACGTACTACAATTCCTTATCGTATATTAGATAAGATTAGATTAGACTATGATGTATTGTACAATGAAAAGAATACAGTGATCGCATCAGTTCTCTCGCCGCCACCTTCTTTCTCACACGCCCGCACGCGCACAATCTCATCTCCTTATAGGTAAAACTCGTGTTGCTGCATTATTAATTGCAACAGCATTAGAAAATGCAAAAAAAATACATGATGATAATGATGGTATTGGAAGTAATAATGTTGATGATAATCAATTTCCAGTATTTCGTGTATTAGGTGTTGCCCATTCGAATGGTGCAGCTGATGTTTTATTGTCAGCATTACTTGAATTAGGTATACCAGCGGTACGGTACGGTCGTCCAACAATAGTTTCATCTAAAGTTAGGCACCGTACAACTATAGCATTGGCCGAGAAGATGCCACAAGTCCAAGCCTTACGAAAAGAAAAATTGATGAACAACAGCAATAATAATAATATTGAATGGGAGATACAACAATCTATTGAAGTCGCACAAGATATATTATTAGAAACTGCACCAGTTGTTGTTACAAGTTGTGTTGGTGCATATCAATTGTCAGTACGTCTAGATGCAATTCAAGAGAAAAACAAGCAGCGTATCAGCAATAGCGATGATGATGATGATGATGATGTTGATAACGATAGAATTAGAAAAGTGGACGATTGTACTCCAAGATTCCAATTAGTTGTATTGGATGAAGCAGGACAATGTACAGAACCAGCATTATTATGTTCAACAGTTGGATCAGAGGCAGACCAACTAGTATTAGTTGGTGATACAAAACAGTTACCACCAACTGTTGCTTCTTCCAACAAACATCTACGTAATAAATTAGGTGTATCGCCAATGGATCGTCTAGAAAAAGATGGTATATTATCATCAATTGATAATAATAATGATTATGGCGACCAGCAAACATCAAAAGCAGCAATATCAACATTGCAAATCCAATATAGAATGACACCATCGCTAATGGACTTTCCATCAAACTATTTCTATAATGGTCTAGTGAAGTCTCCATCATTCTCATCGAAGTCATCATCGAAGTCAACAGTGATAACGAATATATCCAATGCATTTGGGTCTGTAGAATTACCAATAGCAGCTGCAGCAGTGATATCAAATCAATCTCAACTCCCACTCGGTTTTAAATGGCCGGTACCATCATTGCCATTAGCATTTATTAATATTGGTAATGGTAATGGCGAAATTATTCACAATGACGATGCTGTAATTAGTAGTAACAGTGGTGGAAAGTCCAATCCATTAGAAGCTAAACGGATTGCAAGCATCGTTGTTAATTTGTTAGAGGCATCTCCAGAACAACAAATATGTATCCTAACTCCATATTCGAAACAGGTACAACTTCTCCGTTCAACATTACAACAAGAAGCATTGTTACTTCAACGAAAACGAAAACAATCAACACCGACATTGTCATCGTCATCAACATTGTTGCCATCAACAACACTATCATCAACGATAAGTTCTACTAATAATATTATGAAATTAATAAATAATATACGTATTGGTACAATTGATTCATTTCAAGGACAAGAATGTGATATAGTATTATTCTCTTCTGTCCGATCCAATACTATAAATGAATTAGGATTTGTTCGTGATCCACGTCGATTATGTGTCGCGTTAACACGTGCACGTAAAGGTTTAGTGGTGGTTGGTGATTCATCCTGTTTGAATTCATGTCGACATTGGAATTCATTTATTAAATATTGTACTACCAAACAATGTTTAGTTAATGATGACGATGACAATGGCAATGATGACAATGCTCACGATCGTCGTGAGGGTGATGACAATCAACGTGAAATAGAAGAAAAAGAGGAAACAACCAAGATTTTGGATAAAAGAATATCATCATTAGATGATGAATTCTTTGGACTATTTTCATAACGTGGGGGTATGTAGGCGGAATTTTTGAACTAAACTGGTACAGTGCATTATCTATACTTTAGTTCTTTCCTTCCTTTTTCAGTACTATTTCTCTTATCGATCTTTTGAAGTCTCTAGTGATTGTTCTCCCTTCAATATGGAATTGTATGATAGTACCTGAGTCCATTGGTACTATAGGTTTTTCTTGTAGTCTTTTTAGTCCTGTTGTTGCTAGTTCATCTGCTTCCGAGGTCAGGTATGCATCCAGCGGCATTTCTTGTACATCGTATACCTTATCATCCTGGTGGATTTTTACCCAGTTTATTTTAGGATATGTTTTGAATCGTTTCAGTTCTTGATGTAGCGCTGATAGTACATCTTACAATAGGTGGATGTAACGTGTTACGCTTTCCATAAATACTCCGTCTTTATTCCATTTTTGAATGAAGATGGTAGATTTTTGTTCCCTTGCGCAGTTGTCATAGTTCTATTCTCTCTTTCGTTTTTTGATCGTTCCTGTTACCAATAAGTTATTGTGGCTGACTCCATCGTTCCCATCATCACCGTCATCATCATCAATGTTCTTGTTCGGCTCTGCAATCAATGTCATTGATGCCGATAATAGTAGTTTTTGTAGCATATCTGGTTGTCTCCGCAACAGAAAATACACACAGTCTAACTGAATGTTTTCGTTGATAGCTGCCCATAATAATGCCTCCTCAACATTTAAAGGTGGCGTATCGTCCGAAGAAGAATAGCAACGAATAAAAGTGTCTTCTATCATCTTGATCATCTGTTTCTCTCCAAAACAAGCATTATTGAAGGGTGTACGGCCGTTGTTTTTCTTGAATAACAGACTTATTCCTTTCTTCTTGGGAAAATAACGAATCCCATACTCGAATACGAGTTCTAATCTTCTAATGGTAGACTCTTCTGATGTGCAATGAATCGGTAGCCATCCATATTCATTAGTTTGTGTTAATGCATTCGGAACCCACTCAACCATGAACCTAAATCTCTTTTCTGAAAAATGATCGTCTCTGCACAATTCGTGCAATAGGTCATAACTTTGAATGTCTTCTTTCTTTAGAAGACCCATTCCTCTCAATTCTAACAAAACTTGTAAATATTTATCATCAGCATCGGGATGTTCCGGATCATAATTGCGCATGAGATGTATCAAAACATTATCTGCGTACATATCTTCGCATAACAATCCACCACGATATTGTTCCTCAAACAAGCCGAGTTGTATTGCTAGTCTAACTAAGAAAGGGATGAATGGAACAGCTTTCACGTGGCACCCCCAGGTAACGTTTCCGTGGCGTGCGTTTCTCGAAAGGGCATGGGGAAAGAATCTTATGATAGCTTCAACTTCAGCTTCTGTATCTTTGTCGCTATCTAAACCATGATAATCACCACCCTCGTCAGTGTGATTACTAGAAAGCATTTCATGAACATCATCTCCAAGTTCTGTAAGGAAATTATCAACCAGTTCATCAGTTTTATTTCTTGACTGAGAAGGAATTTCGTCAAATCTTTGAAGGACCGAAATCAATTCTAGCCTTTTCATCCGTGCAGCAGCAGCAGCAGCAGCAGCTGCTGCAGTAATTCGTTCTTGTTCAGTTTGCTGCTCATCTTCGTTATTATTTTCAATATTGTCATCCATGGTCCTAATCGCTTGTTTCTTATGGTCTTCCTTTTTGTGGTGTGTGGTATCTCGGCGTGGATCGGGATCCTGTTGATGTTTCTAATCGATGACGGAGGCAACAAACAACAGCTTCGTTCGACAGGGTGTGCTTTGCTTTGTTCTTTTCTTGGGTGGGTTTCTTTCTGGAAGGGTTACGTATCAAGCAAGACTTAACCACGGACAATTTTCAGTCGTGTATAATTCACTGGATTGAAAAAATCCAGTCCGAAAAAAAATATTATTTCGGCGACTAAATAATGTTACATGCTGTTTATGTGTCGTTGATGTGTTGTTCTCTTTTCTTCTTGAATGATGTCAAAAATCTACTCAATCAATCATTTTAAACTCAAATCTTGATTGTATGGCGAATGGACAGTAGTCATACTACTTCACTTTAAGAAGTAACAGCAACGAACCCCCTAAAAATAAATCATGACATCTTTCCTTTTAGTTGTATTCTTTACAGCAACAGTGCATTTATTGCTGAAAACATCACCACCAAAAATTTCTTTGGTATCGGCATTATTGTCGTCGTCGTCGCCGTCGTGGTTGTCGATTCCATTGAAATATTCATCTCATCATCATCGTAGTAATAATCTCGTCAAATATGAATATTCACATTCACGTTATACTACTAATACAAGAAGAAGTACTCGTTTTCAGATGACAATCGATGACGACGATGACGATGACAATGATGACGACGATATAGGCAGTAGCAGCAACAACAATACAAATGATTACAAAAACAACAATTATAGTAATAATCCTATTGAAAATGAAACATCTGAACAAAGAAAGAATCGTATGGAAATGGTTCGTCAGATTCAAAAATCATTTTATCAAAATGAAGAACCGATTCGAGTACCACAAATATCAATGAATGACGATGGCGACAAATGCGATGACGACGACACAACCACTATTGACTATACTATTATTAAAAATTTACCACTATGGAGAGTTCAATGGACCGAATTACCTGGATCACAAAATATTTTAAATGTACATGTTCCACATTATACGAATATGTTTCAAAAGATACTTCAAGGGAACACAATAAGTTGGGGTAAATCTACTAATAATAATAGAAATAAAGTAGAAGATCTTTATTTTGGACATATCTATCTTCCTGGTGGGAGTGAAAATTTAGATGATGAAATGTACAAGTTATTGGACGCTACTGCAACAGAAAAAGAAAAAGTAGCAACGATGGCAGCATTGACGGGTGTATTAATGAGGATCTCGGATCATCGACAGATGGACGATGGACGATTAGTCTTGATCGTACAGGCAATGGAAAAGTTTAAAATACAGAAGGTCATACGATCTCATTCACCATATGCGATTGCGGATGTAAAAATTTATACGGATATAGAACAAGAACAAGAAGAAGAAGAAGAAAATGAAATTGAAATAATCATCAATAATGATAATAATTTTGCAGTTGTGAATCCCAATACCGATGATGATGATAAGGATGATGACAATTCTTATAATGATGGCAAATCAAAATCAAAAGCAAAAGCAGCTAGTAGTAGTAGTAGTAGTAGTAGTAGAGCTGTAGCAGAAGCTTTTGCGATGCATCCATTTGAGGTACGAACTGTTACAATAGAAGAATGTGAGGTACTTAATAAGAATGGAGAAGTTGGAATTGCAATATCACCATTATCAAATTACGATAATAGTAATAATAACAACTTTACTCAACGACGGAGGAGGCATATCAATACAAAGATATCAACATCAACAATAACATCAACATCAAAAGAACTTGTTGCGTTGGCAGAATACAATGCATGGGTAAAGTTAGATGAATTATTGAAACTATTACGGATAGCAAGTCAAGGGGAAGGTGTGACAGTTCCCGTTCCTAGTCAAATATTGGGATTACTACCACGTCTACCACGAAAACGAGTAATTAAAAAAGATGACGATGATGAAGAAGAACAAGAACAATATGACAATGATAGTATGACGACATCGTCATCATCGTCCTCATCATCATCGTCATCAAATCAATTATTGGTTTGGCCTACAGATTTTGAATTAGATGAAGTCGTTTCTAGTTTTGAAGGTGAGCAATATATTAACACATTATCACCATCAGCAGCAGCAGTAGTTGGAACCTATTCAAAGAGTCCATTCGTTCGTGTTAATGATTATTGTTGTATCGATGATAATAACAACAATGATGATAACGACGATGGTAGTAGCAATGATAATGATACGAATTGTGCTTGTTATTCACCTCTCCGAAGAGCACAGCGATTTAGTTATGTTGTATGGACATTGTCAGAATCGATTGCACTTACTGAGACGGATGTTGATAGGTACAGTCGACAAAATATTCTTGAAATCGATAGTACAAAGGAACGATTAGAACTTGCTATAGAGAAAATGGACAAGATTTGTATACTTATCCGACAAGTGTTACGTCAAACGAGAGGTTTATGATTTGATTTTTCAAAAGCAAAAAAACCAAAACAATAAGTCCATCCAACCTTTCAATTCCATACGCGAATAGCACGAATACTTCCAATTTAGCGTGTGTAAAAGCGCGCTAAAACCATAAAATATTAATATCTACTCACAAAATAGAGGGTTAAAGTCACAAGTTTCCCTCATCCTCCTTGCAAATTTCGTCGTTGAAGGTGTTAATTACGCGCAAAATTTTCAAACAATAGCGCGGTTGAAGTTAGCGCAGAACGGAGGAAGTACTTTATTCAAAGCCTAGTAGTAGTAGTAGTAGTAGTAGTAGCAAGAGAGAGAGAGAGAGAGAGAGAGAGATAACGATGGCACCACAATCAATGATATAGGACACATCACTTTTTCTGTGAAAGATGAAGAAACATTATGCTGATGATGATGCGATCATTGCGACATTACTGGGGGAAATGACAGTAATAACCTACTATTCAATAATATCAGATCTATTATTTATTTATATTTTCTTCGTCCCTAAATGTTTATTTTCATTTCGTTCGTCTCTATTTATCAAAATTCATTATCGTCGTCCTCATCATCCCAATAATCATTCTCCATTTCTGCTATCTTTTCTGCCGCTTCCGCACGGAACTGAGTCAATCCTGATAAATTTTCTAAATGAGAAGAACCATCTATAGATGAACATGTACGTGAAACTAATTCAAATTTGTCTTTACGGTATTCGTCCAAAATTGCAGATGAACATCCCGTACAGTATACGAATGCTGGTACTGATGGTGTCATCATCGTATACGTAACGATTGAACCACGTATTTGGTGGGGGATTATACCCAATGGACTACTACTACTACTATCACTATTATCGGTGGGAGAATATGTAGCACTGTTGTTGCTGCTGCTATTATTCTTTTGTACCGGTGGTGCCGGTGCTCGTTGTCGTTGAGGATGATGTAATAATGATACAAATAATTCCACAGCCATCGAACTTGCAATCGGAGCTAATCCAGGTCGTGTTACTGTACATTGTTGATCAAGCGTACGATTCCTTGTAGAATTTTCTGGTGCAACAACATCGTTACAAAAGTAACATCCCAATCGATTAGATGATGGTGATGATGGTGCTGGTGGTGGTAGGGATGTCTCCGATGATCCGTCATTGTTCTCTTGTTGATTTTGATTATGATTGTGATCCTTAACATCATTATCACCACATCCATGTCTCATTACTAACCAGGAATCTAATCCAAGTGCAGCATTAATTAAAATTTTATCATGAACTGCTGCCATAACAGTTGGTAACCATCGTGATTCTCTTGTATCTGTTAATAAAAATATAACATCCGAATCCTGTATTAATTGATCTAATTGTTGAACTGTTTCATGTAATGTACTTGTTGTATTATTTTCATCATAGGCATGACCGGGCATTGGGATACATAATTGTATTCCTTCACTAACAACATCTGGTGCAATTTTTTTGAGTGCATCTGCTGCAGCTTGTGCTTTTGGTTTCCCTTGACTATTCCCATAATGACAATCTTTTAAATTAAATAATATTTGACGGACAGGATTTGAATAACTCACATTGCCATAATCGACAAATTTAAAATTACGTATCCCCCAACCCAATAATGTACGTGATACCGAACATCCTAATGTACCTGCACCTAACAATAAAACTTTGGTGGAATTTTGTAATGTATCCACATCTAAGTCGGGTATCATCCTCCATTTCATTAATTTTAAATTCAAATCAGCTGCCTGTATTGCTAGATGATTCTTATCAAGAAGTGGACGTAAATTCACCCATCGTGGACCAGGTTTTTGACGTATATTTAATTCCCAACCAACCACCTTATAATGAGGAGGAGGAACTGGAGGAGGAATAATTGGAGCTGCTGGAGGAGCACTTGTCGTAGCAACAGTACTTGCAGTCTTATCGACGTCATCATTATTATTACTATAATCATAATCATCACGTAATGGAAGTTTGATTTTCATTAGGATAGAATCTTGAATTAAATTATCAGTATCAACTTGATTGATATTTTTTGTTGTAGCCTGAGTATTCGTAGAATTCGAATTCGAATTCTCTATATCAATATCAATACGTCCACGTAGATTTGGACACCGGCCATGACGTAAACTTACTACTGTCACAATTTTTCCTTCTAAACCTAGATGTAATACCAAGTATGCAATTAAATTCCTCATCGGCCAACCCATCATTAATATATTAGTATCAGTATTTGTACTTGTAGCAGTACTACTGCTGCCACTACTGCCACTATTACTACTGGTTGGATCCACAAATCCAAAGACAACATCATTGACTTCATTGTGTTGTTGTTGTTGTTGTTGTTGATGTGGTTGTTGAAGATTCAAATCATGACGATAATTTCGATTCAATGGTGCCACCACTTTCAGTTTTGGTACAACAATCATAGTAGAAGATGAAGATGATTCTTCTTCTTTTTCTACTTCAGTATCAATTTCTTCCCCAATCATCTTCATCTTCTTCTTCTTTAATAATTCAGAAGGTACAGCAAAATAGGCTGGTAAATGTTTTTGTTCGATACGATACTCGTACAATCCTTCCCCTAATGCTGTCCACCAGCATTCTTTATCTTCTTCTTCTTCTTCTCTATCTTCTTCTTCTTGGTGATTATTATTGATGACGATAGTAGTAGTAGTAGTAGTAGTAGTAGTAATAGTAGCCATAATAGGATTTTTTGTCATCAATGCTGGAAAACCAAACCAATATAATACTTTATGTTGTTTCAGATCAGCAAATGTAATTAAAACAAAGGATGGTACATTAAAATTACTACCAGTACCAGCATTAGCATTAGCATTAGCATTAGCAGTAGCTGTAGAAGAATCAGAATTAGATTCGAAGAAAAATTCTTGACAAAAAAGATCCTTCAATAGTTTATTTTTATCAACTTTTTGAAATGCTTCCTTCGTATTGTAACCAATAAGTATTCCAGGATATCCAACACGATGATCATTACCTGGAATCATTACTTGTTGTATGTTGCTTATATCATTCTCTGCATTATTATTATTGCTACTATTACTGTTGTCCAATAAAAAACTTGATTCTTGACATTGAAGACGATTGCTACTACTACTTGCAGTAGCAACACCATAGGATCCTATAATAGTAATTGGATCTTCTTTTAATTGTATAGTTTCTAATTTTAAATGACAATATCGTACCCAAAATAGTGAATCCACTGTCGATGAGAATGGTACAAATTTTATAGTAACAAATAATTGTTCTTGTTTTGATTCTTCATTATTGTCATAGTCATTGTCATTGTCATGATCGTTCTTTTCGTTTTCGTCGATATTATTATTGGATAACATCATAACACTAAAATTGAATGTTCAAATGAAAGCAACATATAAATGGCAACTTGAATGGCAACGTTTGTTAACTGTTAATAACTTAGTAGTGATATGATCATAATCAAGAAATTATGTGATTCAACAGAAGCAAAGAAGATTGATTTGGCTTCGGATCTTCTCTATTCCGACACGAACGAACATCAATCAATCAATGCATACAAGAATGTGTCGTGACAGAACAAATAATCATCAAAAAGGACTAATATATGTCTTTTTGAGATGAAGTCAAAATCAAAATCAGTCGTGGAAAAGAGGACTCAAAGACGAGACGAACAAGAACAAAAGATATATCGAAAGAAAATTATGATCACATCATTTTCATTTAAACACACATCATAATCATTTTTTAGATCTTGAAACTTCGCCGAGCGATTTGCCAATTGCCAATGGGACCGTCAACACAACAACATCACCACAAGATTCAGCCACGATAACAACGAGCAGGAGAATCCTAATTCTATACAGAATACTGCAAGTTATGAAATCCGACAAACATGCCATTCGGGGCTTGATGGACTTCCTGCACTTGTCTGCTCGACTGGAGGCGAACAAGGTAACCTTTTCTCACTTTTTGGGACTGTCGGTAGTGTCGAAACATTCAAAGAATACGACGGAAAGTGACAACGACAAGGACATTAATAAGGATGCAACCATCATGCATGCAGATCGATTTTCATTCGTGGATCATCCTACATTGAGTAATAGTAGTACTTCACTGGTCTTTCGATATCGATTTCCATCTAAGAATCGATTGCGGTACCTCAACAACAACAACAACGATGACGATGATGATGACGGAGACAATGAAAAACAACAGTATAGAGGTCCCAATCTCGCAACCTACATGAGTATTCTTGACGAGGTGACTACTCTAGGTTTGATCGCAGAGTCTCCAAAAGATACACGCCCTGGCGTGAGTGTGACAATGCAATCACAATGGGGGGCAGCACACGCACACGCACAACACCATCCAGCACGACAGTCGTCATCCCTACTATTGGAAGAAGTCGACATTGTTACAACAATCACCAAAAGGGGACGCACTCTTGCCTTTGTTCGAGCTGAAGTTAGAGATCCATCCAACAACGATGGTGTTATTTGTTATTTTGATCATGTCAAGTACCTACCGGTCGGATGGATGTTAAGTCTATTGTTTACACCGGTGGGGATGTGGTGTCTAAATCTGTATGTGCGATACATTCTACCATATGTGTATACAAATACTTATCAAGATGGTGGTGGTGGTGGTGGTGGTGGTGGTGGTAAAAGCAAAAACATGGACCCGACGAATAGTGAGCACTCTAACATTATGGATTCATTTCAGAAAACGAGCGATACGACGGCAACCTTTCAATGTGGTGAGCAACACGCGAACGGGTTCGGCGGATTGCATGGAGGCGTTCAGGCTATTCTCATGGAATATCTCGGACAATCGGTGGCACAGAATGAGCTATCAAAATTCCACTTGAATTCTAATAATTCAAATTCTAGTAGTAGCAGCAGCAGCAGCAGCAGCAGCGATATGGTGGTGGAATGCGAACGACTACAGATATCCTATCAATCCTCGGCCACTCGAGTATTAGAGTTGCGAGCCCATATTATGGAACCTCCCCGATTCGGTCATCCTTCTGTCACATTGCGGATCGAAATTCTGAGGAGTAGTAACAAGAAGTCACAAAAAGACAGTCGCAATAAACCAGTAGTAGTCGTCAGTGAAGGCATTTTGACGTTTGCGAGCACTGCTTCCTTGATGAAAGCAAAAGAACAATAGTTAGAGGAAAGTGAAATCTATACTGCGATGTTTACTGCTGTTTGTTGTAATGGCTATGGCTAAAAATACAGCTAGGTATCTAAATGATTAAAAAAATATAAGGGATACATCAAGCACGAAATTACCATGTCAATAAACTTTTACTGAGTAAATGTATGGTAAAGGTAATTAATCTTCCACACGGTGATAATGGTGGTTTTTACCTGCTGGTACATATAATTAAGAAACGTGCTATTCAATGATTGTACCTTATTCGATCTGTCCTTTACCTAGTTATACACATGTCATCGTCACATCTCCCCGCACATCTCAACTAACCACTAAAAGATAAAAGGAACCCATGATCATCCCTCTTTCGTTTTCGTAGGTTTGATATATACGGCAACGGTGGTAATTGTTTCATCAAAACATCTGGTTTTCTTCGCATCAAAAAATATACACAATCTAAATGGATATTTTCATCATTAGCTGCCGTCATTAATGCACTCACGATATGTAATGGTGGTGTATCGTCTGAAGATGAATTATAACAACGAATAAGAGTGTCTTCTACGGCTTCCATCACTTTTTCGCGACCAAATGTTTTACAAGCATATTGGAAGGGTGTATGGCCATCATGATTATTTTTCTTGAATAACAGACTAATTCCTTTCTTCTTGGGAAAATAACGAATTCCATATCCGAATGTGTGTTGGAATCCTTGAGTGTTTTGTGGTCTAAAAATGTTAGGAAGAGCTCCGCAATGAATCGGTAGATATCCGTGTGCATCAGGTTTTGTTATTGCGGAAGGATCCCATTCAACCAAGAAGCAGAATCTCTTTTCTGCAAAAGAAGGACGACGACACAATTTGTGCAATAGGGTATAACTCTGAATGTCTTCTTTTTTTAGAAGACCCAATTGTCTCAATTCTATCAAAACTTGTAAATATTTGGTTTCAACGGATTCGTGATGTTCCTGATTATGAAGTTCGGTCCTGTCACTAAGCATGAGGTCGATTAAAGCATTTTCAGCATAGGGTCCGAGTCCATTGGTACCATAATCACATAGCAATCCTCCCCTCTCTTCTTCCTCAAATAAGTCGAACTCAATTGCTAGCCTAGCTATGATAGGGATGAATGATACAGCTTTCACGTTGCATTGCCAGTTACCTTCAACAGGTGCTATTGCGAGTAGTTGAATTGGATAGTAAATATTTCCATGCTCGTTATCTTCATCAAATTTTCTTCTCATCAAAACTTCAGGGAAAACCCGTACAATAGCTTCAACTTCAGCTTCTGTATCCCGCTCACTATCTAAGCCACGATAATTATCAGAATTAGGATCAGTAAGATCTGCACAAAGCATCTCATGAACATCATTCTTAAGTTCTGCAAGGAAATTATCAACTACAAATTCTTCAAGAAACTTTTCAACTAATTCATCAGTTTTAATTCTTGTTTGTAAAGGAAATGTTTCCTTATATTCAAGTACCAGAATCATTTTCTTGATGATAACGACAGCTTGCTGTTGCTGTTGTTCATTTAGCGCCGCTTCAGGGAAACTTCCAACTAATTCATCAGTTTTATTTCTTGTTTGTAAAGGAAATGTTTCCTTTTGTTCAAGTACCAGAATAAATTTTTTGAGAAAAATAATAGCTTGCTGTTGCTGTTCATCTTGTGCCGCTTGAGTTTGCGCTTGCGCTTGCTGCACATCTTCAATATCAATATTACTGGAATCGTTCATGGTGTACGTCGTCCGTCGTGTGAGTTTAATTTCTTCTTCTTCTTTTGCTGGTCTTTATATCGGTGTGTCGAATCGTTCGTTCGTTCGTCAGACAGAGAATGACGATGATGCAATTGAGTTAGTTGGTTAGTTAGTTAGTTAGTTAGTTAGTTAGTTAGTTAGTTAGTTAATGTGCTGTTGGCAATGTTTTACTAGTCATAGTACACTTTCGGCGTTAATGCTTTATTTCTGATTGATTGATTCATTCATTCCTTCAGACTTTTTCTATTCATACCGTTAATTGTACATACCTTGAACCTATGCCGTGAGTTTGGTTTCTCCTACTTTTTCTTCTTCTTCTTCTGCTGGTCTTTATATCGGTGTGAGTCGACAACGTCGTTGTTTGAGTTCTTTCGACAGAGTGTGAAAATAAATAATGATCAGAATGATGCAATTGTGTGCATTTGAGAGTGGTTGTGTGTTGGTTGTGTGTCACACGCCGTTTGTACACTCTCGCGTTTTTGAAGGTACTGTACTTACTAGTACTTATTGTACGCAGTCTTAGTTATTTTATATTTTATGATTGATTTGATTGATTCGCCTCTCATTAAGACTTTTGTTACTAAGACTACTACTGTACGGCTACCAATATTCATATCGTAATACACATACCTACCTTAAGTACCTACCACATACCTACCTACCTACGTACATACCTACATAAATACTCCCTGACTGGAAGTCGTAATTATTTTGACACGGGATTTAAGAATTTTGTTGCCGTTAAACATGTATGCCTTCAGTCACAAAAAGGAGCCGGAACAACCTCGTTGACCAACAACTTAACTCACGAAACAGTTTCAACGCGCTCAAAATCAAAATTTCATGTGAGTACTTTTTGAAAATAATAATGGTGACAGCCAGTGTATGTTAGTTCTTTTGTTCACATCAAAAACTAAAAGAGACGAGGACTGCTGTCTGAACTTTAAGAAAGCGTGATGCTGATACTACCAAACTACACTACCAATCCACAATATCAAGGGAAACAAAGAGCCTAGCCCCCAAACACATAAACAACGGACGCCGCTTCCATCCTACAGTATTGAATTGAATTGAATTGAATTGAATTGAATTGAATTGAATTGAATTGAATTGAATGCATACGTGTACTACTGACTCTTCCCGTTGCTTAACACAACACAACATAACATAACATAACATAACATAATATCATATTATCATGTCATCGTCAAAGAATAAGAGCCAACTATGGTGGGTAGATGCCAATAACGATGCGAATTATGACAACGACAACAACGATGATAATGATGATGATGACAATAATCGTCGGCGTCATCATAATATTAACATCAAAAACAATAGGCGTGGAAGCAGTAGCAGTAGCGATCGCTACTTAAAGCAGCAGCAGCAGCAGTCTCGTACTATGTCTACTACTAGTGCTAGTACTACACGTCCGACGATTAGTAGTACTACTCGAGCTTTATCTACTAGCAGGGCATTATCATCACCAGAAGAAAAACGAGAACGAATATCTTCTTCTTCTTCTTCTCGCCCATCTTCCTCTTCATCATCATACAGACCACCCTCATCATCATCATCGGGAGGACGGAAGAAATCATCATCATCGAGGGAAGAAAAAGAATATATATCAAGAAGTAGGAGAAAAAATAGTAATCACTCCATTACTATTCCTACCAAGAGATTGTCACCACCACCACCACCACCAAAGAGAACAGAACCAAAATCGTCGTCAATCAAATGGACTTGTGATGCATGTACCTATTTGAATGTTCGAGATTGTCCTCGTAGTAGTAGTAGTCGCAGTCGCGGTAGCTCTAGTCGCCATGATGATACAACAACAAAATTACCAACATTGACATGCGAAATGTGTTGTACTCCTTACATCCCTCTCCCTTCTATCATCGGTAGTTCTACTACTACCAGAGAGCAAGAAGAAGGTGAAGAAGAAAAAGATCCTTTTGATATAGAACGCAATCACAAAATCACAAAAGAAACGAGACAAAGCAGTGGTGGTACTGCATCAACAGCAAGATCATCAAGTATATCATCATGGTCACCATGGAATACTACTACTACTACCGATACTAACAATAAGGACAATGATAATGGAGATACATCTCAATCGACTAATTCTTCTGCTGGAAATAATACTATCCAACATTATTCAATGCGAGAATTGATAAAAACATTGAATTGTGTGGATGGTAATAATGCTAATAATTCGGATGATGTGACATTACCACCAGCATTAGAACAACGTGTCAAAGATTTTAAATTTGCACAACATAAACGACGTGAAAAACATGGTGATGAAACCCCGTGGGGGATCTATGGCTTGTATGCGCATTTATCCGATATACGTGCTGATTTAGAATGGGCCGAAGATGCCGCATGGCGTCGACAACGACAAAAACCATATTTGTCCTGGCGTGATTTTGATAAATCACGTTGTGAAGGTGGTAGTGGTGGTGGTGGTGGATCATTCGGATTTTTATCAGTTACTAATCGACCACTTTTTACATACGGAGTGATGATATTATGTACTATTATGATGTTTGTTACATTTGGTGTTAATGGATGGAAATTTGAACCATTGACAATTAATCCATTAATTGGTCCATCCAGTGAAACATTAATCCAATGTGGGGCACGTGATACAGCATTAATTGTGAATGAAGGTCAATGGTTTAGATTATTTACACCTATGATATTACATGCTGGACTTATACATTATTTTGTGAATATGTTAGCATTATTCTTTATTGGTGGTGCTGTTGAAAAGGCACATGGGATTGCTAGTACAGCTGTCCTATTTATAATACCTGCAGTTGGTGGTAATATACTAAGTGCAATTTGTCTACCAGGATTTATTAGTGTTGGTGCCTCCGGTGGTATTTTTGGTTTAATTGGTGGTTGTATGGCTGATATTTGTTTAAATTGGAATCTATTATTCCTGAAAACAACGATGACAGATGATAATACACGATCACGGGCTTTATGTGTATTACTTTGGTTAGCAATGGACATTATGATTAATACCATACTTGGATTTACACCATTTGTTGATAACTTTACTCATCTTGGTGGGTTTATATATGGATTCTGTATCGGATTCGCTTCAATTGAACGACTCGCATCTGGATTTTTTGGTATCCGATCATCAGGTGATAGTAAATGTTCACGATTTGGTAGTATGGTATTACGTTACTTTGGACTCATATTAAGTATCATCGCCATTATGGTTACAACTGTCATCTTAGTCCAATCGGATGGTGTTACAACTCCATGTCCAGGATGTCGTTATATATCATGTGTTCCGTTCCCACCAAATGCTGATGAGAAATGGTGGTACTGTGATGATTGTGATATTGTCACCGCCAATTTATTCCAAACAGATTCTGGTTTGTACGAACAAGTTGATATTAATTGTCCCAATGGTGACGTAGAAGAAATTGCAGTTATTGAGGAGGGTATGTACGACTTGGACATATTACGAAGAAAGTTACCATCGTATTGCAGATCTAACTGTGATGAGGTATTTGCATCGAACTAACAAATACCATAAAATAGAATAGAACTAACGAAAAAAGATGAAGAAGAAAACAGACACATACCCAAGATATTATTATGTTTCAATTGAATTCGATTAATAGTATGAGGATATGTGATATCATTATGTTTAGAATAAATTATTCACAGTTTGCCCATCTTGGCTGCAAAAATCGCCGTTTGTATTCTTCTGTTGTTTATTTCATTTCCGGTGTATGATAATCTCTCTATACGTCAATCACTGTGAGCCTCGCCACTTGGAAGATCGCTTGGATCAACACTTCGAAGAGAGCTGGGTTAAAATTTTCGTACATCGATCGAGTCATCAATTATTCCTACAATAAAGTTGAGTTGTGTATCTGCGAACTGAAGATGACGCTCACAACTACCCTGAGCAGTATATCCTCATTATTACCTCCATTGAAAAAGCAACGGTAGTGGTGATGGGTGTAGTTCATGGTCTTCACCATTAGATTCGTTCTTTTTCTAACATCAACCTTTTGAACTTTTTTGGGTCTTCCTGGAAGTATTCTCGCTACCATCGTCACTTCCTCCTTCTTATTCTTTACTATCATCATCACCTTGCATCATCATCATCTTTATCATCGCCAATATCTTCGTCATCATCTTTGTTGCTGACGACGCTCGTCTTCTTCTTCTTTTCCTTCAGTACCATTTTGAAGTCCATCTGATCTTTAGGTACACGAGTCACTAGCGCGCGGGACAAAACCGCTACTCCGTTACTAGTAAGTAAGGATTCAAATACAATAGCCCAGCAGCAGTTGCCACAGGGCGAGCTATCCATTCAAACATACCCCATTTAAACCACTCGTTACAGTAGCACGGATCAACCGATCAAGTTCCTTGCTTGAGCGTGACATTGTACTCTCTTTCTATCCTTCTTTGCTAGACGACGATCTCCTTCTCTATTATGATGATGGTGAAATAAACCTCTCGTACGACGGAAGTCTTCACCAATTTCTTCGTACTGTACGATTCAATTACCGGTAGGCACGGTTCCAGTAATTAAAATCTCCGGTGTCTAGCGGGTCCTCAGCGGGTCCTCCTGGGTGCTTCACAATTTTAATTTGTGGTTTACGTGAATCGAATTAGTAAACGTGAACATAAGTAACATAAGTAACATAAGTTAGTACATCAAAAGGCAACATACAACAGATGGGTTGCTTCATGCTGTTATTCGAAATTTTTTAGGAATACAAACATGAAAAGTTTTGCAAGTTGTTTAAAAGTGAGATAATATATCAAACAAAACGAACAAACGAAAGAAGATGTCGAATAATAGAATTAAAGTTGACGCAATACCACCAAACAGTGAATTACAACAAGAAATCAATAATGGAAAATTTCATGTTGTCCCCACCAATCTTGGACTAATGGGTGGAGCACAAGATCTGTTTTACTTCCACCCAGAAATAAAGGTAGCCCCACATTTTGTTTGTTCACTATGTGGTGCTCTTATTCGTACTTATTCAGGTGTATACAAACACAAGAAGTATTGCAGGGTTCTTAAAGAAGAGGAATCGACGAAGGTAATCGTTGCAAATGAAAATATGGTTTCCAACAACAACGGTAGGGACGAAAGTGGAACGGGCAAGCCATGCGCTGTAGGTGACCGTAATAAGGATGAACCGAACAAAACAGGTGAAGCGGTGGAGCTACAACTTGGGGAGGAGGTTGGTGATGATTTGGATGAAAAGAAGAGAAGCGGTGGAAGTGGTGATTTGGATGAAGGAAAGAGAAGCGGCAAAAGTGGTAATTTAGGCAAGTCAGATGGTGCATGCAAACCCATGGATAAACCAAACAAAACCCAGAATATGATGGAGGAACAGAATGATTTGGTTTTGGAGGTTGGAGGCGATTTAGAAGGAGAAAAGAAAAGAGGAAAGCACGTTGACTCCGATGACTCGGAAGAAGATTCAGAGGACTCGGATCTATCGGAGCGGGGGAGAAGTGCAGCAAGGAAAAGGAATAGGAAGAAGAGGAAGAAGCAGAAACAACGTGCAAATTCACCGGCTTCCAGGACCCACGCAGAAAAGAAACATTGAATAAACCCCATCGTAGTTAAGTGGCTGAGTATTTTCAAATTGGTTATGCATTCTATAAATGCAAATCAAAAAAGTATATAAAAAGGTATGGTATATTGAATAAAATAGTAAAAAGTATAAATAAGAAATTATGTGTTTGGATAGTAAGTTAGTAGGTTATTACTTAATATAGGACAGTACAATTTAAAAAGAAATTAAACCGGTGGAATCAATCGATCCTTGTCTCTGGACCAGTATGAGTATGTGCATAGGTTTTTTTATTCTGAAATATACAACTATTAGAAGGGGCTACTACACTATCACCATGTATGTTTGATCTATGTATTTGAGTATGGTGTGAGGAGTACCATTTGCTGTTGTAGGATGGTAGAATGAAGATCAGATCAAATGAGATAAAGCAATAAGAAGTAAGTACCACAGCATCTCTATACCATAATATTATTATGTACGCCCTTGTGTAATTATCAAGGCATATAACTTATGCAGGCATGTCCTTTGAGTCAAAATGTTTCATTCCTTCTATCCATTGCTGGCATATGAAAAGGTGATGATTGCACTATCTTTATTATTAGTATTATGCTGCACTGCACTGCACTGCACTGATCATCTTACTCTAAAAAAGATGGCATACAATCTACTCCCACCTAGTTAGTATGTATAGCCTCCTAATAGTTCTAAGTATAAGTACCATGATGACTGTACAGTAAGTATCCTAGTACAATCATTGTATTGTATTGTACACAATGCAGCAAATTAAAAATTGAAGTTTGCTTTTTATTTTCTTTGTTCATCTGAAATATATTGTTTAAATTCCACGTGTAAGTAAATACCGGTATGTGATTTCTCGTGCCTACGGCGCCCGCCACCGCCACCATCGCAAAATGAAAAAACAACAACATCAGCATCAGCATGCAACCAACAACAATATGAAATAGCAACGCGGCAAGCAAACCCTACTGACTTTCTTCCTACCTTCCGCACTTCATTTGTTATTCGTGATCCTTTCCAGCAAGAAGAAGACGGACCCAAAGAATACCCGAATAGCATCTACTATAATCCGTACTCAAGATACAGGAAATATTACGACTACTTTCCACATTCATTTATATTTTCATTTTTTACAATCATTATGGTATCAATCCGTCAAGCGACGGTACAGGATTTATTACAAATTCAAACGACGAATTTATGGTGTTTACCCGAAAATTATCAAATGAAATATTATTTTTATCATTTATTAAGTTGGCCACAATTATTATGGGTCGCCGAAGATTTTGATGGTACCATTGTGGGGTATGTCTTAGCGAAAATGGAAGAAGATGAAAGTCAACCCAAACATGGTACGTTAAACTAGTACCGTACTAATAATAATAATTAAATTACGAGTATCTATAAACATGTGTCCCATTCTTTTTGTTTGTGTATGTTTTGTGTCTTTCCACTATGATTTGATTTATATCACTCTCACGCCTGATCAATCTTTCCATTACATTCCCATTCCAATTCTATTCCCATACCATATCAAAACACAGGACATATTACTTCTCTTTCTGTATTACGGACTCATCGTAAAAGAGGAATTGGTACGTTATTATTTAAAAATTAAAAATAAATCTTCTTGTTGTATCAAATATATTGATTGCATCGTCGGTGTCTGATTTGTTTTTGTTTTGTTTTTTCTGTTTCATCGTCGTCGTCAATTCCGAATGAATCGAACGATCATCTAATTTTTATAAATTTCATTCTTTCATTTCTTTTTTTGTGTCACCCCAACAACAAAACAAACAACAAATAACGAATAAACAAAAACTAACCAAACAAAAAATAATAGCCACAATGTTAATGAAACGTAGTCAACGAGAAATGGCGGATGTCTTTGATGCGGAATATGTGAGTTTACATGTCCGTAAATCAAATCGTGCCGCCTTTCATTTATATTCGGTAACATTAGCGTATGAAGTCAATGATGTCGAAAAAGGGTATTATGCTGATGGGGAAGATGCTTATGATATGAGATGTTATTTTAAAAAGGATATTAAAAATAATCAAGAAAATAAGAATAATGTTGGCGAAAAGAAAACGAATGAGGAGGTTGTTGATGAAGAGAAGGTAATAGAAGAGAAGAAAAGTAATAATGCTGAAGATGATGATGTTGAAGGATCATCATCATCAGTACCAGTACCAGAATCGGAGTTGGAACAAGAAAAAGAATCATCATCATCACAAGAACCACTACCACTAACGGATGCTATGAATAAATTAAAAGTGTAGACAAACAGACAGACGAGTACAGTACATTCTCATTTCGGTTCGTTTTCCTACCTACCTACCTACTGTATGTATGGTGTGCTGCGTTTTTTTTTGTTCGTTCGTTCGTTGGTTGTCTGTTGCTTGCTTTATTATTACGTGACACAAGCAAAGCACGCAACAACAACAACAAGAAACGATACTAAATCTACGTTACTACTAGTAGTAGTAGTTTCACGATATTACAACAACATTCTTCTGCTACTAATATGGTGCAGTTAACAAACATACAATTTAATGAATATTATAATCTATATATATATATATATATCAATACAATCACCGTTTTGACTCTATATTTCGTATATTAAATCCATCAACGCTATATATATATTTTCGTTGCATCATATTCATTCATCGGTACCACAATACAAATAAATGGAAAGTAAATGATAATTCATATCTATAGTCGAAGATCGAAAGCCAGTATCCAGTCACATTGTCTGTCACATCTTCTAGCAACAACATCCATCATAACCTTCTGCCTTTAAATAGTGCCACCGTCGTCGCCGATATTCGTATCCTTTCTTTTCCGCTTTTTTGGACTGATGCCGTTGTTATTGCTATTGAATTCCACCATATCCGCCGCCGAAGTTGCTATCATTGTACTTGATGCTGATGATAGTAGTTTTTGTAAAATATCAGGTTGTCTCCGTAACAGGAAATACACACAATCTAAATGAATATCTTCATCAATAGCTGCCGTCATTAATGCCTCCACAACATTTAAAGGTGGCGTATCGTCCAAAGAAGAATAGCAACGAATAAAAGTGTCTTCTATCATCTTGATCATCTGTTTCTCTCCAAATTTCATACAAGCATATTGGAAGGACGTAGAGCCATCATGATTTTTTTTCTTCTTGAATAACAGACTAATTCCTTTCTTCTTGGGAAAATAACGAATTCCATATTCGAATACGAGTTCTAATCCTCTAATGGACGACTCTTCTGATGCGTAATGAATCGGTAGCCATCCATTTTCATTAGTTTGTGTTAATGCGGAAGGATCCCATTCGACTATGAACCTAAATCTCTTTTCTGCAAAATGATCTTCTATGCACAATCTGTACAATAGGCCATACCTTTGAATATCTTCTTTCTTTAGAACACCCAATCTTCTCAATTGTATCAACACTTGTAGATATTTAGTGTCAACGGATTCATGATGTTCCTGATTATGAAGTTCAAGTTCGGTATTGTCACTATCCATGAGGTGATGTAAAACATCTTCACATAATAATCCTCCTCTCTCGTCTTCCTCAAACAGGCCGAACTCTATTGCTAGTCTTAATAGGAGTGGGATGAATGATACTGCCTTCACGTTGCATTGCCAGTCGCCGTCTTCATTGTGTGCAACTGCGAGTATTTGAATTGGATACTCATCTTCTTCACTTCTCGTCAAAACTGCGGGGAAAAACCGTACAATAGCTTCAACTTCTGCTTCTGTATCCCGGTCGCTATCTAATCCACGGTAGTTTCCAGCTTCAGTGTAATTGTCACAAAGCATATCATGGATATCATCTTCTAGATTTTCAAGAAAATTTGCAACCAATTCGTCAGTTTTATTTCTTGTTTGGAAAGGAAAAGTTTCCTTTTGTTCAAGTACCAGAATCATTTTTTTGAGAAGAACGACAGCTTGCTGTTGTTGTTGTTGTTGTTGTTGCTGTTCATCTTGTGCCGCTTGAGCTTGCGCTTGCTGCACATCTTCAATATCAATGTTGTCGTCGTCCATGGCTCCTAGCTATCTTCGTCTTTATTTCTCCTTTTTTTTATGTGTCAATCAATGTACGACCTGAGTTGAGAGTGAGGAGGCAAAGTCAAAAGCAAGAAGCAAAAGGGTTGACAAAAAGAACGGAAGGATTTTTCGCGCGTGCGTCATGCGCGTCGACACGTTTCTTCGCTTTGAACGAGATTGATTGATTGATTCTAAGATCAGTTATCTTGGATCTTTTGTCTCGAATTCTGTCTTGTTGTGATCCTTGTGCCCCAATATCTTCCACTGTCGTGTGTATTTGATCTCGGATTCTACATGGTCTGTGCCTATGAAATTTGTCCCTATCGTAGCTATTGTCGATTCCCCTTTCTTCACATCTGGATCATCGCATCCCAACTTTGTTCGGTAATATCCTTGGCTCTATTATCTATGTCCAGATTTGTAATCAATATTAAGGGGTAGAGTCTTCCCTGTCCAAGGAATATTAAAGAATTGAAAGCATTCGGGGAGATCTTTCTGCGATATTGCATATTTCCCCTACGTGTTTGCAGTAATTGGGAAAAGGCTACCTGTGATCATTATAGCACTGTATGCGATGGTCTATTAATTTTGAATAAGATTACATCCATTGAAGAGTTGATGAACCCCATGTGGAAAGGTTTACCTTCTTAATCCAAACTTTACCTTGGGACGCCGCTTGACTCTCCTTGTATCCCGTAAGGCTCGCATGGACTCCTTGGCAAATTCATACGGTGATGTCCGACTCCCTCATTCCTTTCCTGCCGGTATCATCGACGGCTATACGGTAGAAGTACTATCAGGTATTTTAGTTTAATAACTACAAATATTGTAAAGTTGAATAACAATATTCTCAATAAAGATATGTGCTCTTACTCTACACCTTTGTCAAATGTTCCATGCAGAAACTGGCTGTTGATAACGAAGTTGAATGGGGGTACCTTATTAGAGCAATGTACAAAATAAAGCATCTTATTTACAACTCTACGTTGGTGAGGAGGGCGCATGCATCACAATATTAAAAAAAGGAAAAAAGTTTTGACGAAAAAGTGGTTTCTAATTTTCTCAGGGTTGTCCGATCCAGGATTTTAGCTAATTTTAGCGCCGAGTAATCTAAAACCTCAGCAGGGAATCCTTTGCCTCCAGTAGAGTCTTACACTTCTTGATTAGTGAGCCAAAGGAACTACAACTATAAAAGAAATAGCGTCTGGGTTTATGAGGGATTACTAGTATGTGTAAGGTTGTTTCTAAAAGCCCTTCCATTCAAAATCAAGAAATATTTTTAAAACGACGAGATGCTCACATACATCGACCGAGAGACATACCAAGAAAGCGACGCGGTGAGACAAATATGTGGCTCATGGAATCGTGCTGGGACCGTTCGATGCAAGGAGTGCAGGCTCATCTGATGTTGAGACACTCAGCTCATCCAACGTTTTTCTTCCTATGTCTCGTAGACCCTAAACATAAAGAAAGTAGATCGACACGTGTGTTTTTATGAATATGCATGATACTTATATTTTAAATTTCCTATTTTTTACTCTGGATGGGTTTCAAGCAATGCTGACGAATCCTCCTCCTGCTTTCTTGGAACGAGACGAAGTACGTCGTGCAGCGTGGAGGTTACCTACAACCTGTCTTTTGTTTGGGTTCTTTTGGGAAACGAAAGTCATCATGCTGGTATATATGCGTATGCGTGCAAAATCTGATTGTACAGTAGTGCGATTGGAACAAGGAATTAAGGGTGTGAGGATTTAAATGCTGATTGCAAGAAGCAAAAGGTCAATATCGTTTTCTCCAATGATGATTGCGAGGGTATCTTGTTTGACAAAAAATAACGGAAGGGATTTTTCGCGTTCAAAATCCATTCTTTTTCGAGGATGTTGTTGTTGGTCGATTGCTGTCTTATTTTTTTTTCAAACAAAACAAATCGCTGGATCAGGCAGACTTCAAGAGAATTATTTTTTCGTGGGACTCGACTCGACTCGACTCGACTCGATTTTTCTGTCTTTACCAGGTATTGATTCTTCGATTCGAAGAAATTTATTCATTTTCATGTTTTCATGTGTTGTTGTGATGAATGTGCTTTTCATCGAATATATTAAAGTGAAGTTTGTAGTATTATTAGAGGAAAACGACGAGTAGGTATAGCCCACAATTGACCCTTTGCTTTGTGTGTAGACTTTGTTATTCGCAATCATTGAAGGAAGAATGGAGCAAACATTGGAGACATACGATCCGATCCGTCTTGAGGTTTTATAGATTTTGAAATGGATGAATATGATGACACTTTCACGAGATAACAGTAGATAGTACTATTTTATCTTCTCCAATAAATATAGACGAAAACGATGGTGTAGTTAGCGATCGATTCCCAATAGAATTTA
The DNA here is from genome assembly GCA_900095095.1 of Fragilariopsis cylindrus CCMP1102. Lineage (NCBI taxonomy): Eukaryota > Bacillariophyta > Bacillariophyceae > Bacillariales > Bacillariaceae > Fragilariopsis > Fragilariopsis cylindrus. The sequence continues at coordinate 133,270 of FMBT01000297.1, forward strand.
TACCGTATCGGAATGCCGTTCTATATGGAATGGTTAAAGTCGGTCAAGAAAAATGATTTATTGCCATTGGCATTGAATCGTGCAAAGACAAAGGTATTATTGAATCAACCAATCGAACCACCAGCATTATGGACATATATCATCCAGAATGTATCCAAAGCATTCAAAAAGGATTATCACGATGACTTTATTTGTATTGAAGAAAGGAAGTAATCTGAAGCATATTATTGAGTTGCAATGGATATAATATTTCGACACAATAATCAACAAAAGAAATGATAACTCTAGTTATCGTTTTGCTCTAGTCATGATGAGTACAGTAGCAATAGTATATAAGGAATTGTGCTATATTCATAATACATATATATATAAATATATATATATACGAAGATGGATTGATAGATAACCGTATAATAGTTGTACAGTTCCTTTCTTTTATTTAGTTTATTAGCAAATCTATTTGTATAAAAGGCTTTCGATTCACGTTCCATTTCCAAAGACTAATACTGATGAAAAACTTTCTTTTGAATCGAATCGAATCAAATCATATTCCTTTTTTTATATATATACAACAACAACAACTGAATTGTTGATGCATTTGATTTCGGTGTATTTCATTCATTCATTTATTTATTTATTTATTTCCTACTACCCTACCCTACATCCATCTCCATTTCTCATTTACTACTACTCATTTAATCACATATACTAATTTGTACCTTATCACTCACACCCTTTAATAGTAATTGTCCTTCAAATACTATTAATTTACGTTTCTTTGCAGCCTTTAATGTACCAACTAATGCTTCATAATAATTGGATACTTTATCATCATCAAACAAGTCACCAAATAATACATTTGGTTCACCCTCAGTACCAATTCGACGTATGTCTATTAATAATTGTGCCACTTCTTCGTCTAATCGATTTGCATATTCGGATAATTCAGATGCGGAACCAGTAATTTGACTTTTAAAATCTGGTGATGATGATGATGATGAGTCCGCCATAATCTTTTTTGTTTTTGTTTGAACTTTAAAATAGTTAAATAAATGGTTGAGAAGAAAGATTATAAAAATACAATGAGAATCGAAGAAGGAATTCGATTAGTAAGCTCCAGTGTAAAATAATAATTGACATTCAACGAAATCCATACGGTACTAGAAAAATGTAAACCGACAAAACAAAAAAAGCGACGATGACAAAAAACATCAATAACCAATTAATTTTACATACTCTCAGACAGTACAGACGACACGAACGGGAGATATTGGATTACGATCAGCTTGTGAACTAATCTACAATCTGGACGCAACTTTTGCTATTAATATGTACTTACTTTTTCTTTTTCTGTTTGCTAAAGTGTAATGATAGCTTGCTTGTTTGTCTGAAATCGGTGGATCAATGATGTGTACAGTACGGCGTGACAGCAGAGTTTAAATAACGGAATCTCGCTTTTGTTGGTGTTCGTTCTTTGTGTGACCTTGAAAATCAAATGACTGCGCTTTCTTGTGCGAATTTTTGAGCACCTTAGCTTACTTGAGATTTTATCTGTACTGATAGTACGTACAATACATACATACGTTTATACACGGTAGCATGTTACTTGCTAACTTCCTACCGTACTGTATTTTCAAAAAAAAAATTAAGTGTTTTTTCATAAATTCTATAGTTAGTTGCAAGGGTAGTTTTCAACTTTTTCCTAACTACTGTAGTTAGTCATAATATTCTTATTTACATAGTGTTTTTTGTTATAGTTGTCGCTCTAGATTATCTATTTATTATAATATTTACAATGCTTTCCACCATGATTTGAACCACCATTCGAAACCTAAACTTTCCTTTTCTAATTCATCTTCATCTAATTGACCTTCTTTAATACCAGATTCAAATTCCTCCACCGTCCAACCAATATCCTGTAATGCAGTCACATGATCTGTATAGGAGACTTGATGTATTTCACGATATTTTGTTAATTGATCCTTTCTGGCATTTAAATAATCCGGATGGGTACACATATTACGTAATATCGCCATATATCGTGCCGAACCTTGTTCTCTTCGTTTCCTCGTCCAATGGTCCGCATCGTCAATATAACCGGAGGCTAATAGTACACGTTGTGATTTTAATTTGGAGACGATATCCCAACTCATCACCGCCTTTAAGGTACGTTCAATGGATTGATGTAATTCTAATAAATGCATTAATTCGGTACGATCCCATCGTACCAATTCTACACCCTTCTCGGATTCCGCTTTCACCGAACAACACGATGTTAATTTTCCACGTAATCCTAATCCGGCATGTAACCCCATTTCGGAGATAAATTGTCCCTCATGGACCAGGTAGGTTGTTTGTCCATCTCGATCCACAATTAAATCACCGGATACGACAAGTCGCACATATCGATTATCCTGATCTTGATGAACGATAGTATCACCCTTTTGGAATTTTTCTTTGGTACCCAATCGTACTAATCGAGCAAAATCTGCTTTTTCCATGACATAAAAATGATGATCATATAACTTAGATAATCCATTTGATAATTGTTCGGAGAGTATCCAATCCACATATACTTTAGCAACACGCCAGGTATTTAATAATACAAAGACAATATTCCATTGAAATGGCAACCATAATATACGTCCATGTGGATGAAAGTAGGTAAAGACTAACATAGCAGAACTACCGGCAATAGCTAATATACGTAACTGTAAAAAATCATCCACGGCATAGGATATTGCTACTAAGACAAAACTACAATGACCAAATACTTCACTAACCTTGTATGTGATATGTCGTGGTGAGATCCATCGTGGTACTGGTAATAATCGTGGCTCATTCAACCATAAATTTAATTGATCACGATAGATATAAAATAATTCCTTTATTTGTTTTTGGATTGATTCAAATGTTGCTGCTGTTGTTGTTGTTGTTGATTTATTATTATATCTATTACTATGTTGTTGTCGACCACCATGACGAGGTGCCAAAGTTGCATTCTGTCGTCGTTTTTTACTGAAGTTGGTGACGATTTTATTGTTACTACTAACATTATTACTAAGTCGACTCATCATTCGACGATTATTAGTAGTACCTGTTCTTGTTGTTGCTGTTGTGGAAGAACTACTGCTCGTTTTTATTGTCATTGAAGAAGGATTTTTTGTTTTTATTGTTGTCATCGACTGGGGAGGACGTATTCTACTTGTACTGCTACTAAATCGTTTTGTCGTCGTTGATAGTGATATTGACGATGACTGTGTCAACCTCATTGTTGTTGTTGTAGATAATAATGACCTCTTGGTAATGATAGTCGACGTCGACAATGCTGTTCGTCTAGTCGTGACAAATAATGCAGCACGATTTGCTGCCCCTATCGTAGGAGCAATCATCATCATTATCGCCTCCTTTCTTTATATGATTGTTTCCACTTTTTCTTCTGTTATACTATTTTTACGGGAGCCAGATTGGATCCGATCGAATTGGATTTCGAAATTCTATAGGGTGTGTGTGTGTAGTGTGTTAATTGTTAATTTTTCTTTTCTTTTCTCTCTCTCTCTCTCTCTCTCTCTCTCTGATCGATCGGGAGTTTTTAATCTTCGTACGTATATCTAGCTAGTCACTCAAATCAACTCACTAGCTCATTCACTTCAATGAGAGGCTGTTCAATTATTGATGAAGTTTGTCATCCAAGAGATCAAGAACAAAACACCGTTGACAAAACAACACAAGCAAATGCAATGCAATGGGATAGAAAAAGCGTTCTAAAAGCAAAAAAAGAAGTCGACATCATCGTCACAAGTTGTCGTTGACGCGTCTTTTCACTGATTCGAAAACATGGTAAAACTTCCTCTGCCGCAAAAGACACGGCATCTGGCATAAAAACTCTGTTTGAATTTGTTTGGTCTTGATTTGTTGCGTCATTGATCTCACGCGTCAAAAATTGATTGGTGAATAAAATTCTCGGACATTCTTCTTTTTAAAAACTTCAAGTGCGCGATCGACTCACTGGGAATTGACTCACTCGTGACTAAAATGGTGATGCGTTGTGATGACAGGTTTGATGCGATGCTTGTGATGTTGTGATCGGACGACGCATAGCTACCCTGTAGGAGATCTGATGCAACAATGAATCAATGAAGATCAATCAATCAATCAATCAATCAATCAATCAACCTGAAGAGGGCATTGGATCAAAAGTGTGTCATCCTTAACTGAAGACTGACTGACTGACTCCATCATACGATCGTCCGAACGCGGCATACTTTGAAAAATAGATTAGATTAGAATAGAATAGAATATGTCTCGTCGATCTTCTCGTCGGGTGGAGGCGGCGTCGACGACGACGACGGCATCCTTACCACCTAATATAGAACGTGGTCTTGCATCGTTTGTAGAAGGCAATGAACGTCTCATAGCATCAATGTTATCAATCGATTTACAGAAAAGGAAAACGGAGGATCATGATAATGAGAATGATAATAGTAACACTACTAAATTACTTGTATCAGCATTATCGGATTGTATTCGAATGAATGATTTATCAATTGAAACATTTTTAACACGATTTTTTGATAAATCTGTTTTGAGTGACTATTGTATAAATAAATTAGCAACCAACAATTACAAGGTTAGTGGAAAGGGTAATGAAGCAATATTAGCAGCACGAATTGGAAAAATTTGGTCGAAACCTGATTTTGAATTATTAAAAGAAATAGAAATAGAAGAGGAAACTCCTGCTGCTGCTGCTGTTGATGATGTTGATGATGTTGTTGCTGCTGCTACGAAGACAACACCAACAACAACAACGAAGAAGAAGACAGCGTCTTCGAACGGGACGAAAAAGAAGCGTCAGGAGAAAGATGCTGATGACGTGAATAAGGTCAAGTCTAATAAGAAGTTTAAAAAAGGAGGGAGAGATCAAGAAGAAAAATGATGATGTTGGAAAAATAAATGCTCTTCTGCTATCTAGCAGCAGATAGCATAATAACCGCTGCTGCTGCTTCGGCTGCGGCTGCTGCAAAAGTGGTGGTGATACTCTCAATGCCTTTGATTCGTGTGGTGGAGGTACAGTTTAAAAATCAAAGTGCAAATTATCTAACACACCATCCTCAATCTCCCGACAAAATTGAACGAATAAAAATTCCGTCATGGATACGACAATACTAGTTGGTACCACGGACAACAAATATTGCGATCCTTCTTTTAAAATATGATTCTTATACTTAATTTTAATTGATTTCTTGAAGTTGACTCTTCATTTTAATATAATATACAATACAAGCGCAGTATCTAACGACGTACTATTCTCTCTTTCATACTCCACCAACCGTTGGAAACGAAGAATGCTTTTGTTATATTCACAAACCCATCCGACCATTTCGTTTTCTGTTCTTCCTGTTCCATCCCCATTCCTAACATTTTCTTCCAAGTGAATGTCCCTTATCGATATCCGACGCGAACCATTCCGGTCCGCATTTTTGGATTTCTCGTTCAGTTCCCAACGGAAACAAAGGACGTGACACCGACTGATCGCTATTGTGGACACTCGTTGGTATACAATCCTCGTCGACGTGTGAAAAAAGAATATCTTTAGTTTGTTGTAATTGAGCAAATGATATAACCATTGGTTCCATCATAACCCACCTATATATTGGTAGGAATAGAAGATAAAAGAAAACAACGAAATTGAGATATCACAAGGAAGATTTGTTTTTGTTTCTGGGATGAAGGAAAAACAAAAACAGATAGGATATTTGTCGAAAATATGAGATTCACGTACCATGTAATATCCATGCATGGTGGTTCTGTAATTGAACCATCGTATCGGTAAAAGTGAATCCCTGGCATCAATGCTTCCGAATACGGATTGAACCGTCGATATTGATTTGTCATAAGAAGATCACGTTCCATTCTTTGTTGTGGTACTGTGGTCGTCGAATTCAAATAATCATACTGGTTCTCGTTTCTTTTTGGTGTTGTGTGTGTTGTTGTGGTTCTAAGAAGATTGCGTCGTTGCTTTGTCCGACAAGCATTGGCATGAGTATTATACTCGATTTGGAACAAATTTAACACCTGTTGAAATTCGGTGTTATATCCATCAGATGTTGCTCGAATCATGACACCAATCGAGGATACCCGTGCAGGATATTTATCCAGATGTGTATGCAGCATTTGAATCTCCGCATCGAATTCTTCTCCTTTGATCGTATTTGCATCGGACAATTAATGAAGTATTGTGTGAGCACAGCGAGACGAAAAAACTACGAATTTACACCTTCTTTATTATGCACACGCCAACACGTAACCTTCCGATCATACAACCACAATAGCACGTACCTTCAATAGTATGTTCTCCCGGAACTTTTATATCAAAATTCAATAAATCGGAAAACGGCGTCATAGTACTGCAATATCATCGTGGTATTATATTATAAATCAAGAACCTGTATTAGTTATGGATGGAATGATTCAATCCAATCATCATAAATGATAGCGACAGCAATCGGAAACAGCGACAACAGGTAGAAGAAGCATAGTGTATGTATGTATTCGTCTCAATTTCAACTTACCTCGAATAGCGTGGATAGTCCGCGATCGGAGGACGACCATTGTCACATTCCTCATTTTCCAGATCTAAACATTGCCGACGATTCATTTCGAGTGATAACTTATGCTGATAGAAAGAATCGATTGGAAGAGGGAACAAAAGACAGCCGATAAGAGTATTGGTATTTTTGCCGTAATAAAATGAAGTGATTCTGATTCTGATTCAATTCTATTCGATCAGTCCAAGTCAAGTCAAGTAGTACGTACCGGTAAAATTTGACGGGTGAAATCCTCCGAAGACAATCCTTGATAACCACACTAAAATACCATGATATGGCAATGCACCCCGAGTGATTGAGATCAAATAACACTAAATCGTTAGTTTTTTGTTTCGATAAACACAACGGTATAAACAACAAACAAACAACAACAAACCACAAAACCACAAAACAACAAAACATCAGTCGTGTCAATCAACGTACTTTGGTCCGAATTTCATGATGTGCGTCACAATCACACAACCGATCGTCGAGTAAGGCACAGGGGACACCACCGGTACTGGTCAGATCTTTCGGACTTTGACGTCGATCCCGATCACCACACCGATTCAGGAGAGGTTCCTTGTCCTCTAAATGACCTTGGAACGGACCCCAACCCGTGGCCCAGGTAAATTCTTGTAAGGGATGCTGCGACGTATCCACCCGCGACCAACGTCGTGGACCGTAGTCATTATCATCGGGATCATAATTGAAATAACCTCGTGGTGGATTGTCGGGCACGGGATTGACGGGAATATAGGACTGGGTGGGTGCCACGGTCGGAGTGGAGGAGGCACTTGTGGAGGGTGTTGTACTCGGAATCATACTGGGATCTTCCGATGGCGGTAACGACGGGATCGTACTGGGTGCTACACTGGGTGCATCGGTCGACGGTACCGACGATGGAAATTCGGAGGGAGCAAACGACGGTGTGGTCGAGGGAATGTCCGATGGTGGAGGGGAAGGATATATAGACTGGAAAGTTTTTCCTTCGTCACGAGATGATGATGATGCGAACAAATTGCTTTTAGCAGCCGTTAAACCCAAGAAAGTAATGGCACCACCAATCACCGCAAGAATTGCCGACATGATTAGTATTTTCCAGACTGTAGATAGACGATTATACGCCATGACTATCGATTTGTTGTTTGATGGATTAGGAGACGGTGCCGCGGTGTGGTTGTTGCTGTTTTCTGAGGTATCATCCGCCGTTGACGTCGTCTCAACTTTTCCGTGTGCATCATCGATCGGATTGTGCTTCCTTCCATCATCACCACACTTCTCTTTGGAACTATTGGAAAGTTTGCGATTCTTATTTTTGGAACTATTGGGAAGTTTGCGATTCTTATATCGTCGACTATTGGGAACTTTGCGATTCTTATAATCGTCGACCGTAGTCTGATGATCGGATCGATTGTCCATTGTTTTTTGCGTTGTCGATGTTCTTATCTTCTGCTTCTGCCTGTTCAAGAAAGTAACTGCAGTTGTTGTTGTTGTCGAACACAGAAAATTATGCTTCTATTATTTCACAAAGAGTTACGGTCACCGTCGGAACAGAACGCACAAGTAGTGAATTTCGGCACCGTTTAGTATATCATGCAGTAATGCGACCGTTACTACATTTGACAATCGACAACCACCACTCCTACCAACTCCATGAATTTTTCATGTTTCGTCTTGTTCTTCCTTTTCCGTGGGAGTGGTTCTTGCTTGCTTGCTTGGATTTAAAACACATACACACGATAATTGGGAACAATCCCACTTACCGTAAGTAGGATTTAATTAAAGCGTTTCGATAGATCCCCCGGCGCGAAAATTCAAATAATGAGACTGTAATCGAATAGAAATTCATCGAATCGAACCTCTGAAGGTTGTGTAACGCACCAAAGTGGTATTAGTGACTTTTTAAAATTCCATTCGTGAACGAAACACACACACATTTTTTTGCGCGCCGGACTACAAGGAATCTAAAATCTCAGTCCTGTATGTCTGAATTTTCTAGATTGTCCCATCCTATTACAACCTGTTCATCTATTAGTAGTTTTGGTACCTTTTCATGTTCGTTTGCCCCCTAATTTGTAGCATTGTTGCTGACACTGATTCTCCATTAAAGTATGTCACTAATCCTTCTTTCATTATATCACAAAGTTGTGGATCAACTGTGTTTTCCAATAGATTGATTTGTACACTCTTGTATTTTGCTCCAAATAGGTTCAATGCACTGTAGTATATCATCGTAGTAATTTGTCAGGAGTGTCACCAGGCGTACTGCTGCAAGGAAAGCACATATTTCTGATCGAAATGACAATGGATCATTTCCAGATGGTTGTCCATAGCATGATAATAATATTTCTCCATCTTCATCTGCAATTACAAACCCCAAGGATCTGTTGAACTCTATTGCCCCACCATCTGTTGCTATGTTGACATTGTTTGTTGATTTTATCAATTCATAAATTGTTATTGGTACTGTTAGAAAATCAATTTTTTGACATACTATTTACTACTAGAATATTATTTGGTTCAAAAGCGAAGTATACGTTCTTCTTCTTCTTCCTCTTCCTCTTCCTCTTCCTCTTCCTGTCCTTCTTCTTCTTCTTCTCCTTCTCCTTTTCCTACTCCTTCTCCTTCTCCTTCTCCTTCTCCTTCTTCTTCTTCTTCTTCTTCTTCTTCTTCTTCTTCTCAGTAATATCATATAATTGTTGTCCATCTCATCTCAACATCTTGAAATAGAAGTTGGTACAGCAGCAGCAGTGCCACCCACCAACAGGTATGTTGGAATGATCCGTTTTACGTACGTTCGTATCGCTATGACTCCTATAGAATGTATGTTTCCTTTTAACTTTGTTTCCTTATTTTACCTTTCCATATACATTATTCTTAGATTGTGAACCTTTGGTTCTTATACATTGTGTAATTTCTATTTACACTATTGTTCTTTTCCTTATACAATTGTTCTTTGCATAGAGCTGTTTGTCTGCTGCCGTCTGCTATTGGTCTGAAATGGTTTTCTATTGGTCTGATACTGGCGTGTTCTGCGCGGATGTGGATCCTTTTTTTGCCCTGTGTGACATTATCCTGTTGGCGCACGGACAATTTTCCCCTACAACGGGAGGAATGCAGTAAAGTACTATCAATTGGTGGAATTTTCTATCTTCTACAGAAGGGGTTCTTTCCTTTAATCAACCAATCACAATCCATGCTTCGAATCAAGGAGCTTGGATTGGTGTAGGTGATGTAGGCAATGACCTGGTACTTATCTAGGGAGAATTTCCACCAAATGGGCTATGTTCACTCATACCTAACATCTAATAATGCTTCTTAAGTATATTGTGGCGAGGCTAAGATGGAGGTGTATGCATGTGCTACTCAAAAGCATCTATCTCTGGAAGGACCTGAGGAGTGGTAATACAAAATAAATATACAATGCATATCATAATGCCTGTCTGCCTGCAATATATATCCAGTGATTGATAATGTAATGGGCTGAATTCAATTGACACCGGCATGTTTGAGCTGAATATGAATCACTGGTTGCTGCATTTCTGAACCCTCTTTTTTATACTCAACAACATGAGATAATAATATAATATTATTACTAACCATGAGAGAATGATGTGCCTATTTTTTGTCCAAATTTTGATTTTAAGAGAGGCTTGTTTGTGAAACCACTTCACCACATGTACCACACAATAATATAATGCAATATGTACTATAGGTGGTGGAATAGTTCCAAGAGCTTGTAGCATATATATGATTTAATTGTAATGGTTCCAAGTTATTTTGGTATCATTCATTTATTTTTTGTAACTTACAGTAAGTTAGTGGGATGTTGTTGTTTTAAATGCTTAATGCGAAATTTTATGACGTCTGGCCTGCGTCATTCCTCCATTTCAAATTTTGTTGTTTGAAAATAAAGCAACAACAGCAACAGCAACAATAAAAAAGTATTGATCGATGCCAACAAGGAAGTATCTAGTACTGGGATTATTACCATTGCCTCTAGAATCAGGACAAGAACTATTGCCAATCAGATTAAAAGTATACATTACAAAAAACTACCATGTCTGCGAGGACTATATTTGTCGAAGACGATGAGGAAATCTGGAAAAAGATCGTCGAAGCTGATGATTCTGTAACAGCTCCAGTCCTTTCAAGTTTGGCTGTAAGGTTACAGGAGGATTGGGACATCAAGTCTAACAACAACAACAACAACCCAGTCTCCTCGATATCGGACTACGAATCTTGTTGGAGATGTCTCATAGACAATAATAATAACAAAACCCGGTTTGCATATTCGAACGCATCTACCAAAGCTATCGACGGGACTGTATCTAACGACGATACGAGTAGTAGTAGTACTATTCCGGAGGCATTTAAAACAGACGAGGGAGAAAAACATATAAGTGCAATAACTTCTCTACTAGGTCTTTCCCGAAAACGAGCGGTACAAGTGACAATGGGTGCATTGCGAGCAGTTGATACTACAAGTAGCAGTAGCAGTAGCAGTAGCCACCAAAATCAAAATAAAGAGAATGACGACGAATATAGTAATAACGACAATTTTTCGTCATTGTTGGGTAGTCGTGAGCTGATCGTGAAGACGATGACGTACCATCATCGACAACGATCGGCACGGTTATCAATATTGACGGAATGTTTGCGTCTCGAACAAGATGAATCCTATCCGATTCGTGACATCGTCACGAAAGAATTGTTGGATCCATTAGATTCAAGTTTTTCAAATAATACTGCTGCTGCTGCTGCTGCTGCTACTGCTACTGCTACTGTTAATGCAAGGGGTCTATTCAAGAGTTTGTTGATTGTTTCGTATCGACCAAATCCCGCAATTACCCGTGAATCCCTCGAACCAATCAAGGTCCTTCGAATTAACAAGACTGTCACAACACTTATCTCATCATCATCATCATCATCATCATCATCATCGGTGTCGTCGTCGCAGCAGCCGTCGATAAATTCCTTTGTCGCCAGTTTAGTTACCGAAATTGAAGCTCAAGCGTCACGAGAACGAACTCAAGCTATGGAAGGTCTGTTAGCGCTCTTGTACCAACGATTACAGGGTGGAATCTCTCGAGATGATTACGCGCTCTTGTTGACAGCATTCTTTTTCGACGAGAACGGCGCAAATAATAATAATAACAAGCAAGGAGATCGTTGGAAACAACTCGCAGGATTAATTTGTGCTGAATGTATGGCTTTGTGGAAAGTCTTTGAACAAGATTCATCGACGTCCGATAATACTGGTTGGACGTCCAATCATCCTCTCTTAGTAGGGATCGAAACAGTGGAAGGAAAGAGCGATATAGAAGCTTTGGCGCTGTTACTATACGATACTATGGAGTCGTCGACTTCATCTTCATCTGATATTGAATGTCCCCAGTCGATAGCCTTTCTTTCTTACGGCCTCTTACTTTGTTTAGCTAATGATGACGTGGTTGCTGTCACCGGAATACAATTATGTCTGACCCCCGGACTGTTGACATCACTTCTTTTCCAAACTAATGATTCCTCAAAGTCCCTCCGAGACTACGGAGATCGGATGGTTCAAATTGCTAACGACAAAGGTGGTGCTTTCGATTACCTAATTCATGTCATGAAAAGTCTGACCGGCGAAGCTCTGGCGGATGCACCTGCTTTGGTTGCACATGATGCGCCTTATGATTGGCAATTCTCATCAAGAAGAAGACAGCAAAAGCAACATCAGGGATCGCCAGTTTTGATGCTGCTAGATCACGCTTCTGACGACGCCACCGGTGATAAGACGACGATAACAAATATCTCAGCAGATATCGTGGTATATACAAGCATCGCGCGAGAGATCATTGCATCATCCATCGCCACTTTTTCGGAATCCATCCTTGCTATCGACCGAAATGATTCATGCCAAAACATCGCGATGCTGTGTCAACTAGTTGCGGTTGTTTTTCGAAATAACGAACCACTTTGCCAACAGTTCTGGGATTCATGGGAATCATACCTTGATACTACCACAAGTAGTACCACACAGCAAGATCAGCAGCTAGGATTTCCGATTTGTCGGCTCATGGATGCTACCTATAATCTTACCAAGAATTATCTGGAAGAAGCATCTAATGGTAGTATTTCGAAGGATGAATTCTTATCGGCGGCGGCCTCATTTTTCAGGTTAACGTCTGCTTTGTGGAATACGCCGGCGACTGCAGAAGCAATGATCGGTATGCTACCAAAGGATTTGATCCGAAAAACAATGATATGTTGCTGCGGTCCAACAAATTCCGAGGAGATGCATCAAAACAGAGCCATTGTGTTGGAATCTTTTCAAGCATTGACTCGTATTGCGGCCTCTTCCAGAACGTGCCTACAAGCAATGCGAATGTCTCTAGAGGATGCGGATCATCAAATAATGACGACGGCGACGGATACAGAACTACAATCGTTTGACGGTCCTAGACTCTTGGGAACTATTCTTTACGACCAGCAAGATAGACAAAGCGCTCGGTCAGTGTTGGGAATTATTGCCAATTTACTAGAAGGTGCTCCTAGGGGGTGGGCTACCATTATGGCTGGACAATTCACTAACAACGATGGGGGCGTTAATTCGGCTACGTCTCGATTAATTCCGTACATTGCTGGAACGAACGAAGAGATTTTATCTCATGCTGCGGTATTGGTTTTGGCGGAGTTGATCGGGCACATGAGCTCCATTGTTTTCTGCGATTCCAATGTTGGCACCAAAAATGACGCTACAATTGTTGCCTTTCTACAAAGTATCGGTGCAGCTCTATTGTCCGCTATGACCGGTGTGGCAACAACTTGCATTGCAACTGCATCTGTTTCCGCGGAAACAACAGAAATTGTATTCCAATCTTTGTCTAATTTTTTGAAATTCATACGGCCTGTTATCAACCTTCATGATTCGTCAAAAGTTCGCGAGGGAGCAACATTGATACGAGACTTTCTAATCAATACATTGGCCACCAGCAACGGCCTTGGCGAAGTTATTGTGTACTATGCGACCGTCCCGGCTTCGTTAGGAGTTGTCGCGAAAATGGAAGAGACTATAGTCGATCAATCGATCGCAGAACAGGTTGTGAAAGAAGATGATTCAGATACTGTCAAGAAGTACGGACCATGGTATTCTCTTTCTTCCGAGTATAAAGGGCATTCATCAGGTGCCAATTTATCGAGGAATCGGGTTTTGGATTTTTTATCCAATATGAAGCCGAGCGATTTCGACCTTGAAGGCGTACAAGCCAGGGGCTGGATGAAGGGTAGCAGTAGGTCGAACGGCGTTGCGACTTTGGATGCCGCATGGGCATCGATACGGCTGCTGTCGGAATGGGCTTCTCACGTCGAAGATATTGCTAAGACACATATTGAGGTCTTGCCGTTGACGGAATTTCCTCTCGCAGATGAAGCAAATGATTTGATTAAAAATTTGAGCCCACAAAGATTGCTTTGTACCGTAGCTCCGACGCCGATACCATGTCGCGCTGATAGCAGACTCGCGGCTATGTGGAAATCCTTGGATATATCAACATTTGATCTATTGCTACCCTATCTTCACCGAGAAGAGGAGGAAAAAGACGCAAGCCTACCGGTGTCGATCGTTTTGGACTTGTTAAATGCTTGTATTACGCATGCAACACTGTCTGTTCCTAAGGTATATATGGCAAATTCTATGCTACTACAGGTAGCTGTACAATCCACTCGATTTTCTTCTATCTTGAAAGATCTTGTTGAACGGGGCATTCAACTTGCTCAAGAAGAAGGCGGTTCAAAAAAACTAACAGGCAAGAACGATGCTGCTTTCCTCAATGCTTTTTTGAGTTTACAAATTGTATCCTCTTGCGTTGCGGTCGCACCAACAATAGCAGATGCAATCCTAGGTTTAGAGCAGAATTCGGGTCTAACGAACAAGCTTATCGAAGGAGCATTGTACGCTCCAAATGTCCTCGACTTGGAGGGATCGCAAGATATCTTTACGACAGAGGGTTCTATCATTCAAATGAGAATGGCCGCTGGTTGTTTGAGTGTACTATCTGCGTTATGGAAAAATACCCGATTGTTGTCAAAAGGGACTTCTGATCAAGTACGATCTTCATTGACGAAGGAAGCCGATCGGCAGTCGTCCTTTATCTCAGACCTTGCACAATTTGTAACGGACTACGCAAACTCAACAAGTCTGGACGAGAGAATTCCCATATCAAATGAGACAGAGTTTGGTCGAGTATCGACGATGTCTTTTATGACTTCTGCATTTGAAATCCTTGCAAATGCCCATGTGTACGACGCATCAAAAGAAGGCGTAACGAATGCAGCCACATCTAATATCTTGGTGGGATTTGTTCATTCTCGTCGGTTACTAGGATCGAAAAACTACAAAATGTTAGTTGCCAGTACGAAACAAATCTGGAAGATTGCCAAACATTTTGGATTAAAGCAAAAGGAACCCTTGTCCTTCCTTAGATCGTTCCCAGCGACAGCAAGTAATCTGCAGCCACATGATTTCTACTTAAGAGAGAACTCCTTTAATTTGTCTTCCTTATCACATTGGTTGGCAGGTATTGGAAGGACAGCTGTTGTTGAAAACGACGATTTAATGAATGATATGAATGATGAATTGGACAAGGCATCGCTTCTATACCACCTATGCGAATCTGAACTGCGTCTAATGGAATCGTGGAAACACTTTTTGGAGATCGCTGTATACAAGGTGTACTCATCGAATGACTGCATAATCACTGGTTCGAGTTTGCAAAGGCTGAATAGTTTGGCACTAGACACACTGCGAAGTCTCAAGGACAATCTTCATGGTGCTGCTGCTGCTCAGGCAGGGTTTCCCGCAGATTTTATGAGTAGAGAAATTTGTCAAATGTCGACATGTCTTAGCGATCTCTTACTTTTCCTATTAGAAATCGGAGCATTCGACTCTCTACCACTTGAGGAATTACTAGGAATTTCGGGAGCCCTATCGAAGGCTATGGAGAGTCGACAGGATATTTCATTCCCCCAACAAACCGAAGAACATCCTGACAACGAGGACTTGGAAGTAAGTAAAGTTAAACGAATAATGACGTTTCTTGTGAGACTAATGATTGTTTTATTATATTCCATCCTTTCGTACTAATTCAGCCATCTTTTGTCTTCTCTCTTCTAGTGCTACCAACAGCAAACTTTGCTAAGTTGCGCTCTTGTAATTTGCAGTTTGATTGAAAAACGCGAGCATAGTCGCCCTGACCACGGCGTACAAAAAGATATGTATACGTCTCTTTGTTTGACGACTTGCAAATCCCTGAAGGCATTCGCAAAGATCTGTAACGAGGGAAACGTTTGCAGTAAAGAGCACACAGCTATAATACGCTCATATGCATCTTTGTTCACGCTTCTTGTGATTGGATACGAAGGAGATTCGTCGAGTACTTCGTCTTACACAATTATGCTATCAAACTCATTCCGTGAGTACGAAGTAATGAAGCAGCTGATGAAGTACGCTACTTATCTCTCAGGTTTCGTCGAGAATAATATGTCTTCATCAAACGACCCGATTCCTTCCGTAGAGGATACAAAAATTCTTGAGGTTATAAAATCTGTATTCAATCTCTTGTATGCGATTGCCGACACGAACGATCCATTGATGATCACTACGTTACATTCTGCAGAACTACCTCAATTAGTTGTCAGAAATCCTCTGTACAATCTTCGAGCTCCTGTATGGTCAAATCAGTCCGAAAATAATCAACCTAGAGGTTATATATTTAAGAATGAATCGGTTATGATCCCGAACCAAGAATCCATGATGCCGATGTATGTTGGTTCTGAAGATCCAATATATGATATTTGGCTGGCATCGATGCAAGTACTGGGTGCATGTGTCAGAACCTCATCTCATTGGCAGAATGTACCCGGAGCCGGGGCAAGCAATCTCGGTATTGAATTTTTGGACATATCTATTGAGTTCTTAAGAGTATACAGGATTCCTCTTCTCGAATGCCTCAAAGCTTGCGCGTATCCATCGACAAAAATGACTCGACTTGCTTTACGCGAAGCTAAGGTACTGCTTGGAATGGTTGCTGAGCTTTGCAAAAGGAATGTACGGAGTTCATTTGTCAACTCCAACCTAGAACTTTGTGAGGAGTTTATCAACGGTTCCAAATATACTATGACTGGTCTGAGTAAATTTCTTGGTTCAACGGGAACGTCTTGCGAATTGTTCGCAACAATCACAGAGTATGAATCCACTGACCAGGATCTTCACGAAGAGCTGAAGACAGCTCCTCTGAGTCAAATTCGACTTTCATTATTGTCGGAGGGACTTCCAGGCGCGAAACAAAAGGCCGTGAGGCTCTCACACTTTGCATCTGGTCGTCTCAGAAAAATCTCGCAAGAGGATTATGAAGCGGCAGCTGTTATTCCTGATCATTTGAAGGCCCTGTCACAGGAAAGTAACAGCATTTCTGAACCATGGGAACAAACCTGTAGATTATCTGTTACAAATAATTTCTCTCTTGAGCTTGTGCGAGCTTCTGCTGAATGTGTGCGCCAGGCGCTCTCCTTAATTATGAGGACACACTCGGTTTCAAAGTCATTCTATGTTTTCTCTGAAGCTGACAGAGCAAAAATTGACTACATGTCTTTGGTTGAACCAGGTATCGTGATTGGGTATCGACCTAATGTTGGACAAGGCATTCGTTTTGACTCATCAGACTTTGAATCACTCCGGTTTGGAAAAGTGTTGTCATCGAATACTTTTAATCGATCATGGGAGGTGAAGGTAATTCGCCGAGAGGGATTTGATCATGAGGTGGTGGACGGGAGACACGAAACCGTAACGGCCAACCAACTTGCAGGGATCGAAGACAAATCAACACGAAAACCTTCGACTTCTTTGCCGGTGCCAGCTCCCGATTCTATTGAAGACTTGGAAAACGCTCCTATCGATTTAACTACTGGAAATTACATCTTAACTTTACGATGGTGCCATCAACAAACAACCTTAACTCTTGACGGAACTCCGTTTTATATTCAACAGATTGCAGAACAAGCGTCAATTCTCCTCGGTACTGACTTGGTCCTCCATGAATTAAACGGTGCATTTATAAACAAAGATAAGAAACTGATGTCGAAACTCGATGATCAAATCTTCGAACTTTTTGCTGATAAATCTACGCTGGAAGGAAACGTAGAAAATGAACCACAGCTATCATCCGTTACTTCATTTCCAGATGGTAGATTGAAGAGCGTTATTGATCCAACAGTATGGAATGGAATACAAAGCCAGGTCCGTCCTTTCATCGAAAGAGCATGGAAAAGAAGACAAGAAATCGAACGCAAACGAAACGAAAAGCGAAGAATGCACTCTGGTGGGACGGAATTTTCCTGGGGAAGCAGAAATACTTCCTATCGTAGATAGATCTAAGTATTGTTGAAGTTCCACAATGCTATTTTGTGTGCCTATACTATTACAAGTATCATCTTTTCGTTTTTTCTTTATTCGAATCTTGCATAGACTTTTGGGTGTCGCATTTTTTAACGGGAAATTAAAGTATTAGTAAAAGAAATCATCATTATATCTATCTATTTCATTTCCAATAGTATCATTCAACAATAATAGAAGAAAATGTCGTACAGTGTATTTGTAATTCCAGAGCGTTCGACGAACTACTACCGGTAATGGCTGGTGGGTGTAATTAGTAGAGCAACTGAGAACGAGGCTTTTGTTTGTTCCTCTCTATTACCGATCTCTTTATGATTCGATCAATTGACTGTTACGGTACTGCTTGGTTACTGCTACTGCTGCTGCTGCACCGGGACTAAAATGTTGTTGTCTTAATATTAAGATTTTGGTTCAGTCACATACTGTAAGCCATCATCATTGCTCATTCTGTTCGTTATTGCCATTCTATTTTTGCCCCATATGTTTCATGTATGACGAATAGATCGTGATACCATGACGACGAACAGATCATGATTCCATGATTCAGTTCATAAATAATGATGATGAATTTACTTTACTTTACTTCACATCACTTTAATTGATATATCCTACTCGACGAGCCCAACGTAATAATTCTGTACGCGTTTGGGTATCTGTTTTTGTATACAATTTTTCTAACACACGATTCAAATCATCATCCTTCTTTTTGCTGAAATTGTCACTCTTCGAAGATGTCAATGTCGACGATGATGATACCATATCACGACGCAATGATAATTCTTTACTAATTTCTTTCTTGGTGTATCCATCTGATAAGAGTTCGATTAATTGACGTTCTTTATTAGATAAAACAATATCTGTCCTTTCCACCATCTTGGATGAATTTTGTGTCATAATTGATTTAATTTCATCTAATTCTTTTTTTAATACTTTCAATTCTTTTGTATTTGTTTCGGCCTCATTATTATTATTATTATTATTGTTATTCTGGTTGTTGTTCATTATGCTGAGTCTTTGTCTTTGTCTTTTACTATTATTCTTACTATTATGATTTCTTCGTCGTTCTTTTTTTTCAATTAAATTATCAATGATACTTAATAATTCTTCCGGTGAAAATGGTTTTGGTAAGACAACATCCGCACCACATTGATAACCTTTAATACGATCTTCTGTCATTGCTTTCGCTGTTAATAATATAATTGGTATATTTTTTAATTTTGGTAACAATAGTACTTTTCTTTTCAATTTGGATAATAACAACGATGAAGTAGTAATAGTTGTAGATGAGATCAAATCAAAATCTTCCTCTTCCTCCTCCATAGGTATTACTTCTTTTTCTTTCCCCGTACGTAACAATTCAACAAGTTCATATCCATTCTGATCACTATCAGGCATCCGTACATCACTAATAATAACATCAGGTATACGAAAATCATCATCGTCATCATTGTCTTTATTACCATTATTGTCTTTCGCCTGTGACTTTTGCTGTTGCTCTTGGGATTGTATTATTAATTGTAGTAATGAATCTGAATCGGAACAGGCTGTTACATCATATCCACGATCATATAAAAAATCACCAACCGCTAATCGTATCGATTCTTCATCATCCACAAGTACAATCCATTGATTATTCCTACGTTGAAATACATTATCGTCGTCGTCGTCGTCGTCGTCTGTATTAGATAAATCCATTTTTGTTTTTTTCTTTATTATTATACGATCAGGATAATTATGGTAACTTAGACTTTGACTTCTTCTTCGATAAGTTTCTGTAATCATTATTGTTTCTTTCTTTTTCCATCGCTGCTGCATCGATGGAATAATCACAAATGCCGATACGCCACCAAACAACGACATCGATGAATCCAATTCTGTCGACGATGACGATGACGATGACGATGACGATGACGATGACGATGATGCAGTCAGAAATAACAACATCATCAAAGGCAACATCATCAACAAGATCATCATCATCGTTCGTCCGATGTTGCTTTTTTGTTTCTTTTCTTTTTCAGGAATAATACTGTAGACGCCCTTGCCTCTTCTACTTCTGTAGGTAATTTGCGAAGATACTATGCGTATTACCATGCAGAGTTAAGAAGAAGAAGAGGCGCTGTACTATTGGTAGTTTTCGTGAGAGTGTTTTTACTGTGTATTGCTAGATGTGAGTGATGTGATTGATGGGTTGTGTAAATTTTTTAAAGAAGATGCGTTATTGTAGTTTTGTGAGAGTGTTCACTGTAGTATATTGCTGTCGAGGCGTAGTAGGCGCTGATCGATGATCGATTTGATGATGTGATCGTGTAACAAATTTCAAATCTTTTTACGGTATTTATAATTTTCCTATTGCTTGTCGAGACATTCTAAGACAGAATTAGCGCTTAGCCCAAACCACAAAGGATGGTCCAGTGGAAACAAGATCTTTCTTAAATCAGAATCAAGAATAATTAAAATCGAACAATCAATCATCAAATTCGAAGGATTCTTTTGGAAGAATTTCAATCATTGTTGTTTGTTCAATCACAAGATTTACTTTGTCATCAGATCATATCGGCATTTCACATTCGCTCGGCATCAACGCACAACATATTATCATTTCCTCCCCCCCCCTGCTGCCGTACTGTACTGTATTCCAACAACGTATTCTAGCGATCAAATCCATTGAGCAAAGCAAAGCTGAAGGTACGGTAGGCACTGCACTGCTGATTAAATTTAAAGCTGTCAATTAAGTATTGTGTGTGGAAGAGACTAGACGCAAGGCAAAAGAAAACAACAAGAAAAACAACAAGAAAGCAAGAAGACTAGAAAAATCAATAAAGAAGAGAAAATAAATAATAATAAATAAGTAATGAAAAAATTCCTATTAAAAGCTATTGGATTATGTGGTGTTGATAATTCCATACATCCCAATCAACTTATTATGTATTCTACATTTTATCCATTTATTGAATTTGGTATATTATTTCGTCCAGATAAGGAAGGTCAACCACGTTATCCAACAATGGATTGGGTTAGAAAACTATCTGTAGCGGTACAGAACTATAATCATAATAATAATAATCGTATTAAGATGAAATTAGCAGCACATTTATGTGAACGTCGTGTGGATGAGGTATTAAAGTATGGTGACGATACTTTTATTAAACAACTAATTGAATGGGGTTTTCAACGTGTACAAATTAATGCAACAGCTGTGAATGGTGTTGATACAAGTATATTTGGTAGTAAATCTTCATCATCATCATCTGATCATAGTAGTAGTGTCGATTTTGTGACAAATTTTCTATCAGTTGTTTCAAATAATACGAATATTGAATTTATTATACAAAAAAATAATGAAACACAACCATTATGGGAGGGTATTATAGATAAATTAAATGATAACAGTAGTGCCACAACTTATAATAATATATCATTTTTATTAGATGAATCCAAAGGTACAGGTGTATTACCAATAAATGGTTGTTGGCCATCAATACCAAAATCATTACAGAACTTAAAAAGTACGTGTAATATTAATATTGGTTATGCTGGTGGAATTGGTCCATTAAATGTAAAAGATGTATTGAAAAATATTATTGAAAGTAAACAAAATAATAATGAAAATGAAAATGAAAATGAAAATGAAAATGAAAACAATAATGATACTGATACTGATACTGATACTATATTTTGGATTGATATGGAAAGTAAATTACGTAGTATAAAAAATGATAAGGATGTATTCGATTTAGATAAATGCTATCAAGTTATACATTCAGTTTGTGAAATTATCAATACCAATAATACTAATTCTAATTTAGTAATATCAGATTCGTCATTATCATCGTCAACAACAACACTCATCAATTGAATTATCATCACTCAGTACATTCTAAGAATAATCAGAATACAACGACGATAAACATCAACATCAACATCAAAAACACGATCACGATCACGATCACGATCACGATCACGATCACGATCACGATCACGATCACGATGACGAACAACAAGGATAGTAAAAATAATAATTATAAGAAAAAGAAAAGAAGAAAGATTATCTATGAATTATTGGGCATAGAAAAGTAAGAGTAAGAGTAATAGTAAAATAAAGATAAAATTAGTTTATATCAATACCACCATTCAACATTATCAATTAAACTATTACGAAAGAATTTTGGGCTTACCAACTTCGCTAGCTCCACGTAGGAGAAATCTGTCATATTATCATCATTACACAAATTCAAACATACCTATTGACAATTTTTCTGTCCCTCCTACTACATAGCTACAATTCAATTCTACCAGAATATATTTAGTATATAGTACGCAAGTTCTAGAGAAAACTATTTTGCTTTTCAATTTCGTTTTATATTATTGTTACGATACTACCTGTAAGTACATATTTTGAGGTAAAGGGAAAGACTTTCGTTGCCAATCTAAACGACGACTCCACATTTTGTTTGACCACTTTGAGAACTGGTCCTTGGACGATGTCGGTAGATAGCACATTCAATTGCTCCACAATTATTTCGAGAGATATCGAATAGTTAATTTTGTTGATTTTCTCGTTTTCGTTTTTTAGATGTATTCTTTAAAATCTCTGAACAGTGTCGAGGTGTAGATAGTTTGTGTTTTCCGGAAAAAAGTGGACCTTCTCTAATCAGATAGAACATAGCAGTGGCGTCGTGTGTATCTTCTTCTCCAATTATCTTCTTAGCATTCGGACCACCATTGGAGGTACGATAAGCTCGTTCCAAGATATTGGGCCACAAATTTCTGGAAGAACTTTCTTATAGCCATCAACTAGATGGCGTCCACCACAATTGATTTTGGTCCAATATTCAATTTCAGTCGTCGGTCGGATAGTTTTCTTGGAATGTCCAAGCCATCGCAACTGTTTGAAATGCTTCAAAAGAGAAATCGCCGAAATGTGGTCTGATGAGGATGTTTTGTTTAGATTTGAAAAGCAAGGATTCTCGTACAGAGAAAAACTTTTTAGTTGTTTTGTAATAATAGTACTTTTCATCTTCGTTGCTGTCTCTCCAATTGTTTTCAAACTCTCAATCTCATTTTCGGCTAAATGAAGACCGGTGATATTAGGATACAACGGCAATAAATCGAGAATAATAGTCTCTGCATCAACTTCAATTAGGCCACACATTTCGATTCCAAGCCGTACTAAATTAACTCGACCTGAAATATCAGGTTCTAATAATGTGTTAATAAACAATATGGCATCTTCTCTCGAAAGATGATAGATAGAAATTCTGGTCAGTTTAGGTGCATATACCGATAACCAAGATAGTAGTGCAGTGATTCGTATTTTGTCCCAGATACCATAGCTAACACAGAACTCCTCCAACGCCGGCATTTCTACTTGAGGTAAATCAATTTGATCATCACAACAAGCGAAACCCAATAATTTCAATGATTCTAACTTTGCTATTTCTGGTGGTAACGACGAGCATCCATATAAAGATAGACGTTCCAGACCGATCATATTACCTATTTTTGGTGGTAATCTCCACGTGTTGGATCTAGAATAACGACCCAACCATATTTGGATTACAGTGTTATCAGTAACCCAATACCATTTTTGATGACCATCTAATGCTTCTGGTGAATCCAATGACTGTCCAGTATTTGCAAGAAGATATGTAAGGGTCCTGATTTCATTGGAATTGATTATATATGGAAACTTTGCATTGGGATTTGAAAGAAATCCTCTAACTCTTTGTCTAATCAAGACGTCGTTATCGTTGTCGTTGTTGTTATCGTCTGTCATGGTTTAATGAAGTAAGTATAGGGCGGAACAACGTAAAACAACTAAACTGAAATAATTGGACGTGGGGTTAGAGATAATAAAACACTAATTCGATCGTAAATACGAAAGTATGTTGACCTATGTTCTGCCTTCGCATCATCACACATATAGACGACAAGAATGATGACGATGACGATGACGACAAGAATGATGACGATGATAACAAGAATGACGATGATGATAACAAGAACGATGATGATGACAAAAAAACGACGACGACGATGACAGCAACAACAGCAACAGCAGCAACAACAACAACAACGACGACAACAACAGCAATGATAAGGATAGTAATAGTAACTCAAGACGACCAACTCGAAGTCCTACAAGACGACCAACTCAAAGTCCGACCCGAAGAACCTCTCGTTCGCCTTTTTTATTTTAAAGTACGGTGCGGTAATGTTGCTGTATGGTATAGTGTTGCTGTTGCTGGTTCTCGTGATGAGTGATGCCAGTAGTACTACTTCAATTTAATAAGCTTGCTATTGCAACCTTGTCGTGAAGCAAATGTTCTCTTACCTTTGTTTATTCTTGTCTTGTTGCTGTGTTATTGTGAGTTGCGAAATAATGTGTTTTGTGATTTTGAATGATTTGAGATTTTGATCTACTAAGAACGTTGCTATTTTCAATTTGTGCGACTAAGAGATCATGTACGTGTAAAATTCAATGTAATTATTACGAATGATGATGTAACACGAATGAAAAAGACGTTAAAGGCGATAAATTACTTCCTCCGTGCGTAATTAAGACGCAAGGAGGATGAGGGAAACTTGTGACTTTAACCCTCTATTTTGTTAGTAGATCTAAATATTTTAAGGTTTTAGCGTGCTTTTACAAGCGCTAAATTTTCAGCCGATAGCGCGGGTGAATTAACGCGTTGCACGGAGGAAGTACAGTGCGCAAAACAAGCCATCATTATTTGCTTTCAGTTAGAGAGTTGATTGATCAAATAATTAAAATGAATGCCGTAATCGAGCATACAGTACGTCACACCAATATAAAGATACAAAAAATACTTCTTGAATAACAAAATGAAAGGACTACTACTACAACAGCACCTACTAGTTCCCGGTCTATTGATATGGCTCTGGGTGGGATCACAATCAGTGTTATCTCTAACGACGACGAACAGCAACGGCAACGGCAACGGCGACAACATCAGCAACAACAACAACAAACCTACACAACGACGTGATTTTGTGAACACCGCAATCATCAGCAGTGCAAACTGGCCTCATTGCATCATCTTTCTTTCCTCATGTGTCACGGGCGGCAGCAGATGATAATCCAAACAAGAATAATCAACAACAACTTCCTTTTTGTGTCATTGGTGCCAATGGAAAGACTGGAACTAAATGTGTCCAAGACATTTTGAATAGAGGGATGGCTGTGAAGGCATCCTCTCGAAGTGGGATTTATTACGAAACCACCGAGAAGGAGGAGGAGGCATCATTGGAAAACAACAGCAACACCCAGAAGAAGAATCCACTATTGTTGCCAACTATTTGTGATGTGACTGTCCCTTCCACGGTAGATTCCGCTGTGAAAGGTTGTCGTGCAGTGATCTTTGCAGCATCCGCATCCAAACAGGGTGGTACACCCTCCGTGGTGGATAATTTAGGATTACAGAATGTTGCAACGGCTTGTATTGCCAACAACATTCCACATCTTGTCATCGTCTCGAGTGGTGGTGTGAGTAAACCAGATTCTCCAGTATATAAATTTTGAATATTTTTGGTGGTATTATGGAAGAAAAAATAAAAGGAGAGGACACTATCCGAGAAATGTATGCAAATCTCGACAACAACAACAAAGATGACAAGCAGCAAGGAGGTGTTTTGACGTATACAATAATCCGACCGGGAGGATTGACAGAAGATCCGATTCGTGGTGTTTCTGACATCGAGCTTAATCAGGGTGATACGAGATCAGGTCGAATCTCTCGATACGATGTGGCAAAATTGTGCGTCGAAGCTTCGTTTTATCCAGAGTTGACGGGATCGACCACCTTTGAATGTTACGATGGTGATACTGGAAAGGGACTTGGTAGCGTCGGGATCAGCAATATTTTGAAAAGAAAATCTGATTCATCATCCTCCGAACTTGAAAAATCTGGAAAAGAGCGACGTGGAGATTCGTACAAGGCACTCTTTTCGGGTTTGGAAAAAGATGCATGAGCAGTTCACTAACTGTTAGTGAGGTCATCGAAGAAACGCTACGCCTGCAACCGATTATAATCATCAAGTAGAATGTGGAGCTTGAAGGATAATAATTTATAACCCTTTATAGTATAAAAATAAATGAACAATACAAGTGGATTACTGATAATTTCCTACTGCAACAAAAACCTAGGATAGTTTAAATAGAGTTACAGACAAATAATATTTCATATTTGATCTAAAGGAAGATGTTTCGGCTAATTATTCCAATGAATTTTCATTTGCAAAGACGACGTATAAACAGGTGACAAGGATTTGATTTCTTGAAAAATTTAGACCCTAATTTAATTAATCTGGTAGTTGTGATTGATCTTGACAAGTAATACAAGAAAGTGGTGCATCATTGTCTACTGATATTTTTTTTGTTTGATATAATGTAGAGAAAGAATCTCCCTTCCTCTATAGTAGATTCAGGTACTACTGTACTTTTAATTAGTACTACTTACTTACTTACTTGATTCGAGTTGCAGTATAGAGTATAGGTGCACAATCCATGCCTAATTTTTCATGTTGAGCAACTCTCCAAGTTGATTTTGGATTATTGCTATACTTACGTTGATCTACGATCTTTTCCATAGCACGATAAACAACAAAAGCTATATCATTCTCTCGTATCGCTAATAAATCGTTATCGTTATTGTCATTGGCGTTGTTATCGTCATCTTCCTCTGATGTTGTCCCTATTGCCGTTGATGTTGATGTTGATGTTGTTTTTACGAATGAAATTATTTCTTCTTCCCATGTTCTAATATTACTTGTTAATAATGCTAAACACGTCACGAATAACTTCACAGCCATATCTTCTTCAACATTGGTTGCTGGATATGTTGCGATACTAATCATCCCCCATTCCGTATCATTGATGTTGCATCAACTAATGAACTAATAGTTGTTTCCGTAGTTGTTACACAATCCTTATTATTATCATCCTTACTAGCATCCACACTGCCAACACCTGGTAACCATCCCAAATTATATACAATCAATCCCACAGATGATATATTCCTAGGTCGAGGTAAAACCTCATGAGACGTTTCTATAATTCGAACCTTATTGTTAATAACATCTTCGTCGTCGGTATCTTTACTACTACAGTCCATGTTGTTATTGTTACTGCTGTTGTTGTTACTATTGATAACACTGATACCAATCGACGAAGGCAAGACCTTACCAAGTGCATGACTTGTTTTTTCACAAGCTAAGGGTTGTATATCCAAACACAAAAGTTCGGAATGACATGTTGTAGATGTAGTAGTAGTACTTGTCGTACTAGAAGTGTCATTGCCAATGTCATTGCCATTATTATTAGTATTTGAAAATAATAGTTCGGCAAGTTTGATCGAATCATATCCTTGACCACACGTTGCATCAATCACGGTATCGACATTAGGACGAATTATTGTACCCCATAATAAATGTGCTAATGCAATTGTTTGAAAGGCAGGATTTGATCTATAGGAATATGCAGATTGTTGTTGTTGTTGTTGTTGCTGTTGTGCCGGTGGCGGAGGATCATTCTGATTCTGTTCCGACCACGATGACGATGACGACGACGCTGGGAATGATGAGGATTCTTTTTGATTTGTTTCATTACTAACGGTGGAAGAAGATGATGAGGAAGAAGGATATCGAGAGTCGTTCGTACCATTATTACTATTT
Organism: Fragilariopsis cylindrus CCMP1102; assembly: GCA_900095095.1. NCBI lineage: Eukaryota > Bacillariophyta > Bacillariophyceae > Bacillariales > Bacillariaceae > Fragilariopsis > Fragilariopsis cylindrus. Next base: position 160,990 of record FMBT01000297.1, read on the forward strand.
GATACCACCGTTGGAGGTATGATTATTGGCGTTGTTGTTGTTGTTGTTGTTGTCGTCGCCACTGATGACGACGTCCTCGTGGTTGTTGCTGCTGCTGCTGCTGCTGCTGTTGCTGCTGCTGTTGTAGAATATGCTCGTTGGAGAGTAGATTGAAACAACCTTTGAAATGGTACGACGATATCAACATCATCATTATTAACATCATTATTAGCATCATTAGAATTATTGTTTTTTGGTGACGGTGGCGACGATGATGATGTTCTTGTTGCTGTTGCGGTCGCAATAGGGGAAGTTTTCAGTAGAATGGATTCTACGACGTCACGAACGAGAGCTCTATTATCGTCGTTGTTGTTGTTGTTGTAATCCTTTTCTTCCTCACTCCCACTACTATCTTCGTTTTCATTTTCACTTCGAGAACAATACAATGTTGGTGGTGACCATCGTCGGTGATATTTCTGCTGCAGTGGGTGTGGCTTCTTATTAGAGACCCGACAAAAGCCTCCTGTTTGAAAGATCAACGACGATGATGATGATGATGACGATTTTACCGGATGATATGTAAATCCTCTGACAAAAAGTTTCTTCGTAGTACTTCGTATTCTACCTATTGTTGAGACGACCATCATTAGTGATAGTATTACCATTGCTGTGGCCACTATTTTCGTCTTCTTGTTCTTCTTTGCCATTGTTATTGTGGAGATACGTCGTTAGGATAGGGATGGGGTCGGATGGGCAACTTCTGGAACATGCTGTCTTTATATCGCATCATACTTCGAAGTAGGAGCTCCTGTACTGTACATCATTCCGAAGGCAATCACAAGCAAACAATCAGATCTTGTAATTTTGATTTTTTCCCCATTGAAAAAAATTCAAAAAATCATTGAACGTACAACATACAGACTTTTTAACGTAACAACTGAAACTAACCGGGACTCACTTTGATTACACTTGACACTGCTCTAACATTCGACAGCATGGAACACCGAAGCTATTTTATTGTAAAACAAGCTTCAAGCTAGCAAGGAATCTAAGCCTACCGTAATAGACTATAGTGATATCAAAATAGAGCTGTAGTATTTGAACTGTTGCTTCTTCATCCTACATCTACCGTACTTGCATATTCATCACATAGATAGTGAAGCAGTATACTTCATATACGCACGCAACCATTCAAACGCAGACGACGTATCGTTCAAGATTAAAGGAACCATGAACGCCGATAATAATAAAAACCATGCGGATAAACAACAGCTTGCTACCACTGAACAAGAACAAGCACAAGAACAACAAGCTACTTCTGCTGCTACTGCTGCACGGAGGAAAAGGCTGGAATTGTTTTCATTTTCTTTCCGAACACCAAATTCAATTCGTGAATTAAGAATTATGTTTGTTAAATGCGGTCTAATAATAGTACTGATCATTCTTCTAATATTTATCGGGGCTTCGATAGTGATAGGGATACAGAAGCTGAAGTTGTGAAGCATTGACGAGAGGAATATTAGATGACGAGGATGGAAATTTTGAAAGAGAAAAGGATACGAAGAAGAAACGACCACGATGGCACTTGAATAAATCAAAGAAAGAATGAATGAAAGAAAGAAAGAAAGAAAAAGAACGTTGAACGGATAGATTCAACGTTTGTGTTTTCAATGAGTCGCAACACTCGCGAAAATGCAACGTGAATAGTACTTTGCATTGCACCACTAAATAGGGAGGACTATGCCGTATTAACAATTAATTACATTAGATCTTAGCTACTAACTAGGTGTCATTTATATACACTGTTTCCTTCTTTTTAAAATACATTGCTTATATACCTTAGCTACCACTTACCAACTTGAATATATGCTGTCTTGTTTATCGCATCATACCGGTAGCTACATCATTATTTCCGAAGGCAATCACTTTTCAAGATCAATTCAGATCTTGTAATTTTGATTTGTCCCATCGATCAGCAAAAAATCATTGAACGTACAACATACAGACTTTTTTACAACGTAACAAAAACGAAAAACCTTAACGGCGCGTTCGAATTTCAAACTAACGAAGGGACTGCATGCACTGCTAACATTCAACATTGAACATCAACAGCATGAAGACCGAAGCTTTTCTATTATAACAAGGTAGCAAGGAACAGTATAAGCCCACCGTAATAAATCTAATATCAAAATTACTAGAGCCGTAGCATTTGAACTGTTCTTGCTCCTTCATCCTGCATCTACCGTACCGTACTTGCATATTCATCACATAGATAGTGAAGAAGTAGTAGCTTCGTATATACGTACGCACGCAACCATTCAACACAGACGACGTATCGTTCAAGATACTGCAGGAAACCATGAACGCCGATAATAACAACCAGCATGCGGAGGAACATGAACAGCTTGCTACTACTACTGAACAAGCTCAAGCGGCACAACAGCAACAACAACAACAACAACAAGCTATTATTTTTCTCAAAAAAATGATTCTGGTACTTGAAAAAATGGAAACATTTCCTTTACAAACAAGAAATAAAACTGATGAATTAGTTGAAAGTTTCCTTGAAGAACTTGGAGATGATGTTCATGAGATGCTTTGTGGTAGTAACGCTGATCCTGATTCTGATAATTATCGTGGCTTAGATAGTGAGCGGGATACAGAAGCTGAAGTTGAAGCTATTGTTCGGTTTTTCCCTGAAGTTTTGACGAGAAGAAAAGAAGATGACGAGGATGAAGAAGATGATGAGGATAGAGGTTCTTACTATCCAATTCAATTCCTCGCATCCGCGGGTTGCAACCTAAAAACTATATCATTCATCCCACTCTTAGCTAGACTAGCAATAGAGCTCGGTTTGTTTGAGGAAACGAGAGGGGAGGATTGTTATGCACATATTCTGGTCGCTGTAATGTTTTACATCTCCTCATTTATAGTGACCCTGCTATTGTTAATATCGGGACGAAAAATATCTAACTATCGATGATAAATATCTACAAGTTTTGATCCAATTGAGAAAATTGGGTCTTCTAAAGAAGGAAGATATTAAAGGTATAGCCTATTACACAACTTGTGCAGAGAAGATTATTTTGCAGAAAAGAGATTTAGGTTCTTGGTTGAATGGGATCCAACTGCGCTATTGCACGCTACTGGAAATGGGTGGTACCGATTCATTGCGCATCAACAAGAGATGCTTCCGTTAGAGGATTCAAACATGTATTCGAGGCTGGTATCCGTTATTATCAAGGAAGGATGGAATCGAGCTTCTCTTCCGCAAAAATGATCAAGCATGATGACACCCTTCCGAATGGCTTGTATGAATTCTGAACATGGAAAAGTAATGGAAGTCGTTGAAGATACTCTTGCACATTGTTATGCATCTTCAGACAATACACCACCATTAAACATTGAGGAGGCATTATTATCAGCAGCTATTGACGAAAATATTCACTTAGATTGTGTATATTTTCTGTTGCGGAGAGAACCGGATATCTTACGAAAACTACTATCACCATCCTCGATTACGACAGATAGCACCAAGACGATTGTGACAGAAATCAATCCGAAAAAGCGAAAGAGAAAGGATACGAAGAAGAATGACCACGATGGCACTTGAATAATCCAAGAAAGAAAGAAAGAAAGAGAAAGTTGAACGGATAGATTCGACGTTGTGTTTTCAATGAGTCGCAACACTCGCGAAAACGCAACGTAATAGTACTTGCATTACATCAATAGGAGGACTATACCGTATTAACAATTAATTACATTAGATCTTAGCTACTAGCTAGGTGTCATTATATACACTGTTCCTTTTCTTAAAATGCATTGCATATATAGCTTAGCTAGCACTTACCCATTATAGTGTACTCATCATCTATCTAAGTAACTGACCATAGCTCCGAAACGATCATCGACAGCCGAACGACTTAGTAAGGACCTGCATTATTCGTGTCTGTTGCTGTAGAAGAGGTCGTAAATGTTACTGCTTTGATAGGATAATATTTTTTAATAAGTGATCCAAATAAATGTAGTAATTGTTGCTTTGTATATTGTACAGGAAAATCAATTAAATGCTTAGGATAACGCATCCGTTCTTCATCATTCGTAATTTTCCTATAACACGGCTTAGGACGGGTAGCTTCATCCCAATCAATTAAAAACAAATGATTATGATTACGATTACGACTATGATTGCTAGCATTCGTTGAGTCGTCATCGTTACCTTCACTTCCATTGTTATCACTATCCTTATCATCATCGCTATCGTCATTATCATTATCTCATCATCATCGTACATAACATTCCCCTCATTAATATCACCATGAACAAGACTATTCCCATTATTTGTATTTCAAGTGTTGATCGTGCCAGATTGAAATATTCATATTTAAATTTTTTCCAGGATAACTTTTGTTGTTTCCGATGACCTGAATATGATGACGACGATTTTGTCTGTCCATTCTCCTCCTCCATCATAATGTTCGATAATTTTGTACCAACCGATCTCATTATGGTAATCGATCGAAACTGTCCTATATAACTATCAATTGGATACAAATATAACCATTTTTTTAGTATTGTTACCTTAAAAGCAGTAGCTGCAGCGGTGATGGTTGCAGTCGCAGTCGCAGTTGTAGTGTTGTGCTACTAGCGCTGATAGCAGTAGCAGTAGTAGCAGTAGCAAATGAAGGAGAAGTAAAGAAGAATTCTTTCTTTGGGGTGCTTGTTCTTGTTATTGTTGATGGCGCTGTTGCTGTTTCTGTTTTTCTTGTCGCAGTTGCAAAATAGTCAATTGTTTTTGAAAACTATTCCGTGTTGGACCATTAATAGCAAATCGTGCTATATCCCAAAATTCACCAAACGATGATGGTGTTTTAAATTTGATGTACCATATATCTTTTCTGGTTGTACTGCATTAGTATTCTTATTGCCATTGTCAATGTCATTGTCATTGTCATTGTTATAAGCAGAAGTAGAAAAGTACGTGTAGCAGGATTAGTAGTAGTAGTAGCAAAATCGGGGAATGCTTTTAGGAATTTTGCTATACCACCACTTTCTTCTTTTTCTAATTCATCGTAGATATCGTTGTTGTCGTCGTTGTCGTTATTACCGCCGTTGTTATCTTTTACTCCTGTAGCTGAAGTCTTATTTATACCAAATTGTAATAATTCTTTGACAGTATCAATACCAGAACAACGAATAACTAAAGAACCAGTAATTGTTGGAATAATCTGCCACCTTGTTGTTGTGGCATTCCTACTCGTATTGGGTGGCTGCTACTGCTACTGATGTTGTTGTTGTTGATGATAATAATGCTGATGGTAATAGCATACATCCAGAATTAGTAGAACAACTACTTGAATTTGATAACAACAGGTTTTGTTCATTATTCAACATAGACAACGAATGATGACGACAAAAATTAATTGTGTCAAATCTTGTAGTATTAGTTCTGATGATGACGTCGATAATAAGGATGACGATGACGATGATGATGGTAGTATTAAATCATGTCGTTTTGTATAAGTATATAAAGGATAACGTCCACCGATTAGATTATAATCACTCGATGGTTTTTCTAACATTAATAAAGTTATCCATAAAACAACTGCTGCATCTGCCTTGCTTGTTGTTGTTGTTGTCGTTGTTATAGTAAATCCATATACACGACGTATATCAACATTCTGTATTGTACGAAAATACCATATTCGATAGTATAATGATGCGGAACATCGTAGGATAGCGATTCTATTATTATTATTAGTAGCGTCCTGATGATAGATTTCACCATCTAAAAGAAATGATCGCGCTGTCGTAGTAGTAGGATTATTACTACTACCACCCCCCTTATTACTACAACTTGTAGTAGTACATGATAAAATCATTGACCTAGATGGATTACGTTTTGTTAAAAGTGCACATCCCATAGTATCATTATCATTATTGGACACCGCTTCTTCAGTATCATCATCATCATGACCCTTAACATTAACATCACCATTAACATATCGATCCAATACAGAACGAGGATTTTCATTATTGTTGTCATAGATTGGTAATACCTTCACATTAGCAGTAGCAGTAGTGCTGGGGGTTTTGTCATCATCTTTCTTCTTCTTTTTCTTATTATCACTATTACTATTACTACTATTATTATTTTGGTTGATCCATTTTTCTAATAAACCAATCAAACTTTTTTTACGACGATTATTATTGGTACCATCATTGGTATTATTATTATTTAGACATGCCTTACGTAAATTACTTTTTGTAGGAAACTTCAACAACAACGACGACGATAATGGGGTAGTAGTAGTAGTAGTAGCCTTGTCGTCATCTTCTTCTATATCACTGCTGTTGCTGCTGTTGCTGCTGCTGCTGCTGCTGCTGCTGCTATTGCCATCATTTGTTTTTGTCGGTCGTCGAATCCCTACTTTTATTTCCCATTCTTCTTTTTTTGTTATTGTAATTATCTGAATAGATTTATCAATCAAAGACAAAGACGACGATAACATTGATGATGATTCTTCATCGTCATTGTCCATCTAAATAGATAAATCGATCAATCAAACACGTTGTTTGCTTAGTAAGCTTTTTGTAGTCGCTCTTCTGTCCTATCTCAAATCTCTGCCTCCTTTCCTTTCCTTCGTCGCCATTTGTGTATAGTGTGATGTGTGTAACAAGCGAGCAAAAGGTTAACGACAGTATTCAATATTATGACATCACATTTCCCGCCGTGTTTGTTTTTAGCAAATAAAAAAGTGAGGAGTTAACCACTTTATCCTTTCCCCCCCGAATTTGCACGCGCAATCTACGCGCCCATCGTCGACGATACAAACAGTCAACTACAAATATGAACAAGAACAATTATCGCTCATCTATCATTGCAATGACAACAAAGAGACAACGATGACGACGAAGAAGACGACGACGAAAACAACAATAATGGCATAGCTCTGTATTGTATTGGTATTGAGATCGAATTTCTGAAAAAAAAACCTTATACAAGGTACTGACTGGTGGTATCATCGCAATGTTATGATGACGAACCGCGACGATAATATTAGTATACGTCATCCGCCAGGAGGTAATGGTACTTCTTGTACTGAGAAAACGAAGCAGAAGAAGAAGGGTGAGAATGAGGTACATAGTATGATAACAACAACTGATACAACAACAGATACGAATACAAATACAAATACGACGATGACGAGTGCTCGTAAACCTCGTATCAAACCTCGTATCAAACCTCATCACCAAAATCATCCCAAACATATTTGTCAAAGTCCAAGCCCCAATCATCGATCGAGAATCATTAAACAACCATCATTGCCGATTCCTACTACTACTTATCGTCATCGCCGCTGCCGTTTGACGACACCACTACTGGTATCAATTGCATTCTGTATATTAATTTTCTATTCTATTGCAAGTATAATGAGTTTTAATATACTGATCTTTCATCATCAGCCGCAACAACAAGAGGTTGAAGGTGATAAAATGCTATCAAATACTCCTCGTCATTATAATCCTCGATTATTTCGTACTAGTAATCGTAACACCAAATCTACTACAACAGGTACAAGTACAAGCACAAGCACAAGCACGAGTACTACGTCTACTAATTCAACGGGTTTTGTCCGATATTCTCAGCGATACAGCAACAACAGTGATGTTGTTAAATATGGAACAATTAAAAATAAAAATAATCATACCAGAAAGACTATTATATTTCAACGAAAATATTCCAGAATAATATATTTTTTACATATTCATAAATCAGCTGGAACCTATTTTTGTCAACAAGCCTTTAAAAATCAAATGAGTGCTAATTATCCTATGAATTGCAATGTACAGGAAAATCAAAGATGTTGTGGTATTGATACTGAAAAGGGTAATTACAAAAGTCAAATTGACTATGCACAATCCTCCACATTCGATGTAGTGGCATCCGAAAAAGAAATGTATGATATAATGATACCACAATATTATGATTATGTTGTGTCATTACGTCATTCTCAATCAAGATATTATAGTCATTGGTCGCATTTAAAACGTACAGCAATAGAAATATACAATAAGAGATATAAATTTGAATTAAAAATTCAACGTAATAATAATATACGTCAACAACAACAACAACAACAACAACAACAACAACAAGGGTCGAAACTGTTATCGTCGTTTTTGGCATGGTTGACATTGCCATTGTCGTGGTTTTCATCATCATCGTCGTCGTCGCCATCAACATCAACATCAACATCAACGAAATTTATGGATATGAATAAGAACACTGAACAACTGGAACAACGAAGACGGCAAGAACATGAACAAGAACAGCAAGGATTTGATGATAATGATGTGATGGATGATCCAGGACATTATAATTTAACAATCCGTGATCAAAATGGTGCATTCCATCCTGTCGGTAATTATACGAAGGTAAGGAATAATATTCGAATGTGTTTGCTAACGACGTACTATACGAGTAGCGTAAGGCATCATCGTAGCTATGACTAAAAATCTCTGATTCTGTGCTGACTAACCACTGATTTATTTCTTTTTGTTTATTGTTTCTTTGTTTCTTTTCCAATCTTTTCTTTCGCTTCTGAATATACACATTACTATTTATTTCATCTTTGAAAGTGGATCTTAGGACAACCAGATAATTATAATGTACGGATGATATGTGGATCGCGTTGTATCGACGTACCAAAGTATCAATTAACAAAGGAATTATTTCATTATACACTTGAAAGAATATGGTATAATTTTTCACATATAATATTTGTTGAAGATATGGAGGAATCATTTAGTCGATTCGCAACTGCATACGGATGGAATAATGATACCAATGATAGTGATTCTATATCATCAACAGCAACAACAAGGATAAAAACAGCAAGTCAACATCAGCAACACCGTGGTAAAACTACTGCTACACAAACAGAGAAGTCGTCATCATCGTCATTGCACAGGTGGGATCCGTACATGTCAGTTTTAGATGATGCTCTTTATGAATTCGCAAAACGAAAGTATGATTATGATAGTAGAACTGACGATGTAGCTACCAGCAACTGGAATAACAACAAAAATGGCACGAATTCTTCTTCTCATTTATCAACGTCGACGGTATTGTTGCCATTATTAGAAAAATTTAAAAATCAAGACTTGTTAGACCAATACTTTCGAGAGGGGCACTTGAGGAATTGCACCAACGCTTGTTGCGGTGTCTGTTCGAAATGGTGATAGTAATAATAATGGTAATAGTAAACACCCTTCTTACTCCTTTTCCTATATGATTCATCTTTTCGTTACGTCTATATTGCCAGACACAAACGACAAGCATCTTCCCGACTGCAAAAAAATATCGTAGCCTACATATGATGGTGGTAGTGGCTGTGAGCAGATATGAATGTGATAGATGGCATTTATGTCTTGTAAAGGGTTTTGTACCATAGAGCCACAAGGAACGGTTATGGTTCTGGTGGAGGATGATGGATAGATCTCATTCACATATCACCAAAGATCCATAATCAAAGTGAGTCATAATAAGCCCTGGATCTCATTATGTTTTGTTAGATATATAACTTAGTAACTCCATCTTCACATTATTCATTCTTTATTATTTCACATTTAGTTTGAAATGCAGGATTCCAGTACAAACACGTAGAATTGAACACATTCCGGATACATTTTTGCGTGCGGACGCGTTACAGAAGATTGTATCCTGGACCAGTAAAATGGTACTATCTTAGTGTCTTCAATGTTTGACTGTTTTACAAAATTGCGTAGGTCTACTGTCCTGTAAAACATCACATACTTACAATATTTTTAAGCTTCGCTCTCTCCAGTTTTTAATTTTTAAGCTTCGCTCCGTACATCATCACATCGTCTCACATACCTCATAGCCTAACTCGAATCACAGTACAGTATACTTACTTCCAGGACTTACTCACAGTCAGAAAGTTAGTTACTCACCACTCGTTGCTCCTCGATTCTCGATCGATTTCCTATTGATACACCAGAAAATATCACGAACGGTTTCATCAAAGATATCTATAGAGAAGTAACGATTATCATGAAGTCATCGGCAAAGTCTATCCTCTGTTTGGGAATGCTCTCCTTCAGTGCCATCGCTTGGTCAGCAGGTATCATCATCCAATCGCAGAGGTTTTCTACGAGATGCCAATAAGGCGCCGTGATCATTGGAACAGCCAGCGTCACCGGTGAAGGTGTCCTTGTAGAAAATTCCCAAGCCGCTTCAACTTTGCCTTTGGGCACATCGAAATCGACATCCAACAAAAATAAAATCTATCAACCACTCCCAAATTCTCTTACTGGGCAAGTCCACGTTATAACAGGAGCATCATCTGGACTTGGCCTCGAATCTGCCAAACGACTGGCAGCTGCTGGAGCAACAGTCGTCATGACAACACGCACCGCTGCCAAAGCAGACGTGGCCAAGAGTCAAGTGCAAGAATACCTAGAGGAACGATCCATCACCAATAGCCAAGATAATATTTACGTTTTGACACTGGACATGGATGACCTGGCGACTGTACGATCCTTTCCCGATCGATACAGCAAACTACTTGGTTCGAGAAAGATTGATGTACTTATGAACAATATAGGTACCATCAGCATGACCCGTGAAATAACCAAAGATAATTTTGAGAAGACTTTTCAATCGAATCATTTGGGGCCATTTCTATTGACAGCAGGTTTATATCCACAAATGAATCGGAACGGTGCTCGCATTGTAAATGTTGCGTCTTTGGCACATCAGTTTGCCAAAGTGATCAAAACAGGTGAACGAGGATTGGACATGGAGAATTTGAATGGAGAGTTATCCTACGGCCTCGAAGGCTGGGAGGCGTATGGAAATACCAAATTGGAGAACATCTTGTTCACGCGGGAATTACAGCGAAGGGCGAATGATGCTGGATTATCATGGCTTACGGTTGTTGCATTGCACCCGGGGGTAGTCGGAACAGACCTTTGGAATCACACTGTCGTCGCAAAGGGCGGAAAGAAAAATTCAGTGCAGTCTTTCACATCGTCTCTGTTTTACAAAAACGTATTGTCCAATGAAGAGGGAGCCAATACGCAAATAATGTTAGCTTCGTCAGATATTAGTGGAATAGGGAAGGGGAGGTACTATAATGAATTTGGAAAGGTGGTAGATCTAGATCCGTTTGCGCGAGATGAAAAGAAGGCCCGTGAGTTGTGGGAAGTGAGTGAGAATCTTTCTTCCTGCAAGTTTAATGTGCAGTGAGAGATTAACGATATGGAGAAAGATGATTCCAATAAATGCATGGTCTGAGCATGCATTGCTCGATTAAAAACGTCACGGGCATCCACCAGCACTAGCTAGATCATACCATACTATGCGCAATATTTGCATCGAAATAATATTGGATGACGCAACTGCGTATGTTATCTTTAATCTCTTTGTTGAACCCTGTCACTATTCTCGCAAATGATAAATGTTTTTTTTGTGCATTCCTGTTCGTCGTTCAAGACTGTTCAAGCTATAGTAGGCATGAGTTATTTCATGCAAATGTCGTATCTTTAAGTTTAAGGTGATGGGCGATAAGTGTCATACAAACAGCCTGAATTAACTAACTTCTATAGTACAATGAATGAGAATAGAAAGTCTAAACAGGTCAATCTAATCAGCATTTGCATGCATTTTGTGAATTTTCTTAAGATCCAAAGATTTATTTACTAGTAGTAATAGTAATAAGTTGAAATCAGAAAAATGATGGTCAACACTTTTACTTTACTTAGCCTATCTACTATGAGTACATATCGGAAGGAACTGTATAGCTTGGTTCGCCTTTAAGGCAAAGTTAAGTTTTTTTATTCCTATGTTTGCTGATAATTTTAGACAACTTCTCTCGTCGTTCGTTGGCTTTTCTAGCAGCACGTCTTTTAGCATCTGCTGTGGCTTTCTTTCCGAGTATCTGCGGCAGCCGCAAGGTCACGCCTATATTTAGCAAAACCGCCACGTTCGATCACAACGGTAGAGTCTTTGCAGACATAAAGCGGCATTTCTACATCATCATTAGCATCCCGTGATAAAGCATGGACGAGACTAGCATCGTGTGATACCGCAAGAACGCCCCCACGTAGGCATTGATACCGTCCACAAGAGCGTCAGCAGATTCAAGATCAAGATGATTGGTGGGTTCGTCAAGAATAAGTAGATGTGGCTTTCTTAAAGCGATGGATGCGAAACATACCCTTGCCTTCTGACCACCACTCAAATCTTTGACGGGAATGACATGCCGTGCAGAATCTAATCCAAATTTGCCAAGCCACTTTCTTGCTTCCTGTGCTGACGTTAATAGTGATTCACCAAGGAGGTAATCAACTGCCGAAGAGTTCCTTGGACACTTTTTAAGCTCAGAAAAATGCTGGTCGTAGTATCCGATCTTTAAATTCCTTCCCACGTTGACTTCTCCCGACGTTGGGGTAATATCTCCAGTGAGTAATTTAAGTAGCGTAGACTTTCCCGAACCGTTAGCTCCGACAATGGCTGCCCTTTTTGTGGCATCCACGCAAAGATTTAGATCTTTGAAGCCACGGAAGGCTCCTTCGTGGTGAGTATCATTAATCTCATCATTATTCTTATTCTTATTCTCACTGTCGTACGAAAAGCAAATATCACGCAGATCGACACTAAGACCAGCCCCCGTCCTAGCATCATCCGGTGCCACAAAGTCAAAATGGACCTTGTATTCTCTAGGCTTTTCTGCAAGACGGGAGATATTTAGACTTGTTAGGAGTGATGATGTCAATTTTTCAATTTTTAAACTCGGATGCTTGACTTTCTCCTGTTTCAACATCTTCTGCTGGAGTGCATAATCCTTAGCTCGTTTTGCATTCCGAGAAGCAACACCTTCGTCGAGACGTTGGAGTCCTCCTCTATGATTTTCTAATCCTCCGTCGTCTGTTAATAGTATTAGGTCTGTACATACCTCATCCAAAAAGTCTCGATCATGCGACACCGTAAGAACCGTAGATGTTTTAGAAAATTGCTCAGTCAGATATGTGTCTAGCCAAAGCACGGCATCCAGATCTAAATGATTGGTCGGTTCATCTAGTAGAAGCAACTTTGGTGCTGCAAATAAAGCTCTTGCTAATGATACACGCATACGCCAACCTCCCGATAATTTAGATGACGAATTGTCCACCATGGCTTCTGTGAAGCCTAAACCGGATAAAATAGCTCGAGCACGTGCTTCAGCACCATCAGCTCCAATGGCATCCAGTTCGTCGGCCACGACCGTGAGTCGATTGGCAGTAGACGTCATATCATCCCCATCATTACTCTTCTCAATAATGTCAAATAACTGTTTTTCTTCTTTGAGAAGGATTGATCGTTGCTTATCAGCAGCTAGAACATCTTCCAACACGGTTCGTTTCGAAGCTGCCACTTCTTGTTCCACCAGTAGTATATCCATCGTTGACGGTACGGGGAGACGTCGTGCTGCAAGGAATCGAAGCAGCGTAGACTTACCACGACCATTAGCTCCAATGAGACCATACCGTCGTCCTCGTGAGAGTGTTAGATCTGCATTTACAATCAATGGTTTTTCGGGTGCCGATATCGATATGCCCTTGATCACAACATCACGTCCTGGTCATCATTCGAATCTGTCTGACCTCCGGGAATTGATAAAGAAAAACCTTGAAGACGTTTGTCCAGTGGCATCTCTTCTTCATCATCACCGTATGTGATTCCCAATTCTGCATCTTCTGCCTCTCGTGCTTGACCTCGTTTTAATAATTTCTTATCCTTTCCCGATAGTTTTTTCCCATTGGCCAACTTAGCTTTGACTTTGTCGTAGTCTTGGAGCCACTGGGGTCGATCTACCGATTCCTCTTCAGCATTCGGTTTTTCCTCCGAGACTCTGTTATCAACAAGTTTGGCGGCACGACGAGCTTTGGCTGCCTTTCGTAGTTCTTCTTCTGCAGTTTTTCGATTGAGTTCTTTTTTGGATATTGTATTACCCATCTTATCCGTAGTGAACTCATTCTCGGAAGAATCCGAACCATACGTGTCGTCCTCTTGATTCATTATTATTATTATTATTATTCTCCGTCTTTCGTTCACCGAATAATGCACAGATTTCGAAGGATAAAAACGAGTTGCCCTGGTAAATGTTTCAAAGGTGACCTTCAAGATCGGCTATTTCTCCTTCTGTTATTGACCCTTCTACTGGCAATCGACAGGGGCTTTTTACTTTGTCGTCGAGGTATTGACCTTCTCCTTAAAAGGACACGGTGCAAGTGGAACTAAATTTTATTAAAACTCACCCCAATCCTCTTTTTTTCCCCTTTCCTTTACTAACTTTACTTCAAATTACATCCTATAAATTCTCCATCGTCGTCAATCCCGCGCGAATGAATTTAAAGAAATCAACAAGATTCAAGATCTTCATGCACATCACATCATCCTCATTCCATCATATTTCGCATTCGTCACATCGTGTCACATGGCAGCTTCATAATAGCAACAGCCAATAGTCAATTGAACTACAAGATACTGACAAAACCACCGAAAATATAAATGCTACCAAATGCGGTAACTGAACTGTAGCTAGCCAAGGAATGAAATAAAAGGGAAACAAGATTAACCGACCGACACGCCTTGCCGCGAACCACCAACCACCCATCAAAACGTGTGTTTCCTCCGAACAGAAAGTATTCGAGAATGACTAGTTTTCATAGCAAAAGGTATTATTATCATAGTCTTCTCTTGTTGTTGTTTATTGGTGCTCCTATCGTCGTCGTCGTCGTTGATGGTTTCTTCCAACAACATCATGTACCAATCCAAACAATAATAAATAATAATCATCAACACTCGTCGTCGATGAGAGAATATAGATTTTCCCGGTCGTTTGTTGGAGGTATCAATCCTGCTGCTGCTACTACTACTACATTCATGACTAGCGGAGATCAACATGACGATAACGACGACGATGATGATGAAATTGGTACATCGTTACTTCCCCTCTTAAAATTGGCTTCCGCTCATTGTGCCTCACAAGCTTTACATGCCGCAGTACGATTAAATATACCAGATATCCTTGGTGAAAATCAATATTCGATTGAAGAATTATCGGAAGCCATCATAATGTCATCATCGTCCGGTGGTGGCAGCAACAACAACAACAACAATAAAAGCAATAAAAAGATAAAAATATGTAACAAAGATGCATTACTTCGTACAATGAGATTACTAACAACAATAGATATCGTTCACGAAGAAGAACAACAACACGACGACCGAGGATCAAAAACTACAGATGATGATGATGACGAATCATCGATTATCATTTATTTTTCACTTACCAAACTTGGTAAGTGTCTTAGAAGTAGAAATTCTAATAAACCAAGTATGGCATCATGTATCCAACATTGGATGGAAGAACCATTATGGGATTCATGGCTTTATCTATCAGATTACATTATCGAGGATGATGATGATGATACTAATAATGGTAAGAATAAAAATGTATTACCATTTGAACGTGCCAATAATGGTATATCAAGTGATTATTATTATAATGAAAATGATCATCCAGAATCATTAAAACATGCAAATGAATTCGTGAAACTTATTCATGAACAAGAAATTAATGCTATCGTGAATTGGGATTATTGGTCATTACATTGTCGTGGTAAACGTTTGGTGGATGTTGGTGGTCATAATGGATTATTAGTAGCAGCTATTGCTCAAAAAGAACCAACTATTGATTGTTATTGTTTAGATTTACCGGAAGTTATCTTGAAGAGTGCATCATCAATGAAGGAAACAACTAAACAAATTATTGAACAAAATAATGTTACTATGGTTCCTGGTAATGTATTTGATTCACAAACAATCCCATCATGTGATGTTATATTAATGAAACATTTTTGTGATAGATGTATGTGGACCGATGAAGAAACAGTACAAATTTTGAAGTCATGTTCCAATGCACTAGCAATGGACGGCGACGCTGATACCGGTAAGATTATCATTGCTGATGCTGTTTTACCTGATATTGGGTACAACACGCAGGATGCTGTAAAGGATAATGAACAACAACTTACCTTATATTTAGATGCACTATATATGTTAGTTGGGCGAGAACGACAAAGAACTAAAATGGAATGGGAAAAATTGGCTAATTTATCGAATCTTAATTTAATCAGTGTCCATTCTACCAATGTACCAAGTTGTTCTATGATTGTTATGGAGAAGAAAGAAGAAAGTGGAGATAGAATAAATAAATAAATAAATAAATAAAGAATCTCACTTTCCTGTTTCTATTTATTTATCTATTTATTCATTCCACCCGTGTTTCAGTATAGGGTACTATTATTTGAAGTGCAACATTCATTCAGACAGCTTATTCTCTTCACGTACGTATTCAGACATAATAAAATAAGATGGACACATTCTTGTTTTTAGTTATTTCGTCCTATGCATGCCATTTGATCCACAGAGCCAACGTTACCATCAAAGCTACACCCTTCATCAAACAGCTGAGTATTGCTATACGCAAAAGGTCGTTTGTGGGCCATGTCAAATACAACAAAATCCTTGTAACTATTGACAGGTGCAAGAATTTCAAGGTCGTTAGACCAATCAAACTCTTGCAATACATCGAAGATTCGTGTGCGTGAATATGTTGGATCGTTACGTGGGAATAAACGCATGGTCCGACAAGTGGGCTTGAGATTTAGGGTACCTCCAATCCTGTCTTCTCCTGGAACAATAAAACCACTCACAAAGTCCTCCTTCCGAACCGATCGGAACAAGGTCTGCGCTGGTCTCAACGGACAAGTAGCGGAGGCATGCCAGCCAATCGTTAGTGCAACAAAGATGCAAGTGTTCAATCCAGATGTAATCAGTTCTCGTGGATTGGTTTTGACTTTACCAGTCGACACCTTGCACGTGTCTTCAATTTCCGGATCACGATCCAAATAAGCACACCATGGCTGGTGGGTATTGGAATTCACGTGTTCGTCGCCACTCTTCTTACAAAAACTCCTGTGATAGCAAAATTTCCAATCCAATAAGTGACACTTTCTTTCGCAGTAGGTTCGAACCTTGCAACCTCCACATCGTCGAAAGGGTTTGGAATGCGGTGGGGATCTTGTGCAACACGAGCATATGGGAAGGCAGTTTGGCTCTGCCATTTTCGTTTTCGTTTAGCTATTATGTTTTTCTCAATTGTATATGACAATATTATGCACATCTACTGACTCGAGGGCGAAAAATAGCACCACACCGTGGCTGATCTCATGATTGGTCGGACAAAAAAATCAAAACTCGTAGTGGACTTCTCATGGAGTCGCACATTGATCACATATATTATTATTATATATATTTTACCGTACCATATGCACTCCTCGCGTATTATTGAATTGATGTATTTCAGTCCCGTCACCAATATTTGAATCACAGAAGACATAGGATGGCCCTGAATGAGGAATGAAGATACTTTTTGATGAATGAATCGAATGAATCATTTGAAAAAGAAGGAGGGCGAAATACATACAGTACCAAAAGAATTACTGAAAGAAGGACTTTATCATTTTCAATCCAACGTGAACCAAGCTTTTGAATTCACCTATGCCCAGTGAAGCGCATGCCCTCTGGTAGCGCGAAATAGGAAAGAGAAGATTTGAAAAAGAAGGAGGGCGAAATACATATACCAAAAGAAAACAGTCCAGCTACTAGCTAGCAAACGTTCAGGCATGACATTGCAAAATCTAGATTCAAATTTTGAAGAAAAAAAAAAGAGAGACAGAGACTTTTCTAAATCACATAAGTTTAGTAACACAAAAAGAAGAAGAAAAGAATAATTTAACATCCAATTGTTTTTCTTTTTTACACGTAAATCCAAAACAACACCAACGCCATCCTAAAACACAAGCATTCGTTAACAATGGCCATTCTCTCTACCCCCTTTCGTCTCTTCTTTGCAGCAGCAGCTGCTGCAACCTCGCTGCTTCCATCGGCGTTTGCCCTCCAGACCCTAGACCTCTCTCAAGACTTTCCGGTTGGAAACACTGACAATCCTGATGCTGCAGCAATCGAAGCGATGATTGATCCGAGTATCTATCGCCTACTCGTGATCGACGACGGAACAATCGTAATGGAGTACCAGGCTGACAGCGTTAGGGACGACGACGAAACCTTTCTTATTCATTCGGCCACCAAACCCTGGAGCAGGCTTCTCATTGGAATGATCATCGAGTCTCCTAAGTATGATATATCCATGGACGATAGACTCGGGGACATCTTCTTGGAGGAGAGTGCCTGGGAATTGGTGACGGACGAAACCGAACGAGAGATCAAAAAGAATATCACAATCTACGAGATGATGACCATGACCAGTGGGTTGATGGAAGATGTGGAGACAATTGACATAGGGCAGAGAACCTCGCTGAATGGCTGGAATATTATGTCATCAACGGTACCGAGAAGGACTATTTGGTCGATTTCGATATAGATATTTCAGATTACCGCGAGACCTCCTTTATTTATCTGGTTATTGACAACATACTTAGCCATGTCGTACACGAGGTTACGGGAATGACACCACTGGACTTCGCATCCGAAGAGGTCTTTCCATTTTTGGGCATTGATCCCGAAAACCCCGGGTTGTATGGTGGCCTGATGGGTGGGAGGATGCAATTATTTGGATCTGGGATGCACCTTACAGCCCGCCAAATGGCCAAGCTTCCACAGCTGTATCTGCAGAAGGGCTACGCTGCTCCCAATCAATCTCTTGTGTCTGATGACTTTATCAATGCCTCTTTGAGTCCTATTTCTTATTCCAATTTTGGGCAAAGTTCAGTTGGAATGCTGTGGTGGATGTTTGGAGACAAAGACAACGATCCCGATTTTCCTGCAATGGTGGTTGACCCAAGCCTCCCGGGCAAAATTTGGTGTGGTTCGGGACAAGGGGGACAACATGCCTGCCTTAATCACGAAACTGGACGAGTGGTCGTCGTCCAGCGCAACGACACTATCCCTTCATCTTCAGCCACTCTTATTGGTGCCGGAGAGTCCACTATCCTCGTGATTGCTGCCATGAGCACGGACCGCAGCTTTGCAACGTCAGTCGTTGACGCATCCAAGAGCAAAGAGAACGGTGGATCCGATGCAGAGGAGGAAAAGGATGAAAGCGAGCCAATGGTGGGTGCGGATGATCCGATGGAGGAAGTGTCCGGAGCAGCCATCCTTGGCTCGATGGCAGCCGCAGTCGCCGTTGTGGGCGCCCTTGTTGTTGCGGTCTTGTAACTTGTTGTCTCGAACTTCTAACAGGTAGTCTTCGGAAAAATATGGACCGGAACCGTTTATACAATTGTTGTTTCCTTCTAGTCTTTATTCTTGCCGTGCTTCCTGATGTCATCGATTATTTGTTCTCTGGATGGTAATAATGGTAGATGTTACGGTCAATATATATGTAATAATAATTTAGGCCAAAAATTTCGACATAAGAATATAGCTAAAAACCCTGTTTCAAGTAATTGACTTTCCCACCCATATTGATAGAATGATTTACCATTTGCTGATGTAACAATAGTAAAGTATGATATCCATAATCCAAATAATAGTATCATACTTGTTGATAATAATCCTTGTAAACTTGAAGCAGTCACGGTCATGTTTCTACTAGCAGTAGTAGTAGTACTTGTTATAGCATTATTGGTGATGATTGTGCCATCATGTCGCTTCTGTCTCCGCAGTCTTCTTCTTTCGTTCTTATAAGGAATGATAATAATATTCCCAATAATTAGTATAATTGACATTGTTATACCAGCTAAATGTAATTTTTTCATATTCCTATCATTATATTCAATATAATAAAACCAAAATATTGATGGATGATTCATAAATCCTTTTATACAATTATTCGCCATCATACTAAGGCATTGTTATAATTACAATTATACGTATCCTGGTTGAATTCCATTGATGCCCATTAGACCTTCATTTTGTTGATAGGCACCTAGAAATGCTAAAAAATACATTATACCTAATAATAATAGTATAGATTTCTGTGCTATTATATATGAATGCATTGTTCTTGTTGTTGATCTTGTTGCTCTTGTTCTTGTTGCCGTCGACGGTGATGTTTTTGTTGAGGATTCATCTTTTGTTGTTGTTGTTGTTGTTGTTGTTTTCCCAACAGCAACGGCAACATCATCATCATCATCATCAGCATTGATTTTACGATCGGCGCTACGGCTTGCTCTTACTGATGGTGGCAAATCAGATTCCATCGTTTGCTTTGTTCCAATTGTTCTGCCGGTTGTTGTTGTTGTTGTTGTTGTTGCCGTCGTCGTCGTCGTTGGTACTAGTGATATGTCTTGCGTCTTGCGATGTAAAAGTAGTGTTGGTGTTCTTGATTGATTCTTAGATTTTCTTTGGATTTTTAAAATAGATTTGTTAGTCCCACCAGCAGGACTGAAACGGGGGGCTTGTGGGAATTTTTAATACTGGTCGGAGTGTGTCACGCAGAGGAAACAATGCCCCCCCGCACGAAAGCGCGCCAACTATCCAACGCATGAAAAAATTGAATTTTCGAACGATTGCGGAAGATACGGCAACGTTATGGTATGTACGGTATGGGTCATTCATTCAACATATCTCTCGGCGTTAGTTGCAGTATCGATCCAGCACAAACTAAGCAACATACATATAACCTGTCAATCGAGAGTCAGGTAATCTAATTTCTCTTTGCAGTACTGTAAGAGATAGGCATCACAGAGCAAGAGCTGAAATAGAGAAAGCAGAGAAAGAGTTAAATAAACCAGAAAGAAAGAAAACGTAATAAGTTTTATCTACTATTTACAACTATCATCATGGCAGCGTCATTATCTTACATTCCGGAACCCCACGAGCAGGTACGATTAGATTAGATTAATAAGGATGGATTGGGTTGGATGGACTGACCACACTGGGCTGAATTGTAATGACTCGCTAATCGTTGACGATGCGGGAACTTTTAGTTGGTTTTTGGTGATGACGATATATAGATAGATAACGAAGCATTTGTCATTTTTGGTTATTGTGGGGATAAAACGAAAACTTACACCACGACGGAAAAACGAATCGGATGAATCATGACGTATGAATTTGTAAAGATAAACTAACCGACTCCTTTTTTCTTTTTTCTTCTCCTTTGGTTCATTCAATTCAATGATTCGTTATTAATTTCTTCATTTGTAACGACCAAAAAAAAAATCCAAACAACACATATGAATTTTTATCACGTTACTTACTCTAGGCATATTATTTGGGATTGTTTCGTACAGCTGATGTACAAGGACAAAGTAATATTGGTGGTGCACAAGCTGTACAATTCTTTGCACGGTCAAAACTTCCCATCGAGGTATTAAAGAATATTTGGACTGTTGCCGATCAACCAAGTACATCAAGTTTAGATCATAAGAAATTTGCTGTTGCCATCCGATTAATTCAATTAACACAAAATGGACAAAAGGGTACAGGACCTACATTAGCAGCACCACCAGGTGTATCATTACGACCAGTATTCTTTGAAGGTGTTTCGGGTGTATCAGTTCAGGTGCCTACTACTAATGCTGCTGCTACACAACCACCACCACAACAACAGCAACAGCAACAAATGTCATCCCCACCGCAGCCTGCTGGTAATAGAAGTCCTACTATGAGTCCTTCACGACAAGGGCAACAACAGCAACCATCAAGTCCTCAACGACAACAAATGAAGCAACAGCAACAACAACAACAACCTCCTCCGACACCTAGTCGTGCATTAGTTGGTATGGATCCATATGCGATGTCACCCCAGGAACGATCACGATATGAAAGTTTGTTTCCACAATATGCTAAAACTGTTGAGGATGGTTCAGGATTACAATTCGTATACGGACCGGATGCTGTTCCATTATTTATGAAATCTGGTGTAGATGCATCAGCATTACGTGATATATGGAATATGGTCGATCGGAATCCAGTTGATAATCGTTTGGATAAATTAGAATTTGCATTAGCGATGCATTTAATTGTTTGTTTAAGTAAAAAGAATTTACCAGTACCACAGGGTGGGACATTACCGAGTTCATTAAAAGCATTAAAATTTGCAGCAGCATCAGGAGGAGGAACTGCTCCCAATTCTCCTATGCGAGGAGGACCATCGAATATAATGCCACCCCCACAACAAATGCCTCCACCGCAACAAGAACAGCAACAACAACAAATGCCACCACCGCAGCAGCAACAACAACAACCACAAGTCGAGACGGTTCCTCAGACACAAATGGATAATACAGGTGGTCCTCCGCCCTTAGGAAGTGGCGGTGGTATGAGTATTTCGGATGCTTTCGAAGGACTTAATATGGGGAATGAACCACCACCACAACCAACTCCAACAACGCCATTGCCATCGTATGTGCTCGAACAACAAGAGCAGCCGACTTATGATTCTAACAATCCAAGTATGGCGGCAGCGGAATCAGCACAACCTACTCCACAACCGAGTTATGTTCATCAACCCGATCCTGTCATGACGTCGGAACAAGCTTCACCACGACCGGTATCGATGACGATGGCATCCGCTCCTCTTCCACGAGCTGCTGCTATGTCTGCTTCAAAGTCGTATGAAGTGGGTGATTCGCATCAGGAATTGGATAAATTGAAAATGGTACTACAGAAATTGCAAGCGGAAAATATTAGTCTTAAGGCACAACTTGGAAATATGACTGATGAAGAAAAACAAGTACAACATGATTTAGGTGCAATTATTGCAGAAATTAGTAACCTATCATCTGATCTTGGTCTGCAACGTCAGCACGTATTGGAAGCAAAGAATCGATTACTTGAAGCTAAATCAGAATTGAAGGCACAACGAGAAAGTAAAAGTGTCTTGACGGAACGGATTGGAGAGGCCCAAGAGACAAGGGGGGCCATTGAAGATGCTACGGAAACGATTCGAAGTGCAAATCAAGCAGCGGCGAACACCACCACAGAAATGCAGTATAATCAAGTCGGGGAATCAAACGATCTATATGGAGCGCCTATGGCTCAATCCAATCAAGGGCAAGAACAAGGTCATATGCCGACTCCACAGCCACAGCGACCATCAATGGAAAGTTTTATGGGGATGCCAGGTGGTGATGATTATGCTGCTAATGCTAATTTAACTCCAGGATTGAAGAATTCGACTCACAGTGCTCAAAATTCACCTTCACGATCTAGTATCCCAGAAACAGGATTTGCAGGTGCTTCTCCGATGCCAGCGTCAGATAGTTACAATAATGACACTGCTCTTGCACCATCTTCTTCGGCGGACCAGCCACCATCAATGTATGCCAATTACGGTGCTCCACCGCCAGCATCATATCCGGACCCACAACAAAACTATGGTGCTCCACCGCCAGCATCATATCCAGATCCGCAACAGAACTATGGTGCTCCAGCAGCAGCAGCAGCGTACAATATGGGACCGGCTCAGGTACAGCAGCAACAACAACAGCTTAGCCCGACCAACGTAAGTCGACCTAATGCATTAGGTTCACACAATCGCCAATTGTCCGGATTTAATGCTGAATATCTTATGGGAGGAGCTGCTCCCCCTACTGAGCCAGATGCGACTGACACGGAACAACACCATCAACAACAACAAGAAACTTTATCAGTGGCCGCTCGTTCGCAAGCCAATTCTGGTGATTATGGGTACGACGATCAGGCGTTTGAGATAGTCGAAGAAATGAAAAAGAAGGCCAGGCAGGCCGATAAAGCCGCAGGAAAGGCAGAGGTAGCATCTCGCAAATTGGCTACCGAAGCCGATGAACTCCGCAATGATGCGGACAAGGCGGAAGCTATGTCTCGAAGTCTTCAGGCAGCATCCGAAGAGAAGAAGAAGGGTCGGTTTGGTGGAGGAAAGAAAAAGAAACTACAGGGAAATGCAGAACAAGCTGCCATGGATTCTGCTGCTATTAAAAAACAGTTCGTGGCGGTCCAGAGCCAAGCGTACGAAGCCGCAAGTTTGGCGGCGACGAAGAGGTCAGAGGCTGATCGACTTCGAGAAGAAGCGGAATCGGCTGAACTACAAATGGCATCAGCAGCATCTACAGCTCAACAACAACCGGCGCAGGCTCAAGCTCCAGCTCCACCAGCAAATAATAACAATGGCTCGTACGGGTATGGTGTACCATCTTCGAAACCGGATTATGGCGGCATGCCACCAAAGCAACAACCGACTCCAACACCGTACGGTCAAGAAATGCAAATGATGATGCCGCATCCTGGTACTGACAATGGGGGATACAACAATTACGGTCAACAACAACCATATGGTGGTGGAGCACCGGCACCCATGTCACTTCCCAATACATATCCGGGAGCTGCTAATGACGGCTTTGCTCCCATGGGTGGTGGTGGCGGCGGAGATTTCGCCGGTTATGATCTTCCATCTCCGTCAACATTTGCTCCAGCTCCGGGAATGCCACCTGCAGCGGATCAGTACGCCAGCCCTTTTTGATTATAATAAAATGAATAACGATTTAATTCTCGTGGGTTACCGTTAATGAACGAAAGCAGCATACAAATGAATGTGATTAAGATATAAAAAGAATCAAAATGAATACAGCATATTGTTCATAAGGTAGACTATTTTGATCTATTAATAGATTGATTAGAAACAAAAGGATAGCCAAATATTTTGAAAAATAATACCTTCAATTTACAATTCGTCTCATCCAGTAGTAACGAAATTCGATCGTTTTTGCAATCAAACAAAACGATTGTCATAAAAAGTGACCTTAAATACAATCAATTATTCCTACCAGGAATCGATTTATTTCTCTTCTACTAGCTAGAGGTTTTAAAGTTTTTTTAATGACGTCAAGACTTGCCGGGCCACTGCTTCAGCATCGAAGTGTTCCATATCTTCTACAGTTACCGTAGATATCCCGCCCGCACGTTCACCTTTTCCCCTCATGTTTGCACTCCCGTGTTCATTTGCAATGTGTTGATCATACAAATCATCATAATAATCTAATGCAGCCCTTGCAAATTCAGCATAACAACCATCCTGCAACAAATCAATCATAATATTCATTCTAACTTGTCCGATACGCTTCTCCAGTTTTCGTGTCGCTTTTATCATGTTACTTAGCCATTCTGATAATTTTTGGTCTGTATCAATATTACTACAGGAACCTTCTTTCATTTTCCTCTCCGGCAAGGCATAATCTTCTCGTAAAACTTCAACCCGTATTTCCTTCGGTATATCCAACTTGAGCACAGCAGATGCAGTTCTCATCTTTCGGTAGAGCCCAACAGGCAAGTTGACACAACCCACATTGGGTCCTTCATCTTCAATGAAAACCCATCGTTCCGGATCAAGACTATTCCATTGCATTGCTACATCATTTGTATACTGCCGAGGTGTTGGTTGTGCTGCATGCTCATGTCCCACAAATCCATATACTGATCCAGAATGATTGGCCAATCCTTCCAAATCTATAATTTGTTCACCCAATATGTCTCGTAGGGCGTGGAGGACTTTGGTTTTGCCACTACCTGTTGGACCACCGATTATGGCGATCCTAGGACCTTGATTGAACGTCTTTACCCATTCGGTCTTCCCTTCGGCGGCGTCATTATCTGCTGCTGCTACTGCTGCTGCTACCGTCACATCCGCACGCGTGGGACTTTGATTACGCGCACGGACTCTTGCAATGGCAGCATCTCGTTGAGCAATTCCAGCACCCGACACGGAAGCGTTTCTCTTTTCTTGTTTTATTCTTTGCTTTTCTGACATATTCCCCATACGATTACGACGCCGCCCATTCGATGCAGAGCCACTGTAACTATCACTGTAACTTGCATTCGCAGGAAGGTAGCAGTAGAGACTATATTGCCAATTGCGAAACGCTTTGTATCCACCTTTTAAAACGTAAACTGTAAGACCAGGGATTCGTGTCTGGACAAGAAAGGCAAGAGCACAACTACGCATACCGCCACGCCAACAATGTAATAAAAGTGCATCCTTGTCGTCCTCGTCGTTGTCGTCGTCGCCATTGTTATTGTTCTCATTGTTGCCTCTTGCGTTTGCCACAATAGCGGCAGCTTCCGAAACAAGAGCGTCCAGTTTGGGTCGAACAATTGACATACCCATTACCATAGCTTCCGATCGTCCTGATTTCTTGAATAGGGTACCGACTATAGCTCGATCTTCGTTTGTAAAGAGAGGCAGATTATTCGCTCCTGGGATATGACCGATTGCGAATTCACCAGGAGAACGAGCATCACATATTGGTATATTATATTTATTTTTACGTTTGCGTTGTGCGATCGTTATGAATTCATGGATGTCTATAATTCGTACGTCGGCTTTCATTTGCTTCGAGAGTATTTCCATTGTTTCACCCGTGAGTGGCTCATTGTCACTACTAGCATTACTGCCATTGTTGTCAACGTCTACGCCGCTGCCGCCGCCGCCATCGTTACTATTATCATCGGATGCTAGTAGGCGAAGAATCTCTTTTGCCGTTAGTTGGAGCACCTCCCCATCGGAGTCTAGATTTTTCATCCAGCCTGTATTCAACTCAGTTTGCTATAGAATTGGTTATCCTTGTCTAGTAGAGTAAAGCAGAGTTTCTTGCTTAGGTTGTTCTATGTATTATGTCGTATATACTGAATTTGCTTCGTTATCGTTTGATTGATTGTGAGTGATGTGTCCTTTTTTCAATTTCTTATTTAGTTTTCGTTTTTTGGTGGATGATGTGTCGGCATCAGAAATGTTTGAAGGAAAATAAAAATTTAGCGAAATCTAGTTAGATTTTCCTATCCCCCACCAAAAACAGTATCTTGACTTTCTCCATAATTGTACAAAAAGCTACTGAACGAATAAGAAAACTATACGAAGATCTGCATGTAGCTATAACAAGTAGGTATGTTTGAGCCATATTTCAGACTTGTGGCAACCGAAACGGTAAAATAGTAGAGTTGGTGAGTAGTAATTGTCAGAATAGGGAGGCAGAAGATGATCAGCTCCCACAGCAACTTAAGTAAATTGAATATAATAATCATTTTATACAAGATACAGCTAATGTAGGAGATGTTGTAGTAGAGATAGTAGTTAGAGCTCTTCAGGCAAACCTTTTATGTCCCTGATGAATCTCATGCTGATCAAACTGCTGAGAAGGTAGAGGACTGGTACAAATGATTGTCCTTTCATTCTATATTAAAAAAACTGCAACCCAAAATATTTGGATAATGGGATATAGTATAGATATACTCTTAATAAGATTAGTTTGTTTACTACAGGATTATTTTCGTTGCTCTAGAATTATATACATATATATGTATTATAAAATTATTGACTATTCCTCGTATCGTATGGTGTCGTATCCTGTCTCAGCACCGTGAAGCATTTGAAGGCGATCGAGTAAAATGTGGAAGGTAGACTCACTCCGCACGCAGACTCAGGCACACGCTCGCATCCAAGAGGGAGAGGTAGGGAGGGAGGAATTCCTATGCGTCTCTATCAGAAGTACGACGACGGAATCTTCCGTAGTTTGTAGCAACACCGTACCCATAATTTTCTGGGCTCCCAGCAACACCATATTGGCTATGTTTGATTGTGAGTGAAAGGGAATGGGTGGTGATGAAGTGGGATTAAAAAGGGAGAAGGGGCGAGCATATTTGATGTGAGCTGTTTGTCTTTTTGTTCTTTGGCTGTCTGGCTCGGCATCCGTGAATGCACGACGTGCTAGGTGACGGCGTGATTGTCTCAAGATTCAACAACAGCTAGGAGAAAGATGAACAAAAACAAACTGAATGCACTTACCCATAACCGTAATTGGTTGCTGCACCATATCCATAATTGGTTGTCGCGCCATAACCGTAGTTGGTTGCTGCACCATAACCGTAGTTGGTTGCTGCAACACCATATTGTCTGTTTGTGTGTGATATTCGGTCGATATAAGCGAAAGAGAAGAAGCGTAAAGTAGTAGGGATGGTGTGAGATGCTGTACGATCTTGTATTATACGTGTGGATAAGAAAGTTCGACGATACTATATCTATTAGCCACAAACATTCTATCAATAAACACAGCCACTCAAAAACAGGAAGAACGCAACAGCGGTAGCGGTGATGACGTCTACGACGACGACCGACACTTCAATAGCTATATCCAACAGGTCTATTGAATACCGGGCTGTAGATTTGATGTGCCTCGCCTGGCTTCCGTTGATATGCCTCTCTAAATTCCGAGAAAGCCATAACAAAAAATGAATGCACTTACCCATAAACACCGCCGTAGTTGGTTGATACACAATAATTGGTGCAAATATCGGTACAACTTGAATTATCAGACCAAATCTCAGCCTCCTCGAAATCCAAGGTAAAAGATTCAGCCGTTCTCAGTTCGTCTTCTATGTTGTCGTCATCCTTCTCGTCCTTTGGCATTGAAATTCCTTTGTCATTTTTTGTTCCTTCTCGTCCTTATTTTTTGGTTCCTTCTCGTCCATTGACAAGTTGTCGTCATCCTTCTCGTCCTTTGGCATTGAAATCTCTTCGTCATTTTTTGGTTCCTTCTCGTCCTTATTTTTTGGTTCCTTCTCGTCCATTGACATGTTGTCGTCATCCTTCTCGTCCTTTGGCATTGAAATCTCTTCGTCATTTTTTGGTTCCTTCCCGTCCTTAGTTTTTGGTTCCTTCTCGCCCTTTGACATTCCGATTACCGAAAAGGTTCTTGGAAGAACTTGCTTGTTCTTTGAATGCTTACCCTTAAAAGGGCCTCTACCTCTCACGCCACCTAATCGACGACCACGACGACTTCCATCAACAACAGATTCTTTCTCTGTCTCTGGAAGTGTACATTCACATCCACACTCTGCAACATCATCAGCGATGGAACCATAGTTACCGTACGCACCGTAGTTCTCATCAAGCTTTCGTTGACGATGATGAGCACCAAAGTCAAATCCTTCTCTTTTCAAGGTACGTGGGTTACCGTGAGGACTTTCTTGGAGATACCGTTGTTGACTTGTTCCTCCTAACTCTTCAATGAGAACATCAAGACAACCATAAAACTTTCCAGGTGTATGAATAATTAATGGTTGAGCTTTCGTTTCGGAATGAACCAAGAAGGATTGCTTGGGATCATTCTTCTCGTCATCTTCTTTTTCAAAAACACAACCATCAATCAAACCTTTTGGCCATTGATTGTTACCAAACATTTGTTGGTCGTAATCAAGAACGATCATTTCAGGAAATTGATACATTAGACCAGATAATACAGCCTGATCATCTTCCTTTGGATCGATATCTAGTACGTCAACTAATTTCATTAAATCTGCTGGATAACCTGCCATAAGACCAGCATTTAGATATACATCACCAACCGCGTCGACATTACGTGGAATACCTGTTTTATTGAATGCACGTTCACGATGAAAGTCAACCCATGCATAAATGTTTTCATTTTGATTCCAATGACAACCATCCATACCAGATGAACATGCACGTTTGGTGCGTTTCTTTGTAATTGGATCAAAGTATTCACTTGGATGGGCATGTGTCATAGCAGAAACACAACATTGACCTTCAGCAGACATAACAACAGCACCAGGATCATTGACAGTAAGTTTCCTGTATGTATCAATAAACCGATCGATTGCCATCTTTGCAGCTTCTTCATTTTCTGGTACATTCAATGCAACATCACGTGCATCGGCAACGACAACCAATTTATTTGGATTAACAACATCTAATATAGATCGTAATGTTTGATACTTGTCACCAAATCCTTCATAGGAAAGACCACCACCATAAACCGTTGTTGGTAAATCAGCAAATGTACTTCGTTCCTTAAAGAATGATAAAGGAGACATAGGATCATATTCAAGGGATTCATCAGTTTCATACATCAAAATATGAATATCATCACGATGAGGTGCTGCTGCGACAGTTGTAGCTAATAATAATAAACTTGAGATCTTCATTGTTCTATTTTATTATGGTTTAAAATAATCGAGTCTTTACCTTGTACCTTGTACCTTGGTTAGTAGGTTGAATGGAAAATAAAAGTTTTGATCGAGTAGATAATGAGATGTAATGAATGTTCTTTTCAAAATACATAGTAGTACAGTAGCCAATAAAAGGAGAAGGAAAGTATCGCGGACTGAAATTTTTCGCGTTCTTATTAGTAGCGATCGAAAAGATGCAATTTTAAATTGTGTATTCAGCGACGGTTCCATCATCTCTCACAAAAATAACGGCTTCCATTAAAAATAATGAGTAGATATTACAACGTGCGGCTTATGTAGCTATTTATAGCAATAATAACTATGTAAAATACCAAAATACCACATTATTCCACAGGCACGAATGAGAACGTGTGGCGCAATTACGATCGACCAAAATGATTAAACAGCATACAGTACACTAACAATTGGCAAGAAAGCACGCAATTATTTTGTACAGCAATAAATAATGACATCATTATCTATAAACGCTTAGCTTGGAATCGCCTTTAGTTGGGTATATACTTTGGTTTAGCCGGTTGAATTAAAGCATGGGTCGCTCACAAGTCGCATACAATCGAACTAAAGGTCGGAACAGTAATCGTACCGGTAGAGGAGGCGGAGGAGGAGGTAGAGATGGTGGGCGTGGTGGAAATGGAACGACCAATTCCAATTCAGTGACTACTGCTGCTGCTGCTAATACAAGTAATAAGAATAATAGTGGCGGCAATGATAATTGGAAGGCACGTCGGCGACGAGAACAACAGGAAGAAGGATCTTCAAATAATCATCTCGATACGGACGACAACGATAACGTCAACAATAAAGATAATAATAATAATGATTATGATTATGAAAATGAATACGCTGAATTATTACTTGCTGGTCGTGATACATCATATCTTTCTATCAGTGCCAACAATAGAAACGACCAAGATGAAGAAGGAGAAGAAAACAATAATAATAATAATAATATTCCATCGATACTTATAGGTACTATTTGTATACCAAGTATGGAAGCTGCTTTAAAATCAATATCAATTTCTAAACGACTTCGTATACCATCACATATAGCGGCATTAACATTTCCCGCACAACACGTAGTAAATCAAAATCGACAAGAGGAGGATGAGGAGGAGGAGAAACATGATGAGGGATTGACAGCCTCATCAGACATAACACCAACACCAACACCAACAGAAGCAACAGAAATAATGAAACCAACGCAATCACAATCGAAAGAAGAATCATTAATATCTACCGGCGGTATCAATAATAACAAACAAAACAACGATGATGAGGAGGAGGAGGAGGAGGATCATTTAGAAGACTGGTTAGACGATGAAGTAGCTTGTACTACGGGAAAATCGTCTTCGTCGCTGCAACAGCAACAACAGAAAATTGTCGAAAGTGAAAGCAATAGCAATAGCAAAAGGAAGGATCAAGAAATCACTACTACTCCTACTACCGCCGATGACAGAGAAGAAGAGGAAGAAGACGACGATGATGATAATTTAGATGATTGGTTAGATAGTGTGATATAATATGATATAGTGTAATATAATATAAATAAAGATGGGAACTTTAAGAAGAATTATTCTTTGTTGTTCATATATATATATCTTATTTTGATTTTATTCAGCTGTCACTATCTACTATATTTAATATCCCATATCAATTAATTTACTATATAATGATCTTGATTTCACAATAACAAGGTTTGGTTTCCAACATTTTAATACACGATCTAAACATTGTATAACTGCATTCAATTCACGATTACCATTAATATCAATAGCAACAACTAATCTACTACCATGATTATTCTCATTCTCATTCTCATTCTCATCCTCATCCTCGTTATTATCTTGCTGTTGTAATAATTGATATTGAATTAATATATCTTCCATTTCTTGTACTGTAATTTCTAATACATCAATTTCTAAAAATTGATCAGTAGGATAATTGCTTTGTGCAACATCAATCGATGTTTTTGATTTATCAATCCCTAATTTATTTTTACAAATAACATTCCCAGAAGTAAACCCAAAATCACAACCAATTTCAATAAAATAATCATTGTCTTGATTTGTATGTATCCAACATAATTTACGATATATATCAGTTTCAGGTGACACAATAATTTGATTCTCATCTTGTAGTATTGGTAATAAATATTCTTTACGAATTTTATAGGTGGATCCTGATTTTGGATATTTGATCATAATCCGATCTGACAACGACTCTGAATCATTATTATTGTTTTGTACGACTGTTACTGTATCCTTAGAAAGTTGTGTTTTTCTTCCATCTTTTCCTTTCGATAATAAAAATCGACATGGTGACGTGGGTAATAATTTTTTTATATTAGATTCGGATTGAAGTTTTGATGTTAATTTCTCATGACGATGATACGTGTACTTGTACTTGTTATTGTTTTTCTTTTTGCCATCATGATCATGATCATGATCATCACCGTCTTCATGGTCGTTCTCCGTTGTAATATTCGGTAGCGTTATCGTTTCAGTTGGTTCAGTCGTCGCTGCTGTTGCTGCTGCCGTCGTTGGCGCAGTGCAAAATCGCATCGTTTTCGTTGTCGTTGTCGTCATCGTCGAATAATTAATTTTATTATTTTGTCGTTTGAAAAATCTTTGATGTGTCGACGACGAGAAAAGCAAAGAAAATGAATCTGCTCGTGGTTTTTTTGGCTCGTCCAACCTTCCATCAGACGAAGCGAAGCGCACACAACCAATGAATGAAACAGAAAACGCGCGCCCAAATGGTTATGGTGCATGCATTTTTTTCAAATTTCTAATACTGGTACACAAATAAAATCGCGTCATCCATCATACGATGGATGATATGATGGATGACGCGAATGAATGAATATCTCTGAATTCTCTATTATTTTTACTATTATTACTGTCGTCTTTTCTGCATTAGAGCACAATATTCAACGTCGATAGAATAATAAGAAAGAGCTATGACGAAAATGGCATCATCATGTTGTATGGCGCGAGTTTCATTCGTGTTATTCCTAGTAGGAGCAATCGGAGACGTAACAGGTTTTAGTACCATTCACAGTAACAATAATCGAATTATTGGAACTAGTCTTTCAGCGGCACCGAGATTGAATTCTGTTACAAATGTCAAAAAGAGGAAGAAAAATGTAGTAGACGATGAAGATGAAGATGGTGAAACAAAAAAAATACCCACTGGTCTGCCACCTGCATTAATGATCGAAGGCCTTACATGTAGTCATGATGGTGGTACCGTGTTCCAACTGAAGGACGTTAGTTATATATTACCAAGAACACGAAAAATTGGTTTGGTGGGTAGAAATGGTTGTGGTAAATCAACATTAATGAATATTCTCGCTGAAACCTGTTGTAAAGACTACGATATAGATGACCGTGAACCAACTATATATACTGGAACGGTAGAAGTTCCTCGGGATGTCAGTGTTGCCTTTGTCGAACAGGAACCGTTATCACCCTCGGATGTTACGGTAGGTGATGCACTACTTGGTATCCAGAGTAATAGTCAAAACAATGGAGGGAATTCCAATTCTAATTCGGTGTATCAAATTGTTCGAAACTACGGTCAGGTCTGTAATGCGCTTGAGTTTGATGATGATGCATTCAATAAGGCTTCAGCTGCCATGGATGCTGCCGATGGATGGAATGTCCTCACCAAAGCAGACGAGATTTCGATGCGATTACAATTGGACGATCTCAAGGACCAATCATTATCAAAACTAAGTGGTGGTGAACGTAAGCGGGTTGCTA
The DNA here is from genome assembly GCA_900095095.1 of Fragilariopsis cylindrus CCMP1102. Classification (NCBI taxonomy): domain Eukaryota; phylum Bacillariophyta; class Bacillariophyceae; order Bacillariales; family Bacillariaceae; genus Fragilariopsis; species Fragilariopsis cylindrus. The sequence goes on from FMBT01000297.1 coordinate 194,794, forward strand.
TTGGAGCTGCACTAGTTCAAAGTCCGGACGTCCTTCTTTTGGATGAACCAACAAATCATCTCGATTTAAAGGCGATTCGTCTTCTATCAGATGTTATAGCAGATGAAAAGAAAATGACTGTCCTTTGCATTACACATGATCGTTCATTTTTGAATGAAGTTTGTGATCGTATTGTCGAGTTAGATGCTGGGTCTATTTATGGATATGAAGGAAATTATGGTGATTTCCTAATTGGGAAAGAGGCAAGATATGCCAACGAAGACAAGGTTATGTCGTCCAGGAAGAAAAAATTAACACGTGAGTTGGCATGGATGAGAAAACAACCCTCCGGAAGACAGTCGAAATCCAAAGCACGACAGGAAGCATTTCACAAACTAAGTGCAATGACCAAACCTCGACGTGCTGATACTAAAATAGTCCTTGAAAATGACGACCGTCGTTTGGGTACCAATATCTTGAAGATGGAGAACGTTTCACTGAAGTTTGGTGATCGCGTTATGCTAGATGACTTCTCGTACGATTTCAACGCGGGTGATACTATCGGTATTGTTGGTGGGAACGGTGTTGGAAAATCGACATTTATTAAAATGGCGTGCGGTAGACAAGAGCCAGATAGTGGAAAGATTACACCAGGTGAAACAGTCTCATTTGGTGTATATGATCAGATGGGTATACCACTGGATGACAACTGCAGTGTTATGGATTTTGTCAAACAGCGAGTACTTGCTCGTGACGGATCCACCATGGCCGAGGCACCTTCAGAAGTCCAGAAATTGCTGAAACAATTCCAGTTTCCAAAAGAGCGATGGGTTGAAAGGATTATCAGATTGTCAGGTGGAGAACGAAGACGATTACAATTACTGTCGGTACTAACACAAAGGCCAAATTTCCTTATTCTTGACGAGCCGGTAAGTTTTTAAGTTTCATTTGACGACGACGATCTGAATGTTTTGAATTGGTGTACGAGTAGTCTCTCTGCTTTGATGTACCATACCCTAACCTGCACGAGTAATATATCAATTCGTCTTTTTCACCCACAACAAAAATGCATTCTGTTATAATTCTCCAGACAAATGACGTAGATCTTGACACTCTCGCAGCGTTAGAGGAATACCTGGCCGAGTTCAATGGCGTCCTTGTTATTATCAGTCATGATCGTTATTTTGTAGATAAGGTCACCAATCATCTCTTTGTGTTCGAAGGAGATGGCGTTGTCAAAGACTATCTTGGTTCCTTAACAGACTATGCAGAATGTCTAGTCGATGACGAGAAAAAGAAATGAGTCCCATACTCTACATAAATACAGTACTGTAGCTGTCTCTCGTCTCTTTGAAGGAACCAGGTATAAACCATACTATGAGTCGAATTGGATGTTTCTATACTTATCGTAACCTCATCTCTAGATTCAATGAGGCAAATCGTGATCGATTTCTATCAATGGAACGATACCGATATACTGGTAGCAACAGAAACCCATTCATAACGGACATTGGTAACATTTCATACAACAATGGTCAACCTCTGACAAGATTGCCATATTTTAGTTACTGTAGTAAATTTTGTTCTAAAAGTTTTTCCAATTATGAACTATTCTATTAACCTTGCCATCAAGAACTGTCATCTTTTATCTGTGGACGAAACACCTTTAAGTAAGGTGATATTATGCATAGTGTTGTGTGTAGGATGATGATAGTGTAATTACAATGGTAGATTCTTCAATAATAATTCATTTAGTACTTTACTTTTTCCCCTTAGTTTGGAATATAAGGGGTGGGTCTGACAGGTCTGTTTCTATCTGGTTGTCCCTCTTTCTGACACATTGAACCTACTGTGTATGGTAGCTTCATCTATTTCTACTCCATTGATTTAGGCGTCAATTTGTAGCTAGAAATGATTATTAATATTGAGCATTGCTGCTTGCTGCCATAGCAACATGCATAGCTTTCAATTTACTGTGGGAACACCACCCATGGTAGGTATGACCAGAGGGAAAGCATTTCTGACTTCCTTCTTGTTATGATTCTGAAGTTTACAAGACTTCCCAGAATGGTAGTTAGTCAGATGTGTGAGTTGTCTCCTTTGACTTCTCACTGTGTGTCAATAATACAAATATACTGCAAGGTTTCATTGGTCCCATTATAATTGCTGCATTTTCATACTGATCTACCTTTATAGCAATTTAAACATCCCAAGATACTGCTGCTGCTGCTATATAGGCCAGTATTGCTGGTGCTCACACGGTTAAAAATCTCCTTTCATATATGGTTAATGTTAAATTGTGGATGACTGTTAGAAGTAAAGCACTACTTCACATATAGGCATTAAAAAGAGCTATATTTGTCATTTTTGGTATTAAATATATCAAAAGCAGCCTCTATAGATTTTTTACTTTTTGCATGCTTACCTTGTGTTGCATTACTTTGTTTCTCTGGGAGACAAAGTAAGTTATCCAAAAATCCATCAGATTATGGGGGTGCTTCAGCTTTTATCTCATAGCTCTGTTAGATTTTTAACAACTACTGTGAAAAGATGGAGTTTATATAATAATATTGTTTATTCAATATATATTAGATAGAACACTACTCTATTGTTGTCTAATTTGTCATTGTATCTTATGTATCTAGCTAGCTAACTTCACTAGACTGAAGACCTTCTATGCTATTAACGTATGTAGATAGTATTAATTAGAAGAGTGAGCTTAGTTGCTCTCTATGATCTGCTATATCTACTCGTGTGGTCTGTGTGTGGTCTGACCCTGGCCAGTCATTCCACTCATATGGTCGGTCCTGGTCGGTCATTCCATAGTGACACTCGCCTTACGTCTACATAATTACCTGGGCTTGTCTGTTATTATATGTGATATGCACTGACTACGCTACGTTGTTTGTTGGGAGAATGACAGATAAATACGTCGCTCTATCTGTTTTATATGCCACACAAACAAACCCCAGGACAAGAATATGATGGTGCATGTTTTCTGTGGTGTGCACAAATTTAATATTAGCGGACTACTGGAAAATGCCATATTCAAACAATTAATTCATCAATAAACCATCTGGTTGCATTGTGTGATCTACTGATAGTACAAACATATTATTATTATTACACTACTTCTTATATACAGGCCAAGTGTTGTGATGGTGAGCTGATATCTATCATTTGTACTGCATTCCCCCCTACAATGTTCAACTCCCTTATACACTTGATTTTAAACTTCCAATGTGGAACATGTCATGTGTCGGCATGCATGACACGTACAAACCCTCACATTGTGTGTGTGTGTGTGTGTGTTGTATTTCCTTGATTAGTGTAGCCAGTCAGTATTTCCTGTGTGTTGAAGGGAAAATTTAGGGATATATCTACTGTATATAGAAATAGGACCTGAAACTAATGCCATGTGCATAATATATAATATTGAATACTGTACATACACTGAACTGATACAAAATTATTATTGTACTATCAGTATTTACTATCTAATAAAAGTTGACGCGCAAAAAATCTCGCTGAAATGAAAATTTCATTCCGCGGAGTCACATCATGGCTGGTTCGCGAAGGTTGATAGATATTTTGTGCTCACCAGGCTAGTTACGTCACTCTTTTTTCGTGTTAGACTTCTTCCTTTGGTGTCCCTCTCCGTCATGTATACCAGTACGGTAACAAAACATGTCATTTTACAACGTGAATCTGAGCAAGCCGTGTAATGTTTTTTTTGTTCTCGTGTTAAATTAAGAAGCTAACTGCTATTTTCTACTACGATCACACTTCAATAAGTAATTATACGGTAACAAACACGTCATTTCTTTACAACGTGAATCTGAGCAAGCCGTGTCATGTTTTTTTTTGTTCTCGTGTTAAATAAAGAAGTTAACTGCTATTTTCTACCACGATCACACTTCAATAAGTAATTCTATTCATACTATAACGGCTAAGTGAACCGTATGCTAACAAAGTTTTGGCGAAACAAATCGCTTTTTTTTCGCAGTCCTGTAACGTTACTGATACAACACTCACATCTTTTCTTTTTCGTTCGAAACTGTTACATATACTCATACCTGTGTACTAATAATATTAATACTCGCCACACACACCAAAACACAGTAGAAGAAATATTCTTTACATACCCTTTTCTCATTACTCATAATAATAATAATAATAATAATAACCTTCGTTTGTTTGTTCGAAACAAAGTTTTAAAAGTAGAGGTATTAGAAGAAACACCAACAATAATAAAGTAAGATGCAGTTTTCTACTCTCGCTCTAATGACGATGGTCGCCACGATCTGTGGTGTATCTGCCGATCAACGACAACAACGACAAGCGTTACGGGATGATGTTATGGTATTAATGTATGAAACTGATGCATCGTTACCACAAGATCCAACATCTCCATTACATTTCTTCCGAGAAAAGGGTGATATCGCTCAATTACAAACAACTGTTTACGGTGGAAATCTTGACTACCATGGATTCGGTGATAAGTACCAAACATTGAGACCATTACTTGAAATTATGGATTCCGACAAGTTAGTTATCTTAGCGGATGCACGTGATGTTGTTCTTAATGTCCCTAACAATGAGGCATTCGCATCACTTGCTATTGATAACTTCATGGAAACATACACGAAACTTACAAAGGATTCACCTGGTGCTGTCGTCATGTCTGCAGAGGCACAATGTTGTGTATCGGCAATGGCCCATGCACATCCAAGTGAATACTTTGATCCTATCACGAAGGAACGAACCAAACGTGCCTGTTCTTCTGGTTTAGGTGAATGCATGTGGTACCCAAGTCAAAACATTGAAGATTGGCAAGTATTTATGGAAGACTTAGCATTCAATACAACTGGTGATGAAAATTCCGACGTTTATTTGAATGCTGGTCTAATGGCTGGTTACCCCGCCGATTTGATCAACCTATTGAATGTGTTAGATATTGATCCAACCGAAGATGATCAAGCTGTCCTATCAGGACTTATGTATCAATTCCCCGATATGATCAAACTCGATTACAAGCAGGAGATGTTCGGTAATAATCAGTGGCCAAGAGGACTCGTCGATGGATGCATGTTTGAAAGTCAAGGTGATCATCTATCACTTATCCATACCGAAACTGGTACAGAACCTTTGATTTTACATACACCTGGAAAGTTTTACGATTGTCTTGACGTTCTTATTGAAGACCTTGGGGGTGTCAGTCAACAACGGTATTTATTTGGTATGGAAGACATGGACGAAGGTACGTTTACAAGTACATAATATTATACAGTATAATATAACATAACAAATCATTGTATTATTATAATACATGCCCCTCGTCAAGCAATTACTTTCTTTTCAATTTCTCACACTATCTGGTACTATCTCTATTTCTTTCGATTTCTATCACAAACACAAACACGAACACGCAGCTATGAAAGCTGAAGGATTCAGTGTCGATGATCGTAAACTTGTTGAGAATTATGGATACGGAAGTAGCAATTACTCACCAAATTACGGCTATGGTGGAAGCAACTACGATGGAGGTAGCAATTACTCACCAAATTACGGATACGGAAGCGTAAGCGGCAGGAACTACGGAACCAATTATGGATACGGAAGCGCCAGTAACTACGGAACGAATTATGGATACGGTAGTAGCAACTACGGAGCCAATTATGGTATCGCTAAGAACTACGGTGTGACTGGAGGAACAAGACGCTTGATGGGAACGCTTTATGGGGGGACGAACACGATGCTGGACAAAATTCGATCTATGGTCAGAACTATTAAAGCACGACTCGAAGGTACTGAATCAGGTCCTATCACAGTTAAAGTAGAAGAACCTGCTGACAATTATGGGTAAGTAAAGATATATACAATTCCATTCCATTCCATTCAATTCAATCCATCGCTTTCATTTATGTTGCTTGTTGAAGCAAACGGTAAACTCGCCACCCAACTCAGCACGACGCATGAATTCACGGAAATCGAGCCAATCATAAACAACAAAAAGACAAACAGCTCACACCAAATCTGCTCGCCCCTACTTCCTTCCTATCTAATCCCTCTTCTCCCTCTTCTTCTTCTACTCTATGAAACACAGACAATACGGTAATTATGGTCAGTATGGCACTCCAAGCAATTATGGAAACTACGGCACTCCAAGCAACTATGGAAACTACGGCACTCCAAGCAACTATGGAAACTCCGGTCGGTCGGATAGTGCTCCAAGCAACTATAGTGGAGAATCAAACTACGGAAACTATGGCTCGGACGGTTCCTATGGTGGAGTCTATGGACAGTACGGAGGAAATTACGCCGATAATTATTCACCATCATCAAACTATGGAATAGCCCGAAGACGGGGACGTCGATTACGTAAGACTGGATTACGCAAGACTGCTTAAATCTGCCGTGAATAATGCGAGAATTTTTCGATAACCGCTTGCTCCTGCTGTATAAGATGTATTATTATAGATTATCTGCCCTGTCGGGCGAATAGTTACTACCTGGTAGCTACTACTTACAGGATACAGCATAACACGACCAATCAAACCCAAAACAAAAAAGAGAGCAAAACAGTTGTGATCTCGCTCATCACACATCGTATCAAATCAAACATGACCTTCCGTTTGATATTCTTAACTAAATAGATGGTTAATTGATGGACCGAATCATCAATTATCAGTCCTTAAAAGTACATGTATTGGTACAACATAACCTGTATCTAATAGAAATGATTTTTATACATTAATCTTTTGAGCAAATAAAGTCTTTATTAGTCTGTAGCCGTATTGAACAACCAGTTTTAGTATTAACAGAGTTTATTTCTTATTTCAGTTTAAAATTGTTTCGTTCCTAGTTCTTATTTCAGGTTTCATATAGATATTATTTGAGAATGTTACCCCTGAATGTGCTCTCAATAGCTCTCCTCACCCGGCGCAAATTTGGGATGATTATCCCCGAAAACATCAAAAAAAATCTATTTCGACGACGCCGACGGCGATGGATAGTAACACTATTGTGAAATCAACGACGATAATAACGACGAGGACCAAAACTTGAGCAAAAATAACTATCTAAAAAATAAGCGAAATGAGAAGGTGAACGGCGACGACGAAGATGACTAACATTTATAAACTATACTCCTTCTGTTATAATAATAATATGTTAGTGTGATTAATTCCAACAGACATGGCATAGTATCCCTTCAACTTATACTAAGTGCTACAACTATTTCTTTTTTATCTCTGGCATACCACCCTTTGATCGATTTTTTCGTCGAGCTTCCTTCATTTTGTCCAATTCATCTTGACGATTGTTACTAGAATTGGCATCAAGGATTGTCTGGTACCCGTCATACTCAGAATCAGCAGAATCACTTTCTGTTTTCCCGTTATTATTATTCTGTGGAAAGGGTTGGTCGGATGATAATGACTTTTCATCCGGCGCTGCTGCTAATGCTTGGTCAGCCTCGAGACTTTGAAAAAATTCACCGGGGGAAGTATATGGAGGGATAATTCTTGATTCTCCAGTTTTATCAATGTGATAGATCCGAAAACCGGGATCCGGTCGCTTTTCACCTTCATCTACAGGTAGATCTACATCTTGTTTCGATTTGTTATCACGAATCGACTGATAAATAGATTTTAGTTCCTCATTGTTCCCACTCTTATCGTCATCGTCATCATCGATACTAGATTTTGCTCCTGCACTTGTACTTGAACTTCCCACTGTGAAAGCATCACCAGAATCAGACCCATCGTATGTAGAAGTTGTTGACGTCGACGACGAATCAGAGGAAGAAGATTCAACGACGTCCAGTGTCGAAGATTGCAATGCGGCTTCTTGTTGCGAGTAATAGAATTTGCTTAGATGTTCCCCATCATTATCGAGTTCGTCGTCCTCGTCTGTCGTTTTCGCTCCGGGACTTTCTTCTTCTTCCTCTTCCTCGTTTTTCGTTGTTGGTCGTCGTTTGTTCTGTTCGTCAAATCCTTCGTATATGGCCGCGTCTTCCATTCCGAGAAGAGCTGCTCGTTCAAATGCATCTTCCGAAGCAGAATCGTCGCCAAAAATACTATCGCCGCCACCATCTGCACTACTACTACTACTACCAAACAGGGATTCTCTATCTTTTTTTCGTTCTTCTCCAGCCGATCGTGCAGTCGAATATGATCCCAATTCCGTTCCAACAGCGGCTGCTATTCCTGTTCCTGATCGACGTGTATGTACGGGGTACATGGAAGCGGCGTATCGTGAATTCGCCGCCATTTTTTTACCACCTCCCGGCGACGTGAACCGATCCCAATTAAATGCATCCAACATGTTTTGATCTTCTTGTGTCAATTGAAATTCAGAATCAGAATCATCATCATCGTCGTTATTACTATTACTGGCGATTAATGTTGCTAATAGATGACCTGTTTTGGGTGCCAATAAAACACCATTCCTCCAATATCCACCAGCTAAATACAAATTATCCCATGGGGTTTCTCCTAAGATCGGTCCCTTATCGGGTGTTGTTGGACGTAATCCTGCCCATGTTTCCTCTATGGGTAAATCAGCCAATGCCGGTACCAATTGTAACGCATGTGATAAGACATGCATAATCCCCGCAGGTGTTACATTTGAATCAAAACTACCCGCCTCGACAGTTGCACCGATAACGATCCGTCCATCAGCTTTTGGAACGATATAGGAATCACCACCGAACAAAACTCGACGTAAAATCGGCGGACGGTCCTTCGGCATCCGCAATGATACAGATTGGCCCTTGTGTGGTTCAAGTGGGACTGGTAATAAATTCCTCATCCATGCACCGTTTGCGACCAATATAGCTTTCGCCGATACGTACCGACCGGAACGAGAACCAAGCCACAAGCCCTTACATACACCTTCTTGTAAATCAAGTGATGTAACCTCATTGTTTGAACCGCATAAAAATTCAACTCCGGCACCAATACATGCAGCCTTTAAGGAACATGTCAATCTACGTGCGTCAACACTAGCATCCTCGGGGAACCACCATCCACCAACAATATCTGGGTGTAAATGTGGTTCCAATTCTTTTGCTTGTGTTGCGTCCAGCCAAAATGCTGTGGGAGTTTTTTTCTTCTTTCTCTTTTTCTTTTGTCTTGGGCTTTCATTTTCGTTTTTGTTATCATCATTATCATTGTCGTGGTCAGGCATCCACGTAGCAACGTTATCCCCAGCAAAGGCGGGCGCAAAAAATCCACCGGAAGCAACGTATCCGATATTCCAGGGTTCCAAACTGTTATCGCCATCGTTATCATTTAATAAGTATTTATGTCCATCGGGGCCAGCATCATATGCCATCCCTTCAACTAATGCAACAAAATCACCATACATACGTTTGGATGCTAAACATAAATCTAAATAATCACCTTTCGGTAATCGTTCTGAATGTGGTGCTAACATCCCAGCAGCAGCCATACTAGCCATATTTCCAGGATTAGCACCACCAGTAGCAGCAGTGGAATCATTATTAGTATCATTATTCCGATCAATGATTGTAATCCGTCTTTTAGGATCAATTTGTGTCAAGTACAATGCTGTTGATAATCCTGCTAATCCGCCACCTACAATTACTACGTCCTTATGAAGTTGTCTTCGTCGTGGTTGTTGCGGAATGATAGGTGATGACGATGAAGGACCAGGAAAGGAAGTAGAAGAAGGGGGAGATTGATAGGAGATACCACTATTCATCGATGATGATGCTGGGATTGATGACTTCATTGAGGGATCGGGATCTTGTGATGAAAATGACGACAAAGATGATGATGATGATGACATGGACAAGATAGTGTTCCGAACAGCACTCGATGTCGAAGTCAAAGTTCTTATTGTGGTGGTAGGTGATGACTGTTGCCAGGCGTTGACACTGATCGGCATCATGAGTTGCTCGAATCGAAGTCCCATCAGTCCCAGACCCAGTAGCATCATGTTCAGTAGTATCGGGAGATGAAATAATGCCATATTTTTATTTTTTTCCAACAGGATCTATGGCGTAGTTTCTGCTCTGTATCTTTCACTATTACTCTATCGCCCTCTCTATTTCTTTCTTCTTTTCCTGCTAGATTTTTTAATTTGTTTCTTTGTGCGTTAGATTAGAGCGGAATCAATCATCTGCTAGAATCAATCTCTGAATTAAAAATCGAAGTATTCTTCGGTATCTGTGTCAATCAAATACATGTAATCTAAACGACAAAAGAAACGATAGGATTTTGACAAAAAAAACAAAAATGGATGATGTTGTGTGCGTTTGTTGTGCGTTGCTATTTTGGTCTGGTTCCACGTGTAAGTACTTCGTATTGTAGCCAGATTTGGGCAAAAAAGAGTAGGCAACTCTTTTAACATGTATATGTTGTGTTTGGTTTGGATGATCTACCTTCTTTTTTCAAGTCAACCCTTCTGAGAAAAAAGAGATTGAATAGAGAAAGAAACATCGCATTTTACAAACCTTTGTACTAAAATATACTGTTGTGGAAGTAGCAAAGTCTTTCCTAGTAGCATAATCAAATCAAAGAATCTAGAATCACTACATTTTTCACTACATTTTCTTAATACAAAACAAATCGCTTGAGTTGTAAAGAAAGTTCACAATCATCCAGACAAGCTGAGTCACATCACTTGCTATCCTCATTATCATTGACATCTGTGTCTGTGCCGTGATTGTTGACCTCTTTGGACATCTTTAAGCTTATTTCACTTGTTGTAACGGAAACATACCTTTAGTAGGTACTATAGCTACTACTAATATATTCCTGACTCACTCAGTCGGAACCGCGAAAAGAACCGGTGACATCAAAGATTCAGATCGTCATGCGAAAAACAAATGAAGATTCTTCTACAGTACTTCCTCCGTGTACCCCTAACTTCCAATGGCGCTATGTTTTAAATATTTAGCGTGTGTAAATCATTCTAAAACCTTAAAATCTACTCAATCGACAGGAAATTTAAAAAAAAATGAGATTTTGAAAGTTTTCGAATCACTCTACACTGTATTATTCACTGTAAATTTTCAAACGATAGCGCGGCTCGAAGTTAGGTGTGCACAGAGGAAGTACATCGTCATGCATCCGAGAAGAACGAAACTAGATAAATAGTTCACGTAAGTTAACTTCCCAAAAGTCTACTGTAAGCGAAACATATTACTCCTTTCAAAGAAGTAATTTCACCAACGCTAAGGTTCACAAATCGCAACTGACCGGCTGGATAAGGACACACAAAAAAGAATCAGAATTAACGAACCAAAAAAAAAATACGATGACGAACAACAAATACGGTTCTCTTGTTATCGAGAAGGATGAGAACAACGAATTCCTGGATACATACAATGATGATGCTCTTCAGATTGATCGCGAATCACAACAATTATTAGTTGATGATATTGCTAATTCTACTAGTAGTAATAGTGCCATTACAACGAACATCAACAGCAGCAATAGCAGCAGCAACAATAGTAAGGGAAGAACAATTTTCACCACTTTTGTTGTGGTAGTCTTATTGGTCATCTTCGGCGTTGTTGCTGTTGTTGGATCGTCGTATAACTTGTTTGGCGAGGGTGAAACGATGGTGATTTCTGCTTCTGCTTCTGCTTCTACTTCGTCTACCGATAATTCGGTGGTTATCAACGAAATTGAAGTCGTCGAAGACGGCAATAACAACAAATTAGATAATAATAATAATAATAATAATAATAATAATGATCACGAGCATTCACCATTTTTTAATGTTACCTTACCTTGGAAGCAGGTACAAATGTCTGATTCGCATTCGCTCAGCAGTGACAGTATGAATAATCATTACAAAGCTGTTATTGAATTTTGTTCTGATCCAACACAAGATTTATATGGATATGGATTATTAGGGGCATGTATCCCAGGACAAACAACAGTATTAATTCGAATGAAACCAAAACAATTTTATCATTTAACACTTGTTAATAATGGTCATATCGATACTAATTTACATACCCATGGATTGCACGTCTCTGGTGTTGGTACGTGTGTGTGTGTACTACAAAAAAAGATAGAATGTGCACCAGCTTCGTTGCTAGTAAATGCATCACAAACAAGGTTTTCATATTCATTATACTTATTCTTTCCCCCATCGTTCCTTCTTTTCTCCTATTGTTTTCCTTTGTGTGGTAAAGGAACCGTCGACGATGTCACTAGATTGGTGGAACCTGGAAAGTGTATCACATATGATGTAAGTTTTTCTATGGAAAATAAGAAGAAATAATCATTGAAATAAATGCTACTACTTCTTAAGAGAACTACTTTGGAACTCACACTCATTGGTTGCACGGGTTTACCTTTAATTACCTTTCTTTGTACTATTCATTTTTCTTATTTTACCTGATTTTTCGTTGGTTTAAATACATGCAGTACAATATCTTAGACGATGCGGATGTGGGAACGTATTGGTATCACCCACATCGTCATCCATTGACTACTCGATCGGCATATGGAGGAGCGTACGGGATGTTAATCGTTGATGAAATAGTCAATGAGTACTATCCACCACAAATTGAAAACTTCTTAAAACACAACGAGGTGTTATTGCAATTTTCTAGTATGTTCAATAAGAAATTACCAAATGCGACTCGATCCAATAAAGTGAACCATCAAACGCTGCTGGACTTGACCATACAACCAGAAATGTATTATTATTTCCGTGTGTCATCCGTTGTTTATGCTGAATCGGTGAACTATGTCGAATTCATTCCACAAAATGCATGTGATGTGAGACCAATTGCATACGATGGTGTATACAGATCGGAAATCCCTCATCCTGGTAACAGTACCAACAAACACATGATGACTGTCTCATCACGAGTAGATCTATCCGTTCGTTGTTCGGAAGATGCAGAAATACATTTCCATCAAGGAGCAGGACCTAGTGATGAATCAAAAATGGTTCAGATTCATTTAGCATCCTCATCATCATCGTCGACATCAACTGTGACAACCAATGATGATCCAACCGATGTTACGTTGTCTCCCAACTTTCCGTCTTCACCATACTGGGATATGGATTTAGAAACATCGTGGAAACCTCGTCGACCGTATTATATGCCCAATTTAGCAGATCCCAAATTCAAAGTAGACGAGAAATGGCATATTTCGATGGACGACTACTTCTTAAATGGCACGAAGGGCGTCTCTGTAAATCAAGTTACGTGGGACCCAGACGTTGCAATTCGTACCTTCGATCTTGGTCAATTAATTGAATTTCCTATTATGTTGTCACAATCTCATCCGTATCATGCACATATTAATCGGATGCAAATTGTTGAACCTGGTGGTTGTGGTGGCCGATTTGAAGAAGGTGAATACTTTGATACTATCGTCCAATCTTCCGATAAGAAGGAATGTAATGTCCGACAAAAATTCTTTGACTTTGCTGGTCGGATCGTTATTCATTGCCACAGATTCGGCCACGAAGATCAGGGTATGATGACTGTAAGTAAATAATTATGAAACATATTTGTATGGCGAAGGTTGATATGCACAAGTATTATGTGTCTGCATAACGATTTTTTGACTCCCTATTTTCTAACGGTATGAATGAACCTATCACACAATACAATTCACGGCTCACACTGGCTGAACCTTTATATCTGTTTTACCCTCACTCACTTCGAAGTGGATCGATGTATTGGGTGGGCACGGACATGGAATGAGTGGAGCTCCTCAAACGAATTGTTCTGCTGTTTTGTGATAGACGCAAAAAGCCCCAGCAGAAACGCAGTAGTATCAAAATAAATCATGAAGTAAGATATTTGGAAATGACTATGGCAACTATAGGCAGTGATAGTGAACAAATAAAGGAAAAGAGGAAATACATTAAGCAACAACTCAAGTGTTACCAGAATTTTTTTATCTTGTTTAATCTTTAAATATCGTCCCGTTAATAATATAGTGCTAAAGAAAAGAACCGACCAAAAAAGATCGTCTTCCAAGCAACTTAATTTGATCATTCACCGACAGCATGATCCTCAGCTTTAACTCCTCATGCTTGTCGATCAGCACTGATGGCCACCACTAGATACTTCGTCTTTTTATTACCATTATTACTATTACTATATGCGTGTTACAAACTATTTTAGGAAAGAAACAACCCCGAAGTCTCTTTTCCATAACTTTATACTGACCACCAGGTACTGCCGTATGTGGCCCTCGCTTTTAATGCCATCAATGTTAAAGTAGTGCCTGCTACCATGGCGGCAGTATGACCTGATGACAGAAATTCAACAACGTAGTTTTTCTCCGATTGATCAACTGGAGCGATTTTCTCTGTGTAATGTTGTCCTATCTTGAGCCAATCGCCTATTGTAAGTTTACCATCTGTTGCTAGCCATTTATGAATAGCACGTTGACTCCAGTCATACAAATCATCCTGAAGATCCTCGTCATTAACTAATGCCGAGGAGATAATACTGCCAGTATTTGCTGTTTGAGACGATTTTGTCTGAAATAGACATTTGAAGAAATCATTAACCCCACTATCTATCCAACCAAGAGGGAGTTCTATCGTCCGGATATTAGGATAGTCCCGAACAAATACTTGATGTTGAAGAACTCCAGCCAATTTCGCGTAAGCAAACTGATTGGGCAGATGTAGTAGCGCCGAGAAGAAGTTATCTTGATTTTGAAGTAATACGGACGCAGCAGGATTGCTTTTGGAAGGGTTGTCTATTTCAAGTAGTGATCCATCTACTGCTGTTGAGGCCGGATGTTGGAATTGAACCATTGTCCCAAATTTGCTTCGTTCCAATGATGGGAGTAGCTTTTGTGTCATTAGAAAGGCCGAAATGTAATTACCAGCAAATATCATATCGTATCCTTGTACCGACGTCGATGTAATAGATTTGATATTATTGATGAGACTCTGACTACTTAGTGGCCATACCGGTAGACATAGATTACCAGTGTGAATAAGAAAGTCAATCTTGTGAAACTGTTCAACAATGGAATCAATTGACTTAGAGGCAGAATTCAAATCGTTACAATCGATCTCGGTTGATACAACGGTGGCACCTAATCGTTCGAAACGATCCGTCAGCTCTATTCCTAGATTCGATTTTATTTCTGACACGACCACTATGATACCCGACATTGGATTTTCTCTATCTTTTACAGAATCATCGTACGTCTTAAAGAAACTGCGTGCCTGCTCTATCATAATATCGTGATTATACGGTGTATCAATCATAGTTGCTATGAGTTTCGGCATCAAAAGTATGACAGGAATGATCAGAACAAGAATCATAAGTAGAAAACAAAATCTCGTTTGTTTTCCCTTGGTCGTCGTCATCTCTTCCAGTTGAGGAGATCGCTGCTTTGATAAAAATTCTTCAACAGTGGTTGCGATATCAGCGGTGGTAATTGCTTTTTGCTCATCATGTAGATCATCTTCTTTTTTGCCATCGTCACCACCATCATCATCATCACCATTGCTATCACGATTTCTATAATCATCATTATCATTGTCAGTTTCTTCTTCTCCTCCATCGGTCATCCTTTTATATGATTTGGGACTAGCAGTATAGATTTTAGTTAGTGCAAAATCTGTTGCTTGTTGAATATCAATTTTCGCCTTCGCTGCACAACCTTCCATAGCTTGGAGGTATAGACCATTACTTGGAGTAAAAGAAACCTGATATTCTTCTTCAGAATCTTTTTCCTTCCCCTGGACGTCCGATTCTGGGTCTGCTGCATGAAAACGAGATCCTTCATTATCCTCCACTTCATTCTTCTCCACTTCTTCTTCTTCTTGTGAGTCATCAAAACTTCCGGAAGACAATGATACTGTTGTGTTCATTAATTGTTGTTCGGCGATAGCTCGTTCCTCTACTTTTTGATCGTGAATGTTTTTATCTAGAATTTTCATCTCTCGATCCAATTCCTTTTCGTCCTCATCACTAGGATGGTCTTCTTTTTCTTCGTGCTTACTACTCTGGCAGTCATCGTCGTCGTCGTCAGTAAAAATGTAGGCAGCAGCAGCAGCATCTTCTTTCTCTTTCGTCTCCTTATTTTTATCCATTCGTGGATCAGTGCTAATAAGACCATCAGTGGTTGAGGCTGTAGATGGAGTCGCAGGGAAATAATAATCGTCGTTCCTTTGTGGAGTAGCAACGTCAACATTTGATATGTCAACTAAATCTGCTACTGATTTTTTCCCTGCTGCTTCGTTCAAAGCTACTAATTGTTCTTTAACGGCTTTTGTGGATGATATATTGGTCGGTGGTGACACATCACCATCACCATCATCCTTCTTGCTACTACTGTGCTTCTTGTGCTTGTGACGATTCTTGTAGCGGAACAATTTCTTTAAGGAAATATTAATTTTCTTTTTCTTTCCTTTCTCGTTGATGTTCGTATTATTCGTACTCGTACTCGTACTCGTACTCGTACTACTCTTTTCGAACAATCCAAGTTTTCCAAAACGTGCAGTAGTAGTAGTAGTAGTAGTAGTAGAAGGTATCGTTCGATCTTTGTAGTTGTTGGTATGACTGCTGCTGCTGCTGCTGTTGTTGTTCGTCGTCGTCGTCGTCATAAATTGTGGTTGAAAACTGGTAGGCAAAACAATCGTAGATGCGAACAATTTATTCCTGTTCTTTAGAAATACTATCTTTCTTCTTTTATTGATACCCAGTTTCAATAATTGTTTTCCTCCTCGTAGTATTACATTATTATTTATATCTATTGTTCGACGATGACGATTGTTCAAACAGGTAACCATTCTTGTTTTGTTTGTTTCACTTGATTTCTTTTATTTTATTTATCTATCTTCTTCTCGCTAATACTGTAGCTTTGTTATAATATTCTGTATTGAACGAAGATGAATATGCTGAAATAATGATGTTGATTACAGTATTTGCTACAGTATCTTTCTCGCCGCCAAGTTGTCGCGGTAAGTTAGAGGATAATGATGGCCTGAGAAAGAATAAAAGAAATGAGAAAAGTGATATTTTTGCCTCGCCAAAAAACGGCTAAAAAAGACAGGACAGATTCAAAATTTGACTCGCTCGACTCTTCATGCGTGCCGCGCGCATGTTGAGAAAATAGAGAACAAAAGCAAGGTTGAATAATTTTCTTAAACAAAGGAAGCTAAAGCAAATAATAAGGTAAATAAATGGTTCGCAACTACTTCAAGTAACTCTACTGTATGTTGATGATCGATGGATTGAAGAATGATGAGTGATGTTGTGGCGCCATGAGTCGATGGTGCACTCTTACTTATTAGAACCCTATTCAATACGCAAAAGGACACGACCACAGCAGTTGATCATCTATTTTCAATTAGTCTATTGGAATCAACTCCCATTCTCAGTGTCTTATCAACATCTTCTGTTTTCCAATTCGTAGTTTCTACTCATCAGTCGAAAGTCGTTGTAGTCGTGTACGAGAGAGGGCCTTGCCGTTCTGGGCCTGGACTTTACGAACTTTTATTAGCTACTAGTACAACAAAGCACTATATCAATTCTATCGCCGCCACGATACATTTGGTAAAGACGACGATAGAATCGTAACAACCGATCCGTCACGACATCCACAACACACTTGTTGGTCATTCATTCCTATTCAGTCACGTCACGTCATATCACATCATCACCTTCACAATCACAATCATGATCCGTACTCGAAAACGTGACGACGATTCTGTTTCTCAGTATAACAGTAGTTCTGTCAACAGTAGTGACGCTCAAGAAACTAACATGACCGGGAGCGGTGCCGCATCGTCCAATACGTCATTGACGACAGGAGGATCTCGCTCGTCGTCGTCAACAACTTGTTCTACTAAATGCATTAGGAAAGAACACCAAAAACAACAACAGCCACAAAAGAGAAAAGAAGAACACCACCACCAACAACAACAACAACAACAAAGATCACGTAAACGCCGTCGCAAATCATTAACTGATGCACTCCAATCTATTAGTTTGGATCAGAATCATCATCAACAGCATCATCATCCAACATCTTCACGTGGTGATAGTGATTATCGAGACTTAAATGTTCAAGAACAAACATTGAAAATGAAATCATTTCCGTTCAGTCAGAATGATGATAATAATAATAATGGTGGTGTTGCTACTAATACTACTATTAGAACTTATGAAAGTAATATTAATATCAATATTGATCACAATAATCCACCGCATCATCAACAATCATACTATGATGTTCATCAATATCCGTTGTTGAATCATGGGAACGATCAAGAAGGGAATTTAGTAACAACAACGACAACAACAAAAACAACAACGACTGATCGAGAGAAACGAATGGGACTCATTGCTACTGGTAGTGATGGAGACATTTATTATGACGACGATGATGATGACGACGATAATTCACAATTAACATCTTCGAGTGAAGAGAACAATAGAAATAATAATAGAGGAGGACAATGTCAGAACTCGTATGAATGTATGGTTGATGATGATGACGATAATGATGACATCGATAACATAAATGACGATGGTGACGATGACGATGACGATGACGATGACGATGATAGTCAAAGCAACAAGAAGAATCCTAGGACTGATCTAGAAGAAGCACAACGGAAGGTCATGCTGGAACTTGTACTCGGGAAGAATCATCCTAAGGTAACTAGAAAAAAGGGAAAAGGATCTGCAATTCGCGATGACGGTACACCGAGTGCAATTATTATTCCTCCAGCGACGATGACCACGACGACAACGACGACGACAGTAGCTCCATATATAACCAAAGCCACATCCCCTAAAATCAAAGAGACGTTAATATCAACAGAAGATGAGGAATATAAGGATCCAGT
Source organism: Fragilariopsis cylindrus CCMP1102 (assembly GCA_900095095.1). Lineage (NCBI taxonomy): Eukaryota > Bacillariophyta > Bacillariophyceae > Bacillariales > Bacillariaceae > Fragilariopsis > Fragilariopsis cylindrus. The sequence goes on from FMBT01000297.1 coordinate 213,610, forward strand.
AGATCGTAAAATTGAAGAACTATTACGACAATCGTTAAAGAATATTAAACGTGGATCTCATCCACTCCAGTTACCAACAAAAATTTCATACGATGATAATGATGAGTTGACCACGACGACACAGTGGAAGACACAAGACGATATGGCAATCGATCCTGAAATTTATTCACGTCGAGGGTTGAGTACATCCTCGATGTCATCGTCTTCGCATTCTAACATGATCATGACAACAGCAACTGGGATGACGGATGATTTGGATTTGAATTTGAATTTGAATAATAATTCAGATACAATTTCGAATATTCAGCATAGTAATAATATGAGGACTACTAATGGTTTTGCTTCATCTGTACCGTCACCATTCCTTCAAATGCAGGCGCAGCAACAACAACAGCAGCAGCAAGTACGACAAAGAAGCAATTCCTTAAATGGTATGGAGTCAGATCCTGTTATGTCATATACCGGGCAGGTCCCTCCAATACCTGACTTTCAATCCTTTCGTAATTATCATAATCAGTCGAGTACAACGTCTATGGGTACAAGCATTCAGTCCGAGTCTACCGGTATGGAAATGGATGGGGTGAACGAATGAATCGATGAGCGGGTTAATCAATGAATCAAATCAAATTAAAGCAAAGCAAAGCAAATCAATACAGACTTTGAAGATCGATTATTTTGCTCCTACTGCATAAGTAAAACGCATGCAATGTAGACATACAGCGAGGAATCGAATTAATAAAGCATTCGTGATTCTTGAGTACTAAGTACTATCAATATTCAATTGAGTTCTCTTTTCTACTCGATTGACGTCCTTTTCTATTTTAAAGGAGTAAAACGTTTTGGTCGGAAGGTGATATTTGGACATTTGTCTGGTTATATATGATCATGATATTTTTCCTGCCGGCATTTGATTTGATTCATGTGGAAATGGTCAAAAAGAGGAAGATGTTACTTTTCGGCTCAGCATCATCCACGCATTCCTACTAATATACAATTTAAAGCTATTATACAATTAATAAATAAATTACAATAAGTTAGTTGGATGATACTTGACATATAGTCCATTATTGATTTGTTTTGTTTCTTCAATTTTGCTATTCATTCTGTCCATTTGTTCTATCTTAATCGCTAGGAACGTGACACATTTATGAGTAGTCTCTTCGGATGTGACATTTTGTAGCCACTATTGATAATACACCCATTTGAAGCCATCATTTAAAAATAAAAAAAACGGATCGAGTCGAGCCGAGTCCTTGATCACCCTCATTGTTGGAGCGATTCGATCATGATTGGTTGATATTTGCACAACACATTAGATCTAGCTTTTGAGATCGGCCTTCGAGTCTTCTTCAATTATGCCAAGCAAAGTAGGCACACCTAAAAACCTACAACGGTTATTGGACCCATAAAATCGTAGTCTGCTATCATAGCTACTAGTAACATTACATCTTATTTTCCTCTTCTTCTACACCAACGTACTTGTCTTTATCACCCTCACTTCAGAACACGCATCCAATATATACATGTACGGCATATGCCATATTTCAAGATAGGCCCGTCCGATCCGATGTCATTTCGATTCCATACTGGTAGTCATTGCGCCTGGACTTGAGCCCAATTTGGTTCTTCTGGAGGATCATTAGATGGTCCGTCCGGGTCATCCTCTAGCTAGATATAACGAATCCAATTGGAGAATGCAGCGGGGACATCTAATATCGAGGATATGACATCGAAGACTGGCTATTACTAATCCACGAATCAAATTATTAGATTGTTACATAATATTTAAGATTTCAGACATATAAATAGATATAGATACTCATTGAAATGCCGTGTGGTATGACACTGAAGACTGGCTAAGCTCTACGGACAAAAAAATGAAAACCTTTCCTCGGTCTTTGTGTCTTTGTGATGCATGATAAGACATTTTTTATAACCGTTGACCTCTTTTTCTCGGTCTTGGTATGTCTTGATGATGTATGATAAGACATTTTTTATAACCGTTGACCTCTTTTTCTCGGTCTTTGTATGTCTTTCGTGATGTGATAAGACATTTTTTATAACCGTTGACCCTTTTTCTCGGTCTTTGTATGTCTTTATGCACATAAAGTCAGTTGTATCGAGAGTGACTTTAAAGTCTGAGTTTTCGATTGAACCAAATTCTTCATACCGGTATCAACACTTATGAAACGAACGTTTAACAAGCAATAGTGTAGATAGTCCTACAGGAGTTAAATGTTTTGATTTATGTTCTTTCAAAGGCTTTATTAATTTTGAAATTTAAAACAATGATATCGTAAAAATACAAAAAGAAATACCGTAATTTTAAATGGGACACTAGTTGATTGATCTTGCCATGATTGGCTACATATATCTTATAATGTCTTTTATATAGATAAATATAAATCTTAAAAAGCAAGGGTTATATAATATAATAAGTATAAAATCGAATGAGTGGTCATTAATGTCCTCTGGATGCTTTTTCCTTGTTAAGTAAAAAAACGTAAGAATACAAAAACAAATACCGTTATTTTGAATGGGACACTAATTGATTGATCTTGCCATGATTGGATAGATATATCTTATAATGTCTTTTATTTAAATAAATATAAATCTTAAAAAGCAAGGCTTATATAATATTTAAGGTATAAAATCGAATGAGTGGTCATTAATGTCCTCTTGATACTTTTTCCTCTCATTATAGACGCGCCTAAACACGCCCTTCGCATTATTAGATCTCATAGAGGTTAATTAATTGTCGTCTCGTTTTTCGCATGCCTCTACACATTTTATTTTTTATCGGAATTATTGGAACAAACAAAATAAATGATTATGTGATGGGTTTTTTGACTCTCACTACCTTGTATCGTTTTCAGTTCATTTTGCATGATTTCACAATTGCAACACAAAATTCAATTCAGATCAACACAAATTGAACATAACTACTTTATACGAACTGCGATTGTCGAAAAAATATTCGAAGATGAGCAGCAATTACGTTACTTCTCGGTGCTTTCGTCAGATTGCTATCTTTTTCTCAGTTGTTTACATTATCTCTGTTCTACAAACGACGGAGAGTATTGCTCTTCGTGGTCGCAATATCGATCTAACGGCAACAGATTATATTGAAACAGACACCAGACAGCTCAGTCCTCTTACCGATGATTCAGGATCAAAAGGCGGAAAGGCTTATTACGTAGATGGTTACTATTCAGGATCAAAAGGCGGAAAGGCAGGATCGAAAGGCGGAAAGGCTTATTACGTAGATGGCTACTATGCAGGATCAAAAGGTGGAAAGGCAGGACCAGAGGGGTCCAAGGGAGGAAAATCTGGATGCGTGAAGATTGGTAATGACAGCGGTAAGAGTGGCGGTAAGAGTGGCGGTAAGAGTGGCGGTAAGAGTGGAGGTAAGAGTGGCGGAAAAAGTGGAGGTAAGAGTGGCGGAAAAAGTGGAGGTAAGAGTGGCGGAAAAAGTGGAGGCAAGAGTGGCGGAAAAAGTGGAGGCAAGAGTGGCGGAAAAAGTGGAGGCAAGAGTGGCGGAAAAAGTGGAGGAAAAAGTGGAGGCAAGAGTGGCGGAAAAAGTGGTGATACCTCCTCGAAAGGATCGAAAAGTGGTTATTATGGATCGAAAGATGGTTACTATCAGAGTTCCTCGAAAGGGTCCAAGACAGGTGGTTATTATGAGTCTTCTTCGAAAGGGTCCAAGACACATGCTCCTGCAGTCAACCAGTATGATGACGATGATGATGGTTTTGATGGCTGTGAAGAAGAATATACTGCGTCTCCTTCGCCTAGCAGTAGTTCTTCTGGAAGTTCCAGTTCGTCGACTTCCAGTTCGTCGAGTTCCAGTTCTTCGAGTTCCAGTTCCAGTATCACGATTCAAGCAGACTCGCCAACTGATTCTCCTACCAAATCGTCTTCGTCCCCGCCGACTGCATCGCCTACTGCATCACCTACTGCATCGCCTACTGTATCGCCTACTATATCGCCTACAGTATCAGTAACGTTAGAAACTGGGTCAAAACTACCCAAAGCAAGTGAATCTCCATCTGGCGAACGTTCTCACACACCTTCTAGTAGTACTTCACCTAGTAGTAGTTCTTCTGGAACTTCCAGTTCATCGAGTTCCAGTTCTGGGACCTCAACTGTATCACCTACTGTATCACCTACGGCATCGCCTACTGCATCGCCTACTGCATCACCTACTGCATCACCTACGGCATCGCCTACTGCATCGCCTACGGCATCGCCTACTGTATCGCCTACTGCATCGCCTACGGCATCGCCTACGGCATCGCCTACGGCATCGCCTACGGCATCGCCTACTGCATCGCCTACTGCATCGCCTACTGTATCCCCCAGTTCGAAACCGAGTTCAGTACCAAGCATTCAACCAAGTAAAAGAGAAAGTAACGAACCAACTATAACGCAACCGGTAGGACAACCGACGGGCTTCTATGGTCCAGGTCCTACACCAGGAGGTTCTGGTCCACCAGGAGGCTCTGGTCCACCAGGAGGTTTTGGTCCACCGCCAGGTTTTGGTCCACCAGAAGGTTTTGGTCCACCAGAAGGTATTCCACCAGGAGGCATTCCACCAGGAGGCATTCCACCAGGAGGCATTCCACCAGGAGGCATCCCACCAGGAGGCATTCCACCAGGAGGCATCCCACCAGGAGGCATCCCACCAGGAGGCATCCCACCATCAGGTTCTGGTCCAACAGTCTAACAACCGGTATTACAGTTGGATTAGTAACTTATCCAACAGAACCAGATGGCGCTACCGCGATGCACATGGATACAGATGGCCCATCATCATCTAATCATATCGACGAAGGGGGGATAGAAAAGAAGGAAAAAAGAACAACAACGAATAATTTATCTATCTGATACAATTATTTTTTCGAAGCAAGGAAGTTTACATTTACAAGCACAGATACATATACATATACATAACTCATACATATAGGACACATAGATAAGCATAGCTATACGCTAGAGCTATAATAAATATAATAACAATATATTATAATATTAAAAAATAATAACCATAACAATAAATCAGTATCACATACCTGCCTAGCTAGCTAGCCAGCTTATTTATAAAATACATACATACGAATGATTATATCTACATTGTAGCGGCATGCATACCGTGAATAATGATGCTTATTTCTCGTCAATCGAGGTACACGTAGAATCTCCTCGCTCATAGGTACATTTATCTCATGGAATAATAATCATTACTATAATTTCTTTCTTACGTTTTACGTTGACGATGAATGTGATATGACATGCCATGCTATACTATACTATGCTACCAACATTGATTCGATACGATCAATCCACATTCTTCTTTCATCTAGAGAAGATGCAGATAGTTCCCATTGAATCCGTCCATTTAATGTTGACATATCAAATGCATATCGATGACTACGACGGCTATCATCATCATCTTGTTGTTGTTGTTGTTGCTGCTGCGATACATTCTTTCCTATTCCCATTCTGCTATCATTATTAGTTATAGTATTATTATTATTACTATTATTGTTGCTGTTTTTCTTCCCCTCATCATCATCATCGTTACTGTTGACTATTATTTCGTCATCACCTTTTTCTTTTTGAATACTTGATGATATATCATGCCGTACGATCACCAAGGTATTGCTATCATTAATATTATTATTAATAGTTACTAAAGATTCATTGTTATTGTTATTGTTATTGTTGTTGATATAATTATTTTTGATGTTGTTTGGTAATATTCTCAATTGATTTTTCTTGTTTGCAGAATTACGTTTCAGTAATGCTTGTTCAGGAGAATCGTATTGATGAAGGATTCCACCACCACCACCACTAGCATTCTCGATAAGAACATAATAATGTTTGGTCCAATAATATCTATTCGAGGATGGTACTGGTGACGACGATAAAGATGAAGATCGTGTGTCATCATCATCGTCGTCGTCGTTTGTTTTTTGTTTTTTCAGATATTGTTGTTGTTTTGAAGGACGACCTTCTCGCAAATTTCTTCTTTGTAAGAAACCCTCAAATTTCTTTGGTGGGGGTATAGCAGCTAATGTCATAGATGCTGCTGTCGCTGTCGCTGCCGCTGCTATCATGCTATTCGTCCGAATTGAGGCACCATTACTTTGGCTAGTACTTCTTTTGTAACGACCATCAGTATTAGTATTAGTATTAGTATCAGTATCAGTATCGTTAGTATTGTAACAGCAATTCGCTACTTGATGTATTATATCAGCCGTTAGTCCAGTAATTGAAAATGTTCGTCCCGCCGTAGTTGTTGCGAATGGTGAAATATCTTTATAATCATAGTGTCGATACACGAATGTTTCATTTTGTATCGGCCAGTGAGGTATCTCATAACAATCGGTAATATTTGTATTACAATCAAAGAAATAGGAGATTGGTGTCCAAAATGCACTATCCACTTCCTCCTTATTTAAAATCAATTCCTTCTGTAGTTCATTGGATGTCTTTGTTAAATGAAGAACCACGATGGGTGTGACACATAAACGACCAATAGATTCCACTGTTGGCATTCGACAAATTACACGTATATCATCCTCATTATCATTATCATTATCATCATTCCTTTCCTTCTCCCTCCTCCTCCTCCTCCTCCTATTTCTTATTTTCTCCCACGTCGGTAGAAAATTTAAACCAACCTCTTCATAGGTTTCTCTAAATGCTGTATAAAACACATCCTTATCATCTTCTGTATCTTGTCGACCACCAGGAAAACATACTTCACCAGGATGACTTCTTAATGTGTTGGATCGGAGTGTAAATAATACATTCCTATCCGAGGATATTAATATTAAGACACTAGCAGCTCGACCATCTTGTTTTAATGATCCATGACGAGGATTTATTTTACTCTTCCTTTTATGTTTTTTGTTACTAATATTACTGACGGCCTTGGACCTAGTGTTGTTGGCAGTACAAGTAGTATATGAAGTAGTAGGAGTGTTCTTATTATCATCGCCGATGTTGTTATTGTTCATCGGCGATGCTGTAGGAAACTCCTCATCCATTCCGATCTGAGATAAACGATCCAATAAGGAAGAGGATAATGACAATGACAATGACGAAAATGAAGAGGAAGATGTCATGGTACTGAATATATTATGATATTGTTGAGAGTAGCTAGACTTGTTCACTTGTTCCGCTTATTTCAAATATACTAAAAACGAAATTCGTCTTCGATCCATCAAATTAAAAATTGGACGAAACAATGAGTTTTCCTGCTCCCCCACCGTATCTACGACTAGGTCGACTAAACCATAACGAGTTTATAAGCTTTAAAAATAACATTCACCTAATTTGTTTCTTTTTCTAACGCATTATTTATTTACACTCTACTGATGTCTACAATTAATATTAGTCTGTTATTATTAATGACTTGCTAGCTATCCAAAAGCAAGTGATTCTCTTGCAATTTCAATTGCATCTAATGGATCTGGGATCAATAATCTATCTTTATTAGCAATGGGTTTTGGTGGTTCTTCTTCTTCTTCATCATCATCATCTTCATTTTGTAATATTGTTGCTGTCGATGTTGCTATCGGCGCGTTTGTTGCATCATTATTACTATTATCATTATCATTATTAATAAGACCAGCTATTTGCTGTAATTCTTCTAAGACACCATCTACAATAATAGATTCTTGCATTAAATACGAAGTGGATGGACGGCTACCACAACGATATAGTCGTATTTCACCACCACCACTACCACTGCTCTCATCATTGTTGCCATCATCACCATCATCGTTTGACGACGATGATTGAATAATTTCAATTTGTAACATACCGGTCCGATCAATATCATATAACATTTCTAATACATAGGATGTTGGAGTTTTCTTTTTCTTTTCATTATCATTATCATTATCATCATTATCAAGAGGACTATAATTTTGTGTTGGAGTTGACATTAATTTTTGATCCGCTCTCCATGTATTCTTATCAGGTGTATTTTGCATACCCAGTAGATAAAACATTAAAAATAAACGTAATCCACCAGGTTTTAACTGTATTGCATTTATTTTTAATAATAATATTGTACCAGCTGGTAATTCATCATCATCATCCTCATCCTCGTCATCATCAACTTCTTCTATTTGGCTCTTATTATTATCATTACTATTGTTATCTTCAGTAAGTTTTGTAAAGAAATTTTTAATACCAAGAAAGATATCGTCGTCATTATTACTATTACTGTTGTCATCCGATGACGGAGACGCTGAAAGAGATGATGGCGCTTGTGTCCTTATTTTGAATCGTTGACGATCAGCACCACCACTGGCACTAGCACTAACCACCTTCTTCGTCGGATCATTGGAAAACGCCACCAATGATGGTGATGTAAATGCCGAAACGACGACGATGTTTGATAGTAGTAGTAGTGCCAAGAATGAAAATAATAATAAGATCCAAAACGTCGTCGTTGATGGTATCATTATTGTCACAGTTTCTTTTTGTTGTTGTCTTCTTTCTTCTTGAGTTAAAAATAAAAATTTAGTAAATTATTGGGCATACATCCCATGTCAAATGTTACAGGAACTGCGTATGTGTGACATAGAGACTATTCTGAGTTGAATTGTGTTGAATAAGTCCTCATCCTGAATAGCTGTGAGCTGCAGTCTACAGGGCTGCTATTAAGATGAGCGAGAGCAATGCATCATGCTTGTCGTGTCGTGTCGTCGATCGTCATCATCATCATCGATCGTGAAGCTGAGTTGTCGAAAATAAAATTTGTGCACGTGATCGATGCATGTGCAGTGACACCGACCACTTCTTTGCATTTTTCCTTCAAGATTATACGCGCGAACCAAAATAGAAAGCAAGAAATGAGTGAGTCAGTCAGTCACGCAGGCTAGGAGGAGGAGGGTCCTGAGCTCTCATCTCTTACGGCGTTTTTCATCTCAAAAAATTTGTAAAATTGATGAGAAAGACCAACAACGGAATAATACACGGTAAGAATAGTAGAAAACAGCGACATTCAAAACTACAGTACAGTCAAACACAAAAGCGAGACAAAATATAAAAATATAGTTTATTATATTCATAAATATTCAATTCCATTCAAAACAAGACAAGACGAAACAAAGACAAAGATGCAATTATTTTGTACGATCACCGCCAGTAATGGACAACGTGTACCATTAACTATTGACGATAATGAAACAACAAAGATGACTCCAACACAATTACGAACTCAGGTATCCACAGTCACAAAAATTCCTATTACAGAATTACGTTTAATCTTTCGTGGACGGATGATTAAAGACGATGATACACTAGAACACTCAGTATTAACAGAATATAAACTGGAAAATGAGAGCGTGTTACATTGTATGGGCAAACCTGTTGTTGTTGCTGTTGCTGCAGCTGTTGTTGATTCCTCCGACAACAATACAGTATCAGGAACGACGACGTCAACTTCTTCTTCTTCTGCTGGTGCTACGGTAGATAGTAATCGTACCGTCGTACCACCTTTATCGAGACCGATGGGATCAAGATCATCCGCTGCATCTATTCCTCGATCACTTCCTATTATGAATCCGAATGGTGATGTATCCAGCAATGTCAATAATCTGGATAATGATCCATTAAAAAAAGCATTAGTACGATTACGACAAAATAATCCACCCAGTATATATGCCACAGGTGTGACAACATTAGAAAGGGTTTTAAAAAATATTATTGATCATCCCATGGAAGAAAAATATCGACAAGTGAAGAAACAAAATGCTGCCTTTAATAAGCGACTGGGTGGATTAATTGGTGGTCATGATTGTATGTTAGCAACAGGATTTACGGTGGATAATGATACAAGTAGTAGTGAGGAAGTATATAAATTACAAGCCACAGCACAAAAATGGACCTATTTAACAGAAAAGGCACAACAAATTGTGATTGATGCATCACAACAAGCAAAGCTTCAACAACAACAAGCACAACAACCATCATCATCATCATTACCGGTTGGTGTTGGTGTTGGTGGAGTTCCTGCTGGTGGTGGAAATGGAGGAGCTGGTGGAATGATGCCAGGTCTTCCTGGTGGTGGACCAGGAGGAATGAATATGAATATGAATATGAATGATCCTAATATGCAAAATATGATGTCTCAAATGATGCAAAATCCGGAAGCATTAGCGACTGCATTACAGGTACGTTAATACAATACTAATACTAATACATCCACGCGTTTCGTTTCGCTTCGTTGTTGTTATTTGTGCTGTGCTGTGCTGGAGTTTTTACTGTACCGTATGCATGTATGCATTTGGGATGATATATGTACTGACTAACCGCATTTTCTTCCTACTATTCTTTTTTCCTTCCTTTTTTGCAATCTCATTGCATTTCTAATATTTCATTATCTTCTCCCGCGTTTTTATAATACATTACTGTATCATATTACATTTGACAGAATCCTATGATTCAACAAATGATGCAAAATGATCCAAATATTTCACCAATGATGCGTCAACAAATGGAAGCTATGTCAAACAATCCTGCTATGTTACAACAAATGACACAACGGATGCAAGATCCAACAGTACAAGCACAATTACGTCAAGCTATGGCCGCTAATGGTGGTGGTGGTGGTGCTAATGGTGGTGGTGGACCTATGGGCGGCGGCATGGGTGGGATGATGCCCAATAGTAATAATGATGCGGGAGCAGCGGCACCACCGGCGCAACAGCAGCAGCAGCAGCTACAACCACCACGCAATGATACAAATCAAACCGAAGATGATATGATCGCGGAAGCGATTCGTCGATCATTAGAGGATGCATCATAATTGGGGTTTCAAAATATATAATGAAAGATATACATACCCAGTAAAATGATAGCGTAGAAATACAAAGAAAAATGAAGAAGATGTAAATAATGATCGACGAAATAATAAAATAATAGGAACATTTTCCCTTCACTACTAAACAAAAAAAAAGATCTTCCAGGAAAAATTACAAAGAAAAGTGAAAACATCATTAATAAATAGCATTATGAATGAACTTTCTCTCTCTTCTTTATTTTTACAAACTGCAATTGTAACCGAGAGATCGACATCTACCGCACCGGGCGGAATCGTGTCCTCGTCCCGATGTTGATTCCATAACAGGAGGTCTACCATCAAGTTGATCTTTTCGTACCGGAAACTTTCTTCATTACAACTTCTACACGCTTGTTTTTCTCCCTTCCAACAGTATGCGCTCGTCCAACCATTATGGCATCCCGCACATTTGAAAGTTCCAAAGTATCGACACGTGTGTCTTCCTGCAGACATCTTGTGGGGGTGTCCACAATCACATTCTGATGATAAACTCTGGCTGCTTTTTTTTCTGATACTACTATCGTCACGACTGTGACGATCACATGTTCGGTAGTTTTGCATGTACGAGTCAAGTTCATCCCTTACATCATCATCGTATCCGCCGTTTATATAATAATCATTCATTACATCATCATCGTATCCGCCGTTTATATAATAATCATTGCCAGAATCATCATCATAATCAAAACCATCATTGAGCCGCGGTCGCTTGAAATCTCCACAACTTGATGCATCGATCGTCGGAGAATTGGAATCATTTTTTGTCCAACAAGGCGTACCAAGGATTTCAAAACCTTTTCGAGTTTATTAGATTTGTCAAAGTTTCCGGCAGCGAATTTCGACAACTCATTCATTTATTGTTACTTCTACTTCCATGTCGTCAGCATTGTCTGTAAGGTCGATTACTTCATCATGCTCGTCATTTATCTCTTCAGAAGTGGCAGTAAGACTATTCTTTATTGTGGCATCTGCATCTTGGTCGTCGTAGAATAAACCATAGACAAATTTCGTTAGATTGGAAATGGTACTAAGACGTTTTGTTGCGTTGTAACCAAGTGGGACCAGAATATCGATTAGAGAAGGTAATGCAAATAAATCAACCGTCCATACCTTAGAAGTTGGATCGTACGAACGTTGAGTGGGTGGAAGCATTTTAAAGGCAGAAACAATCTTTGTATCATATAAGAATGTCGCATCGAAAGATCCCACCGAATTATTGTTGTTGAGATAGATATCAATCGACAATTTGATTGCATCAGATGCTGAAGAATCTCCGTATGCTTTCGTGATTTGTAATGCTCGATCCTTCAATTCGTCGGATGCAGTCCTACCCATATGCTCGTACAAATCAATACAATCGGGTAAGCTTTCGATTGGTGCAGTCCAGCAACCTTTTCTACCGCCCATATTCGGATTCCAAGCTCTACCCTTGATATATACCTTGATTGCCTCAATAACTTTGACATTATATCCAAATTCCCATACAACCAATCCATCCTTAATTAACAAATTGATATCATGTTTGCGATAAAACAAATTAAGATATATTTCTGGATATTTTGTATCATTGGGTTCATCCTTCATTTTTGGTTTCGATGATGTCGGTGGTTTACAAAATATAGAAGCTAATTTCTTCACGGTAGTCGGTTGTTCTGTTTTCTCTTCATTTCCTTTATCTGGATTGTCCGTCTTACAGAGAATGATTTCAGTCGAGACAACAATGCTCTTTTTACCATCTCTGGGACGTTTCATCTGTGAAGGTGGACTGACAAGAATTCCATCGTTGGTCATTTTACAAAAAACATGATTAGTGTCATCATCGTCATCATCGTCATCATCGTCATCATCATCGTCATCATCATCATCATCATATTGAGATGTTATCTTTGTTGTTGGCGGTGATAGCGAAGACGCAGTAGTAATGATATGCTTGTAGGTACAGGACATTCCTTTGTCGCAGTTGCCTCGATTCCACCAAATATAACATACTCCCAACGGAGCTGGACCTGATCGATTAGTCGCCGCTACTTGACTTGTCTTACTTGGAGTAGTAATGATTGCAGACTTATTCTTCACGATGTGCCGGTAAGTGCAGGAATTTCCGTAGGGACAGAATCCAGTACCTTGAAATTTGTAACATACGCCACCACCGCCACCGCCACCGCCGCTATCGTACGACGAAGATTTGCCGTACTTGTAGGACATTTTCTTGAAATATTTTTGTTCGATCGTTGAGTTGATTTGACGATCCACTATAGCTAATCGTCAATAAGTGTTCCAACAGAAGGTGCAGGTAGTGTCGTATCTTTTGCTTTTGTACGGCATATATGTGATACAGCCAGCTGACATGCAATTTACTTGTATGATGTGAGATGTGAGGTACAGTCGTAGGTGCGTAGGTGAGCGGATTTGTGATGTTTGTTTTGTGAACCAATGCCAATGATGAGATCTTGGTATCTTTTGCCTCGACTCGTACGATCCAATTATACTGTAGCGCGAAGAGCTGACGAGTCCTCTATAAAGGCCTAATGTAGTCTTGGAAAGTGTCATCGCTAAATTAAATTTAGTTCGATTCTTTCACCTGAGTTTAAAGTTACTTCACTCATAACTTATCTTGCATGATATTATGATATACTTTCAAGTCAACCTTCCTTCATAGAAAGCTCAACATCTTCTGCATCTTACCTACTATCTGATCTTCACTCCACGCTTATAGAAAGACGGCATTGCAATATTGCAACGCATTGAAACAATGGCAATAGCAAGAAGAGGCAATATGAATAGACGGCGTACCGTTAAAGCTGCTCCCTATCGCAGGTCGAAAGTAGTCCCTCAACCAATCAAACGAAATAGGGTGTGCTTTTGGGAGTACGGAAATGATTACGATGAAAAAAATGGAAAATGGACTCTCTTCGTTGATATTATTTCTGGAAATTCTGACCTCATTGATTTCGTCGAATTTCGATTCTCATCAACCGGAATAACACACACTATATATAGTCGTTTCCCTGTAACTCTGAGTGATGGCACGATCGTTCATCGATTTCTTTTTCGCGGAGAATTTCCAAGCTTTAGAAAGATCACTATTTATGTAATCGGACGTAGCGACCAGGCTGTCAAACGAAGAGGATTTCGGGCCAAAATGAAAGACTTTCGATCGGAGCCGTTGATGTTTCGTGAAACACGGAAAATTCGACCTAACTATATCACTGCTCCGAACATTGATTTTGGTGTGGAGTTTGAGATGTCTTGTTCGAGAGGAACAGATCAAAGTTATATCTCCCAATACATTAGGACTAATGCTGGTGTTTGTGTAAAAGATTCTATGGACGATTATCGAGGGGGAAGGGAACAATATAATGGTTGGAAATTGGTTCCTGATAGCTCTGTTGTATGTTCGATTTCGTCACCAAACTGCAGTAGATTTGAATTAGTGTCACCCATTCTGAATGGTGAAGATGGATTAGGTCAATGCAATAGGGTCCTCAAAGCGGCGAAGGAAAGTGGTACCATTTCTCTTAACACATCTATGGCATTTCACGTTCATGTTAATGTGGGAAATCTTAGTCTTGAACAATTGAAAAATGTATGTTTAAATTATGTCAAATACGAAGAGGAAATCGATACGTTCATGCCACCATCACGCAGGGATAATCGCAATGAATTTTGTATCAGTAACCGAGATGCCATCAAACAACATGGAAATGGAAGAAAACACAGCGCTATTATTAACTGTCGGAGTCTTTGTGAGCTCTGCGACTTAATAAATCCAAGCGAATTTAATCCAAAGGGACCTCGTTACTACAAGCTCAATCTTCAAAACCTAAAACATAATCGTCAAACCACGATAGAGTTTCGTCAGCACTCCTGTACAAGTAATTTTAGTAAAGTAGAAGCGTGGGTTCGATTTTGCACAACGCTCGTTCATAATTCCACATATCGTCCTCAGTCTCTAAAGCCTTGTGACGATCCGTTTGAGTTACTTTTTGATACAGTTATCCAGGATATCAAGCTAAAAGATTACTATCGACGGCGCAAAAATGATGTTTTTGAGGAGGTCAAAAACGATTACGATGAGAGGGTTTGTCGTGAGAAGTTGTTTGATGGTGATAGTGGCCATAATCATGGACAATGCTGTGGAGGATGTGAAGACGGACACGCATGTGAGAGATCGCCCATTGAAAGGCTTACACGGTCACTAATACAGCTAGCTAGCCGGTAAACTACTTGGTAACCACCGAAACATATGTACATACAAACATACATACTATACAAAATCATAATAAAGCTTATGAGTAGATGATATGATTATCTGGAAAGTCCTTCTTATTTTATATACTACTTAAAGCTTATAGACTCGTTTTGGTATTAATCATACTTTTAAACTCCGCTCGTACTACTAGCAGGTATTGATGTGTTTTGTGAGGCCAATTCCTATACGCATCCTTGAGAATTGGAAGAGAGACACAGGATCACCTTTGTTGCATGCGTGTTTCAGCGACCAAATTTATGACGACCGTTTCTGCTGTACAGTAAGATTTGAGTATACCGTTGATAACAGGCAGTGCGATAATAGAATCCAACAAGAACGGGCATGGAATGGAAAATGGAATACGGGATGGCATGAAATGCCGACTCAAGCCTTAGTTCTATGGTTGTTGTTGTTGATGATGTTGTTGTTGGTGTTGTTGTTGCTGCTGTTGTTTTCTTCCTCGTTTGGATGATGATTTGTAACTTGATTGTTACGTTCGCCGCGTATAATACTCTCTCTATTGGTGCTGCCATCCACTAGCGATTCGATTTTATTCTATTCTATTATATTGCTTGGATTTGTTACTGGAATGCTTCGAGATATTATACTACCTCTTGTCTCTGCTTCTCGTTGTGCTGGAACCTAACTTCACTTAACTAACGTTGTGCTAGTTCGTTCGAAACCCTTCGGTTCGGAGATCGGTTACCTCGGGTACCAGGCTTGCTTGTTTCAGGGGGCAGTTTTCAAACATTCTCTCTGGGTGCATTGTTTTGTGTTGATGGTGGTTTGGTGGTTCGAGGAAAGAAGAAGAAAACGAACAACAAAGCAAAGAAAGAGAGGGACTGGCAAATCCGAAGCGCGGGTTTTGGTACAGCGAAAACAAGAAAAACAATGGTTCGTATTGAGTAGTATTTGTTCCGATCTGATTCCAGCCCGATTCCACTCCAATCCTTGTCTTCTCATCCTATCGCAGCGCAGTGGCAAAATACGTGTCTAGTGGTCGGAATACCCCATGGATCCAATCGAACCAATCAATCGACGATGATGACGAACAAGCAAATTTTGGAACTGCATAAGCAGGAGCCGGTACTACCACCTCACTGTGAATACCGTCATCATGGGTAGAGATACCAACAATACAGGATGCAAATTATGGAACGGACATGTATATTCGATCCTTGTTGTGTACGATCAAAACGACAACAAAACAAAAAATTCATTAGTATTTGATGGCTTCATTTACGATGGAGTAGTCCTACAACAAATCGGGATTATTAAAAGTAGGATGCAGATTCTATATGCGGCAATTGTCGTATTTTATTGGTCTGAGTAAAAAATTGCAAAAGATACTTATTTCGTGTTGGGATTTGTCGTCGATGGTAAACAAACTTGGTCGTGGAGACAAAATATAAAAGCAGTTAACCATAAAGCAGCAACCATGAAGCGCAACCATAAATGGCGCTGGAGCGATTAGTTCGTACTACCAACTGCTTACCACTATTATTGTGAGATGCCGACAATGAATGATGCTTTGTGGATTTGATTTCGCACACATTTTACGATCGAAAACACAACAGCAAACAAAGGAGGCCGATGGTATACTTATACTAGTTTAATTTGTGGATAAGGATATGAATGTAGTGATTTCAATAAAAGTAATCGTAACATATCCATAGTAGTATTTTCTTTTGTATAGGAGTACCGGGCAACGGATGGGAATGTTCCAGTAAGTAAGTACGCAAATAATTAATTGTACAATATTCAATTCAGTTCACTTCACTTCAATTCAATAATTCAATTCCAGGTCGTTCCATTCGTAGCATTGTCATATTATCTGGAGTTAAATCACTTCGAAACCAATATAAGGTCGGAGGAGCATTTCGAACAAATTTGATTAGTAAATTTTGTATTAAATTCTCATCCTCAACCTCATCGTCGTCGTCGTCGTCGTCGTCATTGTTGTAACTGAAACGGTCTTCGAACTTCATATTCCGAATCGAAACACGTTCAAGAGCCTTGCAACAATAATGGAACATAAAGATTTCGTGGTGGTTGTTTAAGTCCAATATCTCACGAAAAAATATAGAGAAACTTGAATTATTCATATGGATTTCCTTTAGATTTTTGGAAGCTCGAAAATTAAAACCATTTACGTGGTAGTGATACCGATTATTTTCTGAAGTTACTTTTTCCAAAAGAGGACATTCAAATGAGAATTGCTCAAGGACTGATTGACCAAAAGAAGCATTTGAAAAATCGACTTTAAGCAATTTTGGTAAAATATTCGGGAGGGTATATAGTAAGGAGCTTTCATTCTTATTTCTGAATGAAGATGAAGAAAGATATAACGATGTAATTCCATTCATTTGAATATCTTCAGCTATCTCTAGTAATCGACGCGAAACACCGGTTGGTTTGTCACTCTTAAACTTGCTCGAATCCTTGAACCTCATAACCTGGTAATGTTGTAACTTGTTCCTTGTCTTTTCGTACAAAACATGTTCCTGTAAGTTTGGTAGAATTTTAGTGTCGAACTTCCGCTAACTTCAAAGACAGGATAGATTTTATTTTTATTTCCAGGTTCATTAGTAATAATATCATGTAATTGTTTTGAAACTAAACTCAAATTCATAAGACTTTCTTGATCTAACCAACTAGTAATTTCAATAATAATAGGTGTTTGTAGATCCCATTTCGAAGCAATTACCCTTTTCTGACGACGTGTTCTACCTGCAATAATATCATCACCAATCGACGGTGGTAGAAAAGGAGGAGGACGACGTTTACGACTACGATTATGATTATTTTTGTTGTTGGTGTTTGCTCGACGCATTTTTCTTTATCGTTCGGTTGTTATTATTGACGATGATGGAATCGATGATAGCAGAGATCAGTGTATATATATATTTGGAGAGGGTTTCAATGCATCCCCACCGTAGTTGTGTACTGCTCTCAAATTGTTCTGTACATAATATGAGTTCTCGCCAACTATGTTTTCGTGTTTTCATGCTCTCTCTCTCCTTGTATTTTTTAGGCGATCCAGGGTTGGATCTTGTATTGGATCTTGTCTGCGCGCGCATCTCTTGCGTGTCTCAGTTGAGTCACAGATGGATAGTTAGTCGAAGTAGTCGACTAACGCGCTAATATTATCTAACACACCAATTGGATAACTTAGTCTAATCATTACTATGTTGCTCAGAGTGATGTTTGTTTGGATAATCATTCAAGTTTTCTATTCCTGGTTCCATACAACAATTTTGGTTGTAGTTAGTTGTCTTTACACGGGCTACTTTTGGGACAATTAGGAATATTTCTATTCTTGTTCCATTTCTAAAGAAGTTTGGGGTTATTTGCTTGGCTTGGCTTTGCTCGTAGGTCGTAATATACCGTAAGTGACGGTAGTAGTATGGATCGATCGATCGCGACCACGAATAGTATTAGCGTCATAATTTAATGTATCATTGGCATCACCATCTCCATAATTAAATACAGGAATAGTAATACTAGTCCGCATTTCACTAGCTAGTAGAAATGTTTGTTTTCTCTTTGCGCCTACCGTCAATTAGTATTGTCGTACACTACTACGTCCGTTCCAATTTTGTTATTTTGCTTCTCTCCTTTGTGTGTGTGGTCTTGTTGTGACTACCACAACGAACCGATCCCCCGAGTCGTTAGCGGGATGGTGTTTCATCAGTTTTCGTCCTAGGAACGAAACTTTTGCGAGTGCTGGAGCGTATACGAGTACGCGAATAATATTGTACGTCTGTGTTCATGTGCGCATATCATTGGTAGTGAGCGGATGTGCGGTCATCGTCCCGTCGCCGTCATCGTTGGGTGCTCGGTTTCGGATTCACGACCGTCGCCGTCATCGTTGGGTGCTCGGTTTCGGATTCACGATGCCGTGGAATATTGATGACGAAATGTATGTACGAACAGACGCAACCGTGATCACAGGAATAATAATAATAATACTGTACAACAATATGCTAACGCTGCCGAAGCCTACTCGATAGTATTTAGCTAATCACGAAGCTTGTGTCAATGATAACGAACAAATGCACTATCTGAATTAGTATAGAATTTATCTTCCACCAAAATAGTGAAAAATTAATCTTGAATTATGTAGTTCTTCTTATGATTATTTCGTTGAATTGCAAGTGGAGTGATACGGAGCTATAATATCTATAATGAGTAGTTGTAACGATGTCGTGTGGTGAAGTTGGATTTCGAGACTCACAGATGATTCACAATGAAGAATAACGACGATACTGTAGTGATTATCAGCATCGTCAGTGTTGTCGTACGACTACCACTACTACTACTAGTAGTAGTAGTAGTATTTTTTAACGCCGACCACACTGCCGCATACTTGGCTTCACAGTTGGTACCGGTAAGTTCCGTCCCCAGGTCGTCCGCCATGGCGACCAACATCGGATTCGACGTCGCGTTAAATGTCCATTCCACCACGGTCGCGGCGGTCATCCCATTCGTTTCTGTCGGTGTGGAGGGTTGCAGATACAAGGCACTGGAATACCACGACGATGACGACGACGCAGTCGTATTATTGTCCTCATCATCGTCATCTTCGGCGTCGTCCCTAATCAGTTCCGTGAATTGACCGATCCGTGTTTTGTCGTACGTGACCATATATTCATTATAGTGATCATTGGCCCAGGCCGTCGTAAATCCCCCGGGTTGCCATGATCCTTTCATTTCCGACCTTTTTCATTAAAACGATCGAAAAACAATATATATATATGAGACACAGACAGCGTCTATATTAATACTAGGATATAACAACAAAATGATGGCTATTGCAGGTAAACGACTCACCCCTGCTGTTGCAGATCTTCTACTTCCTTGGGAGGACGATACGTTAACATATGACTGACCACATTATCGTAGTATTGTTTTCCGTTCCCATTATGGTCCGGTGCACCATGCGTCGGTGTACAAAACCATTTCACATTCCCACCGGGGGTCTGGGGCGCGTTGGGTTTCTCTAACAACACGGTAACCTTATCGGGGTCCTGGATCAAAAACATCTGACCTTCTTCGACATAGCGTAAGATCCGTTCCCGTGCCGGTGACGCCGCCGCTGCTGCTGCTGCACCCGGCAGGAGAAGGCAACAGCCGATGACGATGATGATGCTGTCTAGGCCTCGTAGTAGCAACTTCATGATCTGGTATCGATGTATTATATGTTGCAAGACTGACTCCCTCTACTCGACGGACTAACTCGATTCTTTCTTTTTGTGTTGTTTTGAAATCTAGTATCTTGAGGCATCGAACGACGGTTCTGTTACATGATGATTATGATGCAATATCTGTTATATTTTGTAAATCGTTTCGCGAAATTAAAAAGTGATCGGATTAGTCAATGCCAATGATGAGATCTAGGTATCTTTTGCCTCGACTCATACGATCCAATTATGGCGCTTAAAGTCCATCGCTAAAAAAAAAAAAAGTGTCACAAAGAAGTCTTATGTTCATGAGCTACCGTAGCAACGTTGTTTTTTAAAAGAAAAGAAAAAGCACCCAACATCCAGTAACATCATACCGTAGCTATCGCAATAACTTTACTGTGCTTAATCTAATCTAATCTAATCTAAATTTCCATAATTTTGATTTCCAAAGAATTATAATCGAACAAAAAAAGGATGGGACGAGGAGGACGTAAAACCGTTAAAGCTATTCCGTATCGTAATTCATCGGAACCATTACCTCGAATAAAACGACGACGTGATCGTAATAAGACTTGTTTTTACGAATATGGGAATGATTACGATGAAAATACTGGTCGATGGACACTATATCTTGATATTATTCGTGGCAATCATGATCTTGTTGATTATGTTAGATTTAAATTTTCAAGTGGTGAAACATATGATGTTCGTAATCGTTCTCCCGTTACGTTAAGTGATGGTTTAGATGTACATCGATTTACTCTCGTCCGATTATGCTTCCCTGATTGTAAGAGAATCAGTGTTACCTTATGCGGACGTGGCGGCACTCGTAGTAATACTTCAGGGTGTCATGCTGAACCAGCAAATGTCCGTGAAAGGTCATTGATGTTTGTAGAATGGCGAGAACTTCGACCGAATTATGTACCTGCCCCAGATATCAAATTTGGAATTGAACTTGAATTGTCTTATTCTGAAGAAATCGATCATACAATAATAGCGAGTTATATCTCAAAATACGCTAATGTTCCTGTAGAAGTATTTACGAATGATTACCAACTGGGCAAGGCAGATGTTCATGGTTGGAAGCTGGTCTACGATGGAACTATCGCTTGTTCTCCTACGTCACCGGACTGTAGTAAGTTTGAATTAGTATCCCCTATACTGAATGGTCAAAATGGATTAGATGAATGTGACCGTGTCCTTGATGCGATGAAAAAAGCAGGAACTATTTCTGTAAATAAAAGTATGGGATTCCATGTTCATGTGAACGTTGCAGATCTTTCTTTAGAACATAAGAAAAATGTTTGTCTGAATTTTGTCAAGTATGAAAATGAAATCGATAAGTTCATGCCATCATCACGAAGAGATTACAGTAACAATATATATATTAAAAGCAACCGAGATGCAATCAATCAGTCTGGGAACGGAAGAAAACATAGCGCTATCATTGACTGCAGAAGTATTAATGAACTTAGTGATGTTATCAATCCTGGAAAAAGTCGTTACTACAAATTGAATCTTCAAAATCTAATAACAGAACGTCGAACAACGATAGAGTTTCGACAACATTCCAGTACAGGCAAATTTGAGAAAGTCGAAGCATGGGTCCGATTCTGTACTAGACTTGTTCATAATTCTACGACTCGTCCTCCGTCATTAAAACCTAATGATGATGCTTTTGGACTGCTTTTTGATACTGTAATACAGGATATCAAACTGAAAGAATTTTATCGTCAACGTAAGATTGCTGTCGCCGGTGGAGTAGAGAATCATAATGATGCGAACAGTGTTGATCGAGGGCAATGCTGTGGTGGATGTGCGAAAGGGCATGCATGTGAAAGTTGAAACGTTGGGTTCCTCAAAAAAAATTGCCTAAGCTGTTCCGTTGTCTATATAATGGAGTCTATTACATTATATTGTAGACTACAATAGCAAATTTGTAGATTAAAAATTGGTCTTAATTTTTTGTTTAAAGTTCCCCATCTTAATAATTGGATTCCAACATATCATGGCGTCCTTTGCTTTCCTATCGAAATTCCGCAAATATCATACAGTCCAACTATATCACAACGTTTTCGATTTATTGCATTGCATTGTTTTATTATATTATACTATATTATTCATCCTCTCTTTCGCTTCCGAACCTTTTTTGAATGATCGATGATATTGCCGATTGAATCCGACACCGATAATGGTGTTGCGGCTTGCGGCGATGATGACAGTGATGACAATGATGCTGATGACAGTAATTTCTGTAAAATATCAGGTTGTCTCCGTAACAGGAAATACACACAATCTAAATGAATATCTTCATCAATAGCTGCTGTCATTAATGCATCCACGATATTGTACGGTCCATTAGCGTCATCATCCGAGTCGTCATTCAAATGATGATGATCGACGAGAGTCTCTTCTATGACTTTTACAACTGTTTGGTATCCAAAGTTCCTGCAAGCAAATTGAAATGGTGTCTCGTCGTGAACATCTTTGCGGAATAGGAGACTAATTCCTTTCTTCTTTGGATAATAATGGATTCCCGCCTCAAACACCGACCTGAAACCTTGAATAGAAGACATTTCTGCTGCGCAATGAATCGGTAGCTGTCCATCATGGTAAGTTTGTGTTAATGCGGAAGGATCCCATTCGGCTAAGAATCGAAATCGCTTCTCTGCAAAGTAATCATTTCGACACAATCTGTGCAATAGGCCATTCCTTTGAATATCTTCTTTCTTAACATAACCCAATTTCCTCAATTGTATCAAAAGTTGTAGATATTTAGTGTCAAGATATTCGTTATGTTCCTGATTAGACAGTTCGGTCTGGTTGTCACTAAGCATGAGGTCTTGTAAAACATTTATTTTACCATCTTCACATAGTAATCCTCCCCTCTCTTCTTCCTCAAATAAGTCGAACTCAATTGCTATTCTAGCTATGAGAGGGATGAATGATACTGCTTTCACGTTGCATCGCCAGTTGCCGTCTTCGTCGTGTGCAAATGTGAGTAGTTGAATTGGATAGTAAAAATTCTCGTCATCTTCTCTTCTTGTCAAAACTTCAGGAAAAATCCGTACAATAGCTTCAACTTCTGCTTCTGTATCCCGGTCGCTATCTAATCCACTGTAGTTTCCAGCGTCAATGTAATTGTCACAAAGCATATCATGGACATCATCTTCTAGATTTGCAAGGAAATTTTCAACCAGTTCATCAGTTTTATTTCTTGTACGCAAAGAAAATTTAGCTTTCTTTTCAAGGACCGAAATTAGTTTGAGTAGACGTCTTTGCTTAGCAGCAGCAGTATTAACTATTTCTTCTTCACCATACTGCTGATCCTCCTCATTATTAGTATCGGCGTCGTCCATGGTTCCTATCTTCGTTGCTTTCTTTTTTATTTACTTTTGTGTCGCTGAGGTAGAGGATCGATGATCGATGTCCTTTTTGAATGACTTTAGATTGATTATTGTTTGATTCTTTCTTTTAGGTTTGCTCGGTCTGCGCATGGACGTCGAAATAAGCAAAATTGAGCAAAATTTGCTTAAATTGTTTCATCCCCCAATCGCCGAGACGCGAACCGAAATCACCGAACCTTCTTCTCTATCCTTTCGTCAAAATTTCAATGGAAAAACAAAACAAATTTGCCTGTATTCGCAACACACAACCGAAACGACACAAGACCAATAAAAGAACAAGGCAGAGCACCAAACCTACCCAGCAAAGAAGACAGCAAAGCTAACAACACAAGAAGAATAGCAGAGTTCAAGTATCTAAACGGATCCTTTAGTATTCGATAGAGAGATGGACAATGAATCAGTCAACAAGACAAGTGGTGGTGGGGGCGATGCAAAAGTCTCAGCCAAGGTAAAGAAGCAAAAACAAAAATCTACGAAAAGTAGAATATCATCTTTTTTGAGAAAAAGTTCGGCAAAAAAGAAGAAGAAGAATAAAGAAGATCAGGATAAATTAGTAGACCCACTGAGCTTCCCCAAAACGGATAGTATTGACGATTATGTATTAGTGCCATCGCCAAATAGCAATCGAGATGCGTCAGCTGTTCCTTCCGTCATCGTAACAAAAGAATATATTGTCTCTGCGGCTGCTCCCATATCCATCGAATCGCATGTTTCACCATCTATCCCAGTTGATGATGAGGTATTGTCAGATGATCATCAAAAACTTCACCAGAATTTTCCACTGGCGACAAAAGAAGAAATTAAACGTTTTCTTAATGGAAAAGATGGTCAATATGATTTAGCATATAAACAATTACAAAATCATTTTCAATGGAGAAAAGAATATAATATCATATTGGATAATAATAATAATGACGATGACAACGAGGAAGGGGGGGAGAAGGTTGAGGATTGGCATTCATGTGCATCTTCTCATGAAATGATTGATTTGTTGGACTGGAAGTTTGCATCCAAAAATGCTCGTCGTGCTTCTAATAGTAACAAGAAGAATGATAATGACAACGATGATGATGATGACAAGTCCACATCTTCGTTACCAACGTCGACGACATCATCATCCAGTAATAATACTTGCATGTTGCCACAATTAGTGAGGGTGATTGCCAACAACAATAGTCACGGTGATAATCATAACAGCATAGGAGGAAAGTCGCAGTTGCAACAGCAGTCGTCTCAATCTCAATCTCAGTCTCAATCTCATCATCGGATATTACATTTATTACCAGCCCAATTAGATTTATCGATTGCATCAGCGGAAGATTATGTTTTTTGTATCGCATGTTATTTAGAACAAAAATTAAATCGTCATTCCATGGAAAAATTAATTATTGTGATTGACTTACGAGGTGGGTATGGTTGGTCGAATCCAACACCATACGCATTACTACCATTTATAAAACAGGTCGTTGGTTGTTTGGAACAAAATTTTCCAGAACGACTTATCCAAAGTATTGTCTTTCCAATGCCAACTGCTGCCTATATGATATGGAATATGGTAAAGAAATTACATATATTAGATCCAAATACAACTGAAAAAATTGTCCTAGTACCTGGTAATGCTAATAGAGATTCATTGCCACCATATAAAAAAATGGAAAAATTAAGTGGTATACCAAAAGATACTATTGATTATATGGAAACAAAACGATGCTCATCCTTTTGCAGAGAATAAAATGCAATGCAATGCAATACTGTACTACTTACTTGTATACTAAAATAATAGTTAGTGTTTGAAAATAATAAATTTAGTAATAGATGCTTAAATATTTTGTCTATTGTTTTGAGTTTATAGTGTATGTATGCATAGTTGTTTTATTTGTATTCTTTAATTTATTTATAGTCCCCGTATCCATGGGTTGTTTGTCGGGTTGGATATGGATAAGGCTGCTGCTGCTGTTGTTGTTGACGGCTTGATCGGCTCTGCTGTTGCTGACCAACAGCCTGGTTTTGTCCTTGCTGCGGCTGCTGCTGTTGTTGACTTGTTGCTGCATGTTGTTGTTGTTGTTGTTGTTGTTGTTGCTGCTGTTTATAGTATTCACTATAATCATAATGATATCCATGCGCTGCTGGATGTGGTTGATGTGCATAATAATATGCATGATGTGCATGCATCCGAGGATCAGCGGCATGCTGTCCTCCTGCTGCGTATGCTGCTTGCGCAGCTTCGTGTCCAGCATAGTGTGCGGCAGCAGCAGCAGCATGCGCTGCATATGGATCCTGAACTAATTGTTGTGGCTGCGAAGCGGCTTGTGATTGTTGTTGGATTGTTGTTGTTGCTGCTGTTGCTGTTGCTGCTGCTTCTTCTGGTGAAGAACCCTTGGTAACGACAACACCCTCATCATCGTCAACAACAACCTCGTCGTCGTGCTGGTCATTGTCTACGTCTACCCCATCTGCTTCTTTATTATCCACTGGATTCATTCCGTTATGTTTATCAGCCTCTTGCTCATAATATTGTTTTTCTTCTACACTCAGTGCCTTCCAGGCTATTCCCACAAAACGTGCCACTGATCCGCGCTCGGATGGTACACCATTGGAGGTTTGTTTCAAATGTATCACATGAGCGGAAAAGAACATATTGTACCCAGTTTTATTCCTTTTTCGATTCATGGGTTTATCGGGTGGCTGATACTTCGCCATTTGTTCCTCATACCGTTTCCGATCCGCTTTGGCTTGTTCTTCATATTTCGACTTTTCTTCTTCGGATAATGCCTTCCAACGTGTTCCGGTCGTTTTCACTAAGGATGCGGGTGGTACACGTCTCATTTGTGCATTCGTATCCGTACTTTTCAACGCATCATCATTCTTCTTGGCAAGTTCGGCAAACTTTTCTTGTACAAAGATATTGTACGCCGATAATGCACGTGTGGGTGCACCCTCATCTTTCCGCTTTCGTTTATAGGTTTGTTTTCGTTTGGAGATAAATCGTTTCAATTTAATTATTTCCGTGGTTAATTTTGATATATGTTGCTCTTTTTGATGCAATATACTGGTGAATGCCAATTCTAATTCAGTGTTTGGTGTACCTTCCTTAATGAGTTTCAGATCGGCAATAATTTGTGGATCATCCATAACTTCTTCGTATACAACTTTCATTAATAATTCGTCGTCATCGATGCTGTTGGTATTATCTATCGTCAGGTTCTTACTATCATAATTGTTGTTGTTGTTATTTTCTTCTTCCATAGATTCCGATCTATTTCTCTTTTTAATATTCTTAGTATTGATATCAATGATGTCGCCCCCAACAACGACGTCGTCGTCGACGGTATTATCTTGGTCGGTATCGTTTTCTTTGATCTGCGGAAGTGGAACGATTTGAGGATGGATAATAATTGGCGGTGGTAATGGTAATGATATTTTATCTTCATTTTCGTTTTCGATTTTTTCCTCATGTTGCTGTTGCTGTTGCTGATCAGGATGGTGGTGGTGGTCGTCGTCTTCTCCTTCTTCATCGATTTCCGGTAGATGATCATCGGCATTTTCTTGAAATGCAATCTGTAGTGTCGGACCAGCTTGATCATGTTCATGATCATGTTCATGATCCTCCACGTCAACGTTCATGTCAACGTCGAGAGGATGATGGTGATCATCATGAGCATGATCAACGTCAGAAATCTGAAGAGTAGGACTACCAATCATTAATGATTGTTGATCTTCTTCTACTTCTACTTCTGCTTCTACTTCTACTTCTGCTACGTGTTGATGATGATCTTGATCTGCTAATGATAGATCTGGATCTTGATATAGAACATCATTACTTCCTCCATTTACAATGATAATTTCACCCTCCGCTGTCGATGTTTCTTCAGTTACAGATTGTACCAGTTCTTTACCGTTGTCCTCCTCCACATCATAATGGAGCTCATCGGTTATTTGAGGATCTTCCTGTTCTTGATCATCTTCGGGGAATTCTTCTACTTCTACTTCTTCCTTTTCCTCTTCCTGTTCAGCCTTTACTTGCACAGGTTCTTCTTCATTATTTGTGGTATCCACCATGATAGTTTTTCAGTCTTGTTGTTCTGCTTTTTCAAATAAATCAAAATGATATGTATTCAAAAATGGGATCACTAGTATCTGGAACAAAAAAATCAATGGCGGGTAACGTTAGGATAAAGAAACGAGGTATAGCAAAATACAAAAGAATTAGTATCAAAGATCAGATGAAAAAACCGAAGTTTTTATTACATGCTCGATTATCAATCGGGATGTACGAATGACGTAAATCAATCGGTATCTTTCTTGACTGATGGGTGGAGGTAGATAAAAGGATATGGTCTACAGTAGATGTCTACTCTCTCTCTATTATGGATTTACTTACCTTACTGGTTACTGAATGATGTATGTAATCGTAATTGAAATTTAAAAAAAGTTGGGTCACCTTCCTAATGCATTCAATAAGAGCATTGATTTATTTATGTTCAGTAATATGTTTATTAAAAACACAAGACAATAATGCGTGGACTGTTCAGTGTTACAATGGGATGCATCTGCGTTTTACAGGTGGTTTGACTTGCGCGAAAACTTTATTATGAGGAAGGGGAGATCCGAGATGTCGATTTCCACTCACAATATGTATATTATTAGTATCATATATAAGAAGATATATAACAACATATATGGAATAAAAATGATGACCCATTTTCTTTATTCTTTTTAGAGTGTGACTTTGACCAAGCATTGCTGACCATATTATTAACTTATTATTTAATTATAGTAGCTGCCTCTTCGGTCCTCAAAGCCTTAGAAAGACAGAAAGTCACCGGACTACCCGCCACTGTACTACACTACTACACTGTATTGATTAAAGTAACTCTTGGAGGGCACACAACCTCGGACGATTTCTGTGCTCATACCTATTCGATGGCAACAAGTGCACAGTCGAATTCGATGGCAATAATTACAGTTATAAGATAAGAATGCACTGTCGATCTGAAACAATGGCAATACAAACAATACATAGCATGGCCTAAACATAACTCCACCACTCAGTAGTTAATGATCATCTCAGGGATGTGGCAAAAAAAAAACCACCTAAAGGGGGAAAATCCCATGAACAATGTTGGTATAGAAACCCAATTTTGTGCTGTTGCAACAGCACTGATTGATTATGAATAGCCATTAACTAGCACCACCTAAATCGCGCCATGGCATCAAGTGTAAGCACTAGTTAAAGAACTAATCATATCAGAAACATCAATCATCTATACATACGAAATGTGTGTGGTCCATTCATCTTTGAATGGAGGCTGCGCCAAGACTGACAGGGTCATACTCCCCAGGTATCTTGCTACTACTTCTGTTCCTACATTACTGTAAAGGATAATCAAAAGAGGCTCACCTAGCTTGTATGTGGGTCTCCTTTTAACAGGATTCCTGTTATAAGGAATTTTGCAATATTTTACGCGTGTTAATAACACGCGTTAATTTGAAGAAGAAATTTTCAAAAATAAGATGAAAATCTTTGGAAGCTGATAATAATAAAAATACTAGTGCAAAAACGTACAAATTTGACGCATTCAAGAATCGAACCAACGTCCATATATTCGACCGCGGTGGGGCAATGCCAACTCGACCACATCAGTAGTTATGATGATTCGTATGAATATATACATATTTTGAGTATATATATTTTAAAAAAATCGCGCAGAAAACCACTTAGAATATTCCACACGCTTTTACACGTGCCGGGTTCAATTCCTGCACCTCTTCGCGAATTTTCCCAGAGGGCTCTTCCGATTTATTATTATTGCCCGATATTACGCTGTAGGTGCGGACCATACAAGGAACTTTTCGTGTATTTTCACTGAATAAGAAAGCACACGTTGTTGAACGGAGACGCGCTGTGTCTCAATAGGGGGGTATAGGTCCATTTTTTGAGGGAAATACACCCCCACAAAAATTGACCCCCAAAAGTGGCTCGCCACCGCGAGCCATAACAGGAATCCTGTTAACTACCATTCGGTCTTGTCGCCAGCCACGTACTTATTTGTTTCACTGCGCGCATGTGCGCGATCTGTAAGAGTGACCAAAGTACGGACTTAGTCCCAAGCTGGCTGTTTCCTCAGTCGTGCATGTAATCAATATGGTTTCACTGCGCGCATGTGCGCGATTCCCTGGAGTGACCGATATACAGACAGACCTTGAAAATGACGTCATCACTTCAATCTTCACCTGTGCGCATGTGCGCGATTCCCAGGATTGACGAAGTACTGACAGACCGGATGTGATACAAGAAAAATCCCTTGGTTCCGATGAACCGCACCTCCGCTGTCGTTGCCTCTGCTAACCTCTGTTTAACTCGTACTCCGTACCGAAATACAGGACGCTGTTACAAGCTAACAACCAACATTTTTCTCCTGTTCTTTCAACCATACTGCCCTACTAGTTGGTATCAAGACACACAGAGTTCACCAGTCAAAACGAGGGACCGGATAGAACTTTACTCGTCGTCGAAAAAACACCGTGTAAAATCACGGCGAAAACAACGCGACGAGGACAACCCTTTTTCAATTTTCCGCGCGCAGGATTGTGCTGAACATATTATTATATACTACTCTATGCATTGTTTTTACTTTCTATAGATTTTTTCAACATGTTGTGACAAAACATATATGATGTCATGTGTGTGGATTTATTATCCAACCAAATTTTAATTCAAAGGGAAGCTCACAAACCCACTGTATCCCCTGCCCCATATACCAATCATTTGATGCCTGTACTGTAAAGAAGACGGTAGAATCTTGTCATAGGGCACTGAAATATTAGTGTATTGTCTGTTGGAAGTCATAAGTGGTAGGTAGCAAAATACACAATACACTAATCTTGTCATTGTCAGAAACGATCTCTCCTATACCTACCAATTGTGTTTTGAAGTACCCTGCCCTGCCTGGAGTAGTGTCTTATCTTCACATCAGCCAATAGCAGGTAGGTGGAGCTACTGTTGCTCTCTCATTTTTGGTCCATACACACACACACACACACACACACACACAGCATTGCATTGATGCTGACACAATCAAGCTTTTTTGTAGATCTAATTCCAAGGATCCTGCCAGCCATATAAAGGAGGAACACTTTACTTATATTATAATGAAGCTAAGCTAAGCCAATCATGATTTAATGTCTTGCATCCAAAATGACAAGATCGCTCCAAACCTGGTTTGATAAAATACGGACCAGTCAGAATCACTTTTGAAAAGTACGCTTTTCACAAGTGAATACTTTTGAAAAGTACGCTTTTTACAAGTGAATGTTACAGAGCAAACGTGAGTCGTATTGGTCGAATGAGACGAGAGATATAATATTTGTAAGTATAGGGTTAGGGTTAGGAACCCAAAGAGAACACAAAGAACACAAAGAACACAGAGAACACATAGAGAACAGAAAGTTCCGATACGGTAGAGGTACCAAATTGGATCCAAAATAACTGAACAAGTGAAAGGAGCGCTAACAGTATTTATAAGAGATAGTATTCACCCAGCAACAGCAAGCTCCTTGATGTATCAGTTGTTCCCATACGTAACAAGAAACTAATTAGTAAAGAATATATATACGGAAATAATAAGTCAGTACTAGTCTATGAACGATTAGTGTGTACACCCTATAGGCTATTACGGAAGTAGGTCATCTTCGGAAGAGGATTAGGGTTCCAGTCTATTCCTCCTTTAGTATCTTCTATTAGTAATTTGCATAGATATTTCGAACTGATCCCCTCATCTAAAAGTATACCTTTCGCCAGGACTGCGAAAGATTTATCATGGTTGGTTCAAGTTCTGTTGCATTTTCACTCACTACCACAGCATAGTTTCACTTTGCTTGCTTGTCTTGCTTCCAAAATGACAAGGCATCATCACTTCAAACCTGGCTGGTCCAAGTTCTGTTGCATTTTCACTCACTACCACAACATTGTTTCACCTTTGCTTGCTGGTGCATGCATTTCGAGGGTACAATTATTATTATGGGGTACCAGGTAATCTCGTGGCAGGAGTTATTTTTTTGTTTTTCCATCCTTCGCTTCAGCTTGACACGATCGATTTACGTGAGCGAAGAAGTACCAATATGCGAACACTGTGGTGGTGCGTAAGTAGATCTGTAGGAAAAAGTATGTGTTTGTTATGCCCTACACCCAATTCGAAGAGGAACAAAGAAGAAGGAGAGTGACTGGGACACAAACGACTCTATCGGTACATCTTCTCAAGTCGTATTGTGTTGGTCACATGCATCAAACTTCAACAACCACGGCAGCAAATACTTTATCTCCAATCACTCACCATAATTTTTCATTCATACTCTATCCCATCACAATCAAATCAATGCAAAGATCAACTCAAAAAGAAAAAATGGGAATTATGATGATGTATAGTAATAGGATTCCTTTTCGAAGCGGTAATCGTAGACTTAGTCTTTCGAAGAATATGACAGGGACGACGACAACGACGTCTGCATCAATGATGATGTTATTGCTGACTCTTTCATTTGCGTTAGTATCCTCTACTATGGCACAAGACAACAACACGAATAACACCATTTCCCCCGAAATAGTTAGTTATAACGGTACTGATGATGCTGATGCTGCTACTGAAACTGAAATTGAAAATGATATTGATACCTACGACGGTACTGATTGGAAAGGTTATACGTTCTTAACATTCCGTTTTGGGATATTTGTTATGATAATATGTTTTCCATGTTATCGTGGATTAAGAATTTGGTATGAGGCAGGTGGTAGAATATTATTTCGTCGTAGTAATGATAATGTTAATGTTAATAATGAAAACAATGAGAATGGTGGTGTTACTAGTCCGAGGACTATTAGTAGTGGATATATTACTGGTTTACGATATCAACCAGCCGACATGGACCGGTGGTTAATGTTATCAGGTATGTATGCACATGATAATAATAATAATAATAATGGTGGTCATAACAATAATGGTGGTGGTGGTGTTGGTGGGGGTAATGGTACTCCTGCGAATAAAGCAAAACTTACCGAACAGGAAGTATCTGCTTTACCAGAAATTATATACAAAAGTAATGAGCACGAGAACTACGATGCTGATGACATCGAAACAAATAATGATGTCGACAGAAGAATTAACAACGGAGATAACGATGCAGAATCGGGGGTAAAAATACAAAACGAAATGAGAAATCATGGTAATGGCGATGATGATGACAATAACGATAACGATAACAACGCGACTATTATTGTTAATGATAATGATAATAACAATGACAATGATGATGGTACTAATGATGAAGAAGCACCAAATCGAAATCATCGTCAAAGAACTATTCATACGACAACCACAAATACATCATGTTCAATTTGTATTGATGAATTTGAAGATGGTGAAAAAATTAGACTGTTGCCATTATGTGGTCACGCGTATCATACCGAATGTATTCATCCATGGTTAACAGAACGACAGGGATGTTGTCCATATTGCAAAAGTCCTGTTATCTGTAGAGAGATAATAGAGGATGGTGGCGATGAATCAGACAACGAACGTCGTGAACGTCGTCAAGATGATGAACATCAAAATGATAATGACAATAATAATGATATTATAATAGAAAATCAGAATGATGATAATAATGATATGGTCGATGTCGATCTTGAGACTAATAATTATACTACCAACAACAACAACAACAGCAATTATAATAACAGCAATTTCTACGGTTTTGGAAATGCCATGTCCTCATCGCGATCTCCGCCGTAGCTCGAAGGGAAGGGAATCAGGTGGATTCATTGCCGTCGCGTCTGCAGTCTGTTCCTCCGCCTCCGTAGGAGGAATGTCCTGTCCGCTGTTAGTACTAAGGCTCTGCGGCAGGTGCAGTCAGTCATGTGCTCACCGATAGCTCCGCAAACTGCGACTATATGGAGACCAGAATAGAACAGAACAATAAAAGCAGACCAAGAAGGCCGTGGGACTATTATTAGGCAATTTGAGCACAATGCATGCATTCCAATATAAATATAGACCAGAGAGAGAAAAGAGAGAGAGTGAGAAAGTCGTTGCGTATGATGATCGAAATTGGTACTGGGTTCAGTCTGTGCTTATCCATTCAACACAATGGTGGTGTGCTGTATGTATTTTTTTGAAACAATTCCTGAAGCAAGAGTAGAGAAGGGAGGATACAAACTTGCACACATACATGTCCAAATTCGTCACTTGTTTAAAAGTAAATCTACGCTTGAGTGGATTGTGGATTCGGACGAAGTGATAGGTAGAGAGAGAGAGAGAGAGAGAAGAAGAAAAAGATACCCTTGCTAAGATCTACCATTCATCGCAAAGTGGAAAATACCACAATTTAAAAAGTAGGGACTATTGTGTAGTACACACAAGTACGCAGTTGCGAAATAATTTTCACTAAAGTTTGTAGGTTTTTCTTTCTCTCTTTCCTAATAGAGAGAATAAGAAAGGCGGGTTACCGAGGAAGTAATTCAAAGAAGACCCAATACGATGACAATGCCACAATAAAATATGCTTACTGTTTTCATTTGACGAAGATTCAATACGAATACAACACGCAGTACCACGGAATACAAATCACACGGATAATAATAATGAAAAATCTATATGTTATATAATATATTTCTCTTTTTAATCCTCATTTTGTTCTTAAATCTTTAATTCTTTTCTTCTGCCAAGATAGACAGACCATTTTTGTTTGCTTTTGTATATAATAATGCATCTTCACATCATCACTGTCACTATCCGATTTGATTTATGAGACTATTCTACCATCTCTTGCCTTTTTTTTATTCTCATTTGATGATGACTGTGTGTTGTTGTCATTGTTGCTGAAGGGTACAGAGATTCTTAGTTGGTGTCGTTGTCTGTGGTATTGTCAGTTTTGTCCTTCTCCTACATCTAATTGTTGCTGCAATCATAACAAAGCAGCAGTCAGATCTCTGAGCATTATATTATAAGGATATACAAACCATCCAAGTGGACTGAGTCATTCCATAGCAGCATCAGTAGAAGAAGAAGAAGAAGAAGAAGAAGAAGAAGAAGAAGAAGCAGAATCAGAAAATTCTTCCCTTATATGATCAATGATTATATCCCTGACTTTTCAAATGTCCAAATTTTCTACATGCACGCTGCGCTGAGATGCAGGTTTGCTAAATTCCTTAGATACATCCTCAATGTCTTGATGGGTGCCTCCCCAAAAGACAAAGCAGAGATTTACAGGTAGATGGTGCATTCCCAAGTCCAACAGCAAAATAAACTGCAGCATATCACTTCTGGCTGTAGACCAATTAATGTCTTAGTAACAGTGTGATGTTTTTAGTTTGAACGTCCTGGACTATTTATTTACTGCTAAAGAACATATTACTAACAATCTGGGATAATCAAGGATCATGGTGCTTGTCTCTATCTCTATTGACAAATGACATTAAGAAAAAATATTTGCATGGGGTTTGGATCATACAGTACTCTTCATACTGTTACACTTGATTGTGCACTAGTCATGTGGACTCCTATCCATATTCTTGCCTTTCTCACATCATTATTATTAAAAACACAAAGCAAGTAAATATTTAGTAATAATAGTATATTAGTATAACTCGGCAATGTTACCATTTGATAATGCAAAACTCAGAAGCACTCTCTTCTGATTTAATGGAATTGAGAATATCTAAGACATCAGTGGCAAGCTTATCAAAATACTCACTCTAATTCAACATATTCTTGAACCACACTTTCATAAAATTTAATTACCTCGCCGCCTCGCTCGTAACTAAGAAATAATTCTTTATCCATAAACACGTGTTGAGTTGCCGTAAACGGCTCTTTTAGCTCGCGGCGTTATGCATGTAAAGAATGGAAAAACGGCTTACATGAGAACTTCGAAACTGCCGATCGATGAAGTCACTCATTTTTTAAATCTTCACTCACCTCTCACATCACATCATTATTTGTTATTTATTTACAAACCTTCTCCTCCTATCCCTCGACTTCTGCAAAATTGAATTTGTGTTTACGATCAACACTTACTACAAAGACAAACAGATTATAGATTGGGAGAAAAACAATTGATATCGAAATCATCTACAGTACTAAATCGATCATTCTAATATTTGTACCTACCGCTGTTAGAAGATCTACTGTATCTTTTGTTAAATTGCTTTCTAGGATGACGGCTGAATGTATCATTCCATCCCGCTCGTGCTCTTCTCCTGATCTCGTTAGAAGCAATGATAATAATAAAAACAAAGGCAAAAGTGAGGAGGGCAAAGGGAAAGAATGTGACTTCGTTGTAACAAGATGTCGAGAAATTCTTGATTATTACGAAGTTGAATCCCAAAGAAATTATGATGATCAAGAACTGCTTATCCGACCGTCAAATAATGAGAGAAGATGGATGGTAGAACAACTTACACGAGATGAACAAGAGGTAGCAGCAGAATGCTCCTATGCGTACTGGTTCCTTTCCACACAACAATATCATCAACACCAACTTCAATATCAACATCAATCACCGAATAACAACACGACGATGTTCGTACCACCAATAACGGAATCGATACGTCGTGCGGCTGCTATGCAAGAGGCAGGACGACATTTAGCTGGTGCTGACTCTAAGGAAGAGGCATTAAAATTGCTACAGTCAACAATAAAATTTCATATGACTAACAAAACAACATTGTATCGCACCTGTATGAGTATGACGACAACGGAGACATCAGAAAAGAAAACCAATGATAAGGATAATACAATACTATTATTGAGTCAACAACGAAGACAAAATATCCACGATGAAATGAATCACTATCAAACAAATGTTGTTCGAGGGCATGATAAAGAAAATCGTGCTATACTATTTGCTTTTCCACGTCGTTCAAATTCATCAAACTTAAACACAGCAGTAGGAGAGGAAGAAGAAAGATTTCTAGATTCAGTTATGTATATATTAGAGCGCTCAAATGCCTGTTCTGAATTCATATCAATTGGTAAGCAAGATGAGATTATTGGTATATTGGATACAAAGCATAGTTCATGTCTATCTATCAAAACAATTAAAAACACATTGACTATATTACAAAAACATTATCCTGGACGATTAAAGCATTTTATTATATTAAATCCACCATATATAATTCGTGGAATATATAGAATGATTAAACCATTTATGGATCCAATTACTGCAAGTAAATTTATTATTTTGAATAACAACAATACAACAAGTGATAATACAAGTATTAACAAGAGAAACAAAGAACGGGGGGAGGCAACGAGCTCGAGCACGACAGAAGCAACGATAATATCAAATATCATTGATGATTCACAGGCAATGCCAGCATTATTACCAGGAAAAGGAAAACTTACGTCTGATGTCAATATAGATCGTTTCTTATATCATGTACCATATCATCAACTTTATGATGGTGTTGGTGATGACAACAACAATAATGATGAGGATAATAACATGAATGATGGATTAAAAGAATCACTGTCATCATCAACAACAACAACAACAATAACGATCAACTTATCATTGTCTGACGATTGTATCAGGAATAA
Organism: Fragilariopsis cylindrus CCMP1102; assembly: GCA_900095095.1. Lineage (NCBI taxonomy): Eukaryota > Bacillariophyta > Bacillariophyceae > Bacillariales > Bacillariaceae > Fragilariopsis > Fragilariopsis cylindrus. Next base: position 250,917 of record FMBT01000297.1, read on the forward strand.
CAATAATGTTATAGGAAGAAAGATTGAAAGTGGTCATCGTAGCGTCGTGACTGATTGTGGGGGTGGCAGCAGTCCCAAAAATATAGTCACTGTTCGATCACTCGCTACTGGACAAGTTATAATCAACAAAAACAGAAGAGCAGATTCATCCTCATCCTCAGTTCTGGTGAACATTATTCGTCCTACTATAACAGCAACATATACTTATTAGTCCTGCTAGCTAGTAGTAACATCACTACGATTAAAACTACAAATACTCGTCCTGCTGAGGCATCAACCATCGGCTAGCTACGGTACGATACGGTACGTAGACAAGAAGAAAAATCAACTAAATGGATTATTGTAACCAAGAACTGAGGTTTCTGCTAGAACCACTACACTGTACATGCAAAGAAATAATTAGATGATATTAGAATTAGCAAAATCCACGAGATAATATAAATTGAATGAATCAATCGTTATAGAATTAGTCTACACTATTTATCTGCAGTTGACCCATAGCTACTAGACGTAGTTGTTCTAATAAAAATAACTATAGTTGTGTTTCCTCCTTTACAAATTGCACCAGACCAATTCGGCTAATAAATGGCGAGTCAACTTTACCCCTACAGTACTACAAGTACCGTCGTTATTCCATTTCAATAATTATTACTACTGCGGAACATGATAATACTTATAAAACAAGTAGAGGATGCTGCTACTGATGCTGATGCTGCTGGTGGTGGTGGTGGTGGTGGTGGTGGTGGCGTTTCATTAATGGTGAGAATGAGATGATTATCGATCTTTGATCACCGGTCCCTCTCGTAGTAAGCTGTATATCGAATTCGGATCTTTGTCTGTCGATTTGTAGACACGATGGATAACATACGGCCAGATACTTAGACGAGTGCCATGACCATCGCTATTATTGCCATCTTCTAATAAATATCGTAATTCGCTTAGATTGATCATTGCCTGGTAATTAATAATGGATGAAACTTGTAGATAGTGTTCTATGCCACTGAATACATACAACTTAGGGAATGATTTCACCAGGCATACTGCCACGTTGTGATCGGTAGTTTCTGGAGATTTTAGGTTTCCAAATACTGGATTCTCTTGTATGTAAAGACATCGCAGATTTGATGTTATAGGACCATATCTTGTCTTCGTTAAATTTCTTGCTGACTTTCCAAGAGATTGTATACTTTGAATGTCATTCTGACTCAAAGAGAGACCACTTAGCCTAGTAAAAAATGGTTGGACAATATTGAAAATAACATAGCTTGCGTCTTCCTCGGTGAGGTTACATTTTGAGAAATTTAGGCAAAATAGTTTATCTTTGAATTTATCCCGGAAACTTTTATTTTGTAGCAATCCTTCCATGAAGATTCTGGCGGTTACTCTTGTATGACCGACAAAAGAGATAGCAATTAAATTTGGACAACACGAAGCTAGCCATGTAAGCATTGTTTTAACATTATCTTCGTTCCATGTACCACAATGTAAAGAAACTGTCTTTAGTCCCTCCAAGACGATCCCTTGTGGCAATTCGATAAGACCCTCACAATTATATAGCGTCAATGATTTCAAACATTGACAATTGGTTATCTCTGGTGGGATATGGGAGCAGCATGCCAGATAAAGAGTCTGTAATTGTAAGCACAATCCAATACGAGGAGATAAAGGAGCTGCAGTTTCTCGTAGTGGATCGTATTCATATGCCACTAATTCCGTGACCTCATTAAGGTCGTCATCAGTAATATCGCCCGCGTCCTCCGTTATTTCCCGCGTCAAATTCATCTCTGCATTTAGTATTCTTTCTGTCATGGCTGGTTGAGCCATTTTTGTTCTTGTTTTTGTTCTGTTCTGTTTTGTTTTGCTATTGCCTTCTTTTTATCGTCGTCGTCGTCGTTCGATAAGTGTCGACTGTTGCTTTATGTGTATTCAAATCTTTCTGTTCTGTGTCTCTTCGTTTAGCTAGAAAGTCTTTGACTGTGTCGCGATAGATACATTCTTGACTGTCAAAATGAATAATAATAAGTTAAAAGGTTTTTGAGTTGTTTGAAAGAACAATTAAAAGATTGACGACGAGGTTTGAAACGTGATTTGAAACGGTCGATGTCAAAAAAAAAGTTTTAATCGAATGATTCGTAATTCGTGTAGTAGGCCATCGGTACGTACTGTACATTCCGGTAAGAACATTTTTTACGCACAAAATTAGCACGTGACGTATAAAAGCTTCCGAGAATCCATCAATTTCTCGAAATGCCGACGTAAATAAATTTATCTGCTATTATTTCTATTACCGAACTCGGTAATAATTTGACTTGACGAAGATACAAGTTTAGAAAGTACTTACAGATTGAAATTCATTGCTGCTTTTTCGGCTCGCCAGGCATTAGATAACACCACAACCATGCTACCTGCTTCGACTCGCACCGCTGCTGCTGCTGGTGCTGCCGTCAATGGCGTTCTTCGTCGCACAGCTGCTACTACTTCAAGCACTACTACTACTTCGGCGCCAAGTTTTCCTAACAGCAGCAGTACTAAGATTAGTACAATAATTTTTGATGTTGATGATTGTTTATATGATGTATCCACAGGATTTACTGCACATAGGAATGGTGATATTATCTGGCAATATATGGTGGATCATTTACATTTTGATACTATTCAAGATGCTAAAAAGGTACGTGATAAATATTTTAAAATTTATCACAGTACAGCAAAAGCATTAACAGTGGCACAAGAAAATGGCGAAGTACCCGCTAGTGCACCAAAATTTGATGTGAAAGATATGTCACAATATTGGGTGGATCATCTGGATTATACAAAATTATTTACTGTCAATGACAGTACTACTATCGAAGATTCAAAACGATCTAAAGAAGAATTACATGATGCATTAATGAAATGTGATGCACGATTAGTCGCTTTTTCAAACGGGCCACGTGATTATGTACAAAAAGTTTTAATTACAATGGGATTGTGGGATTTATTTGGTAGTAATCGATACGATGAGAATACGAAGGATGATGGTAAGTTTGTATTCGGTGTTGATAATGTGTTACCCTATTGCAAACCTGAAAAAGAAGCTTTTGAAAAAATATTTGAGGTATTAAATAAGTATAATACAGGTACAGATTGTACACCTATTAATCCAGAGGAATGTATCATGATAGAAGATTCAATGAAGAATCTACGTGCAGCGAAAGCATTGGGAATGAAAACAATTCTAATTACAGGAATTAAAGAAGAGGGTAGAATCTTACCATGTGATGCACCTTTAGAAGATGATCCTGATGTTGATGTTAGTATGGCTACCATAGAGGAAATAACAACACGTTTACCTGGATTGTTTAATCAAAATCCTCCTGTATTTGAACCATGAAAACAAAGTAAAATAGAAAACATCTTAAAAAATTATAGTTAATTAAGTAAAACTTGCATCAAGTTGTTGTCATTATTTGTTTGTTTAACAGAACCGAATGCAAAACATGACTATAAACACACAACTATATATACTGCAACGCATTACAATTTCATACTGGTAGAGTCACACTATACTACTAGTAGAGTGTTAAATACTCAAAACTTATTATGTATGGACTTATTTGTATTAATTATCTCATTCTTGTTTTACTGTACTTCATTCGGCCATAATACTTTTTACAAGATCTTCTAATTCATCAAGTTCTTGTTCACCAGGATATAATTTACCTTTTATTTCCCATGTGGGATAACCAGGAACTTCTTTCGATTTACATAATTTTGTTTGTGAATTAGATCCATCTTTCGCACATTCCACATATTCAATATTAAATTTTGATGCTTCATCTCTATTGAAAACTTGTTTCCCAAACACTTCTTTCTGATCAAAACAATGACTACACCAATACGCGCCATACATTTTTGCATCCATTGTATTCAATGTTTTAGCTAAAGCCAATGCACGTTTTGATGACTCAGTGGTAATTTCAGGTGGTGAATAGATCTTCAAACCACCCTCATCGTCTTTGTTGCTGCGACTACTACCATTAATACTTGCCATCAGAGTACCAGTATCGAAACTATTGTTGTCGTTGTTAAACGTATTGAGACTACCCGTTCCAAATACTAAAACGGCTCCAATAATCGCTGAGAGGAACCCAGTAGCAACCGTTCCCGATCCGGTAGTCTTCCCTGATATCCCTTCTTCTGCTTCTTCTTCTTCCTTTTCTGGAAGACAACCACCAATTAAAGCTAAGTTAGCTAAAAGGATACTACAACAAGCTGAAAAGATACAATATGGACATTCTGTTTTTAGTACACCAAAAAGTAATGTCATCAGGAATATAGAGAATGTCCCCATTGTTGTTGTTAATGCTGTTAGTAGGATACGGTTCGTAGTATCATCATCGTCGTCATTTTCAGAAATAATTGGTTGTAAAGCTAAAAATCCGACTAAAATGTAGGATACTAATCCAAGAGAAGCTAATGGTACCTGATCCAAAAAAGGTAAATTTGAATAGGGTCCATTCAAAACTTGATCACAGGATGAATATCCAGCAGAAGAAGATTCCCCGCAAAACAATAACCCACCCCCATTATTTATTCCACCGAATAACTTAGCGTAGGTTAGATATCCTGTTTCTATCGCACCAAGACTTGCAATACCACCCATAATACGACGTAAATTAGGTGACCAAACTGCATTGTTGTTGTTGTTGCTATTATTAGAACTGTCATCATTGTCGCTACTGATGTCGTCATTAGAAAATGATATCTTTGTGAGTTGCTGCCTTATTTTTGTTGTTGTTGAACATGATGATGATTTTGAACATGATGATAATGAGGACGTTGTTATTGATCTCAGGAAATTTTTGTTATTATTGCTCGGTTTGATCTGATGATAAGAAGACAACGGTGGAGAAAAAGCCTCTGCGGTAGGAATCATTCCGTATGATAACGATGACGATGACAACGTTGTCGTCGTCAACATTAACATTAACATTAACATTAATGACACGAAGTAGTACTGTGAGGATTTCATCATTCTATTAGGTCTAGTTTGTTGTCTTCGTTGTCGTCTGGAACTGCTATTGCAACCACTTCTTCCTGCTTGACTGTGTTATTGTCTTGTCCTTTTCTTCTGCTTCTTTCTGCACCTTCTTTATATCTAATGTGTGTCAAAAACAAATTTTGTTCTTGTCTTCTTTAGTGAGAGATGTTGTTTTTATGACGATGTTACACGTGTCGAAGGTGGATAGGCAGGTTGTAGCGCGCGTTACGAACCACGAGATACGTCACAGAACGCGTCGATTCTAACACTAGTTAACACTAACTCTAATAGAAAAATGCAGATAGAATTTTTGATCAATATAGCTACCTCGAAGTATATAAGTCAATTTAATTTAATTTAATTTAATTTAGTTTAGTTTAGTTTAGTTTAGTTTAGTTTAGTTTAGTAACAGCATTTTGTTTCATCTACTGAGCAATCTTTTGCTACGTGTCCAAGTTGTAGACATGCATGACAATAATCATGATCAAAAAGACAAACGGCAGTGGCAGCGGTATTGGTATTGGTATTGGCATCAGGAACAGTTTTGGTGGTGCTTTGTTTTTGTTGTTGTTGTTGTACTGTATCACCAGTGTTATTCTTTTCATTGGTGCTGCTGATGATAGTCTTCTTGTTGTTGCTGTTGCTGTTGTTGTATAATTTGCATCCGTCACGATGGTAATTATGATAACGACAAATAGGTGTTTTGTGATCCTTTGGTGACAAGACTAAAGGAGCTTTTAATGGATGTTTGAAACGATTACGTAGTAATAAGACCTTTTCTTCTTCTTTTCCTTCTTTATTGAAAGAATTTCGTCGTAACCATTCAGTACCATTCGTTATTAATCCCGTAGAAGAATCTACACGTACACCACTATTATTGCTGTTATTGTTATTGTTATTGTTGCTATTCCTCTTATGACTGGAGTCGTCGTCATCATCATCATTATCATCAGCATTACATTCGGAAAGTAAAGCTCGAACAAGGGCTCGACTTTTCACGATTATCAGTCGAAGTTTGTTTTTGTTTCTTGATCCTTCTCCGCCTTCTTCTCCTCCTCCTCCACCTCCTTCTCCAAATGTCTTTAGAACCCATGATAAAGTTTGAAGAACAGGTTCATATTCACGATTACCACCAATATCAATTAATACAGTGGTTGGTGAACTATAAGGAAATTGCAATGCTTCTCTTAAAGCCTTTTGTGGTTCGGATAGTACATCTATCTTAATTATTTTCGTATGATAGTGAGACGGTGATTGTTGTTGTTGTTGTTGTTGTTTCTGAAGTTTTTCTGTACATGTATTGATCATTTCTTGTGAATTATCCATCCCTATCCACGATGACGATGATTGTGATATTATTGTCGATGACGATGATGCTATAGTATTAGTACTTGTACTAGAATCATCCTTATCTTCGTTTAATTTGCCTTGATCATGCTGGTATTGATATTGATATTGATATTGTTGATTCTTCCAAATAAGTTGTGATAGTTCTCCAGTAGAACATCCAATTTCTAGTACACGCTCATTCGTCATTTTAATTTTAAGCTGATCATCATTATTATAATTACTATTACTATGCTGAACGTGTAGTTGAAATCGAACCAATTGACGAAATGGAATGGTTTCTTCCACAAGAATGATAGAACACCTGCTACTACTGTTCATGTCATTCTTATTATCATCGTCATCGTCATAGGACGGTGATGATAACAGTGATGGTGGTAACGATGATTGCAACGATGATGAAGAAAAATCTGGTTGAAGATATTTACGTTGTTCTTTTAAAGAAAAGACTTTAATGAGACTACTATCATTATTGTTGTTGTTGTTGTTACTGTTCCCATCGTTGCTATTGCTATTGCTATTGCTATTGTTATTGCTATTACTATTGCTATTGTTGTTATTGTTATTGTTGTTGTTGATGATGATGCCACTATTCCAATTTCGTCGACGGACATGAACTAAAGTCCTCTTTCGTTGTTTCCTTTCATTTGTGTTGTCATACTCATTCTCATTCTCATTCTCATTCTCGTTGTCATTCTCATCAGTAGTGATCCGAACCACTGTCCCCGCAACTGGTACACGATAGTTGTTGTTGGTGATTATAGTAGCAGAAGTTGTTGTCTGCTCCGTCGTCATCGTCGTCATTGTCGACTGCAATTTTTGCCTTTTGTTGTTATTCATTACTGAATTCTGTACTTCTTCTTCTACTTCTCCGTCCACCATCGTTACTCGTTCTTGTTGTTGTTGTAGTTGTTGCTGTTGAATTTTCTTTTGATATTGCTGTTGTTCTTGTAATGGAATCATCATCAATACATTATCACCTACTTTGTACGGATATGTGTATTGATTATTCTGATACTGATAACTTTGTTTTTGTTGCCATATTTTCTTTTCCTGTTCCTTTTCCTCAGCATTTGATTTTGATTTTGGTTTTGATTCTGGTTTGTCTTGCTCTTGTGCCTTATTTTCATCGTTATTGGCATTGCTATTGCTATTGATACTCCGATCTTCCTTCTTCTTCTTCTTCTTCCTCCTTGTTTTTGCTGTTAGTTTACGTTGTTGTTGAGAGGCAGGAGGGGGGTATATTCTCCAACAATATCGAGACGACGGCAACAACGACGACGACGACGACGATGAAACTGTAGACATGACCGTAGTACGCTTCAAGACTTCGTTCTATCGTTTGCCTCTGTTGTTTAAATAGTACTGCTTTTATTACTACTACATCTAATAGTACTCGTTGTTAGTTCTAAAGGCTCTACTCCCAATCTACAAATTTCCTGAAATAGTGTACGTAAATTGAAGCAAAAAAAATGTGTGAAGGAGAACAATGTTTTAATTTAGTCGTGGACCCGAAATGAAACAAATGCAGTCGTGCATCGTACTTGCTAGAACTTCCCCTTTTGATACTTCGTATTTACCATAACTCTCTCTCTTTCAACGGAAGATCGACCACCATATTATACACTAGAACTCATACTATGCAAAACTTTACTCTGGATGTGAAGAGGTTGTTTAGGCTTTCTCCTTTCTTGCTTGTATCACCAACCACACTGAATGAGTGTCGCATGCATATCTACGTAGTAGGACATAAGAGCACATGCAATGAGCATGCGCACAGCTACAGTATGCAATAATTGTACCACTGAGAAAAAATCATAAATAAGAACATATCGTAATATTACGAGTACAGCTACTTGACGTAGATAGCCTAACGTAAACGAATTTGCAGAGGGAGTTACAAAACATAAACGATCAAAAAGGAAAGGAAAGGAAACTCAAACAAGCATTTCATATTTTTCTCATATTATTTCGTTCATACGGTAGTACATTCATTTCCTTTCGTAGTTCATCACCTTCAACTTTTTTTCCAATATGTCATCTTCGTCCATTCCGGAAAAACCCATTCTCGACCAGTACGAGGAGAGCGATTGGAAGGAACTACCACAATGGATTCGTGAAGCTGCATCGGTAAGTTATATGTAGACTTACTTGTATAAATTGTACAAAAAATTGAATGATTATAATAGTATTATCATATTAGTATCCACCAATAAAAGCAAGAACTCACTCTGTCTCTCTATTGATACACCTTATTTCCTCTTTCGACTCATAATAGGTACTAGGATACACGAAAAAATTATGGGACAAAGATAAAGAACCATCCACTTGTCAAAAAGATTGGAGTAATTTAAGTATTCCCGAACAACAGGCAGCGACGAGGTTAGGTTACAATGCGAATCTTTGGGATGGTGATAGTAGTGATAGTGATAGTTGCAGTGAGAGTGATGGCGATGACGATGGTGAGATGTTATCGCCCAAAACAACAACAGCAACAACAACAGGAAAGAAATTATATTGCATCCAATTATACACGGAAACGCATGATTATAAACTCCAAATACGAGAAGGTATGGGTATTTCAATGCACGCCAATCGTAGTATGGGAAAGGATGAAATTATCATGACATCACCGACCGGTCCATCCAATCATCAGACACTGTTGCAAGCTTCTTCTTCTTCTTCTTCGCTATTATCTCCGGAACGAACAGCTTTTGCACAACGATTTGTGGAATGGCAAAAATTATATGGACGCATGGATCGTCCGGGTGCGAGCGGCTATAAGTTGTCTTTTACTTTGGATGATTTTTCGTACGTTCCGGATCATCATCGAATAGAGGATCATATTTTACCAACAGAAAGTAATCCATCTTATCACATGGAACTATACGAAAACGATGTTGTCATTGTGGAGTTTATCCCCCCCAATAATAATGATAGCGATAGCAATAGCGGCGACAATACTACTTCGTCATCGTCATCGTCGTCCTTGCCACCGGAAAGAAGATTTGAAATTTTAGATTTTGATGAAGCTTTAGTCGAGGATTGCGAAGAAAACTATGACCCAAAAATAATGAAGCGCCCCACGTCTCTTTGTGGTTGCGAAACAAGATGTTTAGAGGTAAGAAAGATCATCACGCAGTTAGTTTTTAATAAGGAAAACATGTTGATAATAAATAAGACTTTGTCAAATATCAAATAGTATCATCCCTTAAATACATACAACATGTTGTAATATGCTTATCTTCTATTTTTCTACGTCTTACAAACAGGTTCCAGGGCATTTCAATAACCACGCCTGTGGATCATCTGCAACGGCATATGATACTGTTCGATTGGCAGATGATTGTTCGTCTTCCTGTCCATTAGTGGCACCAGCTCAACCGTCTTGGGTTCAGGAAGAGTTACAATCCAAGTGTGAGTTTCCTGATATACCAAACATGATGACGACTCATCGAGCACTTGTACCCGGTGATGAGATAACAACAAATTATATCTTGTGGCATTGGTCGAATGACGATTATATTCCCAATAGTCCAGTAACTGTAACTCCAACAGATTTCTTCGATGAATGGGAGTGGGAAGAATTGCCATCAAAAATTGTTAAGGCAGCTAAGATTTTAGGATATACTCAAACAATATGGGAGGAGGATAGAGAAGTTGATATATCTGCCTTCGAAAAGGACTGGAAGGAACTAACTTCCAAAGAACGGGATGCTGCTAAAGTCCTCGGCTATACAGATAATTCGTGGAATGAAACTGAAGAAGAAGAAAAAGAAGAATCACCATCACCTGCTGTTGTAAGTCATCATGAGGATGACATGCTGATAGATGATATGGATTGGGGTGAATTGACAGATGAACAAAGGAAGGCTGCATTGGCGCTAGGATATAATGAAGTTAATTGGGATGCAGATGATGAAGAAGACATTCCCTTATCAGACTTATATTGGTGCCAACTTACACCTGAACAACAAACATCTGCTGCCACCATCGGATACAATCAGCTTAATTGGGATTCGAGTGGTGCGGAAGAACCATGGTTTTACTGTCGTTGTGGTGACGACAAGTGTCATTCTGCAGATGGATTTCGTGGACTGAAATATTTACCAGTAGAGGAACAAAAACGTCTGTATTGGGTGGTTGAACCTTATGTACAACATCAAATCGCATGGAAGTTATATCAACTCGAACAAGAAAAGGAGGGTATCTAGTTCGAGCGTGCCTAGCTAAGCTAAGCTATTACTCTCTACTAGTCGCGACTACAGTGCAGTAGAGTGAGCAAGGACTTCATTCGATTCTATTGATGTAGGACGTGACAATGAAATCATCCTCTGATGTCTGCTTTCCATTCGTGTAATAGTTAACATTAAATAAATTATTATTAGATTTTCTATAATCTCTAGCATCGATAGTATTGATGTCGCTGTTGTTGTCATAAATACCTTCCTCTTATTTTGAAGGGATTTTGCCAGTGTCGTATTAAAAACAAAACCAATGAAGATATCATTTGATTATACTACTAGTATGTCCTCCTATGCTGCTATTGCAATTCTACCGGCAAATCTATTTTGGATTTTTTCGTTTGTTAGGAGGATTGTTATTATAATGAATATTTTGTGAACAGTGGATCGCACACAAGTAATAATTTTACATTACAAATTGTAAACATGTCGAGATATCTTTCATCTCTCTCTCTCTCACTTGTTCTTCTGTCAATTGTGACTGTTTGTTTGTCTGTGCACTCTATACGTGTCATATCGTTTCTCTATCGTGACCTTCAGTCGTGGCGTCATTGTTATTGTTATTGTCGCTGTTGTCGTTGCTGTCACTCTCGTTGTCGTTATCGCTGCTGCTGCTACTGCTGTTAACGGTACTACTAGAAGCAGTATTAGTGTCCAACACGGCCGTCTTACATAATGGGCAACATCCCTGACGATCCTTCAACCAGGGTAAGATACAATCTGTGTGGAATCCATGTCCACATAATGGCAATAGACGAACTTTTTCACCTTCTTCAAATTCATCAATACAAATAGAACAAGTGGTACATGTCGTGGCGGTAAACGATCGAAGCATCCGTTGCGTGTTAAATGACAAAGGCTGAGATATTTCCGCTGGTTGTTCTTCGTCAGGTAGCACAGCTTCTTCTGTAACAGAGGAAAACGCACTATGAACAGTAGTTGCGGTGGTAGAAGAACGAATTGATGTATTGCTCTGCGAATTGGCGGTAGGAAGTGAGATAGCGGATGGCTGTTCGATTTTGGACAATGGTGTCGACGAGCAATCGACTATTCTTGAATCTTCCTCTGTAGTCGATTGCTGCTCCACAACGGTTTTTTGACTTGGAAGGACTTCATCAACGTTGCTGCTTTTATCATCATCGTTGGCGTTGATATCCTTCTTATCATCATTGTTTTTCTCTGAATCGTGATTATTACTATTCGCATCGTCAACGTCAACGTCAACGTCCTCGTCCTTGTCATCATCATCATCATCATCGTCATCGTTATCAGTGCTATCTTCTTCTTCCTCTATTACCGTTACTAATAGATCATCATCATTGTTATCATCATTATCATCATCGTCGTAGTATGGTTTTTTATATATTATTTCGGGTAATCCTAGTACCTGTTGTCTTGTTAATCGATCATGGACAGGTTCTCCCTCAGATGGTTCGTATATACCAAACCAATTATCCATTGGGGGTATGTATTGCAGTCCAACAATTGGATTGCCATTTCCATCTCCACCAATTCCTTCACGTCGTCGAAATCGTACCCGACCACCACCAGCCCACCATAGATACGCAGCTCTTATACATGGTGAAACCATTAATAGACCAAATAATACAAATCTGAAATAATAAAATGAACCAGGTGCATCATCACCGTATGAGTCAGTATATGGACGTCCACCATTATTACCAGTACCATTATTGGTATCTTCTCCAACAACATTATCACTATCATTATCATTATTATTATTACTACCACCACTACTCGGCCGGGAAAATTCATTACTATTACCGTAACCACCCGTAGGTCGGTAATAACCCGAATTGCCATCGCTACTACTGGATCCTGATCCAGCTTTTTCTAATTTTATAGGTAATCGCCATTGTTTATTACCAGGTTTTGTAAAATCAGGATTAATTGCGTTTGCACCACCATCACCACCAGACTCTACTAAACGAGTCATAAGTTTTAATATCTCTATACCAGTATTATAACTAATAGAAACAAATACAATTGAATTATTATCCATTAATTCTTTTATCAATTGGTTTTTCAAAGATTTCTTCTTCTTGTAGTTTTCTTTTCTTTTCTCACTTCTTTCTCCTTCCTTTTGTTGTTGTAACATTTTCCGTCTTTTTCGTTTCCGTACCGATAAGTAATCATCTAAACTACTATCGTCATCTTTGTCTTCTCCAAATTCAATATCATCAATATCTTCATCATCAAAATCATCAAAACCATCATCATTAATGATAATGGTACCATTTTCATCAAATCCAGTAATAATATCATCGGTCGTTGATGTCCCAGTACTATTAGTACTATTATTGTTGAACGATGGTGATGGGGACAATGCTGATGATATTGTTGTTGGTAAATCTGTTGTTGTTGGTAACCATGTTGTTGTTGGTAACCATGTCGTTGGTAAATAGGTTGGTGAGAATACTCCTGCAGTAGGTCCCTTTGTAGGTGCTTGAGTAGGTGCTTGAGTAGGTGCTTGAGTCGGTGGTGGCGGTGATTTTTCTTCCCCTCCTTCCAGAGCAAGAGACAACGTAACAATTTTATCAAATGAATCATTATTATTTGGATCATTATTATTATAAAATATGACATATTTTAACTCATCAGCTATTGTTTGTTGTAACTGTAATGCATTCTTTGCTTTTGTTACTATATCACACCCACCACCTAATTCCACTAATAAAGCAATTGGTCCGTCTGGAAATTCTACTATCTTCTTATCTTTCTCTACTCCTGAGGGAACCCAGTACGGCTCTCTGGCGAGATAACTCGTGACCTCGTTGCTCTCCAGCTCCTCTTCGTATCCGTCCCTATTGTATTTTATTTTGTATAATTTAGACTTGGTATCGTAAGAACTGACTACCCCGTAGTATGTTTTCCCATCAATTTGTTTAATTATCGGCGTTCCAAGTGCATGCAAATAAGTATCAATGGAACATAAATTTTTATATTTGATTGATGGTTTTGTTAATATAGCTGTATACTCAAAACGTTTATAATCAATTGTATGACCAAAATTAGTTGCAATTTCAGCACGGTATGTAAATGAATCATCCAAATCAAATATTGTTAATGATGCCTTTGTTTCACGTTGATTTTGATTTTGACGATCACGTTCATCATCACGACTACTATCACTGTCACCGCGTTGTTGTTCATCACCATCACGATTGTCGTCGACCAAGTTAATTCCATTTGAATTTGAATTTGAATTTAAATTGCTTCCTCTATTTTCAAACATTTTATCTCTATAATTATTATTATCATTAGTAGAAAAATATCCAGTATTAGTCGGAGCAGCTGAAACAAAAATAACTGCACTAACAACGTAGTAGTAGTAAATAAGAAAACAGGATATCATATTTTTTCGTAATGACAACGACAACGACAACAACGATGATGACCGTCGTCGCCTTCTTGTTCCTCTGTCAATAACATATATTTCAGTACTACCACTACACCTTTTCTTCTCAATGCATCTTCGTGTTCGTTGTTGTTGTTGTTGTTGTTCTTCTTTGTTTTTAAGAACTAATTGATGTCTTCTACTGATCATTGTGTTGCTTGATAAAACTTCTTTCCTCAAAAATAATAACGTCGTCGTTGTAGTTGTAGTTGTAATTGTAATTGTAGTCGTCGTACCAAGCATCAATACTACTGATGATAGCTACTGTTATGTTCTCTTCTTTTCTGACACTGTCACGTACTGTACCGTGTAGTACTTTATGAGAGTACAGTAGTTTTATCTTGACGAAAGATTGTGTCGTAGTTTGAAGTTATTTGTTAACGTTATACCGTGAATTGCGAACTGAACTGCGACTACAGTAGTAATTCAAATTACATTACAGTATGCATGCCCTACCTCATCGCGTTGACTGACTCGACTCCTCACTCAACTAAGCCTTTTCTATTTTAAAACGCTGCCTAAATCAACAAATTGCGCGCTTGCTATACACTATCATACGTATGAACATCATAGTAGCTATAGTACTACTACTTGTAGTAGCAAGACCTCTAGCTACTGGCTCAATAAAGACGGCTGAAGCAAGGACCTGCATTTTCGTTCAGAGAAACGCTAAATGAATGAATCATAAAAATAATGCACTTATGATAAAAAATATATGGCCTTATATTGCCGATATTATCTTGTTTTTCTACTCTAGAGAGAGCAGTAACGGTTCTAGCTTGTTTGGATCTTCGTCTGCAATAGATTGATTTCGACAAAAATGTTTGAAGAGTTCAGATCGCCCCCTTTTGACCATAATATTATCCAACCGAAGATATTGATACCAGTTGCTTTCCAAGCTATCGAAACATAAGAGACCATGCTTAAACAAACAATAGTACCACTGGTAATACTACTGATGCTGCAGCAGCATCACGTGGTGCTTTCAGACCAGTCGGAGTCATGTAATAGTGGGACTTCAACGTCGATGCAATGTCAACAGGAAGAGACGACCACCAAGATCCGTCTGGGTCTTGAATGGTTCGTGAATCCCGATCACCTTCCTCTGATCGTTGCCAAGAAACATGGTATATTCGACCAATTCAACCTTGATGTTGAACTTGTCGAACCAGCGGATCACTGGGAGGCCGAGGAGGAAATCATCGAAGGACGATTGGATGTCGCGGTGACGGAGCCGCTTCACTTAGCCCAGGATGCAGCGAGAGGGAAGCCCGTATTGGGATTTTCACGGTTCCTGCACACGGATGGTGGCGTCATGTTCGATACAAGCAAATCAGGCATAGAAAGGCCGAGCGATATGTGTGGAAAAACGATTTCCTATCCCGGTTCACCAGGACCGGGCGGTCCAGCGATTGTTCAGACAATGGTAAAGGCAGATGGTAAAATGGATTGCGACATCGAATCGTATGGGAAATATAATGGTAGTTTCTACCATACGGACGCACTCGAATCAGGGAAGGCCGATCTAGCAACTCTTATATTCTGGAACTTCGAGATTCCCGAAGCGAAGGCTCGTGGGATGACCGACGTCGGCTTCTTCTCTCTCAAGGAATGGGGCGTTCCGGACTTTTGTCAACTCGTCCTCATGACTACTCCGGAACGGTTCGAAGAACTGAAGGTCCCCTTTCGTCGGCTAGTCCTCGCAATGCGGCGAGCTACCGGGATCATCCACCAGCGACCGGACTTGGCAAGAAAATAATATAAGGAATTTGTCGGTGGCGGCGACGACGTGGACGAAGACAAAATCAAACAGGAAGTTATGGAGGCAACTATGACGGCGACGTTGCCTGCCTTTCCCAACGACAATAGTATGTCGAGCGATTACTACGATAGACTTATGGATTGGCTTATTGAGACCGAACAGGTAGAGAAGGAAGCGGCATCAAAAGTTACCGTTGATACGTACTGGACGAATGCTGTTGCCTGGTAGATTTAGAACGAGGCACAGAAGATCTTTATGCCAAATGCATGATGGATTCATTACACAACCCCTTGATGTATAAAAGATTACTTATAATTATAAATAATTTATGTCACGTTATCGCGGACCACGATTAAGAATTATTAGACGTTTAGGAAAAGGAGTTGTATTATACCAGGTTTAACAGCAAAAACCTCAATCAAAGAGCACCCTCCTGGCAAACCTCGAGCTGCGGATAATAAAGGACAAAAAGAAACTGAATATGGGATTCGTTTAACTGAAAAACAAAAACTAAAATTCAATTATGGATTAACTTGAACATCAGTTATTCAGATATGTAAAAGAAGCACGTCGAAGAAAAGGCGTAACAGGCTTAATTTTACTTCAATTGTTAGAGATGCGATTAGAGACTCTTTGTTTTACATTAGGATTTGCAAAACGTATTGCGCAAGCTCGTCAATTAGTAAACCACGGTCATATTACAGTGAATTAAAAAAGTAATCAACCTCATCGCGTTGACTGACTCCTCACTCAACGAAGCCTTTTCTATTTCTTTCGCCCCAAAACGCTGATTAAATCAACAAATTGCGCACTTGCTAGTAGCTAGCTAACTTAATTTAACTCGCTAGCTAGCTAGCTACTGTAGACTACGGTACTACGAATAGTCATGTGTTGAAGAATCAATCTCAATAATAATCAACATAAAATAAAACAGCTATCAGAACAGAATCTGGATAAAATCCTCACTCTGGCTGAGCAGAGTTGGGTTAGTACTAAGTATTTATTTGTTGCACTCTAGTCATATCTTGGCATGCTGAAATTTTCCTCTATAGTATATTAGTATGATATGGCATAGGTCCTAGTAGCTGAATAATAATAATAATATTAGATGAAGGTGTTATATAATTATATAGGTCCTACACCACATTACATATATTCCCTGTCCTATATAGCTCCATTAGAATGGTACCATACTGTACTTGATGAAACAAACAAAGAGTATGATTACAGTAGGCTGATGATACAATGCATGAATCTTGAGTACCGCCACCGGCTTACGGGACTGATAAATTTTGATCACGTGCTATCGAATGGCCCTGTGTAGAGACATAATTCAAAAAGTCTTTTGTAAAATAATCAAGTTTATGTGTCTCAGATTTCGAAAATCTGAAATCTAAATGCATTAATGCATTCGATCCTGCCATCGAATAAGTTACTATTACTGCTACAGTACTGCTCAGAACAACCAAAATCACACTATTTCTTCGGGTTATCTTCACAACACGCCGAACATAATATCCTACGCCATAGACATTGCTTACCTCCCTCATTAGATTCAATACATTACACAAACAAACTCATAAAGTAAGATAAAATAATAACTCTAAAAAATCATGTCGTCGACGTCCGAGGAGAAGAAGAAGAAGAAGGAACAAGCTAATTTGAATGCATCAATTACATCCGAAAATGGTGATTGGCAACACTCTTGTCATGAGAATGATTCCAAGTCTAAATATGGTACATCAAATACACGTAATGCTATTGGATATGGTGCCACTCCAGTCAAGCCACATTGGCCACGATCCGCGAAAGTGGCATTAAATTTTGTGATTAATTATGAAGAGGGTGGTGAAATGTGTACATTGCATGGCGATGCAGCATCGGAATGTTTATTGTCGGATAATGGACCAAGTACTCAACCATACCGTAAGTTTAAAATTTTGTAACTTGAATAAATTGAATTGACTTGACTTGACTTGACTTGACTTTACAGAATAAATATTTCAATATCAATATCAATCAATATATCTCCTCATCCTCACAAAATATGTGTTGTTTTCGCCCCCACCCCTTTCCCAAATTCTTTATTATTTACATTCCGAACTTACTCTTTAAATTCAATTTAAAAAAAGAAAATGAACGTAATTTAAATGTAGAAAGTATGTACGATTATGGTTCACGATGTGGATTTTGGAGATTACATCGATTATTTACATCACGAAAAATTCCAGTTACGGTATGGGCTGTTGGTATGGCATTAGAAAGGAATATGGAAGTTGTGGGTGCCATTAAACAACAAGAAGATTGGGAGGTATCCTCACATGGGTATCGATGGTGGGATTATCGAAATATTGATGAAAATATTGAAAGAGAACATATTCAACGATCCATTGAAATACATCAAAATTTATTTGGTAAAAAACCGGCTGGATTATATCAAGGTAAACCAAGTATAAATACACGTCGATTAGCAGTTGAAACTGGTGGATTCTTATATGATTCTGATGCATACAATGATGATTTGCCATATTTCACATTTGATTATGGTGGTGAAGAGAAGAAACCACATTTAATTATACCATATTCACTTGTTGAAAATGATATGCTATATACGGCACCAAATGGATGGTCGAAACCAGATGATTTTCTTAATCATTTAAAAAGAACATTAGAGTAAGTTTGTTGTTGTAACGTACACATTTCTATGTTTGTGTGAGAATAATTATTTTCTAATAAAATGTCATTTTCCTCCTTTCACACATACTGTAATAACAGTTATTTAGTTTTGGAGGGACGTGCCGGTCAACCAAAAATGATGTCTGTTGGATTACATTGTCGTTTATCACGACCTGGACGTGTTGCTGCATTAGCAGAATTTGCTGATTACGCAAAAAGTTATGGACGTGAAGTTTGGATAACAACACGTGAAGATATTGCTAATCATTGGTATGAAAATCACTTACCACGTGGTTGTGGCAATCCGATTGTTCCTGGTGAAAATGGTATTGCTAATTATAGTAGCTATGGTGGTAATAGCTATGCTAGTAGTGGCAATGGTAGTGGTAGACGAGATTCCGAATCATCGTCCACTTCACCAACGGAAGCAACGTCGTCTTCTTCAAGATTTTCATTTCTGGGTAATTTAAAAGCACCAAGAAATTCACAAGAATATAAAGATTCATTGAAGGCTACTACTAAACCAACATCGGAGGATATTGCTGAGGAAGAGGATGTTATCTAAAAAAAGTCTAGAATTTGAAAAAAGCTGCTTCGTGTACGTGACAAAAAGTAATCAAATCTTATATACAGTATGTAAGAATAAAGTATTCGAACGAAGGAGAAGTTGCCATAGAAATGAATTAGTTTCAATTTGTGTTTTGAGTATGCCTACTAATAGAGAGCAATAGGGTGGATTAATATATATTCTTTAAAAAGTGCCCATAGTAATACCTTTTAATCTTGGGATACTTCTATACATATTTGTGTGTTTCTCTATTATTCTTCCGCTGTAGCTAGTTATACTATTGTAGTGTTGATGTCCTTGATTTTACGAGAGATCATACTTGTCTACTACTGTATACAGAGGAGCAGTCGACGTCAAGTGTACGTAGATAGTAAATCATCTTTCACTTATCCGTGACGGCACAATCATGTGGGTGGTGGTGGTGATACATGATCGGCATTAGTCTCCGAAGCCATATAAATGTCGCCACTTTCATTTGCAACAACTTTGCGTTTTGATGGATTATTCATTTTTGCGTCATCGCCGTCGTCCATGTTTTCTTTGTTACTAACCGAAAATAACCGACTGATAAGTGAAGGTTTTACTCCACGAGTTAAGTAATGAATTCCTGATATACTCTTCTCTTTTCGTTTATATGACGATGATTTGTAGATATGACCAGATTTTTTGTATGCCCTTTCCAGGCCAAAGTGAAAGCGGAACCGTGTTTCGAATGTCGCTACCACAGCCTTTTTCCACAAAACTACGTCTTGCTTGATTAATCCTCAATGCATACTCAATATCGGATATGTACGTATATCCTAAGCGATCCTCTGTGCTCAACATTACTGGAGTTCTGATTGAATACTTTGAGCTTCCAACCAAGAACACCGTTCTCCATCGCATTAAAAAGAAGGAAGTGCTTGGTTCACGGAACTCCAATCTGATCGTTTAGGTACCATCAATTTCCAGAAGAAAAAAAGGAATTGTGGATCTACCACGATAGACGAAAAAGGAAGATGATGTCCAGGAAGGTAGTAAGAAGAGGGCGAGAACCTAAGCTCGTAATTTGAAAAACATTCCTTGCGCTAAGGTTGTTTGAATGGCCGAATACACGTATAGGCCCTTCATATTTCTTCTTGGTCCAAAAATTTGATTTCAGAAAACAATAGCCACGAGTTCAAGTAATACAGTACTACGCGTTTGTCTTCTGTTTTGAATAACATGAAGTATAGTATATCAATGCTGACCGTAACTATAGACATATCCCAAAATAATATGATATACCATAAGATATAAAAAATCTCATTTAGATATTTTATTTGTGGTTTACTATGATTTATTTTAGTCAGACACATGCATAACGTGCTCTTTTCTTCTCAGGAAACTCAAGAAGAAAATGTCATATCTTTTCCTGGTATTATCGGTGTAATAATCTCGATCTTATCATCATAATCATTACTATTATTACTGGAACGAAGTTTTCTTTCAAAATCATTGGATGATCCAATAGATTGTATTATAGGTGTAATGAACCCTATTGTATCGACATCACCATTCTGCATAGGTATCACATACTTTGGTTTTAATATATCCACTAACCGTATTGCATCATTTGGTCCATGTACTAATTCAAATCCCTTTAAAAATGGTGATGGTGGTAATATACCTACCCCCTGACCAGATATCGGTGTTATCACAATATCCACTGTATCTTTTTCACGTTGTAATTCTTTTGGAATAAATTCAACATGGGGTTCGATATAGACAGATGGTGGTGGTGGTGGACGACGACCCTTTTTTTTAGAATCTTCTTTCCCATCATCATCATCATTATTTGTACTCCTAATTATATATCCATTTTCACGAGCCTGCCATGGTGGTCCGACTAATGCTCCCGACGTTGCTTTTATTTTAATACTGTTTTTGCTGCTACCGTTTTTATCTTTTGTGATGACTACATCATCGTCTCCCGATCGGATATAGTTAATATCAAAATTCTTATTATTATTACTAAAACCACATTTTGTCAGTGTATCACGTGCTGAAGGTGGTGCAATGATTGATAGTGGTGCTGGTCGTCGTCGATCATTATCTGTCGTCACTACTAATTGTGATGCTAATTTTTTTAATGTACGTTCATGTGCATGATCGTCCAGACCTTGTGTTATTAATAAACAATCAATTGGTGGTAATAATTCATATAATCCCTTCGATGGTAATGTACGCTTCGATGCACTATATATGTAGGATGGTAAACCAAAATCAAGAGCACCTTCTAATATTGGATCAATTAAAATTGTTATCCCATCAATAGTAAGTAACCAACCATTTATTTCAAGATACGTCAGTATTGTTGTTGATTCTGTGGATGTTTTGTTATAAAAGTGTGAAGAAAATAGACGAGTCGACGACGACGATGGATGAGGAGGAGGAGTCACAACAGTAGTAGTCGATGACGTGCTTGCTTTCAAAACCACTGATGTTCCTGAACCTGATCCTGCTAATAGTGGGCGTGTCGAGAATGCGTCAATATTATTGATATAGGACGATGACAGGAGCACAGCACAAGTAGCAGTGATCATAAAACCGCTAAGAGTGCGGATTCTAAATAGATTTCCAGGAAAATTCATTGTCGATTCCATTCTGCTTTCTTCAAATATTATGTCTACTGCCTTACATCTCATTCGATCATTACGGTACTATGGTGCTCCTTTTCTCTTTGTCCGATGGAAAAGGTATATGATGTGCTTCCTGAGTGAGTCAAGAATTATGATGACAATTTCAAATTTCAAAATTGTTCTGTGATAGAGTCACTTTCGAACTTTCCGCGCGTGCAAGTATCTTGATGGCAAGATATTACGTACTTAGGACTAGGATATGTTCAGTAAGCATGTATGAGTCATCATCAGTGGCAGCTAGCAAAATTTGAAGATACCACGTACACGTATAATAGCTAGTACCAAAAAAAAAATCTAAAATGTCAACCCAAAAAATCATCGAATCAAGTCTCGAATTGAAAATCATAACATACACGGTAGGCCCTTTTATATCCATTATCCATTGTCTAACATGTATCCTCAAGACGAGAAGGGACACCTCAAGACAAGAAACAGTAGCATCATGTATTACAGTGATTTGCCGATCGAAGAACAGAAGAAGATGACACCTCATTCTTCCTCCTCCGACAAAAATAGTAATAATGCCATAATGCGATCCCGAATCTCACTTCCCTGGATTTTATCTGCAATTGCAACGGTACTACTTCTTTCTATTCCGTTATTGGTACTTGATTGTGACTATTGTTTCTCTTCTTCGAAACAACAGCTGGTTGCCGCTGTAACAAGTACCACTAGTGACGATTCAACTGCTGCTGCTGCTGCTGCTTCTGGTATTATCAGCAAAACAGGAGGAGAGATCGTGGTAATCACAGGTGCGACAGGACGATTAGGTTCAAAATTGTATTTTGAGCTTCAACGAAATGAACAAGTATCCGAAGTTAGGGCTATCGTACGAACTCGAGAAAGAGCTAGATCAATTTTAGGATGTAACCGTTGTGATGAAAGCGAGGGGATTTATTTAGGGGACATAACAGATCCGAATGGTCTTGATAGTGCAATGGAGGATGGAAAAGTTACAACTCTTGCCATTGCCTCTGGAGCAGGTATGTCTACACCTGAGGAAGAACAACGTGCAGTAGAATTTGATGGAGTAGTGTACTCTGTCCGATCACTTGTTATGAACAGTAACAGTAATAATAAATCGCTACTAAAAGTAGTACTCTGTAGTAGTATGGGAACTACAAGACCTCCATCACCGTCGTCTTTTGGAAACATATTACATTGGAAATTGAACGCAGAAGCATTCTTATCAACTGCAGGTATTCCATCCTTTATTGTAAAGCCTTGTGGTCTTAAAGATGATTTACCAACCAACTATGCACTTTATACTGGAAATTTCGATACTCCCAGTAAGTATTATACAGTTACAAGAGATAATGTAGCACATGTTATGACTGAGGCTGTGATCATGTCAACGAATACTAATAGGAATGACAGTGACGAACAAGAACAACAGCATCATCAACACTACCGTTTTGATTTATGTAGCAAACCTGGAAATCCAACAACAGATTTCAAGAAACTCATAGAAGATTCTATATGGGAATAGGAAAAATGGCAAATACTATAGTCTTAAGTTACTTCTACTACAAGATATTAGAACAATTGCAAAACTTTTAAAAGGAGGAACCACTACGTAACTACTATATTCCACTTTATCATCTTTAGCAGAGTAATTTATATTCTTTTGCATCGTCGCATAGCTTATATTATAGTATAATACACACACAAGATTGCTGCGATCATTTTTTATGGAATTTTTTAGTAAGATTCTGATGAATCGAATTTTGAGGAGGAAATGATTGAACCAGTTGATCGATTTAATTGATCGATCGATCAAAGGTGGGATGCGATCGGTTCCGATCTTCTACATAGCACTTCTGCCGGATTCACAACAACAACAACAGCAACAGCAACAGCAACAGCAAAAGCAAAAGCAACAGCAACAGCAAAAGCAAAAGCAAAAGCAAAAGCAAAAACAACCAAAAGCAAAAACAACAGCAAAAACAACAGCTTCAGTTTAAACCATAAACAAGGCTCGCAGTAAAAGTTCACAGTATAGGACTGTTTTCTATGCACCGGCTACTGTAGAAGGTGTTCTTTTTTCAATCAGTTCAAGCACTACTTTCCCAATGACAAGAAGAACAATTCCGGGTTGTCACAAATATTCTAGTAAACTAGTTTATATATGAGTTCAATTTTGGTGCCTGTCAAATTTTATGACAAGTTGACCCATTCCACTAGTAATTCAATTTTGCAGTTATCAAAGCAAGACACTTTCAATGCACACAGATAAATATAAATACGACGACTACAAAAAACACTGAAAATATTTCAAAATCAAAAACCATATTGGAGAACATTATTTATCATCTTTATTTTATCATCCATTCTTATTCCTAACTAGAATCTTGCTGCGTACAGCCTGATTGTTACTAAAAGCGAACGTCTGCTAGATATACATGCCTCGATGTGTCTATATACCCCGATCCTTCTTCTTTTTTCTTCTTCTTTGCTTTGTCCCGCTGTTTCACATTAATATAATTATTTTTTTGAAGCGCCGGTGTTCCGCTTTTTTTTTTTGAAGCATAGACAGTACTACATCAACATCTCTTCCACGAATCTCTTACAAAAACAAAAAAATACATAATGAAACGGCATTGTGTGCATAGAAATGACTGACTTCAGAGCTTTAGCCCATCTTCTTCACTGATCCAGATTCCTTTCTGTGTTCGGATAATAAATAATAGAGAAGTTTACAAATATAAAATAATTGCTGGTTAGCGAAAAAGTGAAGTGATTCGATTCTGTAATTTCATGTCAAGCATATAAATACTGCGTATCCCCAACGAAATGTATTATATTGGTATGTATGTGTGTGCTGCGTGTGTGTTTCAGACAAATGCCTCGTACTTAAATCGACACTGAACTATTCCATTCTCATGGTAGTCCTTAAGATTCGTCATCTAAAACTCGAAAATCCTCATTAACGACACAACCACAACGACAACCATAAAAAAATAATCAAATGAAACATCATTAATATCGGTGCAGTACAGTACAGTATTAACTCGACTCCAACTCCGACACGACTTAATTATTAAACATTAAACTTACCGGCGAGTACGCTTAGCGTCAGCTTTCACCTTCTTGTCGGCAGCTTTACCAGGATTGGCTTTAGCCTTGTTTTCCTGCTTTTGTTTCTTCTTTTCACCGGCGGTGAGGCCAGTCTTGACACCTACTGTTTTTTTAGGAGGCATGATGAATGATTACTTTGATTGATTGTTATGAGGAAAGTAACTTTTAAAGTAAGTTTATGAGCAAGCTATGTGGTAAAACAAGAGAGGATAGATACAGTAAACAGTTGTTGTTAATGACTTACTTCGATCACTCACAGCCGTTGATGCCGTGATGGTAACTCCACATAAGCAATGCACCACGTTGTGAAGTTCTTATTCTTTTAGAGGTGGCCCGGATATACTCATGAAGTAAAATAACGCTGTCCGGTTGGTTGACCGACGGCGAAAACGGAATTATTTTTTTTAGAGCTCGTAATTTTCAATCGTGGAAAAAACAATTCATGCCCAAATTTTTACTAGTATTTGTTAGTGTAGTATAAAATAACAACTATAGCATCAAGTATATACACCTACAAAGTTATTCTGTTGAAAAATAAACCATGAAGTTTACAATTGACCTATTTGATGGAGAATTGTTATATTCCTCAGTCTCATAAGCCTACTGGTATCTCATAATATAGGCTTACACACAGCACGCATCCTGTGGTACTTGCTACCTGTACCACTCCACTTTCTGGCATTCTAACCCATCCTAGCATGTATAAAGTCCCAATCAGATGGTATAATCTGAGTTTAATATGCATAGGGTGGATACCTGGACCGGATTTTTGGGCGCTAGGCATGTGTTCTTCACACTGGAAGGTGGTAAAGGGTATGATGCAGCCTAGGACATGGTAAAATGGCCCATTTGGGGGGGGGGGGGGGGTATGTGACCTAGTACACACTCAAAAAGATAAATTGTCCCAAAGTAAGCACATGGGGATGACCATATACATCAAAGGGAATATAAACTTGGCGAGCTTTGGGCAGGACCATGCTGATGTGGGCGCTAAAGGGGGAAAACCTGTTTTGGGGCCTAAATGACCCTTTTTGGGGCTTAGCACACCCTGACACCTTCCTAACCTCCCTAGAGCCCTAAGCAATAGTTGGACCTTATACCCATAGGTATAATGCTGAGCTCTATATAGTCTTTCAAGGTTATTAGGTCTGGATTGATGGTGCATCACGGCCTTGATTACGCATGCACTTGGCACTTAAAGAAATTGTGTGTTGTAATAGCGGTGGGTTTTGACCCGTTGCACCCCAAATATATGTATGGTTACCTAAAACAATGGTATAATCCAGAACCTCTATGAATTAGGATGATACCTAGCTGTTTTATTAGGGACTCAGCATACCTGGTATTGGCATGGTAGCATCTCAAATACCTTTGCAACGTATGCATTTTGGGCCATTTTATGTCTGTTCTATTGTTCCCCGCCCCACCATACCACCAATATGGCAAATGTTCCAAGTATTGTTGGTGTATTTTGACCATATGCATATATGGAAGGTATCTGGGTGTTGAAACCATGGTCCAATTCCTTTTTTTGATGTTGTGGTAGCCTATTTGTGAATGATAATTTTGGGCATGGAAATATGACATGTTGGCCAAAATGCAATGTTTGTGTTCTGGAGGCAAGAATAAGGTATGTAGGAGGGATCATGACCCTTGGTTCATCTCCTATGGGTATAAGATGGATGACTGGGTGGTATCTTGGTGCACCATGCTGGTTCTAGAACCTAAGGAGAAGTTATTCATCTTATTATTCAAAGTTGTTTAATATTCCAATAACCAAACTCCACTGGAGAATTTGTGAGATAAAAATGATACCAAACAGGATTACTTTAATCAAGTGATGATGAACCACCAGGGATGGTAGGAGGCAAACACACTACTATGTGGATTTTTGCGCACCTGACCCATCTGATGTTGTCCTCTGCAACCCTTTCAAATAAGATATTTTGTAGTTCATTTTATTCATAAATCATGTTATTTTTGTGCCTACCTACCACACTAGCGGAATGTACTATCATTCCTCAACCACAGGGGGAAAAAAGTGGTAGGAGGCAACTTCAATATTCTAGTACACTATGTGGATGTCAGTGCACCCAACCCATAAGGTGTTGTCCTCTGCAACCCTTTCAAATAAGATATATTGTTGTTCATTTTGATCATAAATCATTTTGTTTGTGTGCCACAACAGCGGATTGTAATTTATTCAACAGCCACAGGAACAAAAAAGTTGTAGGAGGCAAGGACAATGCTCTAGTACACTATAAGAATGCTAGTGCACCCAACCCAGAAGGTGTTGTCCTCGGCAACACTTCCAGATGAGATCTTTTGTTGTGTGTACACGTACATTTTAAATCCCTAAAATGTGTACCGTGTGTGAGCCTACATTGTAAGATACCAGTAGGCTTAGAAGACTAAGGAATATAATTATTCTCCATCCAATAGTTCAATTGTTAACTTCATGGTCAATATTTCCAAAAAAATGACTTTTTAGGTGTATAAATTTGATGCTAAAGTTGTTATTATATACTAGACCAACAGATACTAGTAAAATTTTAGCATGATTTAGTATTTATGTTGTTCCACGTGGAGATTTCTGATCTATCTAAGCGTTTCGCTAGATCACCCGGCGCAAAAATTCAAATAAATGATAACTGTTTGAGGGGTGTAATGCACCAAAGTGGTACTAGGACCTAGTGTATATTATATAGTATGTTGGAATGATTTGATTACAAGTACCTATTTCTACAGAATGTATGTCTAATACCACATAAAACGTACTACTGTGGAAGGTTTGGTTGGAGTGATAATATAGTGAGGGCTTCCTATTGGTGCATCACTTTTGTCAAAGTCACAAATATTTGAAAAGTTACAGCCAAAAACAAAAAGTTATCTTTAGAATTTCAAATACCCCAACTTGACAATTTGCTCACCACGTATTTACTAGTTAAAACCAAAAATAATTATTTAGTACTAGTGTATGTAGAATCCTACAGTAGTGCGTCATAAAATTTTGTTACCAGTATCTGAAAATATTTTAAATTTTTTGCTACTAGTAAATACACTGTGAAAATATTCAAAATATCAATAGGCAAACTGTCAAGCGTTGCTCACAAGTCAAGCTGACGTTACTAGGGTGAAAAGGAACAAGAAAAGAAAGGCAGCTACAGACAGAAACAAAACAAATAGGTGGAATAAAACAGAGGTATTTATTGAATCCTTGAAGCAATCATACACATCATACAAGATATGGACGGACAGATGCATAGGTAGAAACAAGCCAGTACTAGGGGAATAAATGGTAGCAGAATATGATTCACTCTAGATAAGAAAGTAACACACCTGTGCACATTGAGAGAAATGGTACTACCAGAGGATGAACCATAGAAAATTCAATGAAGAACTGGAAGTAGAATTAGAAGGTACAGATCAACAATTAAAGTAATGGTTCTAAGATGGAAGCCAGTAATAGACCACAGCATGAAACGAGTACAGGAGTTGGCAAAAGGAAATAGCAAACTGATCTGGCAACACTTCACAAAGAATAAACTAGCAAAGACAAAGGTATCAAGGAAGATATAGAAAAGGAAACATGCAAAGATGGAAGTTATGTTAAACAACCCACTGACAAATGTCTATACTCGCCTCAAGAAGAACAGATCAACAAGCCGGCCACTACCAGCTAAGAAAAGGAAATACAAGAAGACTAATCTAATATCACAAATGTACCAGACGATGTGGAAAATGAGGTTGGCAAGCAGGGATAAAGCAACCACAGAAGTAGAGAAACATGCAACTGATGACAGATTTGGGGATGAACCAATGCAATATGAATACAATAATATAGAATAATAGGCGGGTTGACTGCTGACTCTTCTGTCTTTCTAAGACATTGAGGAGCGAAGCGGCAGCTATTACATAATAAGTTATAAAAATAGAATGTATGTCTTACTTTAACTTTGTTTCCTTATTATTCATGTGATACGCATTATTCCTGATTTGTGAGAGCATAAGATATGCTCTTTCCTTTGCATGTAATTGTTCTTTCCATGGTGTAATGTTCAGTTTTCTCTTTCACTGTTCTCATTCATTTACATCGTGAAGTCTGTCTGTCAACTGTATTTGATTTCATTCGTACCAACACTCGGTACGGTACGTACGTACGCTCACAATTCGATGATGTTGATGTTGAACATGCGGGGGCATACCTATTCCTCTGCGGTTCGCGATCACGGAAATATCTCTTCAAAAACCGTACTATAAGTAAATAAAATTCGGGATTGACCCGCTCTTCGGTTCGCTTTTAGAAAATCTACGAGAAAGACACGTAGATATCTTGCAATCTCATCCATTATTGCCTTTGTTTGATAGCGGCTACTCACGTTGTTGTTCCTCGGAGTCGCTCTGTTGAATGTTCTATCTCATTTTCTCATACTGTACTACCTGGTAGCGTATATGTTGCAGCTCAGTGATAATTTGTCCTACCTTCTTTTATGTGTTCGGCGAGTTGTTAATCTCTTCTTGCTTGGCTTTCGTGCTTTATCTTTGCATAGATAGAGTAAACACGAGGCTATGGATTAAAGAACCCTTCTATTGATATATATTTTGCACGACTACCCGCCTACGACGTGTTGAAGATATAAAAGGGCGATAAGAACTGCTGATATTCTTTTGATCGGGGCTATTACATATAAACGCGGCAAAGAGAAAGCAAGTGTTGTTTATTGTCCATTTACCACATACAGTACAGTATTACAAAAACGTTGCTTCTTCGTCGGATCGGAAAAAAGAAACATACAGTACATAATATAATCTAATAGCACATCCCGTATTATTGTTTTAAATGCCTAACAAGACACAAGAAATACAACGCAGTAGAATAGCAACTCCTTCTCTCCTATCATCGCCCTCAACACAACCTTCGCTCTTTAGCAAAAGTAGGAAAAGGCAATATGATGATGTGTCAAAATTATGACGACCACGATAACGATCAAAGCAACAATGAATGCGCATGCAACGGATGTTGTGAGTGTGAAAATGAAAATGAAAATGGAAATAAACGAAAGGCGGTTGGTGGTTGCCATCTTCCTTATACTGTCGGCACTGCCGCCACTACTACTACTCGTCTCATCCACTGTAGTCCCGTCGTATTTGGGGTTGATTCTAAGAAAAGGATCAATTTGTGGAATAATGAATCGTGTGCTGCGATAATAAGTAGTATTGATAGGATTTTCGAAAGCAACAGCGAGAACAGTAACGAGGACGAAATCATTGGAATGCCATTCGATAATATGTTCCCTTCGTCGTCTTTCTTATCGTCAACGTCTTCAACGTCAATATCAGCCTCCCGTTCTTCTTCTTCTTCGCCAGACGAGATGATGATCCCTTTGATTGATGTTCTGGACAAAGTTATCCGTAATGGAAAAGCCGAAGTTAATGTGGATGTAAAATTGCTGAAAGTTCGACATCCTTCTACTATTCATAACGATCATCATCAAGTACGAGGAATAATAAAGAGAATCCGCCGTTGCTCCTTGACGTCGTCGTCCGAATCAACTACAGCCGAAGATGATAGCAATTACAATAACAATAATCCCAATCGTAATCACGATTGCGGCTACGATGATAACGATGAAGATAGCAACATCGATAAAGACAACAACGACGACGATACAACAACATCAGCAACTGAGACAATATTCTCTGTCGATCTATTCCCACAGTTTGACACTACAACAACAACTGATAATAATAGTAAAAACAAGAGCAAGAGGATAGTAGCAGGTGTTGTTTTGGTTTGTACAAACAAGCGCGTGATCGATAATAATAATCATATTGGTGATACTCTTACTACTGTTACTGAGGCTACTGCTACCACTGTCGGTTCTGGTGCTACTACACGTACTAGTACTACTACTGTTGTTACCAACGACTCTGATGCTAGGATGACTCCCCCAGCTATTTCCTCTTATCAACATCAACAGCAACATTGTGCCTCCGATGCTTCTCTATGCATTGACCCTCGTGTGAAGAATAACTATTACAGTAAGAATAATTGTTCCAATTGTATAACACGAGAAAAGTGCAGTTCATGTAACAGTAGTAGTGACGCAACAGCTATGACAACAACAGCGAACGGCAGTGGTGGTGGTGTGATCTGTACAGCAAATAGTGAATTACGTAAATTAATTGATACAGCTAATATAGCCATATTTGGTATTGATTGTAATGGGATAATAAATGAATGGAACGACAATACAGCTGAAATTACTGGATATGAAAAGAGAGATGCATTTGGTTCATCTTTAGTTGATACATATATAAAACCAAATATACGTAAATCGATGCGCGATATATTGAATGATGCAATCAATGATGGTAAATGTAAATCAAACTGTGAAATTGATTTTCGTACAAAGTGCAACGAGATCCGGCATCTATTGGTTAATATAACACCCCAACGTGATATGGATAACAATATAATTGGTGCTGTTATGATGGCGCAGGACGTAACAGTGGCTGTGAAACGTGATCGGTCTGTTACTGGGATGGCATTAGAATTAAGACAATTGATAGATACAGCTAACGCACCAATATTTGGTATAGATTGTGATATGAATGTTAATGAATGGAATAGAAAGATATCAGAAATTACTGGATATACAAAAGAAGAAGCAACAGGGGTGCCATTAGTAGAAACCTTCATCGCACCATTGGCACATATGAAGGTTGATGAGATATTAGAACATGCGTTAACAGGATTTGAAACATCCAATTATGAATTGGAGGTTACATCCAAATCAGGTGAATCAATATTCCTGTTGGTCAATGCAACAACACGACGTGATCCGGAGGGATTAATTATTGGTGTTGTGGGTGTTGCACAGGACGTAACAGAAGATCGGAAAAAAGCAAAAGAACTATCTAAATTGAATATTGAATTACGTAAATTAATTGATACAGCAAATATGGCCATATTTGGTATTGATTGTAATGGGATAATAAATGAATGGAATGATAATACAGCTGAAATTACTGGATATGAAAAGAGAGATGCATTTGGTTCATCTTTAGTTGATACATATATAAAACCAAATATACGTAAATCAATGAAAGAGATATTGAATGATGCAATCAATGATGGTAAATGTAAATCTAATTATGAGATTGAATTTTGTACAAAGGACAATGAAATCCGGCATCTATTGGTTAATATAACACCCCAACCTGATATGGATAACAATATAATTGGTGCTGTTATGATGGCGCAGGACGTAACAGAAGCTGTGAAACGTGATCGGTCCGTTGCTGGGATGGCATTTGAATTACGACAACTAATAAATACAGCTAATGCTCCAATATTTGGTATAGATTGTGATATGAATGTCAATGAATGGAATAGAAAGATATCAGAAATTACTGGATATACAAAGGAAGAAGCAACAGGGGTGCCATTAGTAGAAACCTTCATTGCGCCATTGGCACATATAAAAGTTGATGAGATATTAGAACGTGCATTAACAGGATTTGAAACATCCAATTATGAATTGGAGGTTATGTCCAAGTCAGGTGAATCGATTTTCCTATTGGTCAATGCCACTACACGACGTGATCCAGAGGGATTAATTATTGGTGTTGTGGGTGTTGCGCAGGACGTAACAGAAGATCGAAAAAAAGCAAAAGAATTACTTAAATTGAATATTGAATTACGAAAATTAATTGATACAGCTAATATTGCCATATTTGGTATTGATTGTAATGGGATAATAAATGAATGGAACGACAATACAGCTGAAATTACTGGATATGAAAAGAGAGATGCATTTGGTTCATCTTTAGTTGATACATATATAAAACCAAATATACGTAAATCGATGCGCGATATATTGAATGATGCAATCAATGATGGTAAATGTAAATCTAATTATGGGATTGAATTTTGTACAAAGGACAATGAGATTAGGCATCTATTGGTTAATATAACACCCCAACCTGATATGGATAACAATATAATTGGTGCTGTTATGATGGCGCAGGACGTAACAGAAGCTGTGAAACGTGATCGGTCTGTTACTGGGATGGCATTAGAATTAAGACAATTGATAGATACAGCTAACGCACCAATATTTGGTATAGATTGTGATATGAATGTTAATGAATGGAATAGAAAGATATCAGAAATTACTGGATATACAAAGGAAGAAGCAACAGGGGTGCCATTAGTAGAAACCTTCATTGCGCCATTGGCACATATGAAAGTTGATGAGATATTAGAACATGCATTAACAGGATTTGAAACATCCAATTATGAATTGGAGGTTATATCCAAATCAGGTGAATCAATATTCCTGTTGGTCAATGCAACAACACGACGTGATCCGGAGGGATTAATTACTGGTGTTGTGGGTGTTGCGCAGGACGTAACAGAAGATCGAACAAACGCAAAAGAATTACGGAAATTGGAAACCTTACGTGCCTCGCAGGAGGCGAAGGTTGAAACAGAAAGGAATATGACAGCCTACTTTGCACATGAGTTACGGAATCCATTAGGTGCAATTGATTCTGCATTAAATTCGATGCCTGATGATTTACCACAGATGGCACAAAGTTTAATTTCTGGTATGCAATTATGTTCAACATTCATGTCTAAAATTATGAATAATCTTTTAGATGTACGAAAAATGGAAGAGGGTAAAATGCAACTTCGGAAGGCACCCATATCACTTTTCAAGTTATTATTTAATGTCCATAAAATGTTACTACCCAGCTGCCGCCCTGGAGTAGATTTTCGAACAACATTACCAAAATATGATGCTACTAAAGAAAACAGCAATACTAATGATTGGGTAATTGGAGACCAACATCGGATTGAACAGGTACTGACGAATGTTATCAGCAACAGTATCAAGTATACCTTGTCAGGGTATATCGAACTTTCTATAATGTGGGAAGATGGGAATGTAAAGTTTATCTGTGAAGATTCCGGTCCGGGTATACCTATCCAGGAACAGAAGAAATTATTCCAAAGATTTATACAGCGAGGCGGTGCGCCCGGTACTGGTCTTGGCTTAGCAATAGCAAAGCACGTTGTAGATCTAACTGGTGGGTCCATTCGATTTGAGAGTGATCCATCTGTTAAGGCTGGAACGTCCTGTATTGTACTTATGACGCTACCACTTTGTAAGCCCCCCGCCGAAAGCACCAGTCCGAAAAAGAAGAGCGAGGAAGTTATCCAAGAACCCATCTCGTGCCTGATAATTGATGATATAAAAATGAATAGAACAATGCTAAAAAGACGGATGAAGAAAGGTATCGCCCCAAATGCTACCATGATGGAGGCTGCGACTGGCGAAGAGGCGCTTTTAATATGTGGACGAGACCATTTTGATGTTATAGTTGTAGATCAATTCATGGAAGGAGCTGGTGGTGTTATGGTCGGAACAGATGTTTGCTTTGCTTTGAGGAGGATGAAAATCGATTCTATTATTATTGGTTGCTCTGGAAATGATATTGGTAATCAATTTATTGATGCCGGAGCAGATTGGGTCTGGCAGAAGCCAATGCCCTCGAACGATAAGATTATTCAAGATTTACGCACATCACTAGGCAAGCGGAATAATTCTTCATGACATGAATAATTTATATCTCAAGACAAAAGTTTAGATAGAAAAGTTTTTGATGTAATGGCATTTTAGCTATATAGTTTTAAAAGTTACCTTTCTAATGATTGTGGTGATGTGTCATTCGTATTGTTTCCACGAGAAAGCATCATTTGAATGTTACTGTACAGTTCTTCGTCATGTTCAACCCTGGCGGCTTCCAATACTTCCACGAGTGTTGATTTTCGGATGCGAGTTCCATCGACATCCATTACATTCGAAACATAGTCCACACACTCTCGACTTCTTCCGAGACTCTTGTACGCCAGCACAACTGAATTTACAAAATTTGGATCATATCGTATAGCCGATCCTTCCATTGCGTGTATAACTTCTTCAAGCAGTACGGTCCAATTTTCAACCGAGCGAGGGACTTTTTCGTACCCCCTAATAGATTCCAAACCGAACGAGTCATACCTACTAGCTCCAGATACAATAGCTCGAGCGACATCGTTTTTTGGTCGCATTCCATTAGCCTTTTCTTTGTAAAATTCTTTTATGGCTAGATTCATTTCATCGAGAGGTGCTCTCTGTTCATCGTTCCACCACATCAGTAGGCGGGCGTGGTAGAAACCCAGCGTCCTCTTGATTTGCCAGTACTTGTTCATCGTATATAGCTTCGGATCAACACCAGCATTCGAGGCGCATTCATCTACTATAGCTCGAAGAATTCGCAGTCGATTGTCTACTTTAGTAGAGATCACGGCTGTCATGGCGAGCAGACTAAGTTCCTCTGATGAATATCCCTCGGTTGTTGCATTTCTATAAAGATAGATAAGTTCATTCCAATCTTTCACCTTCGATAGGTGACGTCCTATTGTTGTGTAGCAATCGGTGCTTCTCGCATCTTTGTCTAGAACATCAAAGACTTGAACGGCATCGCCGCCTCGTCCATTGGCAACCATGACTGTCAACCCCGCTGCAATCGTCTTCCTCCATTGATCTAGATCGTCTTCAGCGTGTTTCTCCAAAATCGACTCGACCATCTCGATAGCTCCAGTCAAGTCTCGAGTCCATCGAAGTGCTAAAATAGTTTCCGCTGTTACCGAATCTTTGTACAGTCCAACCTTGTGGATATCATCTATATTCTCTTTGGGTATTGACTGCTGCTGATGGTGCGAAAAAATAAATTCGTCCATCCAGTCCAATAAGTATAGAGAGAGTTCAGGTTGATGGGCATTCGTGCACGAGTTCATTGCTCGTGCTAAAACTTCTTCGATCATTTCACGTTGGTTCT
Organism: Fragilariopsis cylindrus CCMP1102; assembly: GCA_900095095.1. Taxonomy (NCBI): domain Eukaryota; phylum Bacillariophyta; class Bacillariophyceae; order Bacillariales; family Bacillariaceae; genus Fragilariopsis; species Fragilariopsis cylindrus. The sequence continues at coordinate 286,586 of FMBT01000297.1, forward strand.
CGGTAAGATAGTTGCTCTCATTCTTCTTATTTCGTCGATGGATTTTTCGTATCAGCTTACTCGCTTCCGTCAATTGGTCTATGTGTCGGTGAGCGCTGACCCACGGATTACCCAAAGCTATGGTACCACTACGTTCTTGATTCGACGACGCATATCGGTATATGAATGCTGCTGAAGCGTTGTCGTTGTTTTCCTGCATTTCGTACAGTCGCATTGCATTTTCGTGACATCGAAGACCACAAAGGGCGACCATACTAGCTGTTAATATTTCATGTGAGTTATTCACTTCGAAAATTATCTGTCCTATCGAATCTTCTACTTTGGTGGATGTATCATCGTTTCTGCTCATCATCTTCTTCTTCTCCTGATAATGGCCAGTAGACGTATATAACAATTGCATCTGGAACAATCGCAAACTGAACAACGACATCCCGAAATTAGAAGAACTATTGCAGTTTCTCATAATCGAAGCCAAAAAAGGACCCATTTCCGACAGATTATCAGTGAAAGAAGATGAATCATTTCTTGTTTGATCCCGCTCAATAATGGTAAGCTGTGATCCTGGTACAATCCACGAGGCAATATTATTATTGCTGTTCTTGTTGTTGCTCTTTTCGTGTTCAATCTCATCTTCTTCTATGACCGTTCGTAATACGGACAATGCGCTTTTCCAATCCTTATCTTTTTCACATGCTTCGACTACACCCAGCAAGGCTTCTCGACTGATTGTGAAATTTTCCTCTCGACTTTGATGGAATAACATCAATGCTAATTTAGAATACGATGATGACGAGCCACTATGATGGTTGTTGGTATCATGATGATCGGCATCACCAACAACACCGCCTTCTATCGTAGCTGAGGCCCCACCAATAACTTGCATGGCTAAATCACGACAAAGTGGATCTATCCGATCTCGTTCTCCACCCCATTGCCATTCTTCTTCCAAATTACGTTTACTCGACGGCGATGATGATGATGAGGATGAGGATGATGATAATAAAGTTGTTGTTATTATATTTTCTTCTTGTAAAATTTGAAGTGCTTCATCGTATCTACCACATAAACAATAAGCTTGTATAACGGCAGATACTAATGACGTTCCGTATTGTTCTGATAGGAAACTTGATCGACGATATTCATCAAAATCTTTCCAATATCCAGCATGTCCTAATGCATTCCCCGCTGCTAATACATAACTAGTTTTATCTTGTGGTGATACCATCACCAATCGTTGTACTGCATCCATAATGTGTTCCACAATCATCGATGAGGATGAAGTTTCTGCTTCTACTGTGGTCGAAGAATCATTGACATTAATATCATCATTACTATTATCATTATCATTATTTGTAGTAGTCCTATTATACCGTTGTGTCAATGCATATAAACCTAATGGATTGTCAATAATTGATACTGTGGATACAGGTGTACCAGCACCATTTGGATTAATCTGTTTTTCAAATAAATAGGATGCATATTCCCAATCATGTACATTACAGGATGCTGATATCGCATGTTCATAATGTTGATTAGTTATATCTAAATTCCAATCAATTTCTAATACCTTTAATACATTTTGTATTATATTATTGTCATTATTGTTGTTGTCGTTATTATTATCAAAATAATCTGTATTGTGATACCAATAACTTTGTTTTTGTGTTTGACCAAATACGTACAGAACACATTCAATAAGTTGTGATAATTCTTGACCATGTTTTCTGGATGGTGTAAGACGTCCATCATTTACTGATCTAATTAAAGTTTCAAAGTATTCCATTGTTTCATTATGTATACCAGAAGCAAATTCACCGTTGATAATATCGTTATTATCATTATTGTCATGATCGTTATTGTTGTTTTGCTGGTTTAAGTTAAAAGTCAATTTCGATAGAGCTTTTACGGTAATAGGATTATTCGAATTGATATTAGCTATTTCGATTCGATCAAGTAACTCTTGCATAGAATCCTGAGCGTCACCTATTTTCGCAAAAATTGCAGTAGCCTTACTATTATTATTAATAATCTTCTTCTTTGGTGTTTTATTGTTATTTTGCGGTCGTTGATTTTGATTTAGATTTTGTTGTTTTGGATTATTATGCAGACGGTGTCGTTGTTGTTGCTTGTTGTTGCTTTCGTCGTGATCAGGAAAGGAAGAAGATGATATTCTCATTCTCATTCTCATCAACTTACTACTACCAGTAGATCGTCGACTATCGCTAATGAAAGTTGTTTTTCTAGTATTAGCAGTGATGATACTGGTACTTCTAAAACGCAGACGATGACTACTTTTGCCATCAGGAACAACATTTCTTCGATACCATAGTGGATGAAGATTTACGGACGATGTGCGCAGTTGTTGTTGTAAATGTCGAACCATCGTCGATGACAATATATTGAGGTCCTTGCTGCTGCTGTTGCTGTTGCTGCTACCGGTAGTGTTTATGCCAACGTATCGGACAAATGATTATTATGGCCTACCGTAGAAGGAAGAATATTTTTCGATGAATATACTATCTGAACAGCAATTCTGATTGCTGGTGTCTTCCTCTACCTTGGTATTGGCTGCTAGAGTAGAAGTCTGGTAGATGAAGCGTGATGATTATTATTATGGCCATGGTGCCATTCAGCATGGTGGTGGCATTTTTATATTTTATTGAATACGTGTGTGAGAATTTTGTGATGGTTGCTTTTGTGATGATTCATTCATTTTCCATCGTCAATTTAAAGCTAAACCCCAAATACAAGCCGACCCCCAATTCTTGTATCGCCTTGACATGACTCACTCGACTCGACTTTGAAATGCTTGACTTATACGCGCATAGAGAGAGAAATAAATAAAAATCATCATACACGTTTATCAACAATAGGTCCGCAAATGTAACAATAAGACTGACTAAAATAATGGTATAGGCCGTGTGGTTACAGTTCAACAGTAATAAAAACATATAGTTTAAATAGTTATACGTAAGTCGAAGCATATTTTTGTTAGATCAACAGATAGGAATACAACAACCCACCGATAGCTCCACACCCAACAACAAGGCCGATCGAATGAACGTTCGTCCTTGTAGTTGCGTCACTACTGATAGCATTTTTTGAGATACTTATTGTAGTATGAGTAGTTGGGTCTATAGAGGTTCTCTCTCTCGGACGACACGTCATCCCTGCCATCGAGTCCGAACCGGTCGGATATTCATAATGATTCATGGTACAAAACAAATTGTTGTTGTAACTACTACTAGTACTGGTAGTATCGTCATCATCATCATCGTTGTTGGACTCGTCCTTGTCATTTGCTTCATCATATACTACCGTGGTCGACGACGTCGACGTCGACGACAGCACCTCCTCGATAAATTTCTTGGAAAATTGCAACGAACTTTCGGCCAAAACTACGGTTTCGTTACTCCCACATCCATTGGCATATTGTTGAAAGACATGCCACATCCCATCGTAGGCATGATTCTCAATCCATCGTCCACCGGCTCGTGCGACAGCTGTCGCAAAGAGGGCCGAATCCGAGGCCAGGACTTCGGCCATCCCCACATGCATCGACAATGGTGGTAGATCTTTCAGCCAGGATACGGGTGCATTCAACAAGGGACTTGCCACCGGATCATTGATATTTTGGGGACTGTACTCGGCACCCCCATCGTAACTTTCCTGCACCAGTGTCGAGAAGTTCCCACCCCCAAACACCCAACCAAAATTGATATCACCGAGTAAGACATCATCCTTATCATTCTCCGTTTCATTCTCATCATCATGATGCACGCCAAATAATTGAGAAAAGTACGTGGGACTGTTGGAGGCGAGATTAATCCACGGACTAAATGTCTGACCGGCAGTAATTTTGGCTCCATTACTTTCGGGCAATCCCTCCGGTGAGGCTTGTGCAACAAGGGCACTGATCGCGGTACCTCCACCACTCGAATCACCCATAATAAAAATAGCAGGTTGCTGTTGCTCCTGTTTATCTATTGTTGTCGTCGTCGTTGCATTATATCTGGTGGTATGATTATCATCATCATTGTCATTGTCGTCGTTGTCGTGATGGGACATTATATCAAGTGGATCATTGGTGGCCAAGAAATGTACGGCCCGACCGGTCTGTGCCAGGATAGTAGAGAATGTACCATTCCCTTCCGATCCTACTAATGTATAATCGATCGATAAGATGGGCATGTTGTACAACTTGGCGAGTTTCGATACAAATGTTGCATAACCACACGTGGTCGGAGAACAAGAAGTCCAACTCCCACCATGAATGTACAGTATGCGAGGACCGTTCTTCCGTTCTTCGTTAAACGTGTCCGGAATCAAGAGTAAGGCTTGTCCTCGTTCCATCCCTGTAGTAAGATCCGTCCACATTGGTGTCACAATCCCGGCATCTATCTCAAAGATTTGAACTCCTTCGTACGAATACCGAAAGTTATCGCTGTTGCTATCTTCGTCGTCACTGTTACCATCGATCTTGGACGAAGACGACGACGACGACGACGACGTCGTGTTGAGTGGTAAAGGCTGGTCAACAGCATCGTAACTATAGTTTATAGCGTCCTGGTGCACCTTGGTCTGACAGAATCGTGTGGAAAAAGAAATTCCTGCAGCATTCGGTCCTCTATTCATACTTCCGTCGTCGTTGTTTCCAGTGGAAGTTGAAGACTCGAATTCTTCTTTCAGAGTACTTGTACTGTCGGCATCTTGTTGTTGTTGTGCGGTTGTAGCAAGGAAAGGACAGGAAATAATGATGGCGACGAGCAATACTGTGGCGTTAATAACAACAATCTTCATGTTATGTTTTGTTTTGTTTTGTTTGTTTGTTTGTTTGTTTGTTTGTTTGTTTGTTTTAAATTGAATAAAGTTGTTTTTAAATGTGTATTGTTGCGATTTGTGTTGTTGTTGTCTTTCGTTTTATGAAAGAGATAGATGTTATCACAAAAGAAGTTGCTCGTCACCGGTCTCTATGTGGCATGGATAAAAAATTTATTCTGTTATTTTATAATAAAACTACATACAACGATCCGGTAAAGGTGGGTGGGAGGTATTCTAAACTTTCTTAATGAAGTATATTAGGTTGTAATTCTGGTACAGATCTTACACACATGTACTTCGTAATATAGAGCGAGTTTGGTCTTGCCAAAGCGACCTTGTTTCAGGTTAATATTTCTTGATGAAAATGGTCGCTTTAATTATTGTTGCATGCAGGGTTGCATGTGAAGTCCAAGATAAGTTCGCGCGTAGGGACCGACCGGTAAGACAAATAATATATTACCACTGCCGAAACAGGGCCTTGCGGCACTAATAACTTTTGGGGGTTTGGTAGAAACTAAATTATTATAGCGAGTTTTTACAGCGTGGAGTATCCGCTTTGCTTACCCGCTTCCCTCAAAATATCTTAGATAGTCAACACATTATTGCAGAACAACGAGTTAAATAGTTGCAATTTTTAGCTTAGATAACTAACTCTATATGTATTACTTGTAAATCAATTTTGAATGAAGTCTCTATTCTTTACTGGACGTGTCAACGTTAGGTATAAAGTAAGTTTACGCCGAATAACAGTACTACTTGTATCATCATGATTTTATTGTGACTACAATACTCATATATCTACCGTATGTGCGAACAACTCAAAACAACAATACGGTGTGTTCGTCTTTTCGCTTAATTCTAGCTCAATCAGGCAACCAGTCTTATCTTATCTCTACTAGTCTATTATTCGCCATTCTCGTCTAATGTAAATGAATTCCGTTCCTTTCGTCGAAGTTTGAGTGAACTTTTGGGGGCTGCTATGGCTCGAAATGATTCAATCGTAGAATGGATATCCTGATCAGATCCCTTTTTCCACCTGACAGCAGGTGCACTGCCTATCAATACGACAGCTTGTGACGACCCTTTGGGGATGGTAGCTATAAGTTGGGCTTTACGAGGAAGCTCCGACTGTGTTGCCTGAGACAAAGTTGAGAAACTTAGATCAATAATCCTGTAGTCGCCATTTGTCGTACTCTTTTTAATTTTTACATCGGTGGGTTCTCCGTAGAAAGAAAATCGTCCACTGGGCGCCAACAGATTTTCTAAAATAAACGAATTGTCAATATCTGATATGGATTTACCTTTAACGTTTGATGTCACTTGGACGAATGCACCATCACTAGTTTTTTGATTTCGGCACTCAATATCATAAAATGGTCCCTCAGCTGAGAATGAATTTGGACGAGAAGGGGGGCAACGATGGTGTGGGTAAGACATCATATGCCGGATTATCGAGATCAGATCTATGTACAAACAAGACAAAATAATACAGAAGATCATAGAGATATTTATTTCGTATTTTTCGATACAGTGCAGTACAGTAAAGTACATTACAGTACAACAATATATCTATTTTCTTACCCAAGGGCCACGGGGAGTTATAGCTAATAAATACCGCCATTTTCTCTCCGCTGTTTCCGTTGACGATGATTTCGGCATTCAAATCACCAGTTTTGCGATTTCTTGACACATCGCTTCCATCTCTCAAGAAAACACCAGTTTCTGGACGGCTCTTTCCAGCCTGACTCGATACACCCATACCTCCCCCCGCATCTACTCCCCTTCTCAAGAACTCATCAACATTCATTGAATCTTGTACGGCGGAAGCGGACCACGCTGGTTGTATCGTACAACCACCAACGACAAGAAGTCCTGCCGTCGAGGCAATCCTCCCGATAATTTCACGTCGTGAAGGTTCGTTGCGTTGATTTGGATTGCTCTGCAATCCGGAAACGGGTATTGCAAGTAAGAGAATTGAAATAAAGGAATAAGAAGGCCTCATATTGCTATCGTATTATTTATTTGGTCCGTTTCGTAGGCGTTTGGTCTATTGTTGTTATGACATGACATCAGAAATGATAAACGTTAGTTTTGAGTTTACCTAAAATCTAAAATCTGAAATAGATTTTCTTTGATGATGACGATGACGTTACGGTGCCGTAAACTGCGCGTTTTGCTTGAAAAGACGAAGAAAAATAAATTAAAATTCCCGTGAGCTCCAGTGACCGAAGTTAGGTTGGCTCGAAATTGTTTTTGACTTTGAACTTCTTACGAAGTACTGTACTAGACTTTTTGTCGTGCGAAAGTGAAAATGATGATAGAGGCCATCATCATAATGCAAAAGCAGGACAAAACACACAATTCATATTGAATATAAATAGCCACAGCAAGAAGAAAGATATTCAGACTTTTGTTCCATCCTAAAGGTAAGGTAAATTAATTCCGTCTACTTAGTAGGTGCGATTGCGTCTGCCACAAACATGTCATGTTGTTGTTATTGACTTTCATTTTGTCCTACAGTTCATATTATTTATTTGTCCATTCTCGCTTGATCGTTATATCGATATCAGAATTACTCTTTGTTCGTGTCTGAATTTGATTAGAAATTCTTTTCAGAAAAACTATATATGCTTATTATAAAATCCTCATCGTGCACAGACAGGTTCATTGCATAAAGTTGCATTAGCATCTCTCAAAAATAGAGAATATGGATCGTGATTGGCCTCGATTGAATGTCCGAAAAGAGAATTATTATGGGAAGTCTTGAGTTCTTCAGGATCGAACTTTTCTTTTTATCATGACACTTTTATAATTAGATATAAATGTATGGTATTTTTAAAGTCGTCGCTTTACTTCTATATAAGATAAAGTCTTTTAGCAATGGAAGATATTCGTAGTGCAAAATAGAGACACCTTTTGATGATATACCGATCTAATTATTGTCCTGTGTGTTTTTCCAGATTTCATACGAAGAAATTGATATTTTTTAAGGCGATAAAATATTTTCAATTTCTCGACGAAATAAACGAAGACCATCATTTCGAAGTAATTCTTCCTTTTTAGTAACGACTGCTACTGTAGTCGCAGTGTCATTATTATCTGCTCTCCTTTCCATCCTTACTGCTGCTACTGCTGATCGTCTCTTTTTTGTGCTGGCTGGTACCATTGTTTCTGCATCTATTATGACTTGTGCAGCAGCAGCAGCAGCAGCAGCAGTATCATTATTTGTAGCGGTATTTTTTTGTCGAACAACATGCTTGGCCTGATATCCCTTCCCAACTTCTGTATTACGAAATTGATTCAAATCGACTGCTGTTACAATTGCTGCTGCTCCCGTTGATGATGCATCTCGATCTCGATCTCGTCGTTCACTTTCCCTTTGATGATCTAGTTCCATTTCTTCACCTTGCCATGCGCCAATACCACTGACGCCGTCATCGGCACGACGTCGAATTCGTCTTGCAGGATGCGAAAGTGGAAGATCTTCATGATCGATTTCGTTATCGATCGAGCAGTGGTCCATATTTTTTAAATTTCAACAAAATACAATTGTAGGGTCAATAAAGAATCACTGTTTTTTTTGTTTTGTTCTTGGTTGTAATAAATGTGATTTGATGTACGTCACTTCCTTGGTGTTGAAAAAAATGCACTCAATTTGACTCACGTCACAGCTCCCAGAAAATCAAACGGATATCCAATGATTGACGACGACGAACGCTTTATATATCGATGTTTGTTATTGTTAAATTCCTATTGTGTGAGAAGTACTAGTCAGGTAAATCCCATTGTGCATGGTTGTGAGTTCACAGTGAAAATAAATAAAAGATAATAATTTTTTATTTTCTTTATTTAGCTAGGATTAGCAACGGCCAGACGTGCACTTCGAAACTCTTTTTTTTTTTAGTCGTGCCGTGATTCGATTTGTCGAGAGCATGGACACAGCGTAAATGGTGTCTAGTGATGAGGGGAACGATGGAGATATTAACTTACTGATGACAGGAACAGGAACAGGAACAGGAATAGGGACAATCCACTCAAGGAAAAATAGAAGGGAGAACAACAAAATAAATATTGCGCATGGTATAGTAAGAAAAGATATGACAACTCGAAAATCATCTTTAAGTAGATAATGAATTATGACGATGATGATTCATGATTTTAGGTTTTCCTCTTTGTTTTCTTCATAGCAATAAACTGATCGATTTTCGTGGACTATTATGTTTATAGAAAAACTATATAATTAATTGATTATGTACATTTATAAAAAATAGATCGAAAGAACTCTTCTGCTCGAGTATAACGATCCGTCATATCGTATTGTATATCTCGCTACCCGTGCTCTATTTTATAAAGGAAGAACGTCACTTCCAAGAGCTGGAAATTCTAACGTTTTTCCGTCTTCAAATTTAACCCGAACCTTAGCATCCTCGATCCTTTCGAATGGAGGATGATCCAACACGACACCCTTTCCTAGATTTATATGTACTACAGATTCACCGACGGGGAAAAACCACATAGGATCTACAGTATCCCGTTGTTGGGTAGAAGAGGACGAAGGTCGAGAAGTCTTGTTTTTCTTTCGCTGTTTCTTCGGCGGCGAAGACGACGATACCGGACTTTTATTGGAAGAAGATGTCAAGCTCGATCTTAGTTGTTGTACGCGATCGACACTCGGCCTATTAGACGACTGCTGTCGCTGGCTTGTACTGCCTGGGGACGTGTTTCGGTTAGATGAGGAGGTCTGAGCTAAGGTCGAGTATTCTAGACGCTTATTAGACGGAGATGTTGACCTCGATGATGCTGACGATGATGTTGACCTCGATGATGACGAATCTCGGTTATTTCTACCCTCTGGACCTTTTAGTCCATGTCTGTTTAAACTACTCCTCCTGCTTGGTGGTGTGGTGGAAGGTCGTCTTGAAGTGATGCCCTTCATGGCAGTAGATTTCTTAGATTTTTGCGATACGATGGCATTTAAAAATCTACTACGTTGTTTTTCAACAGTATTCGGTCCCGAATCACTCCAATTGCTGAAACTAGTAACTTCTTTTCTCCATGTGAGAATAAGCCGCGTTTTAGCACGTGTCATTGCAACGTAGCATAATCTCTTTTCTTCTTCCAGTTGGATGGACCCCTCCCCTTCTTGTAACGCCTGATTAGAGGGGAGAGTCCCCTCCTCTACACCAACGACAAACACACAGTCAAATTCCGTTCCTTTTGATGCATGGATCGTCATCAAATTAACAACTAGTCGTGGGTTTTCCTCATCTTCTTTAGCTTCGGCTATATCACTAACTAATGCTACATCATCTAGAAAGTTTGACAGTGCCGATTCATTGTCGAACGCATCCTCTGCAGAGTTAGTACCAGTATCATCGCCATCCTTCTTCAATGTAGGTCCATACGTGGCATACTTTTTCGCCGCATTTCGGAGCTCTTGGACATTTTCTCTTCGTTCGACGAATTCTGATTTTGATTTTGATATGGAATCGAGATGATCCATTAGCTTAAGTTCTTCAATAATAAAAAATAAAAGCTTATCGACGGGTTCTGTATACGCCTTAAAACGAATTTCTCTCATTTTGGAGGAGAATTTCAAGAAATTATTGATAGCACGTTTTGACATAAAATCGATTGCTTCTGGTGTCCCATTCGGAAGTACATAATCCTTTTCATCTTCGTTATTTGTCATTGATATCAATACATCCAAAGGAGATGGTCGTTCATTAAGTGGATAGTATTGTCGAATGTAGGTTTGCACGGTCTCGCAATACGACTTAAATTCCTCGTATGTTTTTTCTCCAATACCCTTACTCGGAGTTTTCATGGCTCGTAATATAGCACCCTCATCGTTTCCGTTGTGTATCCACCGTAAAAAGCACAGACAGTCCTTGATTTCGGCACGTTTGTAAAAGCCTCCGGCACCACCACGAATAACGTAGGGTAAATTCTTCTGAACGCATGCCTCTTCGAGGTATCTCGACTGTGCATTAGTCCGATATAACATTGCGACTGTATCACCAGGAGAGATGTCCTCTTGCATTGTCATATTTAAAATTGTATCCACAACAAAGCTTGCCTCAGCACGTTCGTCTTCACATGCGATAACTCTGGGGCTAGGTCCAGCGTCTCTCTGTGGAATCATCGATCGACGTAGGTCATCTTTTGTGTCTCCTTTGGTATCGCCGCCATCCTCGTCTTTCTGGGGACTTTTAGTCATCTTTGGTCTTTGATTATAGGAGATAACTTTTTCGGCGGCTTTAACAATATTAGACGTCGATCGATAATTTTCTTTCAGGAAAACTGTTCGAACTTTCCCGTACGATTCGAATTCTATCTTTACTTCTTCTAAACTACCAACATGCGCTCCACGCCAAGAATATATTGACTGATCAGCATCACCAACTACGAATAGACTCGATGATGTCAAAAGTTTAATTAGATCCATTTGGATCTTGCTCGTGTCTTGATATTCATCGACGAGTACGTGAGGCCATCGTTTATGCAGTCGTTCCCTCAATTCTATATCTTCTGTTAATAATTCTCGTGTCATAAGAATCAAGTCATCAAAATCGACTGCATTATTTGTAAGTAACTTTTCTCGGTACGGATAATAAATTCTTCTAGCCATTCGCATAGTTTGTCCAGCTCCACCACCACCACCACCACCTTGTTTTCTTTGATCTAAAAATGGATCTTGACCCTGTGCAAACATTTCTTTCATTTTACCGATAGCCGTTAATATTTGCATCGGTTTTATAGCGGATGCTTTCAAATCAATTTCTTGTTCTTTGAGACCTTCATTTAATATCCGTAATTGTTCCGATTGATCTGCAATAACATATTGTCCATTCAAATTACTTTGCGGATTTGTTGCTTGAGACATATCACGTTGTACCGAAGGTAAATCCCGTAACGAATCACCATTGTATCGCAATATTTTGGCGCAAATAGAATGAAAAGTACCTAACTCTACCCGTTCTAAACCTTTCGGATTCGTTGATCCTTCTACATCGATATTTCCGGGACTGGCAGCGAATTCTTGTTCAATTATTTGTCCATAACGATCCATTCGAATTGTTTCATCGTCATCATCATCATCATCATCATCATTATTATTCGTAAAATCATCATCTGTCATATTATTATTGTCGTCCTCCTCCTTCTCCTTAAATTGTTGTTGTTCACGTAGGAGTCTTTCAAGACGTTCCTTCATTTCTCCCGCAGCCTTTCTCGTAAACGTTACCGCTAATACCTTCCCATATGGATCTTCTTGAAGTAAATACCCGATTCTAGTCGTTAGTACTTTCGTTTTCCCACTTCCAGGCCCAGCTATAACTCTTGTTACAACCATACTAGTAGTTGATGGATCGTCGTTTTGGTGTTGCACTCGTAGGGGTTGTGTCACGGCCTCGATTTGTGATGGATTCAAGTCTCGCAATAGCATTGTGGAAGAAAAGATGAAGACGAAGATTTGATTGAACCGAATTCTTCTTCTGGTAAAAGTACTTCATGGGTGCAGTAGTCATCGTCGTCGCCATCTACAACACCTAATTCGGGTGGAACAGTGTAAAAGGGACGTATTGTGTTTCGATTGGTACCATGATGGTGATGATGATGGTGATGATAACCCCATTGCTGTATTTGATGCTGTTGTATAATATTCTTATCACGATGATAATGATGGTTCTTTATGACATTATTACTATTTATTGTTGTTGTTGTTAGGCAGTGTACATGTTGTGTCCATCTCAATGATTTCGTCGTTGACCGTTGTCGGCATACAAAATGTCCGAAAGCGATCATCATAATCACAACGAAAACACCGTTTACTCCTCCTATTCGAACACGACTTCGTTTTCGACTTCTTCTTCGTTTCGACGACGAGTTGCCGAACAGAATAATTTGCATTATTTTTTCTTGAACATTCAGGGGGGGGGGGGTGCGGATACACAGTATACACAGTATTGAATTGATTGATGATTGATTCCGTACAGTAAAAATGTTGAAGCGATGGAAATAATCTTAAAAAACTTATTGTACTCGTAGCTACTGATTGTTATGACATGATCGAGAAAGGAATCGAATTTCACCATCGCCTTCATACCTAACCTCTTTCTTGTTTTTGATTTGTCGCAACTTTCATTATTCTTTTGGTTGGCGCGTTGGCGCTGATGTGATGGACGGACGGACGTCGAATTTTTTTTAAAAAAATTACCGTGATAGCTTTCTTTAACTCATTTTTCAAAACACGACTGAAAAACTGATGAGGTGACTCACTCGACTAGTCGTCCTCCAGTCGATCACGCACAGACGTCATTTTTTCATTTTCCATGAAATGAAGCATTCTCATTCACAAGCAAAACTCATTATTATTTTGTCATCTACAACATAAAACCTTTGTTCATATCAAGATAAAATAAGTGAAAGAAAACAAGAAACTATGTCGGACGATGAATCTTTCGTTGACGTTAGCGTCGCTCAAGACGGTGGTATCAAAAAAAAGATCTTAACCGCGGCGCCTGAAGGAGCCTTAGGTCCTCCTCCAAATGGCAACGAAGTCGAAGCCCATTACACGGGTGAGTTTTTTTTTCTTATCTTATTTTTCATTTCCCCTGTCGTACGATTTCGTCTATCCTTTCAATATTTACTATTTGTATCATTCTCAACCCATAAATATTCACGTATCATTACTATTATCATTATACTATTCTTACCATTATTTTACTATTATTATCATTATTATAGGAACATTGGTTTCGGATGGAAGTAAGTTTGATTCGAGTCGTGATCGTGGCAAACCATTTAAATTTACTCTTGGTATCGGACAAGTCATAAAGGGGTGGGATGAAGGATTTGCTAGTATGAAAGTTGGGGAGAAAGCATTGCTAAGGTTCGATACGATTACGCATATGGTGAAACTGGTAGTCCACCAACAATCCCAGCAAAGCTGATTTATTCTTCGATGTAGAATTATTAGGATTTAAAGAAAAACCAAAACAACGATATGAAATGAATACCGAAGAGCGGATCGTGTATGCTACTAAATTAAAAACGGAAGGTACAGAATTATTTAAAGAAAAAAGATTCGAAGAAGGTGCAGCAAAGTATGAAGAATCTGCTTTATTCGTTGTTGAGGAAGGTGTTACAGGGAATGATGTTCCGGAAGATGAACGACCGTTGTACGTGTCTTGTTGGAGTAACGCTGCTATGTGTTATATCAAACTCAAAAGTTGGTCGGATGCAATTCGTGCAACTGAACACGTATTAGAAATTGATTCCGAAAAAGTATCCAACGTGAAAGCTTTATATCGTAGAGGTGTCGCAAGGACACACCTTGGTATGTACAAGGAAGCTAAAGGTGATTTAATGGATGCGTACAAACTCGATAACAAAAACAAGGAGGTACGAAAAGCATTGGCACAATTGAAGGAGGAGGTTGTCAAGGCAAAGAATAAAGAAAAGGCTGCATTTGGTGGTATGTTTGGCAAAGTTAGTATGTACGATGAAAAAAAGGGTCCACCTAAAGTTATGGTTCCGAACGCGAACGGCGACAACCCACACGTTTTTTTCGAAATCAAACACGGTGATGAAATTTTGGGTAAAGTCATCATGCAACTATATGCAGATATTACACCAAAGACTGCTGAAAACTTCAGATCCTTGTGTACCGGTGAAAAGGGAGAGGGTGGAATGGGTAAACCACTACATTATAAGGGATGTGGATTCCATCGTGTCATTAAAGATTTTATGATCCAAGGCGGTGACTTTACTGCCGGAGATGGAACCGGTGGAGAATCGATCTATGGTGAAAAGTTTGCCGACGAAAATTTTATTATCAAACACACAAAGGCGGGACAATTATCAATGGCTAATGCCGGTCCTGGTAAGTATTGTAATAAGTTGTTGCTTATTTCATTCATGAAGCAGTAGTTTCTTCTTTGAATTTTATTTTTCTCACATTGTATTCATCTTCTCATGTTGTTATATAGGAACGAACGGCTCGCAATTTTTCATCACATGCAAGGATACACCTCATCTAGATGGGAAACACGTAGTCTTCGGACATGTCGTCGATGGAATGGATATTATCAAACAAATCGAAAACTTACCTTGTGGACAAAACGACAAACCTGAAATGGATATCATCGTTGAAGATTGTGGTGAAATGCCTAAGGAGTACAAAGCATCTAAATAAATAAGTGTGAATTTTCGCCCAGGACGACAACCATCTTATTATAATAGGAAAAGGGTTTTAGTTGATTAGACATGCTTATTATAAACAATACGCGATCGCTCGTATGCCGCCTTCTCGATTTGCTAAATACTATGGCATGCCATACACTACAGTGTATTAGCTGTAAGGACAGAAAAGTTAGTCTTAAGTTTAGAATTGATTTGGATATAAAAACGTTGTCCATCACTTAATAGTAGTACCGTAGATTTTTCATTACTATATTATGTATTTAAGCAGGAGCATATACTCTTGATTTAGTTTTGCTTATTTTTGGATAAGATGGTTTCACTCCTATCCACCATTGTTCATTTGTTGCTAGGTTATTGATCTCCATTTTACAAAACATAATAATGAATTCATATTTTTGGAGCGGCCTATTTTTTACTTCCTAGCGAAAATATTTTGTGTCCAATCGTAAAAAGTAATATAAAATGCTTTTGGGTTGCTAGAAGTTACAGTGCGTACAGTTAGTACTAGGTTCTACCGGATGCAGATTTCCAGCCATCCGACATGTTGTGAAGTACCAGTACGTATATAGGACTAACGTCCCATTGGAACAAATGCGTGTGTCTGGTACATGGCTCTACCCCTAATAATGGGACGTTAACAAAAACATTTGATATTCAATTTTATTCTATATATATTTCTATAACTGAGCGATTGATTCGCGGAACCTCCCGGTGCGGTGCTCCTTTCGACGTCTCAAATAATAACCTTATTAATTTCGGTTCACCGTTGAGATTTGAAGATGGGTGAGTCGTGGATTTGATTTTTCGCTGTATGTGTGACAGTGTGTGTGTGTGTGTGTGTTTGATCGCAGTTTGTGTACAACTAGAACCGTAAAGTCAATTAATTAAGAGATCCTTTTTTTTGTTCCCTTTTCTGTATCGACATGCGGTTTGTGTGAAAATAATGATGAATACACTTCTATAAAAATGGTTTGTGGTTTTACTTGTGATACAACAGTGTACGTCGCACAGTTTACCTCCATAAATATTAACCCATAGTCAACGTTAGATAAGCAACAATGGTGGAGTCTATTAAGGAAACTGATCGTTATACGAACGACGAGCGCCTTCAGCTCACCGTCGGAGGCGCTGCGGTGACGGTTATGACTGCCGGTTTGAACTACGCTCTCTACACAACGGGCTACTACTCTTTGTACTTAATCTGCTTGCTGCTGGCGGGTCCCAGCATAATGATCATGTCATGTGTGTCAGAATTCAAAGGTAACATTAAAATGCAACATTGTCCGAGGCAAAGCCAAAGCGTGTGCCCTAGTTGCCAAGAGCAAGGTACCATGGAATGGTACAACGAGAAAGTAGGACAGAATACAGAGCGACAATACCGTGTTGTGTACACGATTCGTAAAACAACCATTCACTGGCGCAGAATGGTGCATTGTCTTGGTTGTGGTCTCAAAGCCGTCCGAGGAGAGGATGGTAACATAGATATGCAACAGGCGGCGTCCGATGACCCTGTAGCAAAAGCCCGGGCACATCTCGAGACTTACAATGCGAGAAGAGGCAGAAAAACCTACGAGAAGGTCAACTCAGAAGGCGACCTTCTGGCTGCAACGGCAAATGACATGGAGTTGACTGAGAAACAATTGTCCTCGACTGCTACTCCCATTGAAATTGTTTAAACAAGCACTCTATCCCCTATTCTTTCCAAGTAGTCTACAAAAAAGTCTTTGATAGGGTTGGATAGTCTGTAGAGTGTCTATTCCTTCAATGCAATCACAGATCTGTATTCCCCTTTTTTGGAGAGGTGCCAAAAAAGGGACCAACAATAATGGCGAGTTTGGTTTGATTCATCTTCAATTTTTTAATAATCTTTAGCATATTAATATTACAAAAATTCTTACTATAAACAATACGCGATCGCTCGTATGCCGCCTTCTCGATTTGCTAAATACTATGGCATGCCATACACTACAGTGTATTAGCTGTAAGGACAGAAAAGTTAGTTTTAAGTTTAGAATTGATTTATATATAAAAACGTTGTCCATCACTTAGTAGTAGTATCGTAGAATTATCACTACTTATATTATTATGTATTTAAGCAGGAGCATATCCACTCGATTTCTTCGAGTAATCTTTTGTCGAGGCTAGCTACAGTTTGCCTCCTTCTTATTTCTTCTTGGATGCTTCAAAGATAGTGGTAATGGAGCGGCCAATGGTAGTATTGAACTCTTCATCGGTCAACTTGTCGAAAAGTCCTTCGGCTAAGGCACGAGAAAAGCTAGCAATCATACCATCTTGCTTCGCGAGAATTATATTGGCTTCGTCTCGAGGATATCCACCCGATAAGGCAACTAAGCGGACGCACTTGTCATGGTCAACGAGATCCTTATAAAGATTTACCTCGGTGGGAAGACTAAGCTTAAGCATGATACCTTTATTTGCTTTAGTATTCAGTCCTTCAATCAACTTTTCCTTGAGGATAGCTTCAATTTTAACCTTGTCTGGACTGTTAATATCCACTTCTGGTTCGAGGATTGGAACAAGACCAACGGCAAGGATTTGATTACCTACCTCGAATTGTTGATCAACAATTGCCTGGATACCCTCTTCATTGGCCTCCTTAATAACGGATCGCATTTTTGTTCCGAATACACGCTTGGCCTTGGCGCGTTTCAACAAATCGTCGAGGCCTGGATTGGGTTTCATAAGTTGTACACCATTCTTTAATTCCAGTAATCCCTTATCACATTTTAGGAATGGAACAATATTTCTCTTTTCCCAGAGGAAAGTTGGTACAGGAATGCCCTCAATTTCACGGTTCATTGTGTTCTCAAAGAGGATAGCACCAAGGATGCGATCTCCATTGAAAGATGGCGATGTGATCATACGAGTACGAATAGCGTGGATGACGTCGTACATGGATGCTTCACCTTCAACATATGTATCGTCGGAGATACCATATGCACGAATGGTTTTAGGAGTAGATCCACCCGATTGATCAAGAGCTGCAAGGAATCCATCAACGTTGCTCACACGTTGGAGTTGCTCTTCAAATACTGCATCGACCATCTTTACAATTTGACTTTTTTCTTTTATTACCTGTACTTTTAGAAGTTTTCTATTTTTAAGTTATGACCATTCCGAAAAGTAACTGTTGGTTAGGATCTTTTGGCAGTGGAATGGATGGAGGATTTTTTCTCTGCTACTGCTGCTACTATCGTGCGCGATGAGAATGAGAATGCAACAATAATGAGAACACTGAAATGAGAACACTAAAATGAGAAGTGTAACATTGAGATGCTGCCGTTGGAAGTATAAGGTTCGTCATTGATTCCTGCCAACAAGATGCTTTGAAAGTGCGTCATAGACTAGCCGACAATTACACATCTACAAGCCAGCTGCCGATAGTACGCTACATGTGGTATATGATAATGATTTTAGATTTGCAACTTGTACCAGTAAAAAACTAAAGAGACCGTGTGGGACTAAACTGACTGTTTAAGAGTGACCCTTTTGCGCCAACTCTATTAAGCATCCGTTAACATGCTCCGATCAGCCTATGATATTAGATATAATTAGAGGTAACACATAAAGGAAGCATGCTATAGAAGGAATAAAGTTTATATTCGATATTCATGTCTGTATAGATAGCTTACTACCTTGGTTCTTTTTTGGCGTTGAATTATTCAAAAAATTGAATAGTGACACTTTTCAAATTGGGCGCGCCACTCCATGCGCGCTTTGAAATGGCTATTAGCCAATCAAAATCCATTAAATAATATTTTTTTCCATCTCCATATCCTAACTAACAGCCTATCATCGATAGGCTTTCAAAGGAAATATTCTATTCCACATACTTCATCTCCTATATCAATCAATATTTGAGTAGATTCAAAGATGATTGAGTTGTAGAAAGTTACGAAAAATGGTGGAGAACCCACCGGAAGGTCATGGTCTACAGGTATAGCGTTGGTTAGATGTGAAATGGACAAGAATTGAGGAAGGAAAAGCTGTATTTCCAGTTCTCTTTTTCTTATCATAAAATAAAATCGATTATACAACAACAACAACAATCAATCATGGAGGAATCCAAAGGACTTAATCAACTAACTGAAGGGTGGGCTTCATGGAGTTATGTCGCTAGTCCTCCACCTTCTGTTGCTTCTGTTCATAAGGATTTTATTCCAGGACAAACAACGCCAGAGACAGAAGTGAATGAATCTTTTCATTCTATTTCTTCTCCTCCTATTCCTAACTCCATTGTCTTCAAAGATGATGGCTCTCATTCTTCGTTGGAAACAGTACCTACACGACTAGATCCCAACCCAGAAGTATGTACTATGGTGGTCAGCATGTTAACTTGTCCTGCACACATGAACATTGAAAACAACATCAACAACAACAAAAAAAGAAAGGCTTTGCTGTTGTTGGATGCTGTTGTACCACATCCGCGTGCGCCTCCATTGATTCGGACTGGCAACCTGTTGTTTCTACGAGTTGATTTACTCTGTTATCTAGATGAAAAAAGGAAGAGTGACTTCAAAAACTTGAGGGTAACTATTGAAACAAATTATGGAGATTTGCCTTGCAGAAACTGCAATCGTATGGACTGTAAAGACAAGATCAACATTCGACATGTCATGGCAGTAGCCAAGTTGATGGCGTTCATTCGTCCTGATTCTGTTTATGATGGTACTTGGGCTGAAGTGGTGAACCACAAGAGTTTTCGATTACAGTTCCATCAATTCTACTGTTTATTTCTTAATCTTACTATGTCAACCACCCTTCCTTCCGATTGCTTGGAGAGAGATATGGTTGCTCTATTCCCCTCTCCAAATGATCTACCGGATCACCATCATCTCAAGCAATTGAAAAGTCAACCAACCAAATCGATGCAAGACAAGCTAAGCGAGCCCATGAGTAAGCATTGGTACTGTGTAGAGGCAGTGGACGTTAGCACTACTGATGCAGAAGAAGCTAAAGAGGCAGCTGCAGACAAAGCAGAGGAAGCTGCAGAGGCAGCTGCAGATAAAGAAGAGATGAAGAATTAAGATCATAAAAAGAAAAAAAGAAAACAAAACAAACCAATCAACAGTACACACTTATTCTCTGACAGTGTGTGTCGCACCTATAGTATTAAAATATTCTTCATTACAACTACTAAAAAACTGTTAAACTCAAATCATAGTCCTTCTGGGGTTCTCTTAGCTATAGAGGTGCGACTTTATTTCGTCCGATTGGAATTAGAATATCAACTACATACATACATATATCCTATACTACTACTTATAATTTAGATACGTATAACATACTTTTAACACTAGTGTATGTTTAAATTGGTGCTACTTTTAGATTCCCTATATTCAATAGTATATTTGCTACATCATTTTCACCTTCAGTACCATCCGTAGTTGGTGAAAGTAGTGCCAAAGGGGGTAAATCAGAGTGTACACTAGTCAATATATCGAGTGCACGAGCATTATCATCTTCATCATCACGATCACCCTCTCCTTCAACAATATCACTAGTTTCAATATAATTGGTTGGTTTTACTGGTGGTGATGGCTCTTTCATAGTAAAATAAATTCTATCCCAGGCTCCTCGTCTTTCTGCAAGAGTTGCTGGTATTTTTGCAGCCTTCTTTGTACACCCAAGTTGTTTATATCTAATCAGATGGACATAATCATCATTTAACAACCAACGACTTGCTTTTCTTAAACCATTAATTATTTTATTCTTATCAGGACCATTTGGTACACCATACAATATACCACCCTCATCGAATGCAGCATAATGATATTTAGATTTCTCCATTGCAGTTTTACCACTAGTATATGTTTTCAAATCACGAATATACTGTTTAGAAGCCTTACCAGCTATTGCAATCATTTTTGCTTTGTTTTTTGTTGCTACTATTTCAAGTGCAGTCGAACTAGACAATGACCAAATACCGGCCCGTGTCAAACTTCCAGCTGTTAGTCTGTTTCTTGTCAATTTATCTATAATGGATGTTCGACAAGCATTGTCATTCTGTGAAGCAGTGATCTCATCCATCACTTCTTGGTGGTGTATTTCTCTAGCTTCATCTCGATTAACTGAAGTAGTAAGCAGTTGTAGAAAGTGCCGGGAGGTCCCACTTGATACATTCATATCATTCACGTAACTATCATTAGAAATACCAACTGTATCAATATCAACAGTATCAACAGCATCCGAGGGCTTTGATTTCAATACATCTGGCATCGACAAACACCCTTTATTCAGTGGATTCCAACCGCGTTGGAGTATTGCTTTCTTATTTCCTTCCACATTGCCATAACAAAGATGAAATACTTTTTGTAACATGTAAACAGCATGATAGCGTTCAATCTTCAGTTTTCTTCGATGCAGTTGTTGATTAGCTCTAATTTTTTCTTTTTCCACTCTTTGAAGATTTTTCCAAGCTCCGTTTTGTTCAGAGGAATCCCCAACTTGCCAATAAGCAGTTGCATTGGGTAGACCAAGATACAAATTCCACTGATGGTTAGCACCTGGAATTACATCACCAAATTCATCAAGGTTGTTGGCATACTTCATAACTTCCCAATCAAGCCTTGAACCATGTCCATCTAATAAAGCACAGGGTGGTGGCTCTCCGTCCTTTCTTGGTACATGTTTATCATAATGCTGAAGGACTTCTATTAGAATTTCTGGAGTGATACCCCCAGAAGCAGACCTCCGGACGATTGTTGGAATAGTTAAACCTTTGAAACAACACACTGGACCACCTGGAAAGACTTTACCAGGTCCTGTATTCATTTCTAGTAACTCATGTGGGAAAACAGAGTCATTCATTGCTACTTTCAATGCTTCAGTACTGTCGTCACTACTCTTGATATCATTATAGAATGAGTCGTCGCCAATCCATTCAGCTTCAATATCAAAACCATGGATCTCAGACCATGTAAGATCTGATTCTTTTTCAATAATAACAACAGCCATGACTGGTTCACCAGTCAATGCTGTCCACACCATGGTTGTGAAGTGACAATCACTAGTACAAGCTGGTATTTTAGCAGTAACACCCTTAGTAGATACATGTTTTCTGTTTCCTGCAGACATCTTCTCTTTTGACATATTAGTATTAGTACCACACTCGTCTGCAACTAAAACTAAATCCGGTCTCGTAAACACTATATCGACTAATTCACCAAATCTATTTATATCATGTTCACCACATTCTTTACCCAAAGTATCGTAGTATTTTGGATGAAGCATTTTTTCTGCATACCCATCTTCTATTAGTAATGCATACACATTCTCGTACATCTCAACAAACTTCCTATATGTAACGTGTTCAGTTCGATTGTAGGCTACATTTTGAGCTGTCTTGTATTGTATTTTATGCTTCCATCTATTTAAGAATCCAGTGAACCATTTTTCTCCAAGACATGCTCTTGTTGGATAGACTTTGTTTTTTTTGAAGTTATTCTTCCACTTTGGATGATGATTAACCTTCCATGCAATCACATCTCTCTCAATCTTTGAGTCTTTGATGTGCGAGTTAACCCATCGAATGATTGCTTTTCGATTCATCGTATTGTTACTCTTAGTTGATAAGTTGATGTACAAAACTATTCTAGGTTCAATTGCTAGCATTGGACTAACTTGTCCAGTGCCTTGTACTTCAATTCTATGTCTCTTCATTCTGCTGTGAACCATCGACGTCGTTACAGAATATTTAATAGGATCTAAATCGTAAGCTAATTGTACTTCCTTTATATATTCAGCTAATTCAATTCCTATCGGTCGTTTCATTTTATCAGCCCAAGTTGATGTTATTTCATTCTTCATCTTTGTAAAGAGTTTATGATTGTCACCCTTTAGTTCGTTGGTAGAACCTTTAGGACGTCCTAGACTACATGGTTCTACATTAGTTGTATCTATAGTGTTAGGTGGGGGTTTGCCAACTTTCTTTTTGTTGTTGTTGTTGTTGCTTTTCTGTTTATTTCTCTTTTTCATCTTAAGCATATCTAAAGTTAGCCAGATATTACCAAGCTGTACAAACGATTGTCTGATTGAATCAAGTGTTCTAGGAGGTCGTTTCTTTCCTGGTGGTACTACTTGTTTATCATACTCATCTAAACATGCTACTATTATTTTATTAGCATAAGCTGCAGCCGTAGGATTTGTAAAATGAGGACCTCTCTTTTTCTTGTTATTTACCTTTTGCTTTGCTTGTTTTGCTGCCGATTCTTTTCCTCTTTTGTTAGTAGTACCAGAACAAGGTAATGAACGTCGTTGTTGTGCTTTCTTCGCTGATTTAACCATGATAACAACACAACAATCACCATCGTTGATCAAATAAAAAAGAAATAATATTATGAATCATATTTAGTAACCTAGTAACTGATTTAGAAAGTGGTTACAAGCTAAATCTTGAAATCGCATTGCTTTGAAGACCTGTCACGTGACAGTTCTTCAAAAACGACTCATCTTAATAGAGAAGGAACGCATCTTAATAGATGATCATGTCGTTGTTGTTGATGTTGAATTTGCCTTTTTTCAAAAATAAAATCACTTCTTTTTTAAGGGTCACCAGATTATGGGTTTTTCTACGTGCGCGCGGTACAAAATTATCTCGCGCTGAACTGACCTGACATGAAATTAAATTAAAAAAATGGCAAGTGTAACGTCTACAATTACGTGATGATTCGTGATTTAATCACCTACTACTGAATATAAAGAAGAACAGTGTTTAATCTGTTTAAGAAGACGTATTATTGGATTAGAGTCTAGCTGCTCAATATATTTATCAAAATGACACACTATAAGGAGTAAAATTTTTTGAAAAGTGTCAGGTCAGTTTAGTTTTTTACTGGTACTCCTGATAATGTGAGGGACGTTTTTTCTTCTTCTGGATGTTGAGGCCCTTTCTGTACTAATATATGGCCTGACTCTTTTGAAAAAGCCTTCATTCAATTCCGTCGTCAGTCCCGTGTGCACTAAGTCGTGGTCGAGTCCCATTTGAGAATTTTTTTCACGCCTCGCGCTCCTCCTTTTTTGAATTTAACGATTTTAGATCTCACACAATGCGATAAGAATAATCGAAAGCATTGGAAGAGGACTATGATTTTATAGAGAGCTTTGTTATGATATTCTATGAACCATTTTGTTTTGAAGATTCTCTGGAACAATAATTGAAAATAGTCTCAATTTTGGTGCAGCATTACGACAAGAACACGAATAAAGGTGGATACAGCATTTTACCATGGATTCTCATCGAAGCGTAACAAGCAATTATGCTTCCAAAAGACGACGCAGAAGTAGTAGTAGTAGTGCAACAATAGTACACGTAGTAATCCTACTAAATCCGGTTTCGGGGGTTCATATTCGTCATCACGGTCCATATCGAGTGCTGCTCTCGTCGTGGCGGGGTGGCGGTAGTGTCAACAGCAATGGCAATAATAATAATAATAACGGTCGCGACCGTCTTCGTCGACGTCACAATCTTGGTATCGCAAATAGCAATAGCAACAGCAGCACGAGTAACAACCGTCGTAATAATAATAATAAATAGTAATGAACATCATCGACGACACAACATTCACTGTCACCGTATCCAACATCTCATATTGTTTGTGCAATAGGAGAAAATTTAGCAAGAGAGACTTGCGTTGTTTCATTAGACGTATCGGCTCCGTTCTTACTCAACGTTACTAAACAAAGTAACGGACAAAGTTATTCTGAAACGATCTCTTATCTATCAGTTCTATGTCCAGATGAAGTCTTGATGAATGAAGGACGATATCATTCTCCACTCGCTCGAAAAGTTTTACAACATTTCGATTTACAACGAGGAGCACAACACGGCGGTGAGGATGGTTCTACGGCAGCAGCCACATCAAAAACAGCAACCGCGGTTGGTTCTAATTCTGATGCTGCCCCTTGTGACGAAGTAACGGTTGTCAAATTTATTTCTCGATCGTACTTTGATCAAACAAAGGGTGCAGATCTACTTCGACGATTGGCGAGACAGGATACATACGATTCAACGTTGGTGGAAGAATATATTTTACTATCGAGTTCCCACGCTGTTCTTCATTATACACAACTTACCTTAGGAGCTGTTTCGTTCACGAAGCATTGTTTAGATGTTCGTGTTAATACTGGTGGTCATAACAATCATCGGATGGAAATTGATCGTTCAACATTACTCCAATTAGAATTATTGACAAATAACGGTGCGAAATCATCAAGTAACCGTAAACATTCATTGATTTCGACGATGGATTGTACTAAAACTAATGTTGGACATCGATTACTACGAACAACTCTCATGGCACCACCATGTAGAATGGATACTATCACGGCACGCTTGAATTTAGTGGATACATTTCTACATGACGAAGATTTGTTTTACGCAACATTGCAACAATTGAAAAATCTAACGAGTTTAGACAATATGCTAACAAACATAGTCGTCGTTCCAGCGAGGAGACAACAAAAGCAGCAGCAGCAGCAACAACAACAACCGACAACATAGTACTGATGCTAATACTAATTCATCGGTACAAGCAATCAATACCACTACTACTACTACCAATAACAGTACCGCAACTGGTAAAAACATCGTTGGCAAGAGCAATGCAGCAAATGCACGTGTTGCTAGTAAAGGTATATCTGCACTGGTCTGTATTAAGTCTACATTAGCGTCCATTCCAGTACTCGCATCAATATTGAAAAATCATTTGGATCGTATTGATGCAATCACCGAGGAAGAAAAAAAACGTAGAAAAGATTCCCGCAAAGAAGAAGAAGAAGAAGAAGTGAAGGATGACGATGAAGGAGGAGAAGCAGCATCCATCGCCACTGCCAAGAATAGTTTGCTGATTGGTCTAGGTGTGGGTATATCGTCGTCATCGTCATCGTCGTCAACTTCTTCCTTCTCGCACTAACAATCATCAATTGCTTCGTGCAATCATTTTTGCGTTGAGTCAACCGGAGTTACGTATCGTTCGGGATGCGATCGATGAGGCTTTCACCGAAAGCACTACGTATACAAAAAATGCTAACGCAATGAAACATCAGGAATGTTTTGCCCTGAAAAGTTCTGATGGGAACGGGATGATGGACATTCTTCGCAAGGTATGAATGGAACAATACCGCACAATATGTTACTGGTAACTTATTTCTTTTGAAAAATTAATCCCTTACTCACATTTGTTGTTGTCACTGGTGACCTTCTTGTTCATTTGTGTATGTCTCTGATACCATTACAATGTTCGAAAAAACAAAAGGCCTTTTTGAGCAACGTCGACGATATTTACAAAAAAGCCGACGACTACGCTGAGGTACATGGGATCTCTCATGTGGCAGTCAAGTTTTCTACCGCGAGGGGCTATTATCTATCTTTACCCATGGAAATGGCATCGAATCTTCCCAATGAATTTATCCAACCGACCAAATCAGGGAAATTTATTCATTGTAGCACCGAGGAAGTACAATCATTGAATATCCGAGCCCAGGACAATATCCAAGATTTGTTGATGATGACCCACGAACGAATCCAAGAGGTGCTTGACGTGGCGAGATCAAAATATGATGCATTGGCTCGTCTTTCGGACGCGGTAGCACTTCTTGATTTGTGTCATTCATTTGCTGATAAGGTCACGTTGAGTAAACTACCATGGGCTCGACCTTCCTTAACAGATGGTGCAGTGGCGGCTGTAGAAGATAATCAGGAAAAAAATCACGACAACGATGGAGGCAATGCCGTCAACGCCGATGCTAACGCCACCACTAATCTGGAAGAATCTTACGCAATTGCTATCTGTAACGGGCGATATGGTATCGACGTCGATGATGAAGTAGTTACCTCCGGGGATGGCGAATGGGTCGCTAACGACACGTATGCGAATTTGTCGAAGAATCTTACAGTTATTTCGGGCATCAACGGCAGTGGAAAGTCAACGTATCTCAAACAAATCGCTATCATCGTACTATTGGCTCACTGTGGTTCGTATGTTCCAGCAGAAGAAGCATTGATCCCGTTGACTAACCGTCTTTGTGCCAGAATGATGACAGCAGACGATCAAGAGAACAACATATCATCATTCATGCTCGAGATGAAAGAGACGGCTTTCATATGTAACAATGCAACTTCTCGCTCCTTAATTCTTTTGGATGAACTGGGACGAGCTACTTCAAACGAAGACGGAGTAGCCATAGCTTGGGCCGTTGCAGAGTGTCTTTTAGCTAAGGGTGCGCTTACTTATTTTGTTACTCACTACCCTCAGCTCTGCCAGATGTCGAGCGCTTATCCAGCGGTACAGAATCAACATTTGAAGGCAACGATGTCCGATGATGGGAATGGAATCATAGAATACAGTCACAAGATTGGTACAGGTCCGTGTGATGCGATGTCAAGTTATGGAGTGGAAATGGCAACGTCTTGTGGGTGGCCGTCGGATGTTGTGGAAGTGGTAAGATACATTTTGTCTTCGTTTTATTCTAAATCGACTTTGCAAATCGAAATCAATCTCATTTTCTCTAATATCAATAATTTTATGTTTCGTATTGCTATAAATATAGGCTCGAGCCATAGAAAACGCGTTGAAGGACAAGCTCGACGATTTTCCCCTTTGCGACGAAGATATCGATATTGGTACCGAAATTCGGTACAAGAAATCGTTGAAAGAAACATCGCAGAAATTGACGCAGTGTGTTTCTGAGTGTGAGCCCACACTCGAGGCATTGCAGCACGCACTTCAGTCATTGTATGTTTCGATGTTAGAAACAGTCCCCAAATCGGCAATAACAAGCTTGTTGAAGGATGAAAATGATGAAAATGAAGACTCCACAAGCATGTTGAAGGATGGAAATGACGATGATGAAGGCTAAGCATTCCTCAAGCAAAGATTATACATCATAAGTGGTCGGATAGATACGTATGGTTGTAGTTCTTCGATGTGTAGTAGATACTTCAGCTGTAAAAGAAATAAGATCTATGTCTATTACATATTGTGTTCATTGTGTAGTTTATGATCGGATTAGTCGAACTGGTGGAAGCTCCACTTCTTCACATGTTTCTGTATCTTCGACCGCAACGGACAAATCGATAAAAGAGCCTGATCCTCCTACTACTGAAGAATTAGAAGGAGTAGAGTCATCGCTTTCTTCCGTATTTGTTGGCCCATCTCTGGAAAATTCCTCATCGAATTCTTCTCCAGATTGCACAGC
The DNA here is from genome assembly GCA_900095095.1 of Fragilariopsis cylindrus CCMP1102. Classification (NCBI taxonomy): domain Eukaryota; phylum Bacillariophyta; class Bacillariophyceae; order Bacillariales; family Bacillariaceae; genus Fragilariopsis; species Fragilariopsis cylindrus. Next base: position 314,831 of record FMBT01000297.1, read on the forward strand.
TTCCTCGATAATTGTCCATATGCTCTTGTTTAGAAGTTCTTCGTCGTCTTCGTGTAGAAAATTAGCGTAAATCATAATTGGCCCAATCGAAATGCTAGCAACCTCAACGGCATCGGGATCTTCCTTGAATGCCTTTTTCTGGATTCGTTTCAACAAGCGACGTAGTGTAAGCCCTCCCGATTGTGCAGCCTTTTTTCCTTCTTTGATAGTTATCTGATCCCATAACGTGTGCGTCTCGCCTCTCACCCCTGGGTACTCTTCGGCCGGTAGAGGAGAGGTAAAGGCAAAAAAAGGAAGCGCCAAGTTGATGAATGCATTCCGATGCCGATTCAATGGCTTCCTCTGTGTCAGCTTAATGAGTTCTATGCACGACAAAGCCGAAACAAATGCAGTAGTCGTTATCATAGCGGGTACAATTTTTCCTGCAACCTTTCGGGTCTCCATTGAGTCAACGGGTGCAATACCATAACAGATAGCTCGGAGATTACTAGCTGCGGTTATAAAGGTAATATGATCGTTAGAATCGTCATCTTTTTCAAATTCAACCGCAGAAAGGGAGGGGAATGACGTAGCTGCGCCATTAGTCGATATAGAATTCAGCGGTGCTAGTTCCTCTTGAATTGTCGACTTGTGCTTTTTTTCACGTGACTTTTTGCCTTTTTTTGTAGCATCTACAAGAGCCTCTTTGGCTTCATCTATAGTGACAAGCCCGAGATTATCACGTGGATTTGAAGGAATACCAATGTACGTTTCGAATCGTAGTCGGGCAGCACTTCGAACAAAATCGATCATATTATTATTTATCTCTTCTTCCTGTTTCGTCATACCGTCCTCTGTATTCCCTTGACGTGAAAGCGAGAACGATAATGCTTTTGGTGGCTTCCTTGATCCAGTCCAAAAACGATCCCCGTCATCGTCGAGCTTATCAATCGGGTGCTCCAATAGAAGATCCTGAATAGTATCATAAAACAATTCCTTCCCTAGAGCAATAGCCCATTCTATCGACATTGTCTGCATCAAAGTAGTTCTATCTACACTACTACCCTGTTCCGCAAGCATCAGCAAGTCGTTCGATAGTTCCTTGGCGGCTTCCACGGCAGCATCGTCCCCCACATTTTCGTCTAATTTATTGGCTAGTCCCTTGACGCCCGTATCGATAAAATGTTGTGCGTATTGATTGACTTGCCGTGGTCGTCGAACATATAAACCATCAAAAAGATCACGACCCCATTGGATGGTATGAGAAATAGAATAAGGAAAGTTCTTCAGAGTACATACCGGAATTGCAGCCTCCGGAGGATCCACACTGGATCCGTAGGATTCACTCTGGTGAGGAACCACGACTTGAACGTTACCTTTTGATCCAAGGGTACCAGCATCAATCATTGATTTTTTGTTGGCAACACATTGGCCGTCCATAAATAGCCTAGCTTCCATATTATCAAGTGCGTTTAGGATTACATCAACTCCATTCGACCAGAATTTAGAATCAAACGGACCCGAATCTTCTTCGTCTCCAACTTTACTGGTATGACATTCACTTTCACCGATGGATTCATGCGATGGACGGCTTCTTCAGCGGCCTTACTCTTGAATTTACCGATATCAGAATCTCGGAATAGTAGCTGCCGGCTTAAATTAGATTTTTCGATTGTGTCCATATCTGTGACCACTATATTGCCGGATTGCCAGTACCGGCTTCCATAGCAGCAATATTTTTCAAATTTCACACCCGATAGCGCCAGATCCTACCACAAACAGCTTTTGATTCTGCAAGCGTCGAACCGTCTCTGACCCTAATATGTAAGATAATCCTGTTGTTGTTTCTCGTGAGTGTTCGAATCCTCATTAAGTTCGTCCAGAACCTCATCGCAGTCGTAGAGAAGAAATTGTTGAATTGGGTTATAAAGTCCCGATATAGCTTTCAGACATTCTTGAGAAGCGATGGCTCCAAATATAGCTTGAAGAGGTACAAATTTTGCTGGGCAAGTCCTAAGAAAGTTATGACAGTGACGTTTCCATTCTTTGTCCATTTATCGCAGTCATCATCATCATTATGGTCGTCGACGATTCCACTGTCAAGATCTGATGTCGTCTGTGCTGCCATCCTCGAGAATGACTTCCAATCACTTGAACGAGGCATTCGATTATTTTTTCGTACAAAATAATCCAACGCTTGAAAGCTATTAAAAACTGCCTTCCGACGGGAATTGTCAAAGATTTTTCGAAATCACAGGGTGCAAATATTTGACGGGAAGAAGTACCATCTCGATGGAGTAAGTCGTTGCCTCAGTCAATGTTCTTTAAGAGACTGAAAAGAAACCTCCTGGACTTGTTTTTGTCTGCTGAAACTTGTTGCTTTCGCATTGATTATATCGATCAGGTCATTTGCCACTATGGAATTTTGATTGCTATTCTCATCGTCGGCAGTAATAGTAGTAGAAATAATCTCAACGTGGATTTTTCGGGTGTTAGGACCTTAACGACCCTGCAGGGAATGTCTTCTAGTGTAGATCCATCAGAGCCTTGGAACGCTATAATATCATCTTTTGAGACATCATGTCGTTCCCCCTCGACGGCTTTGATCAAAAGAGTAGCAGCACTGGCACCACCCCCAGGAGAATTCTTATCGCCATTGTTGTCGACTATTTCGACACGATCAAGTGGTATGACGAGTGGAGTCTCACCATCGGCATCATAAACTTTATGACGTGATCCAAAATCACAAAATATTCGTCCATACACGCCTGCGGTTTCTACTGAAACAAATTTCATCAAGAAGAAGTTGGATGACGACGTCGACAATACTGATTCCATTCTTCTTGTTGCTTGTACGGACGATCGACACATAAAAGTATTCCTCCTTTTTTCTTCTTCTTTCTCCAACTAAGCATTCGCTGTTGATATTTTCGTCAAACAAAAAATCCTTTTTTAATACAGTCGAAACCTTCAACGCTGGATTCAAACGACGAAGAAATTCTACCAAGACCTTAACAAGGTGATTCGTTGACATTGATGTGGACTCATAACATCTTCCAATTCTGTTATAGCACCTCGGATATACGTCATTCCTAAATCATCAAGATCCGAACGATGATAATCCTGACTAATATTTTCGTCATCATCATCGACTATTAATATTACTTTTCCAACTCCACTAAGAGCTAAATTCTTTAATGATTCCCACAGAAGACCTGACCGGATCGGACCATCAACGTATACGGTAGAGGTTCGGATTAATCCATGTGCTCGTGCTCCCATCGTATAGACCTGTCGACTATACCGTTCTTCGTCGTTCTCACATATTATCATTTTCATTCATCATCATCGTCGTCGTCGTCTGCTGATATTATCGTATCATCAGATTCCTCTTCGTTAATACCACCATAATCATCATCCCTAACACTGCCACCGCCACGTAATAAGTCTGATAATTTTTTATGTTGCTGTTGCGATGGTGCCAACAACGCCCAATTATTATTCGTTATCGGTTGTCGCTGTCGTCCAAGGCAATCGGCGGGCATCGACGGCGACGACCAGTGACGAAACAGCTACTACGAAAACGGCGAGATTTAGTAACATTGTGCGATTGCAGTAACTCCGTTCCATTCCAAATATTTATATTACAGTATGACGACTAACGGTTTTACATCGATCTCAATTGATCTCTCGGATCTTAATATTTCACAACAATGTACGATTTATGTTTTGATTTTGAAATTGGTGAAATAGATTTGTTGAAATTTTTCATAAGATCCACGTGTAAGAAAAAGTATTGGGACTAAAAAATCGTGCCAGTCACACGTGCTCAATATAGTATGGAGAATGAAACATCATCGTCATCATAAAAATATCAATTTTCATTTTTCATCCTTCTTTATTTTTATTTTTATTTTCCATCACAAGTACCTCATACCGTACACAGCCATCCTCTACTGTACATCTTTCAAGATATCATAAAGGCAGCCGCAAAACCAAAATCTAGCCAACTTGCGATGAAACGCCTCAATCTCATTATCTGTTTTTTTTGGTGTAACCTCCTGAAACAAAGGGTCGATCGATTGATTGATTGATTTCAAAAGTTGTTATTAGAAAAAAGAAAAAGATCGTAAAGAATGCGTATGATGGTGGCATCGGCAATCAATTATTTCGTCTCTTGGTCGTTGGTCTTTCTCTTCCTACAGCAGCAACAGCAACAGCAGCAGACTGGGTTCGTTTTGCTGCCCCCGAATACGAAAGAAGTTGTAAGAATCAATTTTCCTTGGTGTATCCCCGACCCCGAGACACCCTACGAACTTCAATCGGGCATCAAGGAAGGTGATACAGTTTTCTTTACTTGGAGTGGCGTATATCACAATGTTATCTCTATCCTAGTGGAAATTGTGCTGACAGGACCGACCGCGAATACCTAGGAGAATCTGCCTCCGAACCTCGTATACGTTTAAAAGTGAAGACATCGGGAATAATCTAACATTTGTCTGCGACGTTAGTAGTCACTGTGCCTCTGGACAGATTGTCACCTTTGCCAACGTGCATCAGCGAACAGAACTGAGAATGTCATGTATTCGATGACAAACAATCGTGTGGGGATATTACATACCTTTCTAGTAGTACCAATGATAGTAGTAGTAGTAGTAGTAGTAGAAGAAGAAGCAGCAGCAGCAGAAGTAGTTTTCTGATTTCTTTTTTGATTTGTGGTGCTGTTGTTGGCGGCCTACACGAATCATTCTGGTAACGATTCTAGTCCTGCTCTTTTTCCTGGTGGTACAACTCGTTACGGTGGTGCAACTTTTGAAAATCAATTACGAGCTGAGGAACGAATGAAAAAGATGTGGATTCGGAATAATAATGACTATGCAGCTAGCAGTAGAGTTGAATAATGGATGATGATGATGTATATTAAATTATTCTTTAATGTTATGTAAAATATATATAAATTTATTCGTTTCGTCAGAGTTCGTCATCGTTCATCACCACTTTCCTCTTCTTCGTCGTTCTCGTCTTTATTCCAGTCAAAGAATGTATATATGTATGTATATGTATGTATATCTGTATTGATATTATCAGGATCGACATTTATATTTTTCCCGGTATTATATCTCAATGATGGTGTGCTCGTATTGAAGAATTTATCGCCAATATATCCTCCTCCTTTTCCAACATCGATGGTAGTTGTGCGATTGGTAGTATCCACCTCCTTGGAATGATATTATGCCGTATCCTTCGTCCAAAAATACCCTCATCGCCATCAGTATCGCTACCAACAGGTCCATTTTTCATCCGGAGGTTCCTTATGATGTCCCATTTACTCAACTTCTATCTGTGGGAGGAAGTGTAATGTCTCTCTGAAGGAGTCAACAGGCAATGTACGACTCGACTCACGATATTATTATTGTTGTTGTTATCATCGGATGATGATGATACTGACGATGAATTATTACTAGTACTAGTTGATAATCGATATTGTTTTAGTAACCACCAAATCAAATATGAAAACCCTAACCAGAATATTGTAAATATGATACAATATATTGCCTGTCCAAGATTATAATTACCACTGAAACCACCAAAATTTACTATAATTCCAGCAAAATAATTTAATGTCACAAACAAATATGATCCCACCACACACCATGCTGTGCCTACAGATTGTAGTGAATAACGATCATTCACATTGTTGTTGTTATTATTTGTTGTTAAATACAAGATATAACTATTGCTCGTAATAACAGTAAGGAAAGAAATTATACCACCATCAAGAATTTGATTTTGTATTGTATTTATAAGAGCCCATATCCAAAATACAATTGCAATACTACCAATTACAATAGAATATATTTTCAAGTGTTGTAGTAGTGTTATTGTTGTCATTGTCGTTGTCGTACTCATCGTCATCGTCATTGTCATCGTTTCGTTTCGTTTCGTTTCCTTATCTTTCTTTTTCTTGTTTTTAATGCTGTTATTTATTTGTCGTCTTTCGATAACAAGTACTTTGGTGCATTTCTTTGATCCTTATCGGTTATCATCCCTCGTTCTTGCTCTTGTCCTTTGTCGTTTTTCGATGGCTTAGTCGATGACACAATACGGTCATCCAATCGTGTTTTGTCTTGCACTAACTTACTATCACATCATTGCACTAACTTACTATCACATCGTCTATCATCTTCTTACTTAGTACCAAAGAAGGTTGAAAAAATTCTGTACTACGTTACATAGTAGACTAATCTTCAATTCATACGTGGATAATAGTGTATTCGAGAATTTAAAAATCCGCGCGCCCTTTTTCTTTATTGATCAAGATTCACAAAATCACTAAAAACAAGGGCAAGATAACAGTCAAGATCTTTGTTGCTTGCTTCGATCGATTAATGCGGCACAGTGATGCCCTACATACTACAGAAGCTGTCGAAGAGTTGTATCAATCAATCTCTCTCTCTCCTACTGTATCAGACTTGCTACGAATTGAAGTAGTTAAGGTGCTAGTATTTTGATATTTCTGATCACAGCGTTTGCCTGCTGCAGCTGTTCTTGGCCAATATTACAACTATCAGAATATTTTGGGTAAGAGAATATCGAATGGAAACGCGAGGTAATAGATGTGTAACTTACTGCTAAGTACTATGTGTTTGGGAAATATTGTACAGTACAATGCGAGATGGAATGTTTCGATTTTATAGTGAGGAATCCGCTGTGTCTTTTTTCTTGTTCTGTTTTGTATACAGTATTGTATATTTCTCTTCTGCTCTATACGAATACTGTGTGTACCAAGGGTAGCACAGACAAATTCAATAATATAAAGCTCTACTAGTATCACACACTCACAAATCCATTCTCTTTGCTATAGTACATTATTAATGATCCGTGACAACATGAAGAACAACAACGACGACAACGATAATGATGACGATAAGACTGACAACGACGATAATAACAACAACAACGATACTGATACTGATAAGGGTGAGGATGATGTAGTATATTATTTCAACAATGCAGGACAAGCACCGCTATCATTAGATGTTCAAAACATTGGAATAAAAATAATAGCTGAAACACCACCATGGGATGATAATAATCATAAATATGCACAATCAAGTCAAAAACGGATACGTACTTTATTCTCTACCCTAATCGGTGATATTGATAATGATAATGATATTGATAATGATAATGATATTGATAATAACAACAATGAATCATCCTCGTCCGGTAGTCGAATCGCTATAGTACCTAGTACAGCTTTTGCTATTACACTTGCAGCAAGGAATATACAACGGATACACTACTTACAACAAAGGGATGGGGTGGTGATGATAGTTGTGATGGTCGTGGACGTATCATAGTGTTACAAGATCAATTCGATTCGGCTGTCTATCCATGGCAACAAATATGTGAGGAATCGGATGGGAAAATTGCACTTGATATCGTAGAATATCCACCATCCTCGGAGATCTCTGAATTATGTGTTGTTGCCGATGGTTATGAAGGTACTACTAGTAGATGGACGAAAGCCGTTTTGCAAAAACTCTTTCATAACAACAACAACAAACAACAACGATGATGATATAGTAAAATATTGGCAGCATGTTTACCACCACTTCATTGGTCGGATGGGACATTATTAGATTTAGAAATTATTGGTAACGTCTGTCAACAACAAAATATACCATTAATTATTGATGCGACACAAGTTATTGGAATTATGTCATTTAATATTCAAAAAATGGGTCAACCATGTATGGTGGCATGTTCGACACATAAATGGTTACGTGGTCCATCTGGTTGTTCCTTAATATATATTTCACCTAATGTACAAGATACATGGATACCATTAGATTATCATGGTAGAGGACGTGCTTTACTAGACATACTCACAAAAATGGAATGGTTCCTAAAAAAGGTTATCCAGAACAATATTATAATGATTCACGTAAATTTGATAGTGGTGGTAAATCGAATCCAATTCTACTACCAATGTTAGAAGTTGCAATGGAATCAGTTGTACAATTAGGTGATTTAGTTCAAGTTCAATTACAGTTAAGAACATTAATGGAACCATTATTACAATGGGCAACAGAAAATGGGTTTACTATTAATATGGTTGATAACAATAATAACGATGATGACGATGATCATTACCATGCATATCATATAATAGGATTAATACCAAAAGAAAAAACACCAGAAGAAATGATTATTATGGTCGAAAAACTTGCAAAGAAAGGAAGATTTTTCTGCTGTACGATGTGGTGGAATACGTGTTTCTCCATATATAACTACCACTCCAAATGATGTACAAAAATTAATAGATGGATTGAAGGAATTTTCTTAGTGAACCTTTTGTGATTTGTATTTGCATTTTATATTGGTATAAGTAAACAACTTAATTTATATTATGTTATATTATTGTTAGTAGTAGTAGTAGTAGTAATAGTAGTACAGCAGTTTTGATGCTTCAAAAGAAAGGTTTGGAGAAGTCTTGTATGTGCTGATATTACAGACAATATAATACTTAGTTTGCTAGTGCAACTACACTACATAATAAATCTTGAGATGAACAGGATTTGGTACTCTATATATATATATATATATTACTTCCTTACATTAAAAATAAGTAGTCTTTATTCTTATTTTTCAATTATATTCTACAACATGTTATTTTTTTATTCCTTAAAAATCATATATTTTGCATCAATGGTTGACGTTCTTGATCATATGGTTGTTGTTGTTGTTGTTGAGGTGGATAATAGGAAAATTGGTTATTCGCGTGGAATGGATGAACGAAACCTCCATGACCTGTTTCATCTGCTTCTGCGTCGCCGTCTCGCTCCGCCTCTAGTTGATCTTCCTCTGCCTTCTTTTGTAATTCGTGTTCATATCGTAGATACTTGCCACTAAAAGTAGCAAAGTACACAGTAACAAGAGTATGAATCACTATCAGAAGATAGAATGAGAATGTAAAATCTGGACGTGTAATAATATCCCCATCATCCGAGATTGATCTCGTCCCAATGCTTTTTAATGACTTGAAAAATGGGATAAAGATCGCACTTAAAAGATTGGAAAATAGTTGTTGGATAACTAAAACAGTGTTCTCGCTCAACGGATATGCAACTTCCACTCCAAGTTCGGTCGATATAGGCTGGAGTGGTCCTACCAATACAGCAACTAATAGTAGCGACCAACGTAAATCTCCTCCACGATCAGAATCCAAACTGACACCGCATTCAGCGAGTCCAAATGCTCCCAAAACAAGCATACCGATAATCACAGAATAGTATGCTCTGGTTTTGTCCGTTTGTTTTCCCATGATAAGACTGGAAATCATAATAATAAACTGGAAAGCTCCTCCAACTATACCAGTATATGTTCTGGGTGCTCCATTCAGACGAACAAGGTAATCCATATAGGTTGACAAGGTGTTGATGACAATTCCAGACACTGTAAAGGCGGCAAGAGCATGACTGAAACCAGGCCGGATCATACAAGCATGTAAAGATCGGATGACTTGATCATCACGAATATGAATGTCCAAATGATGATCAGTAACAGTAACGGTCGGTTCTGCCCCATCTTCGTCCACGTCCAAATCGTAATGCCCGTATCGCGGGTCGAATTCTTGACGGGGAGGTGGGAAATTCTGATATGAGTAAGGCATCGGCATTTGCATTTGCGGTTGCGGAAAGTATGGCATTTGAGGTGGTACTCCTTGACCCATCGATGGTTGCTGCATCTGTTGTTGCTGCTGCTGCTGCATTTGCTGCTGATAGTACATTTGATGTTGGTAGTAAGCTTGTTGCTGTTGCATTTGTTCCTGCACTCTTGGATCCCAGTAAGGATTTTGCTGGTATGGATTTGGAGGTGGGTAAGCATAACCGTATGGTCCCGGTGGTACCATTCCAGGAGGAAGGTCTCCTTGTGGACCTGGCGGTATTGGCATCTCACCTGCATCCAAACCGGGAGCAGTATTGTTTATATCTGCATCTTCTTGATTTGGAGAACCCAAATCACTATCAGAACCTGGCCCCATTGCAGGCGATGGAGCGTATGCACGGGGAACAATTGATTCTACGTCAGCCTTCATCTTTTCTATATGTCTCATTGCATCTTTCGTTGATCCATAATGCGCGGAGGAAGGAGGAGCCGACAAACCACTCTCGGTATTAGCGGTTTGAAATTTCGGTACGGATGTTCGTCTTCTAGTCGATCCTCCTTCCCGCTTTCCTCCAGAAGAGGAAGAACGACCGGATTTCTTTGGTTTCGATGAGACGCAATTTTCTTCGACCGGAATTTTACTAGCGGGACTAGGAGCTTCGGTTTTTTTGTCGTTCTCTGCACCGTTGGTTGTACTGCTAAACATATTTTTGATTTTATTGCCAGTATTGGCAATTCTACCTGACATCTTGAAATTCACCCCTTTAACAACTTTTGCAGAGGAAGAAGGTGGAGTTGGTGGAGCATCATCAAATTGAATAAGAGTCCCAATAAAGACAAGTGTCGATATTTGACTTAGCAATCCAAAGTAAGCAGGAATGTCATCAGATTTTGATACCAATAGTGTTCCAAAGATAAAGGCAAACCCAATTCCAAGTTGGTTCGCATTCAAGGCAACACCCGTGGCCATCGTACGCTCCTCTTCTGGGAACCATGACGCCGAGAGTAATGCAGGAGTGCACTGATAAAGTGGCTGCGAAAGACCGACAATAAAAAATCCAACATACAAACTCCATTCTGAGTGACCCTTGTCTAGACTGATTGGGATGATTGGAGGAAGACCACCACTTTTTACGATACTACCAATCATAAGAAGCAAAGATCCAAGAAGTACAGTTCGCCGTAGACCCAATCGAGCAAGGATGATTGGCTCACACGCAGTACCAAGAGCATTTGCACCTAAAAAGACGACGACCAAGCGTTCTGGGTCGATATTTCCAAAAGCCTCCTCTGCCAGGAGTGATATCGGAGCTACCGAGTAACAGGTCCAGTCCGATAATAGATTCAAAAGAGACATATAGAATAACATTAGCCATCTTTGCCAGTATACTTTGAAGGTTGTGCGTCCACTAGAATTGGCGACGGCTCCAGTGGGAGCAAGATCTAAACCATTCGCTGCTGCTGCTGCTGCTGCATCTACGTCAGCACTCTGAGAGCCCTCATGGTCGAAACCACCGGAAGGACCTGGTTCATTATCTTCTCCTCTTGTACCAAGCCCGTTACCTCCACGATTGTTTCCAGTAGACCTTGGTGCGCTCGAAATTCCTGAAGCAGCACCGGCTTGCTGCGTACCCAATGATACTGTTAATGCTGCATCAGAACTTCTAAATGCAACAACATCGTCGTCTTCACTATAAACAAGAGGAAGGGTTTGTTGGGAGTTATTGCCGCTCAGGCTAGCCATATTATTATCTCCTCTTCCGTAATCCCTTACTGGCACATACCCATCCTGCTGTCCAGGAGCCAATTGCTGCTGTTGTTGCTGTTGTAGCTGCTGCTGGTTATAATAATCAAAATCACTAGCCCCAATTCTGCCACCGTTCAACCCATCAATACTACCCATGTTTGCGTCACTGGGTGTAGTAGTTGCCCAAGCCATCATTTGCTCATTCGTCATCGGTTGTTGCTGATGAGAGTAATGATGTGGTATCATACCTGATGGTGATAATGATGATGATGTATGCATATATCCCTGGTAGCCGGGAACGTAATAACCGAAATCACCTGTTGGAGCGTCGATATTACTTATATTGTTCATCATCATCGAATCAGGTTCACTAGCAACACTGGTTGCAACACTGGGTAGACTCGATGTCATACTATCGCCTGTGAACGATCGTCTACGATTACCAACTGGTGGTGACTTCTCGTCGTCATCGTCGTCGTCATCATCATCATCTTCGTCACTACTATCTTCATCGGAAGTAACTAAGGAACTCACAGAATGCATCCGAGTTATACGTTGAGGATACAGATTCATATCTGCAAGGGATCTATTTGGTTGTACGTGTACTGCTACGGACAAGCCGATGCCATCACCACCAGAAACGCTGTGATTGATTGAGCTTAAGCTACTGCTTAAGTTGTTGTTATTGTTATGATGATGATGATGATGATGATCGTCATCACTTTCATCTGAAAAAGAAAGACTTGCATCACTATCCTGTTTCTGAAGTTGATAGGAGTTTGTTCTTGCACAAGGAGCGGACGCATTACTTGCGTTACTAGATATTGAAAAAGTCCTGCCACTTTTAGGTGTTGGTAGATTAGTAGCAAAGTAAGATGAATCGTCATCCGAAGAAGACTCGTCGTCATTGTTGTCGTCATCGTCATCGTCGCCGTCGCCGTGTGTGCGTTGATGTCCGTTATTATTACGTCTGCTAATGTTTTCTCGTTGTTGTTGTTGTTTCCCGCCGCTGCTAATATTATGATCGAGAGAAACAATACGTCCTTTGTGCTCTTTTGAAGTTCGCTTCGTACTATCACGTTGTTGTTGTTGTTCTTGTGAATTACTTAATTCCTGTTCCTTTTTCTCTTCTTCGCCCTCTTCGTCGTCAACTACCTTATTATAGGCTTCTACAGTAACTACTTTTTCCGTCTTATCGTCTACTTCTTTTTCATTATCGTTAGTTGGTTTTTGATTGATACTGATATCACTACCACCAGTTGCACCAAAACCGTCATCCGATGGATCTGGAGTAACGGGAGTGCTACACATTATATTATTATTATTTTTATCAGAAGATGAAGAATTGGAAGAAAAAGCATCTTCTGTTGTTGTCACTGTCATTGATGTTGTTTCGGTTGCCGTCACAACATCCTGTTCCTCATCCTTCTTGCTATCTATACTCATAATTTCTGTATGAGAAGATTGTGATTCCGTGCTATCCATTTCAATCACAGCCATATCAGCTTTAGACAGATAGTCGTTTGCCGGTTTATTCAAACGACGAAATATTGTTTTCTCGGGCATTTAAAAAGAAGATATAGAAAGTATAAATTGTAAATGGCGTGCTAACAATATTGATTAGATCTCGAACATCCATTCGTTGCACCAGAGTCTAATACTTGTATCGGACTGATGATTTGTGTACAGTACGTATATCTAATGCTTTCTGTTGAGATTGATTCAAATTGATTCATTTAGTGTAGTATTGTATTCCGCTGCACTAACTAACTCCTTCTTTGTCAATAAATGCGACAAAAGCATCTTCGACTCGACGAGTCGACGAGTGAGTCGATCACTTGCTCCAAAAGAAAAAGCACATAAACTACATGCACAAAAAGGCAAATCGCAATCTTAAAGAAATCGCATTTCGATTATACAAAGACTTCTAACGACACGTGCCTTCCGTTGAGGTGTACTTTACTAAGTAAAAAAATATCATGCGTGAACCTAAATAATTATTTTTAGTATACATTAGAAAAATGCACTTCTCTATTCTCCAATAATGAGACACGAGTCTCATTAAAGATCGCAGATGCCATCTGCCTTAAGAAGCTGCCTTAAGAAGCATCATTAAATCAAAAGCTCCTCTCGTACTTGTACATGATGTACTAATCGCCAAGAACCCAAGATCCAAAATCAACTACAGTAACTGCCGCATGGCGGCAGAGGTAGAAAATAAACTGTAGTGCAGCCAGTATTTCTTGTAACAATATCATGAAACCAATCATCAACAATGGCAGAAAATAATAGTGACAACACCAATACTACAAATAATGCAAGTGATGCAAGTAATTTCGTTGAACTGAGTTCACCTGATGAATTAATAGAATTTTTAAATACGAATGATGAAAAGGGTTGTGTTGTTACGTTTAGTGCAACATGGTGTGGACCGTGTAAAGCAAGTAAACCTAAATTAATCAAATTAGCAACAACAACAACAACATCTACGAGTAATAGTAGTACTCCTATAAGCGTCGTCCCTATAGGATATGTATATGAAAATGATTTAGATGATTATTTAGATATATTTGTTGAAATTAAAGCATTTCCAACATATATATTCTATCGAAATGGCGTTGAAATTTCTCGAGTGGAAGGTGTTGATGTTAATTTTGATCAACTTAAATCTATGATAATTCGTGAAACAGCAAACAACAATGTCGACGATTGTGTGATGTCGACAACGATCGAATGAATGAATGAATAAATAAACTACTGTACTTAGTCTCGAAAGTAGGATGGATTGGTTTACTTGAAGAGATTAAGAAATCAATTTGTTTACTATGCATGTAATCGCTCGTTGTCGTTTGATCGTCACGTCACATCAGGCGAGAGACAGAGACAGGAGATGGGTGTGTTCGAGAGAAGACGATAACTGGGGTGTTACCTCCCTTTCAATTCTGAAAGACCGGTCTCGGTTTCAACCATTATTCCCATTACCTCTTATTCTCATCGGAAAATAGGGCATGCTTGGAAAAGGGCAAAGGGTGAAACTATACTTGACCGCATGCTACCGGAAATCGCAGATAGGCGTAAGAAAAAGTAATAATCGCAATAGACCCACATGCAAATAGTGTTGATGGATACACACAACATAACAGTATTACTGGAGCGAATCTAATAATTTCTAAAATAAATAAAATGTGGACAGATGTAAATAATAATATAATGTTTATAGAAAGAAAGTTTGAAAAGATTGTATCATTCTCATTCCCAGCGATAATTATTTATTTACTTATTTATATTCATGAATTAATTATATAAACTACAGTAGGCTAATAGAATACGTATCGTATTTTTAATATAGTCCCTCTGGAACATCGACCTCATTATGATAAATTTCTTCCAGCGGTTGACGATTTCTGATATATGTGGTTTTCCCTCGAAGTCAACCATAACTTCAGGTGATTCCGGGAAAGAGTTGTAATTTTTGGTACTCATACCAGAACAGTATGCACCACTTCCATCCATGACGAGTAAATCACCAATCTCAGCCTTGCGAAGTGTTCGTCGTGCCAAATCTTCAGGTTCACCAGGTTTAGGTGTCATCAAATCTCCACTTTCACAACAATGTCCAACGACAATAACGTCTTCTGTTCCATACCAATTTCTTCAGTTTTTCCTGATCCAGGAAAAAGTGTCATGGATGGACAGCTCCATATAATGATGGACGAAGGACGTCGGTCATACCCGAATCGATTTTCAAAAATGTGTGACTACCATCACCGGTTGTAGATACCTTATCTTGGATTGTTGAAACTAATGCACCACTCATGGCAACAAGATAGGTTCCCGGTTCGATTTCTAATTTCAATTCACGTCCATCATTATCTTCGGCAAATTGACGGAATGCATCCGAAACAGGTCCACCAATTTTTTGTAAATCAGTCGTAACTTCTCCTTCCATACGTCCGACCTTATATCCACCACCTAAATTCAAAGTTTCAACAGTCGACCAACCTTACAGAATGACAATGATTTCGATGCGACCTGTTGCCAAATTTCTGGATCACTTCCCGATCCGATATGTGTATGGATCCGTTCCACGGTCAATCCGTATTTCGATACAATGTCAGGGACGGTACCATCATCGACCAATTCATACCAGATTCCGAACGATGATGCTGGTCCACCAACATTCGTTTTCGAAAAACCTGATGTCGATGTGGAAAATCCACCAGAACCAGTACCAGGATTAATTCGATACCAACCTTTTGACCAGTACCGGCGAATGCTCACCGAATCGTTGTAACTGAGACACGGAACTGTGAGTTTGTGATTTTTCGTCGAGTCGAGAATCGATAGGGGAAATAAAACAAAAATAGTACAAAATAAGATGTGAGAGGAGGAGAAGCAGAAAGTGAACGATACACTCCAAAAATATAAAAATATAACTTCGAGAAAAAAGAACTTGCTAAACTAAGCAAGAAAAAAGGTGAATAATTTACTTACCAAGCGTTGATATTGACACCCAATTTGACTAATTCAGCAAAGTTTTCTGGGAGTTCTTGTGTACTGAGACTAATGTTTTCTGCAGGAATTCCAGCTGACATAGCCCGTTGGACTTCAAATCCAGATGATGCATCAATGTGAATACCCTTCGAATTAAAGAATTTAAGTATAGCAGAATTTGGACATGCCTTCATTGCGTATCGGACCGTTAATCCGTAAGCGTTCGGGAATTTTAAACATGCATCGGCAGAATCTTGTAGTTTTTCTAATGAATAGGCAAACACCGGACTTCCAGCTAGATCGGTACATGCCTTGGCTGATTCTGCCGTTAAAAAAACGGATGTATCGCAGGAGCGTCAGTACTGACTGATACTGATAACGCCGAAGTAGGACCAGAGTGTCGTTGAACGGGAGGAATGCGTTACAAGACGGCGACGATAACATCGTTACCGCAATGGCGCGATAGTGGCAGTAGAAAAGGAGAGACGCATCGTTTGTGTATATGATACCTATGATATCTATGTTATGTTTAGTTGTTGGTTTTCAATAGAATGTTAACTTCTTCGCTTTGAAATGAATTTTATGTCGATACATTCTTGAGATTTGAAGATCATATACCGTATGATACAGCATGTCGAATGGCGTAGAATTGTGTATTTCATTCTTGTGAACAATGTTCTTCTTGCAATAATTTTGGATTGTGACGAGGTTTCAGATTTCCTCGCGGCGTGTGTGGTGCGTATGCAATTTCATAGTCACGGTTCTGGAAGTTATATTGTACTAAATATTGGACTCATCTGATTAAAATTGATTATAAATAATAATTGTACTGTAGGGTTAAAGTTACTCTCGTCTGCTAGCAATAGATTATCTGCTAGAGTGGTGACAATAAATCATTGATGTGCGAAGAAGATTGTCAATGCATCTATACCTTATAGACTATGATGACTCCGAATCCCTAATTACTTTGCAATCTTATAGTATCCGCTTGATTGTAATAGCTGGTATTGGTGTCAAGTTTACGTTTGCTTGTATAGTAACTAGTATAATTGGCAGATAGATTTGTACCACTCATGTGTAATAAAAGGTTAATCTATTGATAAATACAAAAGGTATGTAAATGCGATTGAAAAATGCTTGGATGATAGTAGCCAAGATATTATACGTAATTAAACATCATAATAATTGGTCCATGTATTTTTGTTACAAAGGATGCAAGTTAAATTGCAGGATGTGTTTGCACTAAGTGTGCATAATTATTTAGCAGAATATTTAAGATAGATGAAAATTAGTAATGTACATTGAAAAACAGCTAACTTCGACTGAAGACTGTAGCCAGTCAGTAATTTTCGAAATAAGAAATGAAAGATTCAGCCAGTCTTGATTTTCCAATAACGACCTTGATCTCCCAAGAGAGGAGAAAAAATTCGACCCAGTCGTTACTACTAAGGACTTTCTCTATATCCACGTCACACAATTTACCGTTAGGGTAATACGAGTTGAATGTTTTCTCCAAGGCATCCCTGCTGTCAGGTGACCATTTATCTGGGAGCATAGCCTTTTCACTGTCAAGTAGCCAGCCACGAATCTGATCTATGATTCCAATCTCACATCGTCGAGGCAAAGTTTTGCCAGACTCTCTAACGTATTTAGTTACTTCTGATACAACCATCGAACGCGTAAGTTTCTTGTCAATCAGTCCATTTTCGTAAGCCTGTACGCTAAGAATATCATGTTCCACATTGACAGAGGGATTGGAGAGGGGGAGAGTCATCCCTTGCTTCAAATGTTTACACGTGTTTGGAGCTTCGGGGAGCATTTGGCACATAAAATTCGTCACGAAGTCGCCTTCCTGATTCATGTCATATATATTTACGTGATCAAAAAATGGCTTATATGCATTCATAAAATGGACGCTTGGATGATGAGGTGCAAGGTCGCTGGAATCCCAGTATTGGGTAAACTCTTTGTACCAAGTTGAGAAACTAGGAATGTGAATTCCTCCCTCACTAGGCCAGTGAGTGTGAGGCTCAATAGTTACTAAACCATTCTCATCTTGTAACAGGTTTCCTTTTGAATCCCTATCCGTGTTTTTATTTATCTGACTATACCAACTAGGAAGCCACTGGTGAATTTGTCTGTACACAACTACAACTATCACTCGAAACTTTCGATCATCAATCGCATCTCTCAATGCTCCGACAAAGCGTTCATCGAGGTTTTCGTCAGATATCAAAAGATGTTTCCGTTCTATGCTTGCATTTTCAAAAAGCTGTAGTAACTCGTTTGAAGCTTTGCAATTGGTGTAGATATCTCCGTTAACATCGCAGTCGAACGTTCCTCTATGGATATTGACATATTCATACAAAAAATTGTCCTGTCTCATAATGTTTCCCAATTCTTTTGGGGCGGCCCAGACATGCTGTAATGTTGTTGATCCCGTCTTCTGCGGTCCAACATGGATAACAAGATGGGGTCTATTGTCAAGTTCTTCGAAGAATTCAACCATTGCATATCACTGAATACCTGATCGAAATCAATATCGCACATTTCCCTTTTTGAAGGTAAGAGTCAAAAGTTTCTTCCAGATCATGTGCCCTTTGATCTGACCAACTATCAGTGAACATAGCTTCCTCGCTATCTAAAAGCCAATGTTGAATTTCGTTGATCATGTTCGCATCACATGCACGCGGTATGAGCTTGCCAGTTCTCTCGATGAACTTTCCAATTGTATATACCACCTCTTTCCTTGATAAATTCTCCATTATTAAGCCATTTTCTCTGGCTTTCACGGCAAGGATGTCGTAATCCAATTGACAGACATGTTATCCCTTGGAAGTTGTCCTTGTTTCCTTAACTGATTACAAGAATGGTCGGCATCTGGGACGCTGTCACACATAAAATTTGTTACGAGGTCACCATCTTGATGCATGTTATGTACAACTATGTTCTAAAGTATGGTTTGTAATATTCATAAATGAAATACTGCGATGCTTGCTGACTAGTTCAGAGGAATCCCAGTATTGGGTGAACTCTTTGTACCATGTAGTGAAACTAGGAATGTGTTCGCCCCCTTCATCGGGCCATCTTGTATGCTCTACTCGGTAGGGAAGGCCATCATTATCAATAAGTACATTTCCGTTGGAATCTTTATTTGTGGTCTTGTTGATCTGGTTGTACCAACTGACAAGCCATTGATGAATCCGTCTATATACAACAATAACAGTCACGTCCCATTGATTGTCATCAATAACATCACGCAGTGCTACTACGAAGCGTTCATCAAGATTTTCATCAGATAAAAGTAGGCTTTCCCCGCATTTATTGCTTGATTAATCACACCTTTAAGTCTAGGAGCAGCATTGCAGTTCTTATATCCTCCACATTCACCTACGTCACAGTCGAAGTATCCTCGACCCGGGTTGATGAAATGGTAGCGATAATTGTCATCGATTAAAGATTCACTAATCAAACCATACGGTCCAGTCCACGCATCCTGAAGAGTAGTCGAGCCAGTCTTTTGAGGCCCGATATGCAATACAAGATTCTTCTTCTTCTCCTTTTTGTCGACCTTGACTACATCCTTGACTACATCCTTACTTATTCACTATCAATTTTATCGCTCTCGTTCTTCTCTGAAAATTTTTCTGTTACTATTTCTTCGATTGAATCATTATGACCTAGAGTAGAGGAGGGTGCCGCAGTTGCCTTTGCACTTGGTCTGGCAGTCGGCTTCGAAGATGGATCTGGTGACGCATGTGCGGATGGACTTTCACTTGGTTTGATAGTCGGTTGAAAGTCGGTTTAGAAGAAGGATTTGGTGAAGGTGAATAAGTTACGTGTGCCGATAGACTTCCACTTGATGTTATTGTTACATTGTCGGTAGTGTCAATGACGACTGGGTGTACCTTTTTTCGGAGCCTAGATAATGAGCTTTTTATATGACCAGTAGTAGCTTCCTTAGAGGTGAAAATATAAGAGAGCATCAAAAGTGATATAAATGCTACACACGATTTAGTACATCGCGGTATAGAAAATTGCCGTCCTCTCCGACGACTTCGCTCTCCATTATGGCGAGGTATCTCATCGGAAAACGATTCTTCAAACGCCGACAAGATTGGGACTTCCTCTTGAGACGAATTTGAAGGAGACAAAGAGATTGAAGACATCAATGGCGTGCTTGATGGGGTTGTTGGTGATTCGATAGCTTTTTGGTCAGAGTATTGTCCATGCCGAGGTGAGGGAATGATATTTTCATTCTACAATACAGTTCTTCAACAACATTTATTTGTACACTGCTGTTACTCTTTGTGTATTTTGTGAATACCGTATGATGTACTATTCACGTGAAACTGGTGGTTACAGTTGTTTCACTGGACTGGCTGTTCTTGTTGTTTCCTGTTATGTGCGGTATGTACCAGGTATCTGCAGTATGTGCTTGGTTGAGGAATTATAATGAGATGCAAAATCACATTCCGTTAGAATTTTGAATTTCGTGATGAAAAAAAAGCAACGATTTTAACGGTAATTACTTGAAGAGGAGTAGAGAATGACGACCCACATATAAAATATTAGAATAAATAGGTATTCGTGACTCAACACACATGCCCGTTGACTTCAAATATTATACATTTAACCCAAAAAATGGACGCTTTTGCTCAAAGATAATGTGTAGATAGGAGCCTGACCATTCTAGCATTACGCATCACACCAAAAAATACGGCTCAAACACTATTCTTAACTTTCATATTGTACCACAATTCCAATTGTGATAGGGGACTACTTACATGTACAACAACACTAAAAAATGAATAGGGAAATTAATGTCGTAAGATAAATTTATCTTACAATATGTGATTATGTGAACGTTATCTTTACCAATAATGAAGACGTTGCATACAGTAGCTGATAAAAACCTTTCGTTTTGATGTATATTTGTTATGTATGAAGTTACTATGATACATTATAATAGGTATATGATATTTCGGCTTTGTTGACTCTGATCCTGACAAAGAATGAATCATGTCACATTAAGCCGCGAGAATAGAATCATCGATGCGCTGTCGAGTCGTCGCCGGTCTTATCTTACATCATTATTGAGCGAACGGAAAAAATCAATCCATGATTCGTTCAGAAGCTCCTTTTCAACATCAAGAGCACAAAGCTTTCCAGATTCTAGGAAAGACTGGAAATCAATATTGATTCCTGCTATTCTTTTTGAAGACCATCTAATGCCAACCATGTCTTTCTCACTGTCAATCATCCAGCGTAAAGTTGCTTAGTAACTTCGGAAACACAAACTCGAGCTAAATTCTCCCCTGTAGATCGAAGGCGATTCCTAATAGCATCAGCCACATGTGTCGCGCAAGCCCTTTCTTTATAAGACCCTTTTCATAAGCATCAACAGCTAGAATATCACCATCAGTATATTCAGTGGATAGTGGAGATGCTTTGTTCGTATTCTTTTCGGAATTTTTCGCCGATTCACACGTCTGAATAGCTTCTGGAACTATTCTGCAAACGAAATCTTTCTCCAGATCAGCTAGCTCGTTATAAGGATAGAAATCTACATCATCAAACGAAGATATATATCCGTCCCGCAAATGCATACTAATATGCTTAATTTTTGATACTTCTGATTCTTGGGCAAATACATTGAACCACTTATTGAAGCCTGGAATTCGGACACCCCCCTCGTCAGGCCAACTAGAATGTTCATCTCTGTTAGAATTATTATTTTGGCCGATCGCCAAGTGACCATTCGGGTCCAAATTTTCATAATTGTATTCGTTTTCGTACATCATTAGAAGTAACTGATTAAGTCTGATATAACCCACGACTATCTTAAGTTTCCATTTCGTTACATCGATAGCATTCTTGAATGCTTCAACGAATCTTTCATCAAGGTTGTCATTCGAGATGATAACATTTTTCTCTGTTTCTTCCAGCGAAGAAATCATTGATGTAAGTTTCGGGGATGCCACACAACCGGGAAGACTGTTTTCCCGTTGTGTGCAGTCAAAATGATCACCGTGGACGTCGATATTCACCACTGTATAGTTGTCTTTCTGCAGTCCCTCTACATGTCGGGGAATTGTTGTCAAGGTCTCATAGATGGTATCGGCACCAACGGGTCCAACATGCAACACGAGGTTGCGCCTTTCTCTTCCTTTGAGGGAGTGGAAAAAGTGGAGCCAGTCTTGGTCGAGAAGTATCGCATCTTTATCCACATCACATAGTCTCCCCTTGTTAGTGTACGATTCATAAACTTGCAACAGCTCATCTTCTTTGATCTTAGACCAGTTTCGATCTCCTGACATCACCTTTTCACTATCTACCAACCAGTTTCGAACCTGATCTGTCACCTTGGGATCACATTTCCGAGGAATGATCTTACCTGACTCCTTGATGTACGTCGTTACTGCTTCTGCGACTCCTGTTCGTGTAAGAGTCTTATCGATATGGCCCTGATCATAGGCGTGGACAGCAACAATATCATGATCCAAGTCTACGGAAGAATTTTCTTCCTCTTTCATATAAGCTCCCACATTTTTTGTGTATTCTTCACAAGCATTAGTAGCACCAATGATATTGCATATAAAGTCTGTTACAAGGTCACCTTCACTGTGCATATTATACAAACGCACATTATTCTTAAAGGATTCATTGTAGATGTTGTAAAATTTGATACTTCGGTGCATATCAACAAGTTCTGTTGGTTTCCAGTAGCGAGTATACTCCTTGTACCACGTAGAGAAATCAGGAATATTTATTCCACCATGATCGGGCCAGTGTTTGTGCTCGTTCTAAACGGGATACCCTCATCGTTAAAAAGAACTTCCCCTTAGAGTCAATATTTGTAGTCTTGTTAATCTGATTGTACCAACTAAGAAGCCATTCATGGATTCGTCTGTACATCACAATCACCGTCACGTTCCAGTCATCATCGTCAATAGCATCTCTCAAGCCCTTAACAAAGTTTTCATCAAGATTCTCGTCTGTCAAAAGAAGATTCTTCCCTTCATCTTGTGCTTTTCTAATTAGAGATTTTAACCTATCAGACGCTATACAATTATGAAAACCTCCCCATTGATCAGTCTCACAGTCAAAGTCTCCCATTTCTGGTGCAATATGCTTATAGTAAATGTTGTCATCTTTCAATTCATTCGTCAAATGTGATAATTTATCCAACGTAGATTGAAGAGTAGACGAAGCCGTCTTCTGGGGTCCAACGTGCAGGAAGAGATGAGGCTTTTATCTTTCATTGACTGTACTTTATCGACATCGTTTTCGTTGTCAAAATCGTCTTTTATGTTTCCATTCTTCTCTGGCACAACAACTATATTTTCGTTATTTTCGGATCCATCAACTTCTTGAACGATACCAGAAATTTTACTACCAACGCCGTCCTCGATATTTCTATTCTTCTCTGGCACATCAACTGTATTTATATTCTTTTTGTTTATATTATTAACTTGAACTATTTCTGGAATATCATTCTTTTTTGTTTTAGGTTTTATCCGTTCTGAATTCCTTGGTTGATCACCTACATCTGCAAGGTAGGTAAGGTAGTTGGTAGATTTACGAATCATAGGTTGTGATAAAGACCTACGCATACCCCGATCATTATACATTGTCGTTCCGATGACAAAGACAATCGTTATGAAACCACACCACCAAATTTTCCCGAGACAACATACTAATCTTCTCTCTTCGCCAGTTTGTAATGATATACTGGAAGGAGATCTCCTAAGTGGCATCGTTTTTGGATTATATTGCAAAGGCATTTTTCGATTGATATCTTCACTCATGTAGGTAGCACCTTTCCTCGAACTCAATTAACAATATATGGTATTGGAAACAAATGGTATGGACAGAAGATAATAAGAGACTCCTTCTATCGTAGTTAGTACCTTGTAGACCTCACTTGTAGGTGTCCGAAGAAACTGAACAAAGGACGACGGTGCGTTACTGGTGGAATTTGTATGTGATACGGGTACAATTTTATGAGGAGAATGAATCTCAGGTCTGTTTTGTGAGTGGTTCCAGGTTTGCTTTTATCTTGACGAGGGTATGTACAGTACACAGTTAAATGTACACGTAGTTACAGTATTAGTAGGAGTACATTTATGTGTGTGAATTCTACTTGTACACTGTATTACTAGTATCGTTTTACTAAGGGTCCGTGATAGATGGAAATTTGAAAATTGACGACGGCCGTGTTTACCGTTATTTCCTCATTTTTGTTACACCAAAAAGTTCGCGCTTATCAAAGGGAAGCGATTTGATTTGTGATACTCCGCGCAAAATAACGTCTGTAAAATCTATGAAACATTGTTATTAGATTCGATTCCATGAATGCTGATGATTTTTTTGGTAACAATATTTTGACCCTTGCTTGTGCAATAAATCCCTAGGAAATAAATCATACTATCTCACAGAAAAATTATCTCCATCACCATGGGAAGGCAATGTCATGCAGAGCTACATACAAGGGGGAAGAAGGGGAATTTAGTGGTGATCTAAGTGTGTCCTGTATTATGCAATTTTCAGTGGATTCTCCATACAACAGTGCTAAAAAACAAACAAACAAATACATACATAAATAAACAAACAAACAAACAAACAAGCTAATCACAATTGGCAATCTTATGTCAATGTAACTACCCAGCTTAAAGTGCTTCTATCCCTTTACATACACATAGGTAAATCTTACATAAACCAAAAGATCACCAGCCATGGTCCACTTTAGTAATCAAGATCAACATCATCATCAGCTCTATCTAGAACACTGTTTTTTTCTCTTATCAATAACATTGCAATGCACATGTGTCTATTAGTTCCATATCGATAATGATATTTTGTTACATCAGATTGCGTAATAGGTGTATGCAATTAAGCCTCTTTAGAGCAAAACTTGTATGTGTGAAATTATATTGATATTAGTATGTATAGTATTTTACATTGCATGTATATTTTATTATTCTCCCTAACTGCTTTCAGAATAGAAAATTCAAATTTAATATGATCCACCAGATGCCTTCATCATTCCGTAACGAAGGGACCATTCTCCAATTTTGAATGGGAATAATATAATGTTTAAGGGGAATGGTGGATTCAATCCACATTTCATTTGGAATAAAAATCCGATAGCCGCAAGGAAATATGCAGCGTATTCATCGAAATTTGTGTCTCTATCATTATCTTTGATCAATCCACCTAATCGTATATTGCGTTTACGAAGAGCTTCAATAGCAGAGCGTGATAGCATCAAACCACCTTGCATGGAACTAGCAAATGCGGCTTGAATCGAAGTGACAGTCCAAGCAAGTGACATTCCGATTGTCTTGCAAGTCCTAGAAAAAATACGCAGTAAAGTTTTGAAGTCGTGTGATGAACATCAAGAAAGAAAAGATTGAGCGCGACCCATTAAGAAAATTCTGCAAATATTGTACTTTGTCCATCGAAGACCTTGGCAATACAAATAGCAAGTAACAAAACTACAGTACAGTACTTACCAGGACATAATTACAGGAGTCCATTGTTTGTATTCGTCGGGAATTGCAGCCGTAATGACAGGAGTCATAAATCGATCAACTGGTCGTGATAAAAATTCTGCAATTGAATTGGCCATTTGGATCGTACGAGCAAATTGAACGACCAGAACAGAAATAACCGCTAACCAAACGGTATAAATATTCCGTAACGCAGTATTGACTTTTTCAGGATTCATTTTCTGTAACACAAATAATGTCTTACGTTTCATAAATTCTTGATTAGAAAGTTTTTTCAGGTCAGAATTGTGTTTATCATCCTTCTTTGATTCTTCAATGATCCGTGTTGCCTCAATAGATAATTCATTCATCGATTCAAAGACGATAGCCCGGCCACCCTGTTCTGCAGCTTGTACACCTGCAAATAATGTTGGATAAAATCCACCAAAGAAACAAAATGCGAATCCGATAATTGATTTAACAATACTATCATCTAGCTTATTCCATAACGCTTGTAATTTGTGTCCCCAATCGATCAAAATTGGAAGTAGAACACAAAAGAATTCGAATGCTGGCTTTGACAATTTTTGCAATTTGATGGCAAACTCTTTTGTTTTGGTAATGATCTGCTTTTCACCCTTGTTGGATTCCTTTTTGGTAGTTTCGGATGTCATGTTTAGGTAATCTATCTGCAGCAAGAAACAAACGTCGTTATTTGTTTGTTAGATTTGGTGAATATAATATAAGAAATAATGATTAGAAAAAAAATGTGATTTGTAATGATACAATAATTAGTTGCTTAATGCGATTGAAGATGTTGGTATTTTCAATTTTTCGATCTATCCCAATGCAGAAAAGGAATATTGTGCTGCCGAGATATCGTCTGCTCCGAGTAATTCATTCACGTTGTCGAGAGAGAGGGGGGGGACGACGACGGTATGGTATGCGAAAGTGAAGGAACGAAACACGACACAAAGTTACAAAGAGACACACGCGGTACAAGAAGCTGAGAAGATCCAGTAACGATGGATTTGAGCGGTGATCTGAGTACCGGTACGCACCTAATATTATTATTACTATTGAGGCTAGAGCTACTAGTTATGATTGTGATGATGATGATATCTATCTGATGTTCTTGCAATCATTCATGCGAGGTATGATGTGTAGTACAGTCATCTACCTTATGTGACAGGTTAAAATTAAAATAAAATCTTTTCTTCTCCGCTCCGGCGTCTTAAAAAGTGTTCTTTGATATTACCGCGATAACCAGTGGACACTCAAATTCAATCCCGTCCACAAAATAGAGCGAAAATAAAAATGTAATTCCCATATCCCCCGATGACTGTAGATCTTTAGCAACAAGATCTCTTTCGCCTTTTACGACAACCTCACAACTTCAAACCCTGGATCGCAGCAACAATCCATGTAGCGCTCTACTTGTACTATCCAACCCGAGAAGAAACAACAATACATACCATTGATGTCAACGATATCTGCTGGTAGCTTTCTAGCAGAACGGCATACAAAGAAACGCAGGATATCGTCGGTGGTTGATGTTGGTGGTCCAATTGAGGATACAGATACAGCAATACTAAAATTGCTGTATGTAGGATTTGATTTAGGAAAATATAATAAAGATATCAACGAGGAACAAAAGATTCTTTATATTACGGAGGATACTGTAAATATTGATGATGATGATGATCTTGATCGTAATTATGATCACTATGATGAGGATGATGATGATGATGATGGTGATAGTTATGTAGTCATAAATATATGGGTCGCAACCCCTAGGATCTACTTTTGTCTTAAAGGAGACATTAAAATGTGTCGTTATTCGTTTGTAAACGGTGCTAGTTGTCGTGGGCACAGAAAAAATATTCCATAGTACATTCCTAATATTCCTTGCAGGTACCATTATTACTTCTACTCCAGTAGACTCGTCACCTCTTCAGATTTTCAATGGTAAATCTGGCATCATGGCATTGATTGGAGACCATGCCAGTGTCGAACAACGAGCCAGTAAAATCCATATACTTTGTCAATTAGCAGATCTTTTGTCCGCCTTCATCGAAGACGAACCGTTATATATTTAAACTAAATATTAAGTACAGAGAATCTGGTATGAAGTATGGTAACACACTGCGTTTTGACTATAAGTACGACGTACGCGAACACCGTTCAATATCAATCAACACCAAACATCACGACTATATCATTGTGTCCAAGGTAATTTTCTAGAGACTGATTGTATAATTAGAAGTAACGTTCATTCATTTTAAGAATTTTCCATTTTTTTTTTAATATTAAAGCTACACTCACTCACATAATCAATCAATATGAGAACATCCATGTTTATTAAATCCATCTGTTAATTGTTTTGTATTTGCTATAGCTGGGAAATAATGAACCTGCCCTTCTAAGTTATCAACTTGTAGGGCAGCAACATCAATTTCTTCACGATTTGCAATCGGTGTTTGAGTTTCACGAAAATAAACAAGTATTGGAAATTTCGAGGATGGTAAATAATTATAATTTGTAAAGGATGTGTATTTCCATTTATTTTCACCACCCACCACAACATTTTCCTGTAGAGGTGCACCATTGGATTTCACAAGTGAAAAAGAATCATCATCAAAACCGAATCGTAATGTTGTTGTTTGGAATGCAAAAAATAAGGAAATAATTGTGAATAGTAAGGCAAATGCACCGAATGGTTTCGCTGTTAATAATTTGTCGTCGTTGCCATCACGTATATCTTCTAAAAATCCAGCAATTAAACCAATCCCAAATGTACCAATGGCTAGATTATATGACGGATCAATCAGTTCAACAACTCCTCCTGTCATTGACAAAGACGTTGTTGTTGTTGTTGTCGTTGTCGTTGGTGTTGTCATTGTTGGTGTGGATATCGCTTCTCGAAGAGCAGGTACTCTTATTGTTGAAACGTCAACAACAAAGGCCGTACAAGTACAAGTAGTAGTTGTGATTGGAAGCAGGACCACATTTTGAATAAAGGCTACTGCTACTGCAGTGAGGGGGAGGAGAAGATTAACACGACGAAAGAACATCGCACTTGTACTGTTATCGTGGTGACTGGTTGTACAATTATGTAAAGTATCCCAGTAGCTTATGTTACTTGAGGCAATCTAAAATTGTCGTTAATGGTGGAGGAGAGTGGAGACTATCTTTGCTTTCTTCTTCTACTGTATCATGCAATAAGACATACACGCAAAAGAGCAAAGATATCGGGTTTTGTAGCTACAGTATGTGTTATTTGTTGACGTATGTATGTTTTGATTTTTGTCGTAAGGATACCCATAGTACGTACAAGGAGTAGGATGATACTTGCTTCAAAATGTTCGTTCGTGGTGCCGTCTTTATGCAATCCTCACAAAATCAAACAAATGCTGCTAGTTAATGATTGTGCCGCGCTTAAAATTCGAAATAATCTAATTCTGACGAGAGGTCGGCATTTCAATTACTGTACGTACTCTACTGCAGGGTAATAAATTTTGAAAAATGAAAAATGAAAAACGATTGGTAGCGCCGATTGCAGATGAGTGCCATTTCTCATCATTATTCCTGCTGGCTGTATTTGAAAAAGAAAAGAAGGTAAAACAAAAGAGGAGAGAAACAAAAAATTGCAACCCGAGCTAGCTAGCCAACGAACGATACGCTTGAGATCACGACGATGACGACAACACTGAGCATAGCGATGGCAACTAGTCGTCGTACGACAGCAACACTTCGTATGGCAACAGCAAGAACAGCAACAAGAACAAGAAGAAGAACTCATGGAACAACGACGACGAGGAATAAGACGGCGACGATGATGTTATTGTCTCGTCCATCAACAAAGAAGATGATGACATTTTCATCATCGTTCTCATCATCAACAACATCCTCAAAAACCTCATCGTCATCATCATCGTCATTTCTTGGTAGATTATGGAATAAATATACAGAAGCATTAATTGCACGTCCATTACTTGTAAAAGGTGGTACAGCTTCAATAATATTTTTCTTGAGTGATACGATGACACAACGATTGTTATATTCAAACTCAAACACCGACGACGACGACGACGACAATACTGAATCAGATTTATTTATATGGGATTATACTCGTTCCTTATCTGGTGCAGGATTTGGTATTGTTGCAACGTGTTGGTTACATTATTGGTGGGGATTATTAGAAATTGTTGTGAATAAAAAACTACCAGTTTGTGCTATCAATGGTACAAATAAATTTATTAATACATTAGGAAAAGTATTTTTAGATCAAGTTATTGGTGCACCCATATATATTTATTCCTATTATTGTATAACACATTTTGGCAAAGAATTTAGTAAAATGAATCAATTGAAAAATAATACAAATGATAATGATAATAACAATAACAATAAGGGAACGACAACGTCTAATAATAAAACAACAACAACAACAGTAGAATTAATGAAAGAAACATCAAATCGTGCAATTGAAATGTTACCAGTAACGATGATACGACATTGGACGATATGGCCAGCTGTACATACATTAAATTTTTATTACAATCCAATACATCATCGTGTATTAGTACAAAATCTTGTATTAATATTCTGGTCGGGATATTTAAGTCATTTAAATAATGGTGGATTAGTTTCAAGTACAAATAATAATGCTACTACTACTAAAGCAACTAAAAATAATAATGATATACCACATCTTATAACACCCGAAGATGAAATTGAAATGACAGAAGAATTAATTCTACTTCAAAAGAAGACTACAACTACTACAACTGCTTCCCTAAAGCAGCGACGCGGTAGTAGTGAAGCTGCTGCTGCTGCACCACTGGCGACATCGCACGAGAGACTATAACCAAAAAAAATGTAATTGAAGTCATTTTATTTATTTTTCCCACCTTTTTTCTATTTCCAATTTTTGTCATATAATAATACATAACATAATTTAATTTAAGTCAATTTCTATCATAGTGCATGTACTTGTAGTACAATATACTACCATAAATTCTCACCTGAATATAAGGAATGAATGAATGCAGTAAATATAGAATACATTTTGCCTCTCTCAAATGCATGCCTTTTTAATGCCAACCTCTACACAGTACTTTGCCATCTATCAGCGACAATCATCTTGGGTACAATTTTGGAGGTGATCATCATCCCTTACCATTCAAACTTTCCTGTGACAATCCCTCTGTCTGTGTTACATTCTATCTGGCCAATG
The DNA here is from genome assembly GCA_900095095.1 of Fragilariopsis cylindrus CCMP1102. Lineage (NCBI taxonomy): Eukaryota > Bacillariophyta > Bacillariophyceae > Bacillariales > Bacillariaceae > Fragilariopsis > Fragilariopsis cylindrus. Next base: position 345,459 of record FMBT01000297.1, read on the forward strand.
ATTTCATTTCACAACAACTGCCGCCCTGTGTTTTATACACATACACATGGGGATTAAACAAGTCCTCCTATTCAGCACAACAATCTTGCTGTCAAGACCATGCTACTATAATAACAATATGAGTGTTTGATTGTTGATATTAATTGATGCATATCCATTTTCTAACATCATTGGTACAACAAATCATTATAACTCAATTAATTTAAACTGTGCAGTTAGTTCAGCAAATAATGATACATACCACAAGGGATAAAAGGATGGAATCTACCAAAGATAAGGTAATCCTGTACCACACACACAAACAGCAGGCGTAGTTAGCCCAACAACAGGAAGAATTTGTGCATTAGGCACAAGCAGTGTGCTGTACTGACATATCTCTCATTGAAGTAAAGGTTTCTTTATTGATATTCTATCATTATTACAGTAGTATATTCTATTTCATCAGGGAAAAAAAAAAAAAACATACATACATGCATACATGCATACATACATACATTCATCAAAAATATGGGAGATATCCCATTTGAATTTTACTTTCATCCACAGCCGGCAGATTGGCAGCTGTTCCAGTGGAAAATCCAACCAAACAGTTGCTAGACAGAGAATAATAGAAAGTGAGGGGTGGCTACTATTGTATGTAAAATGTAAGAGTGAGGAGAAGGAATGAGATGATGATGAACTAAAATAAATTATATAAAAAGTAAAGACAAAAAGAGAACAACACCTGGGATTCCAACGTGGTCCCCCACCGTAGTCCTAACCAGGCCCGAACATGCCTAACTTCGCTGAGCAGACGGGAAGCGGTGCTGTCATGTTGGTATGGTCGTTCTCTCTACTACGCCGAAATTTTATGTACATAAAGATATACCAAATGGACTATCCTTAGGGAAATCTAGCTTCACATCAAAACTCGACGACAAGAACAACAAACAACAAAATGACACAAATGAAGTTTTAAAATGATCAAAACAACTATTATCGGGAAGAGAGGGATATTGAATACTAGAAAGAATACGCACTAATCATACCTCATTAATGATGCAATAATATGGGAATTGCGGCGGTGCGGAAATTACTTCCATCAGACAGTAAGGTCTTTCTTCTCGAAGATTTCATCCGAGAGTTTGCACCCGCACTTTGTTCTTCTGACCCCGTTGTGGCTGATAATAATGTTACAATAAAGATAAATAGCAGTAACGAAAAAGTGGGAAAACAAGTAGGCATCCGAATTCTGACATCGGATCAGTCACTACGTAACGTAATAATTGTGCCATTAAAAACTTGTAAGGTGATTCCTCATATTAATAAAGCTGATTGTAGAGAACCAGTCCATACGCTAGTCGATGATATAGTGTATTCTCTCGTCCGACGTCAAGAACGACTCCGACGACGTAAATTTCATCCTACGAGTTGCAGGAAACGAAAAAGAACATATACGACGAATGCTACCAAAGTCAGGAACAACGAAGACAATGACAATGATGGTGACACCTGCAAAAATGCACTCACACATGGATTTAAAAGTTCCAGAGAGGGAGATGCACCACCACCCTCTGGGATGAGATTGGGAGTCTCGTATCTCAATCCTAATGAGAATGTGATGTATTGTAAGTCTTCTCCGTTGATTAGAAAATTACATCGACTAGTGGGAGATGAAGTCCTGCGAATGATTTTCTTGCATACTCGGTGTTTCGTGCCCATCGCAGCAGCAGCACAACAACAACAACAACAACAAAAGGTGGAGCAGCAGTAATGTTAGGAACGTCGGATTCTGACAATAACGGGAACAATAACAACAATTACATTTTGATATGTGGTCCTCCTCTCTGTAACAACAATAATAATAATGGATATCGCCATCGCACTATCGTCGCAACAACAAAACTTTCTACGGAGAAGAGTGAAGGCAATAAGTACTCGAAACGGGATCCACCTTCCGATAATAGTATCACAACAACTAGCAGCAGGAAGAAGAAGAAGAAGAAACGACGTTTATTTCCGCGTACAATATTACCAGATTCGCATCTAGAGGCCAACGAAAGCATATCTCGGTATTCCCTTATGTATTGTGATGATTATATCCCTCATATTGGTTTGCCGAAAAGTCATCCATTTCAACAACGATTGATTTCTTTCCGAAGTAATAGTAGCAACAACAATGAACCAAAACAAAAACATCAGTATCAAGAACATAATGATGATAACCGTTTCATGTTAAACGTTATTTTTGAGTTGAACCTTGAAAATAAAAACAAACAAAAAAGAATCAGAAAGCGACTGGGAGAAAGTGCTCGGATTGTTTGTGAGAAAATTTGGAAGGGTCACTCTTCTGGTTGTGATTATAGTAGACTTTTAGAACGACATTGTGGCCTTGCCCCAGATGTAAAACAATTATCGAAAACAACTTCGTCGTTGGCACGACTTGCTCGAGCATTTACACCCAAAGATCGTATCGTATCCTTTCTAGGATCAGTATTGAGACGGGTTTTCCCAATGGATTTTTGGGGTTCTGAGCGGAACTTTCAATCAGTAATGACCTCGGTGAAATCATTCGTTCATTTGCGACGCAAGGAGCGATTGACAAATAAGAACCTTATGCACGAAATATCGGTAACTCAAATACGATGGCTTTATCATGATGATGATTCTCTTAATTCGGTTGAGGAAGATGATGGTATTATCAAAAAATGTAGCCGACGCAATGGGAAAAGGCATCGAACTGGTCATGAGACTGTTACAGAGTTAACGCTCAAAATCTTGAGATGGTTGTTCCAAGGCTTTTTAATTCCATTGCTCAGATCATGTTTCTATGTTACGGAAACTGAATTCAGTGGCCATCAACTCCAATACTATCGAAAACCTGTATGGTCTCTTTTTCGGTGTCTTTCCATACAAAAATTGATACAAGGGAAGCATTTCAAGACATTGTCGTATGCCCAAGCTCGACAAAATCTGAAACAACAACAAATGGGCCTTTCGACGTTGCGCCTTTTGCCCAAATCAACGGGTATGCGTCCTATTGCCCAGCTGTCACGAAGCCAATACTTCAATTTCCAACAGATTGCCAGAAATACTAATAGTAGCAGTAGTAGCAGTGCATCATCAAAAAAAAGACATCGAATGGATGACGAGCTACAACAATGTGATTGTCGTCCTAGCAAAATATTAAGAGCTCTGGAAAAGACTTCAACGCGGAAGAGCCACTTGATCGACACGTCATCTTTACAGCTAAAACTAAAGGATCCAAAAGAATCATCGTATGGTTCTTCAAGATTGCCTACAAATGTGATACTTGGAAAGGTTTTGGATGTTTTAAGCTACGAATGCGGTCAGAGAGATAGACCCTATGGCAACGGAATCGATAGTCTCGAACATTTTTACCAGCGTTATCGCGACTATGTTATTCATATTAAAAAGCAAAGGAACCAAACGGGGGATGGAGAAAAGGAGATCAAATTGTTCTTCGCAAAAGTAGATATAGAAAAATGTTATGATAGGATAAACCAAGACTATTTACTGGGTCTCGTTCAAAATCTTGTATTACATAACACATATGTTGTACAGAAGTCAAGATGGATTGCGCAAATTTTATAAGAGGAGGAGGGGAAAATGTTATTCGGTACAAGACAATTGTGGAAGCAGTTGACGACTATCGATCATTTTATATCGGTGAGCACGAACTTGCTCGAGGGAACCAGAACACTATATTTGATCTGCTCAAATGTTCTCTCGTAGAAAAAAATAAGGTTCTGGATCTATTGAGGGAACACCTCTTTCAACATACAGTCATTTCCTCGGGTCGGTACGGCAGAAAATATTACAGCAGTCTTCCGGTATTTCCCAGGGAAGTAGTTTATCAATGTTGCTTTGCAACCTTTACTACGGAGATGTGGAAGCATCCATGTTTGAAGATAATCGTGAGTTTGCAGGCTCGTCAGAACAGATGGTGGATGCGGTCGAACCAAGAAGAGAAAAAATAGGTAGTGATTTTATGTCTCGGTTCGTCGACGATTTCATATTCATTACCCCAGATAAAGATTCCTTCCAGGGTTTTCTAGATCGAACCTATCGAGGCAAACCCAATCTCGGAGCTCAGATAAACCCCAGCAAGACTATGGTGAACGTCGATGCGTCTGTAAGAGTTGAAACAGAAGGCGGAGATACGAGGCATGTTCCAGTGTGTTGCAGTAATCGACGCAATCGTGACGGCACAATACTCTTTCCTTGGTGCGGTCTCTTATTCAACACACAAACAGGCGAAACTTTTATCGATTACGAACGTTTCCGTCATGGTAAACTTCGCGACAGATTAACTGTTGATTATGATGGTAATGAGGGTAAAAGGATGGAATATCGAATGCAATCATTTGTATTCCCGCGTTGTCTTCCTATTCTATACGATTCGTCAATAAATTCACTTGACACCATCGTCACTAATTTTTACCAAATGATGCTTCTTGCTGCTGTCAAAACTGCCGAATACCTAAGGGGACATGCGTCTATACTGCCAAATTGTTCCGCTGTATATAATATTGATTATGTTCTGCGATGCATACGTGGCCTTCCGCAATTTGCTCTTCAGGATATCAAAAGCAAATTTAAAAGTTCGTTGAAGAAAAAAATCGACTTCAGTAAGATGATTGGAATCGACAAATTCTTGCTTCTTTTTTATGTTGGAAAGCCTTTTACGATGTGTTTTCCTACCTGTCAGACTTCATGCTCATCACTTGCCGAATACTAGAAGAATCTTCGTCAGCATTGGTTAATTTACGACACAAAAGGAAGTTGGATATTAACGCATCATTTCTAGGGCTATGGAGGACTTTCAGATCCGATACATGATCCAGAAATAAAATGAATTGAAGAGATGATTGATGATGATTTTTTACTACTATATTGTACGAAGAAAATCAATATAGCAAAATTTTAAACAAATATTTTAGGTCGATGATTTTAGTATAATATATATTCACGCAGCCCAAATAAAATATATCTATTCAATACAAAACATATTATTTTTTCTTTAAAATCGACTGCTGGTCACTCTTATTTTTAGATAACTTCCAATTCCGTTGAGAACTCAGCATCCCAGTCGATCCGATACGCCCAGGAAAAATATGATTTACAAGCGCAGTTGCTGTGGTAAGTGTTCAAGAAATCTAGATTGAAACTCCTTGTGACCACGAAAGATTTCGAGTAATTTCGCCTTTGTCTGCCCAAGGGCCGTTTCGTCTGCCTTTTTGATAACTTTCATGACCTCCAACATTTTTTTCGAACCCATTTTCTTCTTCACGTCTAAAATGAGTTCTTTCGCCTTGCTGCGCCTCTCTCCGCTGACATTGCGAAAGTAGAATTACCAGTTTTAGTCCTGCGATTACAACGAAACAGTAACACAAAAAGCAAATAGGGAATGAACTGTGGGTGAGTCGATTCGTTTATTGTTGACCATTTAAAGCTCAATCATTCAGTGCATACACATGATATTGGACGGTACAGTTATATTTATTTTACATACCAGTCGCCTTCTTCGTCAGCACCACCACTTTGTTGCCCTGTTGAATGACTGTTCGTTATGAGAATGGGTGCATCCAGATTCCGCTTTGTTTCTATACATTCAAGCATACGAACAGCCTGTTCGCGTTTCCTCTCTTGAACTCGACGGTATTGATCAGGGATCTTGAAACGGTAATGGTAATCGATGACCTCCTGTAAGGCTTTGTTTCCCATACCCTTGTAAATAGCTCTCAGTGATCCTGAATAGCGGCGGAATGCTGCATTAAAAACCGTCTTTTCTTGAGGAGACCACACAGTCAGATAATCTTGTGGAGAGGCTTCGATGGCGGCGATAGCCGCCTTCACGTTATAATTGGATACATGCAAATTCCGTAATAGCGCGTCGATGTTAAACTCTCTTAATGTATCAACATTTCTTGTTGTCAATGATGAAGCGGTAGACACAGAAGATAAAGTGGGTAACCGATTCCGACTTAAAGATTTCGAAAGTTCCTCCATCCGTTCCGTCGGAAAGGGAGCGTACGGTTCTTCTTGCGTCAAATGGTGCTCGCGGAGAAAGGGCGTCAATATTTTCGAAGCCTGTTCGAGGTATTCGTCTGTCCCCTCCTGGTTGATCTTATCAGGTTTCCACATCCTGATTGGGTTTCTTGAGACTATTTTTTGATTTCGGATATAAGGTGGGACGTAAACTTGATGGTCTCTGCCTACTTGAATATCTCTCTGTTCAGTGCTTCCTTCATCGATCCCCTCGTCGGCAAAATCACCGACACGTCTTCTTTTTTTATCACCCCCGTAGACTAATTCATCACTTTCGGATTCATCATCGGAGCTGGTGTTGCTCCCTGTATCTGCTCTTCGTCGTTTTCCACCTCGTGAGTTTTGCTCGTCACCTTCAATTTCGTCATATCCCTCGTTCTCGGGTTCTACGTCGCGTTTTTTGAAATTGAGAGCAGCAACAGTCATTTCGCCCCAATCATCATTTTCTCCCGTGTAGGGCAAAACTACAACTTTCGGAGGATCATATTCATTTTCTTGATTGATTGATAAACTATAACGACATAGATAAGTCGTAGGTAGAATTAGAGATGGTAACTCGGCTTTATCGAGATCCGGGTGACGGTACAAGACTTTATATTACATACAAGAAAGAAAGATCGAATAAGGGGCGGTGCAAAACGTGAGGCTTCGAATTGACGAACGATAAATTGATGGGTTAAATTAAAAGAGTACATCCAAACTCAACAGTCAACTACTTTGATAGTGTAGTAGTAGTAGTAGTAGTATTTATAAAACTTACCTTGGATGAGACCACAAATAGTTGTCACGTGATTGTCATCACTTTGATTACTCAATACAAGATCATGTTCTGTAATACGATTCGCAAATTCCTCTGATGAAATAGGTCCGGTAATTTCTTCCAGAGGTAATGAATCAACGTCCTCTTTCTTCAGGAACCATCGTGCCTGAAACAGAATTTTCCCCAGCCGACCACCTCGTCCCTTTTCTTGCCATATACGTTCCACTCGAGCTAACATAAGCCCGTCGCCGACTTTAGCATCTTTCATGTTCATCGATGTTGCTGTTGAAGTCGTGGTGGTTAGGTTGTTCGATGATGATGCTACTGCTGCTGGTTCCTTGTTTTCCGTAGTAGACGACTCCGACTGATTCTTCGTTTCATCATTCCCAGGAGCAGCAGTGACGGCATCACCACCTGCGCCATCTGTTGCGTTTACATCGATATCATTATTATCAGCATTATAGTAGTCGGACGCTTTGTCCGATTTAGCGTCAGCCGCATAATCTGATGGTGTTGATGATTCCAACTGTGCCGCTCCTGATTGGTGTTTGAATTTGAATTTGAATTTGAATCGCGTTCAAGACGACGTTGTCGACGTTGATCACGACTATCTTTTTCTTCTTCTTCGTCGTCGTTGACGTCATCGTTATCTTGTTCGTTGATTTCGTTTTGTTCATCAGCACTACGCATCACAACAACATCACCAACACCAATTTCGTAATAACATCACCAATAGTTAAATTGAAACCTTCATAATCGACGACACCACGTGCTGCTGCTGCTGCTCCTCCTTCAGTAGTGGTTTCACCGTCAGACCAGAATCCAGAGAAGATTGACTTGGTAGCCTTTTTGTTGGAAGAGTAAGCATCAGTACCATTGCTATCGTCCGCTGTGTTGTTTGTGCCTTTGCTACCACTGTGACGAGAATCGTCGTTTTGCTCTCCAGACGACGAAAACGAAGAAGAATCGTCGGTCATTATAACGAGTTGTTTTCGGAAGACCTTTATATCTTGAAGCAATAGCTATAAAGTTTTATTGCTATTGCTATTGCTGTTTTATTGCGATGATCTACAGTAGCTCTTGTGTATTGCAAGAACAAGCAAATTTTGATCTCGATTCATTTCTTTTATCCCTCTCGATCACGATAAACAATTGATCTTCGTTTGCCTTCATTGCGGCTCGGCGCGGTTTGATTAAGGAGTGCTTGAATTTCCAAGAGGAGTGCTGAGATTAGTACTGAAATAGTGTTAAAAGTTGAAAGTCATCGTGAAGATAATAAAAATTAAAAATCACGCACCATTTTTTAAATTTCATATCAAATTTTCATTGCTTGATGCAGAATAATTTTAAAATTGTTTCATATCATCAACAAGTCGATAAGCCATACATACCGATAGCCGTATTTCTCATAGTAGTACTTCTGCCGCAAAACGATTCAGGACCGAGGAAGTAATAAGGTAATGAATAGTTATTGTAGGTATGGAAGTTGTTGTCGTCGTCAGTAGTAGTAGCGTATGTTGGAGACGTTGACGAACGAGAATATTCTAAATCAAACAAAACAACAACGGTGGTGGCGGCGGCGGTGACGGCGACAACGACGACAATGATACGTACTGGAACCGCTATTTTTGTAGACAATAATATAAACTTAATAGATCTTAATGCTGATGACGATTTGAACGTGAACGATACAGAAGAAAAAGGAGAGCAAGAACAAGAGCAAGAGGAGAAATTATTGATCGACGAAGAAAACACAATAATAATCAAATCTGGAAAAGGAAAGGATAACGGTTGTGATGGTGATGATGAAAATACAATGATAGATTTAAATAGGGAGAAACAGATGCATCAACAGAGAAAAATGGGGAGGAGTCTACGGAAAGAGAGGAAGAAACAACTAATGCCGACTTCGATTTCGACGTCGATGTCGATGGGATAATACTACCGCTGAAGCCATTTCGAATGCAAACGAGATAGAAAAAGAAGAAGATCACGAGCAAAAATTATTGATCGACGACGAAGAAAGCACAACAATAATAAAATCTGAAAAAGAAAAGGATAATGCTGATAACGAAAAAGAAGAGGAGGAAGAAGAAAGTGTAACGGTAATAATAAAGAAGGGAGAAACGGAAGCTTTGACTGAGAAAAATGGGACGAGTCTACGGAAAAGGAAAAGGAAAATGTCGATGGTGATGTCGGTAATAATACTGATAATGAAGCCATTTCGAATGTAAACGAGACAGAAGAAGAACAAGAGAAGAAATCATTGATCGACGAAGAAAATGCAACAATAATAAAATCCGGAAAAGAAAATGACAATGATGATGATGAAGTAGAAGATGTAACACTAATATTACAAAAGGAAGAAACAGAAGCTTCAACAGATAAAAATGGGGAGGAGTCTACGGAAAAAGTAGAATCAAAAGAGGAAGAGGAAACAAATAATGTCGATGTCGATACTTCTACTGATGAAGCCATTGCAACGTTATTGGAGCGACTCGATGTAAGCCTTGACATGGAATTAAGTGCACTGTTGGCTGATAACGACGATGGTAACGATAACCTGGATCATGATGGCAGCGTAGTCGACAGAGGTGAATTTATAGCAGTCAAAACTGAAAAAGAGCCTGATGATATTGATCTTTCTATAAAACTCGATGCTTTATTAGAAAGCGATGGAGAAGGAGAAGAAGATGATAGCAATGTAGTAAGTGAACTCAAAGATATTGCGATGGATGATAAGGATGAGAAGGGGGGGAAATTGAATGATGATAAAAAGTCCACAACTGGACTTAATTCTAAAATACCTTTGATCGAAGAAAACTATAGTGCGAGTGCGAAAATGATATCCAAGGGGGAACCATCCTCTTCCAACCAAAGTCAAGCAAAATCCTCGTTGAATATCAAAAAGAGAACGACAGGCTCAATAAAAAAGGTCGTCGCATCTAGGAGAACCCTTCAAGTTAATGCGAAAACAGTACCCAAGGGGAAACCATCCTCTTCCAACCAAAGTCAAGCAAAATCCTCATTGAATATCAAAAAGAGAACGACAGGCTCAATAAATAAGGTCGTCGCATCTAGAAGGACCCTTCAAGTTAAAGAAGGCTCCTCCTCCTCCTCTTCACGTAAAAGTACCACAATTGGAAGAAGAACAATTCAAAGTACAAAAGAGCGTAGAGCGTTACCAAAGCAACAACCAAAACAACTAGTATCACGGGATGATGCATGGTATAGAAAAAATGGTCGAACAAATAGTACAAGTGGGGACGAGAGTTTTTCATTCATGCGTTCGACTGAATGTTTTTCAAATTATACATCTCAGACAGAAAACCTGTTAAAACTAAAGGCAGAAGAAAAGAAACGTTGTGCTAAGAAAATTATTGTTTAAATAACTCAGATTATAGATATATTAGTAATTATAATGATATGATATTAATAATACATAACAATATCATCTACGCATCATCTTCCCAGCAGATTAAGCTAATACGATGACACCGACCTACCGACCGACCAGTCACCTAAAGCAGTATCTATTATATTCGTTAGTCGTCTGAAACTTAATGATTGATTGATTGATAGTGTACTTGCTAAAAAGTAAAAGTAGTCCTACAAAGAACCTCTTTGGATCGAACGAATGAGGATGTTTCTATAACTTCCTTCGCACTCGTTAGAAGGATGTTCGTGTGGGTTGCAGTACACCTTCTTACAATATTTACAACTGAATTTATCTTGGCAGACTTTACAGTGAAATGTATTGCAACCATTACAGAAATAAGTCTTTTTTTGAAAAGGATAAATCAGATTTACGAAAATGAGAAGGAGAAAATTAGATAGAAAAGTTCGCAAGAATCATAATGATCGTATTCCTATTCCATTGCATGGTCCAATTGGATCGATCGATTGGTAGATGGACAATCGTGCGTACGCTTTCAAAAACTAATAAACAAAAACAAACTTACCATTTTACATTTGGAGCAAGATGGTTCTCCACACAGGGAACAATGAATTCCCTCTTCGCAGTCACGACAAAAGCTTTCTTCGCAAAAGACACACCATAATGAATCCTTACATGCCATGCAGAAACCATTTTTGCATTTAGAGCACTGGAACCAATCTTTACAATCCACACAAAAAAAGCCACGACACTCATTGCAGGTAAAAATATCACTGTAAAGTTAAGTAAAACAACATGTATTGAGGAATAACGTGAGATCTATTTATTTTGAAAGAAATGGGAAAAGTAAGACGATATAAGTTGATAGAGCCGCAATTATGGTCTCACTTTAGCCCGCACTTACGCGTATCCAGCGAAAGTGCAACTAGAACAAACGCGTTGGCTGCATTCCCCACATCTAGACGATGGTTCACATATTTCGTGGAGTTCTCGATTACACCACTCGCACCAGTATCCATCGAAACAAGTATCACAGTGTACCTTCATATTGTCGCAATGATCTGCCTCGCAATAATAACAGCCACAGTTTTCACAAACTATCTTTTGGCATTTCCCCCCACAGGCGGTGTTAATACTCTTGTGAAAGATAAACTCTTTACAACAAGGACATTTCTTCTCGGAATTGAATCTAGCCATTCGACAATCAAGACAATCGGGACAAAGGGATTGTGGTTCAGCATTGTCGTCGTCGACGACGTTCACATTGCCGACACAAAGGGATTGTGGTTCAGCATTGTCGTCGTCGACGACGTTCACATTGCTGACATTGCCATATTTTGGAGAAGGTGCAGCCGAAATAAAAGCTTGTTGCTTTAATGACCAGATTAAGAATTCTACATCATTATTATTATTATCGTTGGCACGAATCATTGTCTCGTTGTTGTGACTATCTTCGCAATGACGATTATGACGATGATGATTCCGATCCCAGTCGTCCTCGTACGTTAGATCTAATTTTGTTCCGTGTATTTTACAGTAGCTTTTACGCAACTGCATATACGAATTGAAAATTCCATCGACTTGTAGTAATGAAGCTATATCTTCTGGAAGGAGAAAACGTGAACAAATCAGAGTTTCAAATATTTCCCCCGTGATTAAATTAAATATGATATTATTGCCGCTATCACCGTCAGTAGAAGATTTTGATCTGCATTCGTGAGCATGAGAATGCGGTTTTCTCTTCGTCGACGTTGACGTTGACGTCGTAGTCACCATTGTCTCTTTCTCTCTTGGTAAAAAAATCTTCAACCAGTCACAGCAACTCCCATAGCATGAGGATCTTCCTTCTTCCCCAAGTTGTACCGCTTCAATGTTTCTCTTCGTCATTAACAATCACCACTCTTGTAATAGCAGAGTCAATAGTCTGTGAATGATTATTGTGGCCGTACAGGCATTTTTTGTCTTTTTTTTTGTACTCGTTATGGTCTTGTAGTCACGAGTTACTAGTGATTGGAATACTTCTTTATAGTGGGGCCATTCAAGTCACTGTTGGGCATGGCATTTGCATCACAATATACCCATTGAACACTTTGTTTCTCTGACATATTCAAGGTTATTAGTGTCTGTCAATTTCTTAGTCTGTGTGGGGGTGTTAGCTTGTGCAATACTTTGGGGAATGCAAAGATGATAAATATTATATTCATTACAACAAGTTTACTCTATACCGAGATTCATTTTTTTGCTGCAAGCCATCTATGCAGGCTCTTGCAAAGTCCTCCACAAAATTGTGTATGATTATTCCTCTATAATAAGATAATCTTCCCATTGTAGTACCTAATGAGAATCATATTTGTGTACTTTTTAGGCCTATTGTAGGTGATTTTTTAATGTCCCTTTCTGCTAATCATTGCCAATATGTACACTGTTTGTGCATCACACTGCTCAGTCAAAGAAGATTTCCTGGACACTTTGTGTATGTGTGTTGCACACACCTCACAGTTTGTGTCTCCTGTTTCCTGTGCACTTGACACATCTCCCCTGAATCACTACCAGTAGTTATTAATGACAAAATACGTCACCTAACTTGGGATGTTTTTTACCACCTAACAATTGAATGTATTTTTATCATTGACTGTTATATGTACATTCATGCATATAATTCTTCTTCTTGTCCACTTATGTTAGCTAGCTAGACAAAAACTAACCATATTTAATCATCAAAGAGGAGAGAGAGTCACTTTGTGTCTTTACTGGCAGCACTTGAATTATCAGAGCCTCTTCTACGAGACATCAATAGATCAGAGTTTGTTGAGCAACAGTAAAAGTCACATCTAAGTACAGTATACACCCCAACTTACATTTTCTAGAAGGATTTCGGCATTTGAAAGAGGCTACGTAGTAAATAATTGATAATTGAAATATAGAAGGATATACTTCATATATAATATATGTATGCTGTATTTTTTAAATAATTTTTTAGGATATTTTTCTTTTTTCATACCACAATCGTTCCTATATTGCGAGCAATTGAACATGTGAATTTTATTTCAATTATTATGCAATTAAATATATCGCCGTCGCTTGCTTCACCAATTTTGTAGAAGTTCTTCTTCATGTTGGCAATAATATTTACGTTAAATTGCACTTAACCTACTTGGTCACAACAATTTGTCTAGGTCCGGCCAAGACTTCCGTTGCTCGATGAACAGCATAATCGGCATAGAAAGGGAAATCACCAGCACGGTAGGCTTGGATGAAGTAATCCAATTTGGTGGTACCGTCATCTTGAATGGCCATGGCAGACAACGCCGTCTTCACATCCGCGTCGGTTGGTTCTGCCGTTTTCAATCCAGGTAATTTTCCTATTGTAATAATTTTAGATGAAAATTGAGCAGAACAAGAAACGAAACGAGAAGTGAAAAGGACGAATAACAATAGTAGTGAGAATTGTGATTTTAGTTCTTTCGTTCGAAGACTTTTTTTTAGAATCAAATATATAAATATATGTATATATGTGTGTGTGTGTGTGTGTGTGTGTGTATATATTCTTACCTCCAACCGCAATGACGGGTGCTCCTGCCTTCTTAGCTTGTGCAGCAACGGATGTTGCAGCTGCAAACGCATCTTTTTGTGAATCTGTTAAAAATGCTAATGCTTCTGCTTTACCACGTAAGGTTTTAGCTTTTGCAACAGCCTCGGATGCAATTTTTAAATCTGGTGTAACAGAAATAATTGCACCAACAACAGGTCCACCAGATGATGCTTCTGTACCGGTCGGGTACGCATTACTTAATGTTGTAAATGAAAAAGGAATCACTTTTTCAAAGTTACCATCCTGTGAGGTTGAAAAGTTGTCCGTTTTTAATTCCGGTGACTTCATTAAATCTTCAACGATATGTGGCGGAGAAAAGAAATGAGATTCATCACCAGAAATTACACTCGTGGTTTGTTCCCAAAACTTCGTCCGGAATACTTCATATTGATCCGTTGAAAAGTGTGTTTCCAATTGGTTTGAATTTATGGGTGGTGATCCTGGTGGGTATTGAGACAGGTACGCATCCATATTGGCACGAAATTGATCCTTATCTTTTTCCATACCTAAAAATTTCATTTCAGATGCTGGTACTGCTGCCGGCATAGTATCAGGATACATTTCAGCATAATCCGATAAATTCTTTTTGAATTCATCTAAACATTCTGCTGCGGTATACGATGCTAATCCTTCGTCGCCTGATGAAATCCCATCGACTAAATCAGAAAAGTTTTTCTTTGCGATAGAATATTCTTGAGAAACGGCTGTTCCTGGTTCAGGGATCATCCCCTTCACGTATTCGATCATATCCGCAGAACATGAATGTTGCCCATCCACTACGCCCACAACAGTATGCTTACCTGTTGATGCTGCCAGTTGTACTGCAGCAAATCCATTCGCTCGACTAGCACCATACACAAGGACTGTACCATCGCCTTTAATCTTGGAAAGTCCAGCTGCACCTTCAGCTGCCATACGTAACAATGCAAGATATTCAAGGGGGACACCCAGAACCGCATCAGCATCTAATTCACCGTATCGTCCATGTACGACTTTTCCCGATGTTGGATCAACCGCCACGGAATCAAGATTAGAAATAGTTGATTTCTCCATATCGATTGCATGAGCCGATGTAACTGGAGCTTTATAGTAAGAGCTATTAGCCTCTTCAGCAGGAGCAGGTGCGTCGTCCGAGGGTGACGTTTGTTTCACAGGAAAGTTAGCTACCAAGGCCCGAGGTAAACTTATAGGATTTTTCATTTTCCTTCGACTATGAATCCCACGACGGACGATTGTTGTTGCTGCTGTCCGTTGTGACATCATCATCATCGTCGCCTTTTTCGATGAACAAGAAGAAATTAATTTAAACATCATCGTAATTTTGATTTAGCTATACTCCCGGCAACACGCTGTGTCTTCCGGGATGGGACGAGGTGGCTTTTAATTCTGGAAATTACAACACACCAATACAGGTTCGAGTGAGTAGTAGATGTGAATGTAGATGTAGTTGTTGCCGATGTGGATGTTCAATGTCGAAATGTAAAAGAGGCAGGAAAGAGAGTGCGCTCTTAGGAAGTAGGTCTTAATGTATGGCGTAAATTTACGCATTCGTGCGTAAAAATAAATCACAACAAGTAAATTTTGTTGAAGAGTAGCCTAAAAACTAGTTTATGTAGTAGAAAATATAGGTACATTGTAGCATATCTAAACGGGGGTGTAACTCAGGGGTAGAGTGGTCGCTTCGCATGCGACAAGTCGCAGGTTCGATTCCTGCCTCCTCCATTTTTAAATCTTTTTTAATCATCAGTACACCTGAGACATGTGGTCTTATCTTCATACCTTACCATATCTACATTTTTTGTCCACAGTTTTAGTCGATATTAGGGCCTTCCGGCACTGTAAATATTGTGGTGGTTGGTCGAAAATTAGTAATTATTTTTATTTTTACAGAAGCGGTTACCCCATACCCGCTTTTTAGGAAAGTGGGTAAGCAAAGCGGGTAACCCTACCTGCTTTTTTACAAAGCAGGTATCTTTTGGTCAGCAGTCAGAGCACCATATTCTTTTTGTTGGTGAAAATTGAGATGTATGCCACTGGATCCAATTTTTTCTCTGACTTTGACGCTAGAAATATTGCCATCCGGCCTCTTCTTACTAGTGTTGACTCCCTTATGTGGATCAGTAGTAGCAGCAATAACTACTTCATTCTGCCGTTTGTTTACTTTTCTTGCTACTATTTGCTTTCCAAAAAACACATTTGATTTAGCTGTATAAAAAGACATCGAGAACTCCTTGATTTAGAATTCAATCACATTGCATACAGTATACCTATAGTCACCGCGATGATTACGACCAAAAAGAGTTAACCTTTGTAAGTATTATTCCTTTATAAATATATTATCCTTTTGAATTGATCTCTTCTTAAATATCATGTGTAGGACTATGCAATCCCTTGCTGTTCCGTTCCTTTTATCCTCGTTCTATCACACGATAGAATATCCTTCTCGTATCCAATAACAATCCTAAGTTTATATTGCGCTCTATCACTTTTTTAGTGTACTATAGTATAGTACCACGTTCATGTATTGTAGCTACCGTAGAATCGAATCCGGATTTGAATCTGAAGATAAAAGATCGGAAGTCAAAGCAAGAGCTGCAAGGTCCATGGCAGTGATGGCTTCGTCCTTTGTTTTATCAAAGTTGAAATCCCTCTGTTGGACAACCACTCGATCTGTGAGGGGGGACACGCACACATCTTGGCCTCCCATTCCTTTCGCACAAAACATGGTTGGATAGACCCACCAAAGATATCCATAATCGATATTTCCAGCCTGTAGTGAAGTGGATGCAGTGACCCAGTCTTCATTGATCAGTGTATGTGTAACATTAGACCGCCCTCCCTGCAAAAAAAGCTGTCCCAGTTTGGCCATTTGAGTCGGTGTCATGAGGAGTCCATGATAGGCATATTCCATTCCTTCCTTATTTTGTCGCCACTCTATGGCATCATTGGAAATTCCCAACGAAGGAAATACTTTGGCTGCCAAATACTCTCGAGGCGATGCGTACTCGGTCCTCTGTTTACATATATAACTCATAATATTATTAGCTCCCAAATAAGAAAACTTTTGGGCCTGGTCGTTGTTGTTGTTCACAATTCGCGAAGGTTCCAAGAGCGCTTCCGTCAAAGTCCCCCCACCATCGCTCCACTTCTCGTTGCCGGCTGCATCGGTCGTTATGGCAGGAAGTTGCAGTCCAGACGTCATCGTCAACAAATCTCTTATGGTAATAGCTTGTCGAAACTTCAAGTCTTCCTCCATTTGTATTTGTATTTCCAATTCCATTTCCCTCTCCATTTTGCGGTTATTGTTATAATTGTGGCTCGACCCGTCATCGTCGCCATCGTCGTTCTGCCGCCACATATTACAATCGTCGAAGATGTCGCCGAGCGATTCGTCCAACCCCACTTTTCCGTCTTGAATCATCAATCCTATCATCAAACTCAACCACGATTTAGTGGTCGACCACACGTTATAGGGTACCGTAGGGTCTACGTCAGAACGAGTATATTCGGCAACCACGCATCCATGTTCCATGACGAGAAGAGTGCGGAGTTCGGGGATGGTAGAGGCCAACTTAAGCAACGCGTTGGCTCCGGGGTTGGCGTTGACGGAGGGAGATGATGCGAATGTTGGGCGAGACAGATCCACCACAGTTCCAGAATTTCTTCTTGGAGTAGCCGCCCATGCATCCAGTCCTAGTGGCAGGCCGTGGTCGACCACCGGTCCACATCGTTCCGTTACCTACGTAACTACTATTGGCTTGCTTGCAGGACATCCCAGATGTGGCCCGGTGTTTGCCCCTTAGGAATCCTTGGACAAACAAACCCAAATGAGGTAATGGTCCTAAATAACAGTATTTGTAGTTATCGCATTATTTGTTGAGTGATAGCGTAATAACGATTGGGGATTTGGTGCGGGGGTATGGATGAGCGGGAGAGGGGGGGGGTCAGAGAAAATGACATTTTTGCTCAATTTGTTAAAAATTATGCCTTGCAAAAATTCGAAGTTTAACGGCGGAATGATGTTGATTTTTTGTTGTTTGTAGATTGTAGATTGTAGATTGTAAGATCTTACAATGATCTCATTTAAAAATATCTTGATCGTTGTTTACTACTCCATTGAGCTTACAATCAACTCTACAACGAAAAGATAGCTACCGTATCGGAATTTGCGTGTTGGAACAGGAAAGGAATCAATCATGTCCCCATCGAAAGAAGACGACGTCGCCGTCGATAAGAATGACGATGAACCCGCAAAGAAAAAGGCCAAAGTCGTCGTTGACGATGACGGCATGATAGCAAAGCCAAAACAGCAGTCATCACTGACGAGTTTCTTTTCTTCGTCCTCGAAAAAGATAGAAGAGAAGCCGAAAGAGAAGAAACCTCGTCGTGATACCAATGATGACGGTGTCCAAATGAAGAAGGTGTCAGCAGCATCCCCATCAAAAACCAACGATGAAAAAAAGGAGTCAGATAATGCAGCCATCGTTCCAAAAAATATTGGATCATCATCTACTGCTATGTACAATTCTCTCAATGATAATTTTGTTATAGTACGAAAGCCAAGAAAACGATCGAACGGAAATAACGACGACGAATCGCCTCGAACATCTGTTGCAGCATTTGATATGGGTGAGTATATTATTTGTGAGAAATCAATTTGGTTGAATTTTTTTTTAATATCTGTTATCATTCATCATGACGAATCTCACTAAATTTGGATCCCAAAAATTTGGAACTTGTATTGTATACAGACGGTACATTGATGAAATGGATATCCGACTCACCGGGATTTTGGCCATCCCAACTAGCGCATTATGAATTATGGAACGATACTGTTGTAACAAAGATGAGACATCTGTACGATGTGGAACATCGTTTGTTGGTAATATTTACAAATCAAGGTGGAATTCAGGGGGCACATATGGGGAAAAAAGCTACCTTGATCAAATCACTTTTCGATTGGCTAGAATCAATAATTCAACGCCCATTGATTGCAATTGCTAGTACAAAATCTCTCAAAAAATATAAAGAAAAGTCTTTTCACAAACCTACACCAAACATGTGGAAGAAGATATTTGTGCCGTATTTTGGAAAGAAAAGTCATCCATTTGATGTATCGACAAGTTTCTTCGTTGGAGATTCGGCAGACGAAACCGATCCGCAAGGTGGCGTTGATAGGAAGTTCGCAGATAGTATAGGTCTTGCCTTTTACGAGCCCCAGGAATACTTTGGTCCAAGTAATCAAGAAATTCGACAACGTCGAGCAACACTCGATCAACAACTCGGTGGAAATGATGGACTTCCTATTACCCCATCAACTGCGTTAGATACACGAAATGCCTTAATGGGTGGATATCTACAACCAAAAGGACCCATATTGCTACTACTATCGTAAGTCGAATGAATCAAACCATATGGAATCGTCAAATAAATAATATAGCTTAGTGTACTCAATACATATTGGATGTTCTATGTTGTTGTTCGTACCATTTTGTTTCCTTCTCTCTCTTTTCCTTTTCTCTTTCAATTAAAATAGCGGTGTACAGGGTTCGGGAAAGTCTACATTCTCGAAATATGTATTGTACGGAGAAAATGAAAGTAATAACGATGAGGGGGATAATACAAATACAAATACAAAAAAATACAATACAAATACAAATACAAATAATGATGGCGATAACAATAAATGGGTGTGGTTGTGTCAGGATACTATCAACAATGGTAATCCAGGTAAACGAGAAAAGGTTTGGGAATCTGCTCGTACAGCAATCCTCGAGGGACGATCAGTCATCATTGATCGAATGCATCTTGACCCGGAACAACGCAAGACCACTATTGAGAATGTTGTTACGGATGAAATGAAGGATTTGAATGTCAACGTTCACGTCGTACTTTTGAATCCTCCTAAGGATTTAATTACATCTCGGGTAAACACTCGTACCAATCATCCTGGTAAAGTCGAAGGAGAGCATGGTGTGAAATTGACTTTGATATCAATGCACCAACTCGTTGCACCTACCTATAAAGAAGAGGGATTGGATCTCATTAGTTGTGTGTCAACAGAATTTGCTGCAAAGCAATTAGGGCTTCGGTATCACCGTGCCTATTTGATGATGGATTATTCGAATCAATGGAGAGCGTATCAGTATCATCAACACAAAATTCTGTATCTTCATCTTTATCGATTCCTAGCATTACTTTGGGGACCATGAAAATTGGTAGAAGAAAAGGTACTGAAATTGTTCAGAAAATGATCACAAATGGATTTCATTCACTCGATACAGCACCAACGTACAAGAACGAAGACAAGATAGGCGAAGCCTTAAACAACATTAGCAAAAGCTGTGTTGATATCTTTATTATTGCCAAAGTCCCGAAACGCGCGTGCGACTCCGATCAAGTCCAGGAAGAGTTCGAAAATACTCTGAAGAATTTGAACCGAACGTGTGTTGATCTCTTGTTACTTCATTGGCCTAGTGACGTTATCGCACAAAATACACTCAAAGAAGTCTGGGATTGTATGGAATCATTCGTAAAAGATGGACAATGCAAGGCACTTGGAGTTTGTAACTTTAACGAAAACGCACTGGCAAAACTATTAAAGTGTTGTACGGTACCTCCTGT
Organism: Fragilariopsis cylindrus CCMP1102; assembly: GCA_900095095.1. NCBI lineage: Eukaryota > Bacillariophyta > Bacillariophyceae > Bacillariales > Bacillariaceae > Fragilariopsis > Fragilariopsis cylindrus. Next base: position 365,883 of record FMBT01000297.1, read on the forward strand.
TATCAACCAGGTTGAGCGTCACCCACTTCTTCCTCAGCATTCTTTGGTAGATTTTTGTGCCCGTAACAACATTTCTATCCAAGCTCATACTACATTGGGACAAGGGAGAGAAGAAATCTTACAGAATACTAGAATTATGGAGATCGCAAAGGATATAAACTGTACTCCTGCACAAGTTTTAGTCCAATGGAATCTCCAACATGGTGTATTGGTAGTGACAAAATGTTCTCAGGAAGTTCATGCGAAAGAAATTCTTTCCATTATTGACACGAAGAAGAAAGATACAATTCTGTTGTCTCCGAAACATATGAAGGCATTAGATGGCTTGGGAAATGGTACGCGTTTCATCGCACCACCATTCATGTATGGAAATGCTATCTATTGTTGGGGTAAACGGATGCCTATAATGAAATCATAAGAAGAAGAAGAAGAAGAAGAAGAATGGATGGAATCGTAAATAGGATCATGGTCGTAATGAAAATAATGAATGAACAAACCATCACCAAACAAATTGGTATATGAGATCACTACACACACACGAGGGGAAATAGTGCCAGGCTTGTGTTTAGTAACAATTTTATATTAGATCATCATTATCTAATTGTATTTAGAAAATAACTTACTCCTAGTAAACAATAGACGAAGATCAGATTGACCAGAGCAAAAAAGTATATATTATACGTTATTATATATTTAACCTTCTTCAGAAACGAATGGATGTTGATAATATAATATAAAATCCCAAATATATATTTCAATGAAATTACCTAATATTGGTATTTTTTGAAGTATTCGTTTTGAAAGCAGATCTAAAATTGGTGATGTTGCCATTGACCAGACCGGTGATCGTAACGCGTACAAAAATAATCGGAACTTTCTTCGTCTTATTTCATCTTCGGTTCGTATATTCCGATGGTTTTGTCGTTATTGTTGTTATGACGAATTTCGTTAATGTGAATGTTGTTGTTGCTGTTATTATTGTGTTCTAATAAACGAATTGATAATAAATCCATTCCTAAACACAAGATCCAACCACGTAAAAGTTTTTTAGTTCCATTTGACCAATTATTCGAAAATAAGAAGGAAAATACTGTACTACTAGTACTACTTTGTGATGATGATGATGATGATGATGACCGGTCCCGTTGTTGTTGACTGTTTTCGTTTCTTGACTTTCCATTATTCTGGTGCTGCTGTGCTCTCGATTCAAACCAAGCCCATACAAGTGGACGGAATGCGTACAAAAAATCAGCTAGTATAGTTCTAATATTGTTGTTATTGTCCTTATTATTTTTGATCATACTTCTTGTATCCAATGATGGTTGTGTCCATCCCGTTCGTTTTCCCACATAATTTCGACGTCTTTGAATTGATTTTGATTCTTCCCATGTTATTCCCTTTTTAAACTGTTGATCAATGCGATACATTCCACCATCCATCAATATACCACAATCATCAGTAGTAGTAGTAGCAGTGACAGTTGTTGTTGTATCATTCACATTATTGTTGGTATCTGTCAGATGATTCTGCTGTTGTTTCCAATACGGAACAAGTAAATACATTCTTAAAAGGAATTTGATTTGTTCTAATATCAGACGGATCTTAGTCGTAGCCATTACAGTAATGTTGCTATCTTGTTGTTTTGCTGCCCGAACAATTTCTAACATAGATGGCATAATTGAATGTACTACCGTAAGACAAATACGAATACCCTTAGCAGAAATTGTTGATGGACATCGTGTTTGGATAGATGTCCCATAATCATTACTGCCATTGTTATTATCATCTTTCCTTATTTCTGTTCCTGCATTTTCTTCAAGTGCTAAGTGCATCATTAACCGATGTATGGATAATACACCATAACAAACCTCTCGCCATGCAGCGGTGGCAATCGTCGTCGTCGTCGTCGTCGTCGTCGTCGTGCCGTTGTTGTTGCTGTTGTAACTGTCTCTATTCCTATCATCCTCATCATCTACATTCCTATCATCACCCCCTTTTCCCCATCACCATCATATGTTTGATGAGGAATCCAAAATAAAAGTCTTGAAATGGTATCATCAACTAAATCGATTTGGAGTTGGTATTTTTTAACAAAGTTTATATAATATTTCTTATAAAATTGCTTCCATATCTTGGAGAAGAAGAGATAATAATGCTGTCGCTTTTTAGTGACGACGACTGTCGTTGTTGTGGAATTCATTATTGTTTGATAATGCGTCCTTATCTCATCTGTTAGACGAATCAATATTCTAGCTAGCTAGATCTTGACACCATCGTCGAGTAGTAGTTTAGTTTTGAGAGTGCTGTTTTGTTGTGAGAACAAAAATATCAACATCGCCAGTTTTTGGCGCGCACACGTATGGCGGACGGACCACTATAATTATTATTTTCTTCAAATCGACAATCAATAAAATATAAATAATAGAGCCTCATGCAATCATGAAAGCACATGCTAGTAGCATAAACTCTCACTTGGCGTTAAAAGAAAAAGGAAATGGTATCAATAACACTGCTCAATGATAGTAATCAAGACGACAACAACAAGCAAGACAGGGACAAAAGTTGTCGGGTATGTGGTGGAAAATGTACCACCCGTTGTTCAATTTGTCAGTTGGTGTATTATTGCAGTGTGAAATGTCAAGGGTTTGATTGGAATGATGATGATGGTGGACACCGGAAAACTTGCATAGGCAATAATAGTCGAAGACGAAAACGAAAACCAGAATCAAAATCAAAACCAAACGATAATATAACCATTGGACCATCATTACCCCCACCTTCAGTCGTCCGTGATGAATCGGAAGCAGAACGTGCTATAAAAGAATTGTGGTCTACAACAACTGAGTATTTGTCAACAGGTCCTGATGGTGGAGAAGGAACAAAAACAACAGCAACCGCAACAACAACAACGACCGCCGATGTTATACCTGACAAAGAAGAAGAAAAGATAGACACAATCTCATCATTACAGGAATAGGATTGGCAATTAGTCGACGACGAATCGACGACAACAGTAAAGATAAAGATAAACACAGGGAATTGAAATAGACTCACAATTAGTCGACGACGAGGACGAAGACAACGACAAGAATAAAACGATTTCGTCGTTCGTTGTAGAAGAAATGCCACAAATTTGACATATCAGCTTACGATACGACGGCAACAATCACATTTACTGTCATCTTTGTGTTATGGAAAAAGTCTTTCCAATGAAGTTCAATTACTGTAGAGACAAAACCAATAGGACGATCTAGTTCATCTACGTTGGTGACAATTTGTTATGGTGATAAGAGAAAATCTACTACTACTACTACTACTACTACGACTACTCTATTCGCTGGAGAATTTCCACGTGCGATCAATGCATCCGAAATTACCTGGAGAGTAATAAAATCTAATGATGACGTGACATGACAAGGACAAAGATGACTCGTGTAGTAGTAGTAGTAGTAATAGTAGTACAGTTATTATTATTTTTCGACTACGATATCCCTATGATCCTTGTACTGATATTGGTGGGGGTGGTGGAGAGATGGCAACTTATACTTCGACAACTGCAACATGTTCCTTACATGATATCAATAGTGTTATATGTGGATCTTGTTATCAACCACTTCTTATCAAAAAATTACTGTCGAACAACAACAGTAACAATACTAATAATACTTGCAACAGCGACGGCAACGAATCATCATCATCGTTATCATCATCAGTTATTCGTCGAGTTTTCCATTACCCGTGGGACATTGGGATGAAATTGCTGACTATCTTATATGTTATGATGGGCAACCGGTGTAGATTTCGCTGCAGGATCCGTATGTTCAGAACCATCTGTGGCGTTACAAGATGCCAATATGCTTTGCCTTCACAGAAAAGATGTCGAGATGGCGATTTGTGCTCTCGCTGTTGACGGCTATGGAGAATTCACAGAACGTGACGATCACAGCAACATCGACGGTGGTGGTGGTGGTGGTGGGGGTGGGGGTAGTGACGATTCAGATGCAGATTTGTTGTCGTCATCATCATTTATGCTACCTATGGAAGGAAATAATTATTTCGAACCATCATCGCTACCATCATCGACTGAGGAAAAAGAAATGGAAAAAGAAGAATCGAAAGACGATGCTGATTCCAAAAATTCGAAACCTGTAGAGACTTCTATGGACAAGGAGAAACCTTCCTCCTCATCAGCGGTGGTGCGTGGCGATCGAACCTGGCAGAGTGCAACGGACGGTGAAAGTGTCAGTCTTTGTTGTGGCCGATGTTGCTCACCACTTGGTTTTGCATCTTTAGGGAGTCCAGAAACGTGGAGGTTTTGGAAACATCGATTGTTTATACCATCGATAAAACAAAACGATGCGTCATTCGTACATCCCAAATACAGACCACTTGGATCGTGTTCATCATTTTTGGCACGAGAATTGGTCCGATACGCTGAATCTAAGGCCATCTTTACATTTGTGGTCCGATGTGAAGATAATTATAGCGGAATGGAAGAGGCGAGTAAGAAATGTTTGCTTTTAAGGTTGCTTAGTTGGGAAACCACGATGGCTACATCATTCGAAGAAAATGATAGTAGTAAAAGCAGGCGAAATCGTCATCGATTAGACTTTCGAAGGGTAACCAAGATTGTTTTCGAGGAGACGATAGATCCGACTGCAAAATTAATGGGCATTCTACTCACACCAATAATGATTCGTCTACAACGCAATGGTTTTGGGGTGGAATAGACCTATGCTGTCCACCACCAACGTCCAACAAATCAGCACGAACAACAGCATCAACTGGGATCGACGAGGACGTCAATACTACTAACAACAACGATGACGCGATGATGACGTCGAAATCAGCCTCGACTGTAAAATTACAATTACCTCGAGAAGAATACGATCAGGTACTATCCGATTTGGTATTCGGTCGTTCTCACTTTACGAAAGAGATGGCCGAGGCAACAATTCTGCTCAAAATGGGTGGGATATGGGAAGGGTTGGGACTAACGGCGGTGGCTCTGTAGCTAAATAGTGTAATGCCAGATAATGTCAATAAAGTATATTACAATATCTGACTGACATAATGCTAGCAACTTTTTTCTTCTTCTTTTAAGATTGTATATTAAACAATCTTCACTTAAAAAATGTATTGGTGTGTCTTAATGGACTATTTATCGGTACTTATAAAGCGACGAAACACAAAATGACGATGCATGTCTATATGATTTCTTGTTTTGTCATGTTCCTTGTTTTGTTATCTACTAGCAGGCTGACTTCTGCGTTCTCAGTTCGATATTTAAAAAATGAGACTGGCCTTAGGTCTTTTTTCCTTTTATAAAAGAAAATCTTGCACGCCACTTTATATAAATTTACATTATTTATTCCTTAGCATCAACTTTGACGACATCCGCTAAGATCTCTTTTAATTCACCCGATTCTGACATTTGAGAAACAATGTCACATCCACCGATGAATTCACCATTCACATACAATTGCGGTCTATGAATGATATTTAAAATAAAAAATACCAGATTAAAAATAGAGAATCGTCGAGTCAGTACGATGATTTCCAAAAATCAAGAATAATAACAAAATCAAATCGCATCGCACGCACTCTAGTGAAAATTACATATTCATTACTCTATAGAAGGGAGTACAATATAGAAATATCAAGTCGGAAAAAGTATACACTAACTTACATGGTTGGCCACTCAGAATACTTCTTAATACCGTCACGGATGGATGGATAATCAAGAACATTAACACTACTGAAATCGACTCCTTCGGCTTGTAAAGCTTGAACAATTTTAGCTGAGAATCCACACTGTGGCATCGAAGGATTTCCCTTCATGTACAACATAACAGGATTTTCAGTTACGTGCTGTTTAATCATATCAGTTGCTTCATCTTCACCGTCAACTACCGTTCGCTTTGCAGCAAAATCATCATGAGTATCAGATGAAAAATTTCTTATTGATACTTCTGGTCGAATAGACGACAACGACAATAATTGAGGAGCAATAACAACGGAAGCGATTGCACTACTTGCACTGGCAGTAAATTTCGTTGAAACGGATCTCGTCGATCGACGAAGAAGGGAGGAAGCAGTTCTTGATAACATTTTGGAAAACTATCAGGGGTTCGGTATACAAATTTTTTTTGTCTTTCTTGCGTTATTGTGATTGCTTTTTATTTGTGATTGATGTGAGGTTAATATCGATGTGCTGCGTTGTAACTGAAGTAACAAGAAACAAGAACGTTCTGTTCTTGTTGCCCATATAAAAATAGTCGTGATTTTTGAGGGATTCCCTTATCCCCTACCAATCATATTTATTCATTAATGCGCGCCACAGCGACGGCCATCATCAAAATAATACAAAAATTAAAATACTACCTTTTCACAATAATAATTCACAACAAAATCATAATCTGTCTTATTACGATGGCTGATTCATTCAGCATTTCAATTGTATTATAGGGGGTTTGTTGAGATTACATTAGCCGCACAAGAATAACAGGGAACTAGAAGCTGTGTCGTATACGATGAGTTTCGAATTCAACTTGTCTTCTGATGATGACGACGACGGTAGCAGTGATGATGAAAAAGGAAATTTTGTTAGTGAACAAATAAATAAAAATACCGCTGATTACGGTGCCAAAATAACTGATAAAGATCATGACGACGGCAGTAGCGCTGCTAGTGATGACTCCGAGGAAAAGGATCCTAACGACGATGAAGATAATGACAATTACTACGATTACGATGATGATAATGATAATGATAATGGTTGTAATAAACCTGATTCTGCAATGGAAGATTCCTCTTTTGCATTTCCGTCCGATTTTGACGATCCTACATCAACAGCAACAAAAACGGGGGGAGATATAGCAGATAACGAAGAAGATGATGAAATTGATTGGGAAGACGCCGGCGATGAAGGATATGTTACACCGAGATCTTTTGCGCCGAAAGCTGTCACACTCGATATGGGAAATAAGAACACCGAGAATGATGATGGTACAAAACCAAATAATGAAAAGAATCAGAATCAAGCAACAAAACGTAAAAGAAGAATTATGAGTCGATCTATATTTCAACATAATAAATTGAATAATCCAAGATTGAAACATCTATTAACATCTCTGAACAAATCATCATTGTTGAGTTGGACGTCACATGCTAATTCAGTTTCTCGATACGTATCAAATGATGAATCATTGGGATTAGCACTTAGTTTAATTCCAAGCGCATGGTTGAATAACAATGGTGATAATGATGAAAATAATGATAATGATACAAAAGCATCGTCGTCGTTGGTAGCAGTACCCACATTCGACGACGTAGGTCACTTTATACGTTGGTTTGCCAATTACGTCGGTTGTTCGTCGTCGTCGTCGTCGACTACTACCGCGGTGGCAGCTACTGCCGTATTCGTCACGCCCACAGGGAAACGAACGAGAGCAAAGAAATTGGTATCCTCATCATCATCATCATCATCATCATCATCTGCCAGTGGAAATAAACAAACGAACTGGAACAAATATTCAAAGCAAGAACATTCTACTTCCACCACTACCGTACACTATAGACTTTCCAATTATTGCTCTTATCTGGCGAGCAGGAATCTTCAACAAAATAATAATATTGCCTACAACAATAAGCTATCATACAATGAATATGATAAGATTATCTTGTTTTTAGCAATGGTTCGATCTATGGGTTGGAGAGCACGGTATGTTGTAGCTGTCGAACCCATTCCGAGAGATCTTGACGTTAACCATCCACTTTTTCATAATGAAACTGACGGGACAAACGTCTTGGTCAACTTTTGGAAACGTTGTAGTACATCTATCTCGTCTTCATCGTCGATCGCGGCAACAGCCGGGGGTGATAAGAGCACGCCATATCGCTAGATAGTGACGACGATGACGATAACGATAAAAACGATGAGAAAAAAACACCCGCCGTAAAATGTTCCAAGACAACAGAAGCATCGTCGAAGATTTCTCCTCCACCGCGTCAAAATTATCCGTCATCTCTATACAGCAATAATGGTAATAATTCAACGTCCGCTAGTACCAATAAACACGTATGTTGGGTAGAGATACTTTGCCGACCATCAAAACGCAATACTGCTTCAAGTAAAATGCTATGGGTCCATATCGATCCGATACAAGGCATAATAAACAAACCTGAGATCATCGAACAAATGCTGTACGCGAAAAACCGGGATTTGCCACTCGACCAAGTGTTAACAGCGGCAGCGATTGGTAAAAAAATCGAAAGAATAATCGATTACCGCTTTCATATGCTCTAGCAGTAGAACATATATCATCTGGGAAAACCAAAAAGTGGAAGAATACACGCAGCAGCGACAACACTAATACCGATGGTAACGAAAATAATGATGACGATCTTGTTGTTCGGATGACCGACGTAACACGTCGATACGCATCGAGTATGGTCGAAACAATGGAAGCAAGAGGAATTCCACAACAGCGCACTAAATCAAAATCCAAACGTCAACGGATAATCAGCAACATGCGGGGGGGAAGAAACACTTATAATTCGATCATTGAACAGGATCAAGAACATCACCCAGACAAATGGTGGTCAAAATTCCTCAAAACGATAAGCAATCCAAAGCACAATCATTCGCTACCGCCACCCAGAGCAAAATTACCATTTGCTTTGGATTCAGACAGTGGTGGTGGTGGTGGTGGTGGGGATGAAGAAGAGGATGGGACGAAATGGATAAAAAGCCAGCCGCTGTCGACGTCTTAAAAGCAAATAATAAACTGTTGTCAACAATAACAATGAAGAGGATGGTGATGAAGATGACGACAACCATGATAACTTTGATCTTCTTGATCGAGATGAAGAGTCACAACTAGCAGCGAAAAAAGAGCCATTGCCGACTAGTAAAGCAGGGTTCAAAAAACATCCCCAGTACGTAATTCGTTCGGTTCTTAACTCCACGGAGGTACTGGTACCCGATGCTAAAAAAAGAGTATGTGGTATGTTCAAGGGTGAATTAGTTTTCCAACGATCCGATGTTGATACTGCACTATCTGAAAAACGATGGCTATACGAAGGTAGGAAGGTTCGTGAACCTGAATTAGACAAACCAATATTAAAAGTAAAGGCACGAAAGAAACCAGCATCGGATGGTCAATTCAAGGCACTAAAAAGTTATGGTGTTGGAGAAACGAATGACGGATCAGCAGAATCGCGTGCAAAACAAATCCAAGATGCATCTAAGCCATTAGTATGGGGGATGGTAAAAAACATCTGTATGGGAGTTGGCAGACGACCCATGGGGACCAACTCCAGTTGGTCCAAACGAGAAAATCCCTGTCAATGAATACAACAATATCGAATTGGAATTATTAAATCCTGGTTTGGTACATGTTGAATTGCATCGTATCGCAAAGGTTGCTAAAAAGTTGAATCTACCATACGCTCCATGTTTGTTAGGATTCGAATCGAATGGTGTCCGTGGAGGAGGAGGGCGCAAACCAACAATTCGAGGGATTGTTATTCATGAACACAATGAAGAATTACTCCGTGAGGCCCATGCAGGAATGTCTGATTATTTACTACAACAAGAATACGATGATAAAAAACATTCTATATATCAAATGGAAGCGTCTCTTGTTTGGTATCTTAACGAAGGATCGGCTTGAAAGAGAATACGGAGTTGACAATGACGAGACGACAACAACGAAGACTAGACTAAACTAAACTAAACTCGAACTTCTATTGGTGTATTCATATTCATATTCATATTCGGGAGGGGGTTCATATTTGCACAATAAGTAATTCACAGGAAGGTAAAATTATTGTTCATTTTATACGTAGCTACTAGATAAAAACATAACATATCGAAGATTTTTAGTCTATAAATTTTTTCCAACCAACCCAGTATTGCTGCAAGAAGTACTTAGTTTTAATCATTCCTAAATTCTAAAAAATAGAACTTGGTATCGCCGTTTTGGGTACAATTCAGATATTACTCGAAGATGTAGAGGAATAAAGTGTACTCGTTTCTTTTCATTTCTTTGTCAATAAAACGCACTGATCATACTTTTTCTTTTTCCCCCACTCTATGATATCGTATACTGTTTATTTATTTTTTATAATTCGAGATTATCGGATATATGAGTGAATGGAACTATATAAATCAGTTGGTGCCCAATCGGTTTCCTCCCGATCCCCACGAATGACTAGGAGCTGGAGGAGGTACTGCTGCTGCTGTTCCTGCTCCTGTCGTCTCTCTTCCTATTCCTCCACTACCACCACCGCCAAACATACCTCTATTGGTTGCAGCTTGTGCAGCACCTGCTGCCGGTGTTGGAGGTGGTGCTTGATATTCACCAACACCAAAATAATCAATTAAAAAATTAGGTGTATGTAAAAAATCTTTACCATATACTTGTGGAATAACATCCACCGCAAAGTAGTATAAGTGACCCATAGCTATTCCATGTAACATATCCATATATGGGTTACCCATAAATACTGTCATTGCCAAATATGCAAATGGTAAATAAATTGCCTTCACGGGGAAACCCCATATACTAGCTTGTGATGTTGGATTACGTTTCGACCAAACATACATGACATAAAAAATTAAATTTTTACAAAATAGTGGTGGCAATTGTAACCCTGCCATTAGTAAAAGTGGATAGGATGCCATCATAGAAAGTGCACCTAATAGTACACAAAATGCATAATCAGCTGTACCACCACCAGCACCTATGAACGGACCACCAGCCCTCGTATTGTTTACTAAATGATACTAACGTCATACATGCAATCAACGTATTGAAATCAAATTTGCCTGCAAACAAAAATGGTGATAAAATCTCCATATTTCAAAATTGATGTTAATTCGTCCATGACCACATAATTTGATATGGACTTATTACACCAAAATTAACACTAAGTGTAACAATCATTGTCGCGCCGAACCAATATCGTGTTATGATTGGCAATGCATTAAACATATCCTGTTTGTTTGTATATATTGGAGAAACAATAAATTTAGTTACAAAATCTGACAAAACCAAGACAATCATTTTTAATGACTTTCAATAAAATAATAACAACATATTTTATCATCGCACTTACAGCAGGTCCTGGAGTGTCACCGACTTGGCCCTGATTTTGGCCCGGTGTAGCGAATGGCATTTTAAAATTTTCCTTTAGAGAAAAAGAATGAATTGAATTGAATTGAATTGATGTTGGATTGGATTAGTACGAATCTCTGGTGCTCGTCTTTATGCTAACTAAGGTAAGGCCTGTCTTATTGATTACTTTGAATACTCGTCAAAGAAGCAAACTTTAGATTATTATTATGTCCCAACCAAGATTTTGTGATATCGATTGATCGTGATAATTTGATCGATCTCTGTGTAAAAAACCAACACAAAGCATAACTTAGGCCTTAAATACGCGGCCGAAAAACGACACTTGTCAAGATTTGATGCTGAATGTGAAATGTGAATCAATCTTTCTGACTCGAACATAAGTGAAACACGTCTAATCTCGAAATGGCAGAAATTCCCATTACAGGTATGAGAGTAGAGAATTATAGAGCTATTAGCTAAACTGCTTCATCCGCAGCTTATGCCATCAGTATATCTCATAAAAGTATACCTTCTGTACAGCAGCATATCATGATGACAAGAATGGACAGGATAGTAACAATATTCGGACTGTGTGCCTTCTATTTGAACACATATTACTACAAGATGCGGCAATAGTCAATGCCTTTTTGAGTACAAGTAGTAGTAGTCGTAGTAGTAGAAATCTCAAGCAAATACTATCATCGACAAATGGAGGAGGAGGAGGAGCAGATGGATTTGGAGAACTCACATCTGCTTTGACGATACTGGATGATCAATGGCAGATACAACAACGACCATCTAATACTGTTGGAAAACCTCGATGGAAGAAATTAATACTACCAGAAGAATCAGAAGAAGAAAATGGATACCAAAATGAGGAAGACCAACCAACATTATCAAATAATGATTTTGTTTGGATGTTGGAACCACCAAATAGTTCTATCCCGTCCTGTATAATTGTATTTACGGGTGGTGCTGGATTGGGTGCATTTCCACAAGTTGTATATAATGAATTATTATCAAAAATTTCAACCAAACTGAATGCTGTTTGTATAACAGCACCCTATGAAGTTGGTCTGGATCATTTTACATTAGCAAAACAAACAGGTGAACTCATTCGTAGATCATTACTATATCTAAATGATAATGACAATGATAATAATAATGAAATGAAAATGAAATGAAAGTAATGATATTATTCGAACACGATTACCAACATTCTCGTTAGCACATAGTTTGGGTTGTAAGTTACAAACAATATATATGGCAGCAACTGGCATTGAAAATTCTTTTGATGGAATTGGTTTTATGGCATATAATAATTTTTCATTTGCAAAAACTATTACAATGGGACGTTCCTTTGCACAAGAATTGAAAAAAGCAACATCCGGTGGAGGTGGCATGGGTGGCATGGGTGGTATGGGTGGTATACCGAACATCCCGAACATGAACATCAATGATGATATGATTAATAATATTTTGATTTTGCTGAGATGGCTGTTGGTGCAATCGGGGTTGATTTTTCACCGAATGCACAAGATACCGAACGATTAATTCAATTACGATACAATGATGCTATACAATCAAAAACTCGTTTGTTTATTTTTGATGATGACAACCTTGATTCATCGCAAGAATTTATTACATCCTGTAATTCGAACGGTAATGAAAGTGACAGTGATGGGGATGGTAGTAGAAGTAGCAACAGCAACAATAATAATTTGAGTATATCCAATTTACCTGGTGGACATTTAACACCTGTTTATTTTCAATTAAATGCGGACGATATTGGTGAAAATTTTCCACCTGAAAATATTAACATGGCAAAGGAAGCCATGGGTGGGTTTCAAGGAGCATCCTTTGGGGACGAAGAAACATTTTTGGAGACGGTAGATGAGATCTGTGATTGGGTATTAGGTAAGGATCCCACCTTTAGAGGATCGGGCGCATTACCTGAGAGTATCTCAAGTAACAGCCAGCAGTAAGCAACATTAGCTCTCATTTATTTTTACGTAGCTGGATTTATGTATGCCATAGCGATCCACGTACAGGACCTATATAACGAAAAGAAACGAGAGAAAGTTTGGAAACTCGCGAATCACTCTTAATTAAAAGTGGTGTACTTTGATAGATAAAACAATAAAACATGATAATTCTACATTATCGTATAATTAAATTAATGAATAAACTAAATATATAATGGTTATGATATGTTTATTTTGTTTTTATGCTGTAATCACACAATCTAGCTAGTCATAATGACCAGCAGCTTCTGGGAAAGAAGTTCCAATTTTATCTCCATCATACTTATAACAACGAATGATCAGATCGAAAATATCCCTGTTCCGGTATCAAGAGAATTTCATTGTTTTCGTCACCCATTAAAAAGCAGGTAGTGTACAATGCAATTTCAAACTCTGGTGACACTCCGATTAAGCTTGTTCCTACAAACTTTTCAACTCCATTCCAATGGAATTGTAATGATAAGACGTGATCATCTGAATTTGTGTATGCATCTGATCGGGAACGTGGTTGATATAACCACGATAATCGATGTTACCTTTCTTCTCTTGTAAATAAAATTGTAACCAATTGTGCATCCCACTTACCTTGTCATTCTTCACTTCACCAACAAAAACATGTTCAAATCCACTAGAATCTCTTGATGTTTCACGGCGATATAATTCAAACCAAATTTTATACAGTAGCTTTTGAAAGTCTGCTAAGTTAGAGGGGATTTCGTTCCCCCTCTTTGCACGAAGGTATTGGTGACAGTATTGCATAGGACCAGTTTGTAGGATAGCCTTTAAGAAGGCATCAATTTCACGCTGTTCATGACTGTAATTGTTTCCGATTCTCCCGTTTCACCCTTATAATTATCAAGCAATGTCATAAAAGTACGATAAGTGGGTCTATTCAATGCATCCTTATCTACACGGGTAAATAATGGATCCTCGGCCAGATCATCCTTCACATATGGTTTCTTCCCTCCCTGGACGTTGATAGTATAATCACTATTAGGACAAAGTCTGTTAACGTCAAGGTCCCACATTTGTTGAACAGCATCACTGAGATTAACGTCCAAATCAAATTCCTTTTTTAGAGTATATTCTTTGGGTCTAGTGATAATGATGATGATATATGATAATAATAATAATAATAGCGGTTGTATTCATTTAGTAATATATTTTAACGTAGCAAACAAAAATGAAATGCAGACAAAGAAGGGCGACATTCCAACATATGCATACTTTAAACACTTGTGTGTGTGTGTGTACTTACTTGTAACAGCCAATTCGAAGTTATGAACAAAGAATTGATACAACGAATAAGGAGATATTAGATTCCTTATCATCTTCACTTAAACAACCGATAGCAGATTTGAAAGCAGCAGCTCTCATAGTTACTAGGGAATCAGAGGGAGGGATATTTTCTTGGAAAAAGTCACGTAATTCTTCAACTTCATCTTGGTCTACTTTTAAGTCAGTGAAAACACCCTGAAAGTATTCCTCCATCTTCTCTCCATCATATTCAGTATTCCCTTCTGGTAGTGTTGGTACCATACAATGAGTTTCCATCGTATGTACAATATAATTTATTGCACGAAGTAATGAAACATTATGATCCTTATCATTATCTTCTGATAAAAATTCACACCCAAGACGGAATGCAGTCGATCGGAGCCATAACAGTTTATCAGGAGGTGGATTCAATGCAGTAAAGTATGCAACCAATTGAGCAGCTTCATTTCCATCAACATGCAGATCTGCATAGATCTGACGATAGAATTTTTCAACTTGAGCATCCATCTTTTGTTGTTTTAGAAAGAAATGTTTGTGCTGTTGATGGCGTTTTGATATGACTTTATGAATGGGATCTACCGTACGTACACATGTAGTATGCCATACAACTTGTAGGACTGCGGTGTTCGAGTGGTACGGTGTATCGCCATTTAAGATATCTTTTCAATCTTTCTGTCGAATCAATCAATCAATCAATCTTGTTGGCTGATACAAAACAATACCGTATTCAGTATGAACGGAGTTTCGCACGCGCGCGGGCGATGATCTCTCATATCATCTCAACGGCGATAAGAATACCATAAGTAATTATTTATTTCTACACAAGAATCAAGTCAACCTTTTTTGCTAACTTTACCCCATTTGACTTTCATTCTCCTATTGGTTAATATTCCACCAAAGGGTTGTGATAACAAACATGCTGAGTGTCATGTTGTCTATGAATTGAATCTGATCAACAACTGCATTCCAGTGTTTTGTTGACTCAATTTTTATTAGACCTCTGAGAAGAAGCTGATCTGGGTGGTTCAGGTTCAGCCACAAATAATCGAATCATATCAGAAGTGTTGTCTTTAGACTGGATTATTATGTGAGTTTGAATCAAATCAAGAAATGTATTCCATATTTATGTGCAATTCATGGGGGTGCGTACTACTTGCATGCTGACTGATAGGGTAATCCGATAATGGAGGATTTCATAACCAACAAAGGCATCATGCAGTTTAGAATGAAACAAAAACCAAGAAATATGTACTAGTTGTTCTTTTTGTTTATGTTGGTATTGCTTCTATTCTTCTCTATCAATTGGTGGAGTATCAGTCAATTGATTTGTATTTGTGGTGATATGCTGTGGCGCAATCTTCTTTGTGGAGTAGCACATAGCATTGTCAGTCTCTCACAGTAGTAGTAGAAGTAATAAGTAGTGGTGTGTTTTCCTTCTCACATTAATTCTTGATATCATTGATTAATCCTTACTAAGTACAAGGTAAACCAATTGACCAATCAGTCAATCCATCAACCACTGCTGGTAAATTTGGTTTATTCACTTTATAGTAGATGGTGTGTATATTGAAGATGATGGTCTCAAATAATTCTACTAGTAAGACACAGCAGATATATTGAGTGTGAAGTGCAGTGCTGTTGTGGTAGTAAATTGGTAAAACAAGATAATCGTCTCTCTCAATTGCAAGAATTTCTCCCTGGTGGTACTATATGTGCACTGCAGATGTGAAGCTGTGATGAACACAAGTGAAAGAAACTTCTGGCCATGAGACATGGCATTAGCATCAGATCATCAGCAGACATGTAATTCTTTGATAGGTTTCTTGGAGCACTAATAATGGCAGATTTTACCTACCAAGCCACTGAATGATTATGTCTAGTAGAGGTTTTTGACCATGGTAAACTTCTACTGACAGTCCTGGTTTCATTGTTATCTGGAATACAGGACAAGTGATGAACAATGATATAAGGTTTGGCCCTTATTGTGGTATAATTTGAAGATATGTTTTGAGTACTTTTTGCCTTATGATGGTGATTTTTGGTGTTGGTGTTTGGGTTTGAGTACTGGACTTTTTCGGCGCGCCGCAGCGCGGGAGGTAAGATTTTCAAGCGCGCCCAAACTAAACATCACGATATATTTTTTGAGGGCTTTTGCTTATTTGCTTGATTTTTTAAAATTAGAACGTCAAACGAGAATGGATTAATGATTCATTAATAATAATCATTATATTTTGTTGCATTGATGATATATTCAATATCATAGATCAAATCAGCATCACTTTGTGTATGTGCCGCACTGACCAGACATGCGATCTAAACCATTATTTGAGGAGTCAGCAATAAAATAAATAGAAAAATAAATAAATTATGGCATCCATTAACAAGCTTTCTGTTCGTGGTATCCGATCCTTTTCACCTGAAGATGCCGAACAAGTCTTGGAATTTTACATGCCGTTGACCGTCATTGTGGGTGAGTGATTTGATTTGATTTGATTTGATGTTGATTTGATTTGTTTTGATTTGATTTGATTTGATGTTGTGTGACGTTTAAGTGTGAAAATTCAAAGTACGGTTGCATTTTAAATATTAAATTGTTCACCATTATTTATTTCTATTCTAAATTTCCTTCCTCTCTGAACCATCTGTAGGTGCCAATGGGTAAGTGATTTGATTGTGTGACGTTCAGTATACCGGTATTTATTTTTTGTCCTCCGAATCCGATTTCTTCCTCTTTATTAATACTAGTAGCTCATAAAATCACCTCTCTCTCTCTCTCTCTCCAATAATTATCTGTACTCCTTTCACTTTTTTTACTTTTTATCATTATTTTCTAGATGTGGAAAAACAACCATCATTGAAGCACTAAAATTCGCTGTGTGTGGGGCGTTGCCACCAGGAAAAAATGCCGGTCAAGCATTTGTGCATGATCCAAAAAGTATCGGATCGACGTCCGTGAAAGCAAATCTCAAATTGCGTTTCACGGCTCATGGAGGTAAATCGATGGTGATTGTCCGATCCATGGAGGTTACACAGAAAAAAACGACCATGACCTTCAAACAACTGGATGGTAATTTACGTACCGTAAATAATACTGGTGAAAGGATCGCAATGAGTCATAAATGTACGGAACTGGATCGACAAATTCCATTAATGTTAGGTGTATCCAAAGCGATATTAGAAAATGTTGTCTTCTGTCATCAAGAGGATGCATCCTGGCCACTTCAGGAGGGAGCAGTATTAAAGAAAAAATTCGATGACATCTTCGATTCGACACGGTATACGAAAGCTCTGGATGTTTTTTCAAAAGCGAAGAAAGAATACGTATTGAAGGCGAAGGATCACAAGGCGGACGTGGCGAATTAAAATCACACCGACACGCCGCTGTTGGTTTTCGAAGGGAACTGACAATATTCAATGAACAAATAGAAGACCTCGAAGATCAATTGACTACAGGACAACAGGCATTGACGGAAAACAATCAAGAAAAAGAGAAGGTACAACAAAAGATGGACTTCGTCGAAGATATTGAAGCGAAGAAGGATACGAAACAAAGACAAAATATGACGGAAGCGGCGACTGTTAGCACTATACGAAGAATGTTGAAAGAGGACCTATCGGAGCAGTGCGATGAAAAGGAACTCTACAAGCGACTCAAAACGTTTGATGCACAAAAGGAATCATTCGAAGAGCAGAAACGAGAATTGGAAGATCAAGAAGAGAAAATATCACAACGTATCGAAGAAATTCGAAATCTGCAAACCGAACAACAATCGAAGATTGGTCGTCTTCAAGCGGGCAGAGAATCACACTCCAGAAACTTGCGTGTACGATACGAGAAGATGGTGGAATTTGGGAAAACATATGGATTAGAAGAGGTCGTTACTCAAATTTCTCAGAATTCGCAACTACTTCTGATTGGCAGTGCCGGCGGCGGTGGTGGTAATACACAAGATACCTCCTATTATTCACACCGGCACACTCAGGGTGACGACGCCTCCACTGTTTTTGGTTCACCTGCGCGAGGAGGAGGAGAGCTAACATCGTCATCGGTAGAAGGAGGTGCTATCCTTGAAATTTCGCGAGAGGATATGAATGAGTATTTCAAAGCTGTTCGAAGCAAAGAAGAGGAACTGCAGGACCAACTCGCTTCGCAGAAGAATATGATGCGGGAAGAAGAAGATGCATTGAATAATGAACTGTCTGATCTTAAGGGGAAAGTGAAAGCCATCGAAAGCCATAAGATTCGTCTGATTGAGGAAGAATCGGCCACGAGAAAAGAACTTGGAGATATCCGTACAAAGAGTCAATTAGGTGTGTAGTGTGTAGTGTGTAGTGCGTGCGTGTGCGTGCGTGTAAATTAACCGCGTATGTTGTCACATATTTTTTCATTACATCTAGATTGTGCCTGCGTGTCACTCTTCATGTTTAATTTCCATCTCTCTCCCAAGCGCACACCCCTAACACGTAATGCTTTCTCTTTTTCGCATTAAATATGTACTATTTTAATTCTTCATTTGCAGGACCGAAGCTACGCAAGTCTACTCTGGATGATACCAGAAGAAATACAGAGGTGGAAGCAAAAAAGAGAGACGAAGCAAACGCAAATCCAAGACGGAAAGACATCCCAATTGAAATCACTAGTCTTACCAACAAGATAGACGACATCAAAATCACTATCGAACACGACAAGACTGTCCAACAGGATCTTCGTCGAACAATGGAGACCCAAAGTTCCATCGACCAAAAGAAGGAGCAATGTCGTTCAGACCTTGAAGAATTGAACATTAAACTTGCCGATTACAAATTCCAATTACAGGCCTACAAAATAACTCCCCCGCCACACACTCTTCCTGGGGACGATACCGACAAAAGGGGAGAAGAGCTTAAACAGTTGATTGAAAAGATAGGTGACGAAATCAATTGTAAATTCGAAGACAGGGAAAGAGAATTGAACAAAAACCAAGACGCTGCAAGACGAATCGAGGCGGTTGTTTTAGAAAAGAGAGCTTTACTGAGTCATAACCTTCAATCCAGTCGCACTTTGCGCCAGAAACTTGTTGGGTTACAGCAAAGTATCGAAAAGACGAAGCAGGTAGTCGAACATCTCCGTTCCTTTGAATCACGCGATCTCAAAATACCGACACCGGTTTCCATCACGGAGACCGACCCTGAAAAATTACTTTCGTACCTTACCAAGCGGCTTGAAAAGATTGATAGCGAGTCTACTGATGAGGTCCCACCCGCGATGGTGAAGAAGGTGGTCAAGAAATTATTCACTTTGGCAAAAGTAGATAACGATTTTACCTGTCCTTGCTGTGATCGGGCTTTGGAAGGGGATGACAGAAATCGATTTCAAGAAGCCATGCGTGTGTTAGCTTCCGAAGAGAAATCTATACTATACAAAACTGACGAAAGTGCCAACATTGCCAAGGTGAGACTGAAAAACAAGCTTGTTGTTGTCGGCGTACTTTTATCGTGAAAACAAGTTGTTGCCGTAACTTTTTTGTCGTGTCCACCCCTCTGATTTTTCTAACTTTTACGACTTTCCCCCCTGCCTTAGACTAAGTACAAAGAATGGCATGCTATCGTCAAGGGATCATCGCGTGATATTTTGGATCATCAACGGCTCGCACAGGAGTTGGAAGATTTGGATAAAAATGCTAGTGGTTTTGACGTTGTCGTCCGCGAGCGCCAAACTGAGCTGGAAAAGGTAAAGACAACCGTGAGCAGCATGGAAACCGACGTGAAGGACTTACGCGAGCTTGACGATGCTAGGAAAATTTGGACGGCTGATGCTATGCGTATTGCGTTACAGCGTGATACAGTCAATCAAAAGGAAGCAGATTTCCAACTTATGAATTCTGATGTCAAAGGACGCGACTTGAAACAGGTGGAGGCAGAGCTTTTGGATATGAGCTCGAAAAAAGATGAATATACCGACAAGATCACGAAGCTGAACGCAGAACTAACTACCATTAATGATAATGTGACTAATTATTCGGTCAGTGCAACCCGTTTCGAAAAGCAATTGAGAGGTATGGAAGCCAAATACGAAGAAGAACTGAAAAACGACGAGAGAAAGGACGAGCTAAATAAGAAGTATGCTAAAATGAAAGCCGAACAAGACACGCTGTTCAATCAAATCGCGCCTTTGCAACAGCGCATTCAGAAAAAAGAGAGTGATAAGGATCGCGCACGGAAGCATGCTGAAGACGAGGAGAATCTTTTCTCTAGTACTTTGAATTCGTTCAACAATGATGTAACAGCATTACAGAGTATTGTCGATTCGATTGAAGATTATGATAAAACTAACTCTCAAGATGACATAAACAAGATCGAGGAAGAGAAAAAGAAATTAATTGAAAAATCTGAGGCAAAAATGGATGTACGTATACATACTCTACACTCATATCTATATCGCTCATATGCCTTTCTGTACCCGCATTTCTTCTTCATGATCGTATCCTCACTTATAATGCGTCACTCACTCTTCTGTCTCTCTTTCCTTTTCTATACAAAATAAATATAATATAGGAGCTCAAGAAATTACGACCTGATATAAAACGATTAGCGGAAATTGTTGATAATCAGCAACAACAGAAACAAAATCTTGAGGAAAATATCACGTTAGTCCAATCTCTTCAGAAGATCAAATTGTATAACAAGGAATTGAAGGAGATCAAGACAGAACTTTCACAACATGAAAGCTTAAATAGTCTAGAGAGGGATCTTCAGAGTCTTGGAAAGCAGAACAACGGACTTATTGAGAGTAAAGCACGACTGGAAGGAAGGCGTGGAGAAGTCATAGACAATCAGCGTGCATTGAAACGAAAACTCCAGGCAAAAGAGTATCGGGATGTAGAAGAACAGTTTCGGAAAGCTTCGATTAGACAAGATACCACGGGTAAGTGCTATGGTGTTTTAGACGACATACGTTGATCGACGATCCTTGCGCTGATCTTGGTACGATATTGTATTATTAGTATTCAATTTCTCTCCCTCCCTCCCTCCCTCCCTCACACACACACACACACACACACACACACACATAATATTGCATTCTAATCTTACCATCGCATCTCCGAAGAAATGGCGGTCAAAGATATCGAAAAGTACCATTCGGCTTTGGACAAAGCGTTACAACAATTCCATAAAAACAAGATTACTGACATTAACACAATTATCAGAGATCTTTGGACTCTTACCTACAAGGGTGAAGATATAAGTAATATTAAGATAGTTTCGGGAAAAGGAACTGGGACGTCAAGTCGTTCGTATAACTACAGAGTTGTCATGTCGAAGGGAGGATCTAATGAGATGGATATGAGAGGACGGTGTAGTGCAGGGCAGCGAGTCCTCGCATCTATCGTTATTCGTTTGGCCCTCGGTAAGTTCTCGTTTTGTTTTGGGATGCATTAGAATATTGTCATTGTCATTGTGATATTTATCAGTAACTCACTTGAATAATGTTTATTGTATTTTTCTCATCCTTCACAGCGGAAACATTCTGTGTCAAGTTCGGGTGTATTGCGCTGGACGAGCCCACCGTCAATTTGGACTATAACAATAAGAAGGGTCTTGCCATTGCTCTTGCCCAGATCATTGCATCTAGGTCTCAGCAAAGCAACTTCCAGTTGGTTCTGATCACGCACGATGAAGACTTTGTCTTGATGATGAAGAATGAATTACAAACACAATCAAATGTGAGTATGCCCGAGAAATACTTCCAGATTAGAAGAGAGTTGGGATTAGATGGGAAATATTATTCAAAGATTGATGCAATTGATTGGGAGGAACTTTTATAGATCAGTTGTGATACAAATAGAAATCGTCCGTCGAGCATCACCATTATTATTCATTTGATCTCCCAATGATATGCCTTGTACGGAATATAGGGTACATAACAGAATAACAAGGGAAAAGTACTTATAATAGAAAGATGCTGCTGAAGTTTATCTTGGGACGGATATCTTATCTAATGCTTCTTTGCTGTTCAGATTATGTATATTTTATGATACGGAAACATGAAAAAAAATAATGAAAGAAAAAAATTGGGATTTGTCATCGTGCCCTTACAGTATTACAATACTAACTCTTAAATATAAAGCATGCTTAAAACGAAATTTCCTTTATTTTGTAGAATAAATTACAGACAAATGATTGAATCCCATTTTTACTGATCCGGCATAAATATCTAAGTGCTGTAGTGTATAACAAGATATCTTGCCGTATTAATACTGTGAAACCAATTATTTAGACATTTATATATTACGAAGAAGGTTGTTTTCATCCTTGTCTGTCGAATACCACGAGCAAGTGAATTCGTTTTCAATGCTCCATAACATATACCTTTTTACTTGTAAAATTAAGGTACTCGTTTTCATAATCGGCTTTGTAGAAAGCATCAAGAAGTTTGTCTGCTGTTGGACTGTACCTTCCCAATGAGTCGTGAACACTTGCAAAGGCATTTTCGTCTTTGATAAAGATTGGTTCCTTACCATCACTACCCCAACCATTTTCACCAATCAGTTCCCATGCACCAATTTTCGATAAAAGTTTCTCAGAATCGATATGTATATCTTCTATCTTTCCTATGAAATTAATGTATGACCACCATCTTTTATCAAAGCGTTCCGAAAATGGTGCCCAATTAATTGAAAAACACATTTGCATCAGTTCAATAAATGATGGCATATCGTCAAGAGCAGAGGAACAACCAGGTCGATGGGGACAACATCGATTTTCTACATGTTCTCTATTGCGTGACATATGATAAAAGATAGATAAAAACCGATCCTTAGGAGACCGAACAAAGATTGCTTTCGTCCATTCTGGATTTGTCATCATATCTTCAGCTTGTTTCAATGGGAAATCGTACAGATATTTAAGACCGTTTCGTTCCGGATCATGTGGAAGACCCTTCGGACCACCAATATCTTTCCAATCATCAAGTTGTTCCATTCGTCGGAATGATTGTTTCCATTTTGTAGCAGCAATATACGGTAACGTGAAGAATATTAACTTATATTTTTCTACCACAATTGGTGCTGCATCCCAATCATCACGTCTGTATATAGTATCACTCGACTTAAGGACTTTACCATCAATGACGGGTTGAGTTAAATTCACAATTTTAAAATTAAATAATTCATTCTTATAATCACTAGCGTAAAACTTCTCAACGAGTCGTTCCTTTTCAGGATTGTACCATTGATGAATTTTATTACTTGATCCTGTTGCGTGACTTTGAGTTGATGATCCAGATGATGATGATGGTGATGAACCTTGTACGATCGATTCATTCCGGTATGGTCCCCAACCCGTCTGACCATATTTTTCCCATGCACCTACACGTTTTAGTAACTTTTCTGTATCGTCCTTCATGTTTGACATGTGACCAACAAAGTCAATATACTTCCAGTACTTACTTCCATTCGCTCATGCTGTGGAACTAAAAAGTAGCAAAACATACAAGTAAGAAATAATGAGATTAATGAATGAATGAATGCATCGAGGAAGGAGATTTTTTTGAATTCAAGTTACCGGTATCGCGAATTTGACCATACAGTATCTTCGAGAGATTTTTCTACTGTTTTGATGATGATGGCACAGTAATACTTACTCCAATGAACATCATGACATTCTTCAATGGTCGATAGAAATCCTTCTACTGTTGTTATTCTTTCATTACATTCTTTAAATAATGTGCAACATGGTCGATCTTCAAGCCACTTTATACCGAATTCACTTCTCCGCGCATCCCAGATTTCCTCTTGACAATTTTGTACTAATACCTTTTCTAGATTCATAACAAAAGAATTGTTGTTATTAGTATTGTCGTAGTTATTGATTTTACATTGCATTGCATCCGTACAACATTCTTTCGTTATAAATAACCATAATTTGAAATAGCCTTATCGAGGAATGCACTTAAAAAGCGTTCTTTTGGATCTCGAACGAAAATTGCTCTTGTCCAATCTGGAGATGTCATCATTTCACTAGCTTCCTGTAAGGAATAATCTGATAAATATGTTAGATTATTATATTCTGGATTGTGTGGTAACCCTAAAATACTATCTTGATTGTCCCAATCTATTACACCCTGTATACGCCGAAATAAAAATTTAAATGTAGTACATGCAACCTTTGGTACACTAAAAAATAATAATTTATATTCCTTCACCACAATAGGTGCACAATCATAACATGGTGCACAATCATAACATGGTGATGAACTGTATATGTAATCATTTTTATTCACAATAAATTCATTATCACTATCATTTTTATTATCATCATTCGTTGTGGTTGTTTTAGGGTGAGACATAACCTCCCCATCGTTCATCCCCGAACTTGATACTTGTCGAGGTTGATTTAGTTTTGCCGTCTGCCGTGCCCATGACGAAGTTCGACGACGATGATATTGTCGTCGACGTCGTCGTCGAGGATGATTCTTGTTTTCCCGTCATTGTTCTCGATGACGACGACGACGATGACGGTGTTGTTTTTATTGAATCTATTGCAGTTACTGGAACTGAAAAATGATCATGTACATAAGTTGACGATGACGATGACGTTGCAGCATCATCGTCAAACAAATTAATAAGACTCATATTAAGATAATTCATAACAGCCAGGGAAATTAGAATACCAACTGTTAGTAGATCTTTTATTATCGTGTATATGCTATAGCCTTTGCTCCTACAACTGCAGCTACTGCTACTGGAAGCACGAACACGTCTATTATTATTATTGGTGTTGTTGTTATTAATTGCATCCATCATCGTCGTCGTTATTTGTAATAAAGGAGGATATTCTTCTTAAGCTTGCTAGGAAAATCAACGATATCAGATGGTTATGCAACAATTATTGAATGAATAAATGAATGAATGTCAATCGGATTAGTACTGTAGTAGGTCTGTAAAGCTTCTAAGGACCTAGTCCACAACCTTGCTTGAATCGTGAAATTTGGATTGCCTTCCAATCGACCAAACTTTGGTCGATTACAATGGATAAGAAAGAAAAAAGAGGTGGAGATTTTGGGCTGTATACTCAATATTAGGATGGATCGATTACTAATAATGGATACCGTACCTCAATGGAACGATCGGTTGATAAGAATGGATCGGTTATTAAGAATGGATACCGTACTTCGATGTTACCAACCCGAAGGAAAAAAGACAAATAGACGTGAAGTAAGAATTTTAGGCTGTAAAACTTACTAAAACAGACTTGGGGAGGATGCGTGACAGACATCTTCAATCTTCGCGAGTTCTCTTTTTTGTTTGTTCGTTCCTTAATGGGGGGGGCACACCGTACCTCATTTTCTGTTGTCTGCCCCCGTTTACTCGCTTACTGACGTTACAATCACACATCAAAAAAATAGAAAACCAAAAAGACGGCAATGCATCAACGACACAAACATGACACACCCCACAATAACAGTCATACAGCTCATTGGGCTCATTTATCCTTAACTCCAGGACCATATTCAACATCTAACTTTTATCGAAGCTCCAGTTTAAGACTACTAGCTAGGTTACAAAGGAAAGCATCATTTTATATATCACCCAGCGAAAGACAAATAACAATGGAAAGAATGAATCAACATCGACGTCGTGATTGCAACGACAATGTTATTATTGTCTTCTTGGTTTCTGCTTTGATTGCTGCTGTAGCACTCCCGATATCACCAGTCGGTGCTTTCCTCCCATCATCATCGTCGTCGTCGTCAACGGCTACCACAAAAAAAACTTCGACGAGAGTACCATGGATGACAACAACAACAACAAGTACTGTCGCTTATTTTCAGTCTCCATATCGTCCCTCATCGACGTCATCGTCATCATCATCGTCATCGTCGTCATCATCAACCGAATTATCTATGGTATTTGATTTTTTCAAAGAACGTTCCTCAGAGGGGATTGCACAATTATCAAAATTATCGAATGCTGCATCGAAAGGGAAAATCGGAGAAGGACTAGCCGAGGCTGCATCGTATACAAAAGTTACCAACGAGGCATTTGCCGATGGATTAGCTAAATCTCGGAATCGATTTTTAAATAATTTTGATGGATTATTTGGTGGCAGTACTGCACAACACAGATGAATTATTAGAAGAATTACAAGATGTACTTTTGCAAGCTGATTTAGGTGTTGCAACATCGGACGATATCGTGAATGAAGTTAGATCATTAGCATTAGATACAGAAGAAGATGGAGAAGTAGCAGCAGGTGGAAAGAAGAACAAAGAGATCGTATCTCGTGAGGATCTTATGAGTATAATGCGTGGTGTACTAATCGAAACATTGGATTTTGAAAAGAAAGTACAAAGCCCCACAACCGGATCCACAGCCACTTCAGCGACGACGACGTCGACGGAGGATGATGATAGTGAAGACAACAATGATAATAGTACTACTACAATTGCTGGTGCATCAGCGATACGATTTGCATCGAAGGCAGATAACATCCCAACAGTATTGTTTGTGATGGGTGCAAATGGGATGGGAAAAACAACAACTATTGGCAAATTAGCAAATCGATTACGAGTTGAAGGTAATCAAAAAGTTTTAGTAGCTGCATGTGATACCTTTAGGGCAGGCGCTGTTGAACAATTACAGATGTGGGCCGATAAAGCTCAAGTGGATTTGATCGGTCCATCCGAAAAAGGTGGATCAACACCAACATCTATCATTGGAGATGCATTAGATAAGGCCAAAGCAGAGAACTACGATACTGTATTAGTCGATACGGCAGGACGCCTTAGTAATAACTGGGAACTTAATGAAGAATTAGTTAGAATGAAAGAAATGATTCAAGAAAAATTATCTGCTGATCCTGATAACAAACTCAATCCGGATGTTCCACATGAGATATTATTAGTATTGGATGCAGCTCAAGGTCGGATGGCATTGGATTCGGCAAGGGTTTGGAATAAGGAACTTGGTTTGACTGGATTAATACTAACAAAGTTAGATGGATCCGCTAGAGGTGGCAGTGTTGTTGCTATAAGTAGAGATTTAAATGTACCAGTCAAACTAATCGGTGTCGGTGAAGGTATCGACGACTTAAAGGATGTACGTATAAGTTACACAGTATATACATATATGATTTTGATGGTGGTGGTGATTTGGACCGATAAGAAGGAGCTGTTTGCTGATTATCGTTTATACTATTTGTGTGTATCCGTTTTATTATCAGATACTCTTCTCAAATACTCTTTTTATCATCTTTGCTGTTGTCGTTGTCGTTGCTGATGTCTTCTTCCCCCTTGTTTACAGTTCGAAGGAGAAAAGTTTGTGGATGGTCTGTTGGGTATCGGTTCGGCGGGAGGTAAATCATCAACGGAGGAAGGTAAAGTGTTAGCTTCTAGATTAGAAACTTTGCGGCGCGAAAGAGCAAAGCGCACGCCAGTCCAGGTGAACAAAAGTACACCAGTTGCAGCTGGTGGTAGTGCGGGTGGAGGCGACGATGATACTGGAACCTTCAATCACATCTTTCCACAGGGTGCTGCTGCTCCAAAAAATGCTGGGAGCAAAAGAAGTAATCGAAGGAAGAAAGGTAAAAAAAGCAAACGATAGAAATAAAATCTAATCATTTTGTTTATTTAACTGATGCTATAAAAACGATAGAAATCAATCGAAGAATATGATGCCATCTTCGAATAGCTTCATATCTATCAGCAACATTCATCGTTTGGCACCCCAAAATGGCGAGGGAACTGCAATTGTGTACTACTGTAATGCTTGAATGCTCACGATTTTGTCAAAATCAACATTTTACATGAAGGATGTGCATCATTCCCGCAATCCGATTCTATTAGAACAAAACGTACGAAATTTTACGTATTTAGAGGAGGTACATTAAAATTTCAAGGTAGCAGAGCGTTGGTGGCAAAATTTTAGTTTCACTTTTTTCCGTACCTATGTTGTCTCTGCCCGGTGGGGTGTGCAAGTAATAATATTTCACGAGTAGCGCGACATACATTGAATGTGTGTAACGACAGTTGAATGAGTATTTAGTTTTGGACAAAGGCTAGAATGACATCAAATTTTGATGGAATCCTCCGATGAGTGCGCTGAGTATTCATCTTTCCCCTTCCCACATTATGTGACTGGGAGTGTAAAAATGAAAAAATCGTATCACTATAAGTGTGACACTCCATGACCATGCATAAAGGCGCACCCCCGAAACATTCCACCACATTTTTTTCGACTCATTTAGGTTTTCGCGGAAACCTCTAATCTCTGATCCACGATCCACGTACATTGTACGGATAGAAAGGCTAGCTAGAAGAACATCGACGAAAGAAAAGTAGCAACAAAATGATCTCACTTTCTACAAAATACCACCCCTTTGGTAACGACATATAAGATAAATTTACAAATCTACTCTCTAACATACAATGCATTTTACCACCATGCTTCAGCTTCCGATCTTAGCCACGGCTATATGGTCCGTTACCGCCGCCATCATGTCTGCTTCCACAGCATTAGCAGATACCACAGCAAGAACCACTTCTCCTCTCTTGCGTGGACATCATCACTTTAGTCCACGGAATCTCATCCCTCACCCAAATAGTGGCCATCATTCTTCTTATTATGGCTGCCTTGGTTATTCCGACTCTGAATTGTCAGAGGCATGGAGCTTTTCGAGTCAGGCACCAGGCTGTTCCTGGGTTCATATTGATTATAGTGGTAACGATAGTAGTGGAAGTCAAGGCGGAGGATCGAGCGGCGGGTCCAGTTCCGGCGGTTCCAGTGGTTCCAGCTCAAGTGGATCCAGCAGTGGAGGTTCAAGCTCAAGTGGATCCAGCAGTGGATCCAACAGTGCTTCCGATGGAGGCAACGATGATGGTAGTGATAGTAGCGGTAGGAGTGGAAACGCAGATGACGACGAAAACAACAATTACAACGGAGGCGATGATTCCTACTCGGGAGGTGGACAAGGTAATGGCAATGACGATGAGGTTGTCGTCACTAACGAAGACGTGTACAGTGGCGATTCGGAATATGATCCAATCGACGACTTCGATATTGAAGTGGTAAGAACTATGGTGGGTTCTGAGTTTAATTGGTTGCACACTTTGAATGGTTATACTGTATTTTCTAATATGTTTCTTCCTTTCTTTCTTTCTTTATCTCTTCTTAGTGTGACACATACGACAATTTGTGGCTTTGGGACCTGTCTCTTTCCTGTGATATGACGGAAGGGGACCTTTCCTTGGGTGGATGCAATTGCACATTTGCTGAGGAATTAAGAGATAATGGTTTACTATCATGCGACGATACGTCATTCTGTCCAGAAGACTGTTCAATCTGTACCACATGTATGTCACTCTTAGGTTGCGACGTTACTCCTGAAAGACCACTTGTATCACGATTGTTGTCTACAACTATTATGTTGTACGTAATCGCTGCCGCAGTTTCTCTTCTTATCTTCGCACTGGCTGCGTACTACTCTCGTCGCAAATGGCAAGACGAACGAGATCTAAACGAAACTTTGATTGAAAAACAAAAACATGCTGTAATATTATTGGTAACGACTATGATCATAAGGGACCATCGTTTATGTACATCGACGGTGATTTGATGTGGAAACCTCTTCCGTCAGATCAGCAGTATGCAGCAAGCATGGTCCAACCTATCGGTACCATGAGTACAGCTTCTACAGGAAATGAATATTTAGAAGAAAGAGTACAACCCGGTAGTGGTACTAGGAGTGTTGGTGTTGGTAGTGATGGTGATGATACCAATCGTGTCAGGAAGGTGGAGGAGGAGGAAGAAAAAACGCCGGACGTTGCTGTGTCTATGTGTGAAGACACTATGACGGTTCCTACAGTGGTCGATACATTGGATGATATCGAAAATGGACTAGTATCTCCTATACGAACAAGCGAAGAAACAGATTCCTCAGAAGAAGACGACGACGAGAATTATCATGATGTTTTAGTTTTCGAAGACAAGGCACCGAGCCCAATCAATTCGGAGGAAAATAAGAGCAGTAAAAAGAAGACGAAGATCACTACTCTATTGAATTGTAGCCGAAAGATATTATCGTGTACATTATGAGCTTATGATAGATGTTGCGTCAACTAGATAGAATACTTTGTAAATGTATAAAAATATCAGTTATTTTCTACTTATATTATACCGCATGTTCCTCCCTCCTCAAGCGAGTTCTGACCAGTTATTCTGTACAATGTATACGACGCAGTATGTACTTTGAACTTCTATTCCACTCATTTGAATATAAATACTCGTTAGAAAGAATGCATTACGAGTACCGTGCGTTGATAGCTTGAAGCTAGCTGAAGCCCTCATCATAATATCATATCACATCTATTTTCACCGTCCGTCTCGTCCGTCAACAATTTTTCAGGTTTTGTGGAGTATAACTTGTACCGTGACCCATCGCGCACGCGAGAGCTCATTCATCTCAATTAAAGCGCACCTCTTGTTAAATAACATCAAGTCACAGATTAACGGAAGCATGCAAAAAAAAAGAGAAATCAAGCAAAATTAATGTTTAGCAAACAAAAGCACATCATCAGCAGTAGCCTACTTGTAGCAGAGAAAGAATCATTTCTCGATGAATGTTATTGTTTTCAATTGATATTAAATAAGGACTCAATACAACAACATCGAACTCAAAGAAATAACAATGAAGTGCTCTAATCGTCTTTCAACTCTTAGCTTCTGGCTTCTTGTCTTGACAATCAATAGTATCTTGTTCGCATCTGCTATCGATAAACATCACAGCGAAGGTCAACAGCGGAGAAGAATAAGGAATAAGAATCTTATTCCTCGTCCAGGAGGCCAGGTAACAAGTTCTGATAAGGGTCTACGACGTATCACAGTAAAAAATGGAAATGATGGGTCAAGAAAGCTAGTAAGGAATACACGAACGAGAGGATCCAATAATAATAATAGTATGAATAGTAAGAAACTTAACCAGAATAGACGCGAATTAGGCAAATCCAGCTACAGCTCCAGCTCCAACTCCAGCGGAAAGAGCAGCTCCAGTGGAAAGAGTAGCAGTAGCAGCGGAAAGAGTAGCGGAGGAAGTAGTAGTAGTGGATCTGGTGGGTCTAGTGGATCTGGTGGTGGCGGATCAGGTGGAGGATCTGGTGGCAGTGGCGGTGGCTCGGGATCAGGAGCAGGATGGAGTTCAGATGGATCTTACTGTGGTTGCCTTTGTATGTCCGGCAATGAAGTGAATTCTGGGTCATATTTAGACGGTGTTAGTTGCGATTTTACAGTCCACGAAAATAATTATGGCTCAAACAGTAATAGATTAAGGTAAGAACAAACAAAATGCGTGCGTGCGTGTGTGTGTGTGTGTGTGTGTGCGTTGATTGGAATATCAAATGTCTCCCTATCGAATCAGTCTACGGCACTATATCTCACATTAAAGCATTACTCTATAGCAGTGGAAGTAATAGTAATAGTAACCAAAACGATGATGGATACAACTTTCAATCATATGATTGGAATAATTGGAATAATTGGAAATCTGTGGAAGGCAGTGGAGGAGGTCAATATGGTGGCTCTAACAATCAATACGAGGGCAGGAACGGTGGAAATTACTATGATAATGGAGAGGGAGAGAACCAAGACGATTACTATGCTAATAGAGAGCAAGAGAATCAAGATAGTACGACCGTCGTCGTTAATCAGTTGGATGGTACCTACAACCCATATTCGGCATTCGATATATCACAATGCGACACGTACGAACATCTCTGGGAATATGACCTAAAATTTCATGCGCAAATGGTGATAGATTTTGTGACTGTACATATGCCGAAGAACTACTATATATGGGTCTCTTATCGTGCGGGGAGTCAGCAAGCTGTCCCGACGATTGTCCAGTTTGTTCCAGTTGCATGAGAAACATATGTGTGGGTACCCCAAGTAAAGTTATTGCCAGAGCTGCTGAAAGTAATGCAACGATGGCTGCAATGGCCTTTTTTGGTACAGTTCTATTTGGAGTGTGCGTTGCTTTTGTTCAAAGAAAGAAGAGTAAAGGTGACTTAGACGAGAATTTGATGGATACAGATAACGATACGTCCAGTTCAAGTAAAGTATGGATGGTACCGGTGAATGATGATGGTCTTCCAACAGAAAGAAGTAATACCTGTAAGCCGGTATGGCTTGTTCCAGAAATCAAATCCACCAAACATGTCGAAGACTCGATTTTTCCGGATCTTTTAGAAGGCACGATCGACAAAGAAGTGAAAGTGAAACCCAAGTCAAACCGAAAACAGGGTAAAGCTAAAGCTTCGACAAGAAGACAGGTGAATTCTAACAGAAGAGAGGAAGGAGCGGGACCAATTCCAGTAATTAATATTGTAGAAAATGCCAGTAAACAGGGTAAAGCTTCGACAAGAAAATACGTAGATTCTAACAGAATAGAGAGCGACGAAGGAAACATCAATAACCCCATACAAATACGTCCAGGACTTTTCTTGACTCCCGTATCCGACGAAGAATCTGTCACCTCGAGCATTTCAGACAGTGCAGCAAGTAGATCATTAAAATCTTCTGAAGGAAGTAGTATCAGCGAAAGGGAGAGTATGATATCAGATAATAGGAGTATCGGGACAACGGAAGGAGAAATATAGAATATTGTATACAATAAGCGAACACTTTTAGATGAATTTCCATGCAATAACATAATTATGTTATGTGTCCTTCTCTACTTTCTTCGTTTGCCTCCGATTTCCCTACTGTAGAATATCCCTTGCAAGACCCGTACATCTTTCTCATTTTGATTGTCTGAATTAGCTAGCCACCAGACGATATATTATTCAGTTGCTCAGTATCTGTTAACCCCAATTCTCCTCGTCGGAACCAGCGACGTACTTGTGTTTATCAGAGTAAATAATTTCGCAATCGGCAACACCTTCATCGCATTTGTTTTAGGCCTCGTCCACCACTCAAGACCAAGGATGTTGACCTGTGTGTGATTACGGACACTATTCAAGGACCTCATACGAAGCATGCTGCATATGTGGCTGTATGCTTTGTGGAGATCCTTTTTCTTATATGGAAAAGAGATCCTCTCATGTTACCCTATAAAGATTACCATAACACTGGGTCATCTTTTGGCTGTTGAAAACCAACAGGAACAGGATTATGCACCAGCCAAAATTATTCTACATTATCCAAATGGTAATAGACCTCGTTGGGCTGATCCAGAAGAGATAATTCTTCAGAATACAAACAAACTCACTGATTCATCATGTAGCAATTTCTATTCAGCACTTTAATATAAGAAGGCGGGCGTATATGACCTAGGCGAGAAACAGGTGATAAGCTATTGCTTATGACCAAGTAATGCGATACGATTTCGACTTCTGGCGTATATGCAATGCACTATTTTAAAGCTGGAAGGGAAATATGGAAGAGTGGTACCCATACAATGCGAAGTATTGACATCAGCTGGCAAGAAAATACGGTAGACTGGTAGTAATACGGTATGTGATGTTTTAGTGTATTCCTATTGTAAGACACTTTTCATTGTATTTTTTAAATGTAATCTTACTATATTTATCACGACTTCCAATGGACAGTATATTCTATCTTGGTTCAAACAGGAGTCAGTTGACTACACTATATTCTAGTAGGAATAGCATAGCACAAATCATAATCGTGATTTCTTTGTTGATGATGATTTTGATACAATTTCAACTTCAGCGTGTCCACAATCCACTAATTTCTTTCCTGTAACATGATTGGTTATTACAAATAGGAAGCTTTTGGTGTTATGCACTGATTTTTTTGTCTCGTCGTTCCATACCTTCACACAAAGACAGTCTCCGACAAAAGCAGGAGACTTGAATTTTCCCTCTAACCTCCGAAATATAACCTCATAGTCGTCGTCGTCATCATCATCATCATCGATATCAAAGGAAGACTTATAATTGCCATCTATAAGTTTGATGATAGCACGAAATGCTAAAGCTAGTGTGAATAAACCGTGCAGTAACGGAGCTTTTGTATCGCTTCCGAGCATGTCTGAAGCTGAAGTATCGACATGAATATGGTTTGAATCACCAGAAGTCATGCGATACAGGAGTGCTTGTGATTGAGAGGTTTGATATGTCCAATGAAAGATGGGTTTCTTGGTACAACTAACAGATGGAGTTTTCGACTTGTGGGATGTAAGTCGTTTAATTCCTGCATCAAAAGCAATGACATTATTGGAGTCGACGCCTAAAACCAAAGCAGTCGATTGCATTGTACACAATAGTTGATTGTTGTTGTTGTTCTTACTATTATAATCTCTACTATAGCCGATAGTTGATACTTTAGATTGAGATGTTACAAAGGTTCCAATCGATTTTGGTTGTACCGAAATCGTTTCTAAATTTATATTTGTCTTGATTTGATCTGCTTGGCGTTGCATCATAGTATCTTTACGTGTTTGCTTGTGCTTGTGCGAAAGTGGAACTGCTAATGGCTGATGCCAAACAATTGATTGCCACGTATGAATTACGTGAAAATTCGAGATATCTATTGTGTTACCACCGTTACCACTACCACTTTCTCGAAGGAATCTACGCGGAATGACCTCTTCAGATGCCATTAGCGGTGGAGGAAATGGTGGAATACATTGAGTAGTAGTAGTAGTAGTAGCAGTAGTATTCGTCGTCGTTCCAATATTATTTCCTTTGCCTGCTGCCCAAAAAGTCAACGCAAAAGCGAATGTCGATACCACTGTGAATTTTTCATGTTCTTCATACAAAAACTTTAATTCATTAGAGTCATCTTTACTGGATCCCATCCCAAGAGACAACGCGTATAGAATAAGGTCCTTCTTGGTATAGCATATTTCAAAATCCTCCATCTCGATTGTTTTGTTTCTTTATTTCTTGCTGCTGATATGGGAGCTAGCGGAAGGAAGCTTCGGATATTGATGTTGTCAACTGTCGAGTTCAACAAACAGCCTAACAAGCTACAGCGGGATGAAAGAAGAAGTAAATTTGCAGCATAAGGTTTTGTAATTTACATTGAACATTGTGCATTAAATTTGATTGTTCCACTTATTTCCTCTGTCGAATGAAGATCAATCAATCTGAAAATATAAATTGAGTAAAATATTCTTAGATTTTCCTGTCCCCCAGTACGCTCGTCGTGCGTCCATCCTTCGTGCAATTTCATATTTAGTGTTCAAGCAACACAGATGGTTTCAGCCAATGAGAATTTGTGGATCTTGTCTTCCTGAAGATCTTTAGTAGCAAAAACAATACTTCTACGCGCAATCGTCAAAATCAATCAAGAATCCAAGTGTACGTCAGTGATGAGATGCGTTGCACCACATACTGTACCTACCGTACATCTTTTTAGTGTCTCAACGACTATTATTTTCCTATCGCGTGTTTTTCTCACGATAAATCGACAACAAAGCAAGCAAAACAATTTATTCTTTCTCATCCCATAATTCTTTTTTTCGACAACAATTCAAAACAGAAAATAAATATCAAAATGAAATTCTCTGCTGCCGTCGTTCTTGCCTCTGTTGGTTACACCAACGCCTTCTCTGGATCATCGTAAGTGGAAGAATTTTCTTTGCTTTGTAACTAGGTTGCGATTAGAAAAAAAACCCAATCAAATTCCTCCTGCCCTGTCGTTCAGTTCAGTTCAGTTTAGATCTTGTCGTTGATAATTAATTGAACGAACGGTCGTCGATGATATTGAGTACTGTACCGCTTATACCGCCTATCCAAGAAATGGTGTCCAGAAAATCTCACAAGCATAATCTCACAATAAAACGTTTTCTCTTTTTTTTAACAATATAATTAAATTAATTTTAATTGACAGCTTTTCCGGAAGCTCCCTCAGAGCCGCATCCAACGATGCTACCATGCTCATGGCCACCGGTATGG
This sequence comes from Fragilariopsis cylindrus CCMP1102, assembly GCA_900095095.1. Lineage (NCBI taxonomy): Eukaryota > Bacillariophyta > Bacillariophyceae > Bacillariales > Bacillariaceae > Fragilariopsis > Fragilariopsis cylindrus. The sequence continues at coordinate 402,203 of FMBT01000297.1, forward strand.
GTGTTAACGGTTTCGGACGTATTGGACGTCTTGTCACCCGTATTATGATGGAAGATGATGCATGTGAATTGAAGGCTATCAACGCCGGATCTGCCACTCCTGATTACATGGCATACCAATACAAGTACGATACCATCCACGGAAAGGCCGGACACACTGTCGAAGTTGATGGTGACTTCTTAGTCTTAGACGGAAAGAAGGTCCTAACCAGCCGATGCCGTGATCCTAAGGAAGTTGGTTGGGGTGGACTTGGTGCTGACTACGTATGTGAGTCCACCGGTGTCTTCCTTACCAAGGAAAGTGCCCAAGCCATTCTTGATGGTGGTGCCAAGAAGGTCATCTACTCCGCCCCTGCCAAGGATGATTCCCAAACTATTGTTATGGGCGTCAATCAAGATGAGTATGATGGTTCCGAAAACTTCATCTCATGTGCTTCATGTACCACCAATGGACTTGCCCCTATGGTTAAGGCCATCCATGATGAATTCGAAATCGAAGAAGCTCTCATGACAACTGTCCATGCCATGACTGCCACCCAAGCCGTTGTTGACTCTTCATCCCGAAAAGACTGGCGTGGAGGACGTGCCGCATCCGGTAACATCATCCCATCTTCTACCGGTGCCGCCGTCGCTGTTACCAAGGTCATCCCTGATCTTAAGGGAAAGATTACCGGTATGGCATTCCGTGTCCCAACCATTGATGTTTCTGTTGTTGATTTAACATGCAGACTCAAGAAGGCCACCACCTACGAAGAAATCTGTGCTCACATCAAGGCCAACTCTGAAGGTTCGCAAAAGGGATTCTTAGGATATTGTGATGAACCACTTGTCTCCACTGATTTCGAAGGTGACACCCGCTCATCCATCTTCGATGCTAATGCCGGTATCATGCTTAACCCTAACTTCGTCAAGCTTATTGCATGGTATGATAACGAATATGGTTACTCTGCCCGTGTTGTTGATTTGATGAAGCATGTTGCTACCATTGACGCAAAGATCAGCGCATAAAAACTTTTTTATTTTTTCGATTTGAAAACTTTGTGTTTAATTAAATATATTATAATGACCTAGTAATATAAAATAATGAATACATTTTGGGATTTCATTCATTCGTTCTATCTATAACATTTAAACATAGTGACGAGTGTGTTATTATAGGCCGCGAAATTCAAGCTACGGTGTATATCTTACGTCATGAATTCAATGTTGCTGCAGCTAGCTTGGTGGTGTTACAAGCAAGCAACGTTATTATTTGCTTACCGGTACTTACTTAGTATAATAACATCTAATAATATATGAAATGCATACCGTAACTATCGTTAAGTTAGTGGGCTGGTGAGCTAATGGAATAAAAAGTGCGCACCTTTTCTGCGTGACAAGGATCCATCGTAAAAATCTAAATCAGATATCTTTTTTAATTTTTGATCATCAGCCTCACATCATCACGTATGTACAGTACAATCATTACACGATCACACGATGCTCAGCACGCATCAATCAAGACATCGACGACACTGGTATTCCCCTACCTATATTAGAAGTTTTCTTAAGATCATGGCGTTGGCGTGTTTTCTCGGTAATCCCGGTCGAATGATGAGTGCTTTGCGAATGCATAGTGCATCATCGTGCGTGGTAAGAAGAGCGTCGTCGACTACCACGACCTCTCTTTCTTCCTCAAAAGAAACAGAAACCGCCAACTTTGTCACTGATTCCATGTCCAAAGCAGCAACATCTGAAGCGGACCGCCTTTTTCGATACTATAATAACAACAACAATAAGCAACAAAAAAGTTCTGTAATAACGAAACCACCCACAGTATGGAGATCTCGTACCGAGGTTGCAAACTATATTCGTGAAAATATTGATACAGTCCTTTTTGATTGTGATGGTGTTTTGTATCGAACTAAATCACTTTGTCCTGGTGCATCTGAATGTATACGTGGTCTAATAAATAATAACAAAACAGTACTTTTTGTTACTAATAATGCTGGTGTGAATCGACGTGAATTACGTGAAAAATTATCAACTTTATTACAAATTGATTCATTAACGATCGATCAAATGATATCGAGTTCGTATTCAAGTGCCCAATACCTAAAACAACAACTTATCGATGTTGACGACGTCGACAACGATAATGGCAATATCAGCAGTGGTTCACAAAAGAAGAAAATTTCATCATCATCAGACGCCGTTGACAATAAACGTCGTCCTCGTGTCCATGTGATTGGTAGTAGCGGCCTATGCGAAGAACTTGTTGCGGTTGGATTTGACGTCACTACTGGTGACGATAATAACGAAACTACCGGTAGTATGAGCCGAGAAGAATTAGCTGATTATGATTTCAATAAACTCCATCCGATCGATGCATTGGTAGTTGGTCACGATACTGATATGAATTTTCGGAAGCTCTGTATTGCTGATAATCTATTGTTACGCAATCCGAATGCATTATTTGTTGCAACCAATAAGGATTCTTTCGATGTAGTAGACGGTCAAAATGATCGACGGCATATCGCTGGGAATGGTTGTACGGTCGTTGCATTAGAATATTCTTCAAAACGATCATCGATTAATGCTGGAAAACCATCTAAAGAATTGTTCGAATTGATTCGACGAAAATTTGATGATAACCATGATAATAATGACGATGACAATCATGATGATAATATAGAACAGAACGAAAGAATGGTAAAGAAGAAGAAGAAGTATTTCGATGATCCATCCCGTTGTTTATTCGTAGGTGATCGACTTGATACTGATATAAAATTTGGTAAAGATAACGGAATGAAATCTATGCTGGTAATGACAGGAGTAACAACAGCAGAAACAATGGAAGACCTTGGGAATGGAACCGAGGAAGAACCCCTTCCCGATTTTATTGTTCCATATGTTGGAATGATGGTATAAAAACATAATGTAGAGAGATATAGAGAGAGAAAAGCCCCCCAAACATGCCGTTGTTGTTGTTCTTCTTGTTGCTGTTGATTAGAAGATGGAATAAATAGCGGTGTATGACAACAATATTGAATAGTAATGATAATTTCGAGATAAATTAGTTGTTCCTAGCTACCAAAAAGAATAAAATACGATAACATCATAGTTTGAGTAACTTCTCTATATTATTCGTTCCGGTTTGTGGTCCCAGCTGTATATTATTATTATTATTATTATTATTATTATTATTATTATCGTTGTACATCTACTATATATATGTAAGAATTCTAAGTGTGGGTGTGTCATCAATTCGTATATTGTCACCCTATCATTTTGTGCATTGAGTGTGTTGTGTGTGGTCAAATTAAGGTGAACACTTGTAAATGAGTTGTGGTCTATTCGTTGTTGTTGCTGTTGTTCCATATCCTAACACGCAGGTGTACTGGGGGATTTCTTCTTCATGGCAGGTCTGGCGATAGCTGCTACACCATCGAAGATTACTTTGGAACTTCTCCTTACAAGTTTCTTCGTTTGGTCTCCAACACTTAAAACATCCATCGCCTTTAAGGTTGAACCGGTCGTTTTGAATGCACCATTCAAAAAGTTAAGTGGACTGGTCCAACCAGCGGCATGGAATGAATCCATCCTTTGTCGCTTAATATGATTTGCGTCCATAGTAGCATCTCCAATATTGTCAAGACTATATCCAGCTGCCATGAGACTGAAAAATAGATTCAATTAAGCAATATACACGAAATGAATGTTTTTGAATGTGAGAAGATAGAAAAATCGTGAAGCTGTAGTATATTGTCATCAACCTACTAGGATTACTTGCAGGAATACCTAACATACCTCTTTATTCTTTGCCTAGAGCTCATCATGAGTTGTCTGTTACTTTCCCGTCTCATTGGTTCCCGCATTTGTTCGTAAAAGTTTATGTTCATGCTATACTCTTCCTGGAAGGTCCATCCTAGTGTGACGGGAGCACCTATCATCGCATTATCATAAAAGGAACAGAGTATGAGAGAATATTATATATCTTTTAGAGATCAATTTACTTACTGAACAAAGCAAAGGGATGAATAGCGGGCTACAATAAACTGGAATCAAACATCAGTATTGTATCACACTACAATGCATCGGAGAGAGAGAGAGAGAGAGAGAGAGAGAGAGACGAACAACAAATTCGTCAAATCCTGGAAGCAAAATTTATTTATCTTACCAATACTAACCGCAGGATTATCCCCGAGAATTTGTGGATATTCTCTAATATTGACCTCATCGAAGATAACCTTTTTCAGGTCAAATTCTTGCCACGGTTCTCGCTGCTTACCAGTCCTTAGAATACCTCTCATGTTCATATTTTCTTGACGACGATCAGAAGAACTCATACTGCTTAATTCGGAGGGAATCATAATTTTATCAATAATGTGTACTATGTTTTTTGAAGTATCAGGAGAGAGATGATACAGTAGAAAGTGTTATTAATTCTTTGTGCCACGAATAATATAAATGTAAATGGTCGAAGGGGCAAAGTCGTGATGTTTACGGTCATGGTTCGGTAATCCATTGCACACTACTTTCACACTTTCAACTTAATGAGATTAATCGATGATGGGTAATTGTTCTTGATTGAACATCATGAATTTATCTCGATTTATGGAATGGAATGCCTCTTGTATCTTGTCACCTGAAATTTAAATATGCCCTTCAGTTTTGAAGTTATTTACTCTTAATTAATTGGTTCGCAACTTGAAACTGTTGTGCGTGCGAGTATAAGAATGGTGTTGCATTAATTATTATTATTATCGTTAGCCCGACTACCATTCCTTTTTTAGTCATGGATGTGATTTGAGAAAACGAAAATGAACGGAGACGAGTTGATGGATGGTGTTATCAGAATAAGAAAAACAAATCCTGTGGACACAGTCAGCTCTTAAGTCCAATCCTACCATCATCATTATATCAGTACAATCAATTCTTACAGCCAATAGTATATTTAGTTCTATATACATTCCTGTTGTCTCCGAAAAGGTCTCCATTATTTATAAAAATGAAAATTGCTCGATGTACCCTTCGCAAATGGGCGACAACGACGACGACAGCGACGAGGTCCGCTAGAAGTAGCGTGGTTGCTTTTCCTACTTTTAGTTCAACGACCGCATCATCCTCATCATCACCCGTTGTAACGAATAATTTTTTACGAACTGCTATCATATCCAATAATAATCATCCCACATTCAACTGTCGTCGTCCATTTTCTTCTGAATCAACTAAATCGTCGTCGAAATCGGCATTATTAGAAATTTTAGCACGCGAAGAACAAGAAGAAGCAGAAATAGGAAATACAGAATTACCTACGGAATTATTAGAGTTAAAAACAACGATTGAAGAATCGTGGAAGATTGTGGAAGATGGTGCTACTACAGATCTATACAAGATTACTACCTCCAACAATGCAAAAATTCAAGTTAGTTTTCATTGTCAAGATACTATTGAGGCTGTTGACGTGGGTGAACTAGACTACGGCGATGAGGATGACGATGCTAATGACGAGGTATTGCATGAGGAGGAGGATAATGAGGAAGATTTCGACGATGAAGGTTCCTCACCTGTACGATTTACTGCTACTGTTACAAAAGCTGGTAACTCATTAGTCTTTGCTTGCTTTTCGGAACTTGGTCAAGTAAGAATCGAAGGTGTTTCTACTACTGCTAAATCCACCCCGGAATTTGTCCATGAGAATCAAGGTACACGTAAGTGACAGTTACATTTTTAAAAAATCGTTCACATTCATCACACCGTATTCCCAATATTCAATCAATACTTAACTTAATACAACAACACACTGATTTTTTCTGTCTATCTGTCTTTCGTTTCTTCTTTCTTTCATTTTTGAATAAATAGTCCCAAAAATTGAATATCAAGGTCCAGACTATACAGAACTTGCAGAAGATCTTCAAGAATCATTAGCAGCTTATTTAGATGAGGAATGTGGTGTAAATTCTGATGTTGCAACCTTTATTGCTATGTTCACTGATTACAGAGAGGAGATACAATACGTGGACTTTCTCAAACAGGCTCAATCAATTGTGTCCTAATAAATAAATGAATAGAGCTATGTACGACACGTACAAATTAGAACTGCATGTGCTTTGAGTTAGAGCCAACCTTTTTAGAATGTTAGCGTTGTCTAACCAGTAGTAGAAAGTATTTCTAGAAAATTGCATTTTAAACTTAATATAAAAACGAAACAAAAGAAAATGGAGAATGGGTATATGCTAATCTATGATAGCTAGTTCCTAGAGTAGTTATGTTGTTGTTACTTCTATCATTTATAGGATATTGATTTTTTGTTGCTGTCGTCGTCGTAAGTATCATCTGTGCATGCATTATTATTATTGTAATCACAGGAAAAAATTATAGTATAATACACACATTAGAATCAAATCTGGAGGACGCTTTTCATATCAAATAGTAAGTTAAAACGTAGTAGAACGTCTTCGACCACTACCGGCACTACTGCTACTGCGTCTTTGACCTCTCACACGCGTTGGTTTATCGTCTCTTTGGTACTCAACTTTCACGGCAGAACCACTACCGTACGTTCGTTTTTTTTGTAAGTTGTAAAAGTTTCGTGTTGTGTAGTGTAGTGTATGGTACGAGTGATCAGAGTTTTACGTCGTGAGAAGAAAAATTGCAAATATAAAACGAAAAAAATTCTGCTAACAAAAAAACCAAAACAAAATGAACAACCGATCACACCTTACCTAAGCGAAATGACGTTGTATACTTGAGATTTGTAAACTCGTCCACCGGATTCAGCAGGTACAGCATGATATGCTATAAGGCAAGATGACACAAGATTTGGCGATGAGGCAAAAAAAGAACAGAATAATAACGAAAAGACAGGGAACGAACGAACAATGAAGAGATAAAACTAATTCTCGTTCGTCTCAATACTTACCTAGCATAGCATTTCCGCCCAATGACAAGACGTGGGCACGAGCAATTGCATTGCATTCCGTGACAAACCTATGAAACTCAGCTGCCTCCAAGCCGCTAGACTCGCGAATGAAATGCATCGATACCGTCCCAAGGTATTCCACGATTCTACCACCAGTTACGTGATGTAATGGTGTAAGCTCAACTGGGATTTCTGCCACATCAATAACATGGTCGATACTTGAGTTGATCGATCGTAAGGACATATTTGGACTATGGATATAGTGTTGTAGGTTGTTTGAGATTTGGTACCAAGTGCCCGATCGGAACATTCCTCAGAATACTAAGTGCCGAAAACGTTGGTGTACCAGGAGTTTCAGTTGGGGATGTCTTTGTTCCTTCGGTCTTACTACGTGATAAGAAGGATGATTTTGGTGAGAGCAGGTCTACCAAAGACGAGCGTTTGGGACTGCGATTACCAAGATCTGAAGGGGACAATAATGGGGTAAGATGTGGAGACGATATTGTCAATTTGTCTCCCAGTCCAACTGGCGATTTTTCATTGTTCGTCGGACTTCTTGAATCCATTGACGTAATTGACGTATCAAAGAACTCTCGAGACGACGAGTCAAATCCCAAATGTGTTCGTTTCATTTCTTCACTAAGTTGGTCTACAATAACAGTCGAACGGCTGCTTTCAATTTTTGGCCTAAAAAGACGAGATACTCCACTCTCAACAACTTCGGCGAGCTCTCTTAGTTCCTTATCCTCTCTTCTACGGATTTCTAGTTCATCCAAAAACGTACTATCTGATACTGCGCTATCGTCTTCGTCAATTGTATCACTCGCTATGAGTTTCTTTCTAAAACAACCTTCCCAGTACATACAAGTTCGATCATATCATCAGGTGTGAGATTGACTTGTGTCGAACCCCACAACAACTGCCGGTGCGACGTCCTTAACTTGATCTGTGAGCCTTGCGAATAATTCTTGGAACAGACCCGAAAATAGTAGATTACTACGAGTCCCACGAAGCGCTGCTGGATTCCATTTAAACCGAAGCATCGACATCAGCATCTGACCAGCCACAGTTTCTTGTCCCCTGCCACCATCACCTAAACCAAAATCTCTATTAAAAGAAGGGAGGAATCGGGTGAGAATTAATTTCAATTGGATTTTCGTTCCAAAACATTTTTCGTTTCCATGCACAACTTACGGCATGTATTGGCAAGTTGTTATGCGGATACTAGGTGGAAGCTGTTTATCTACTAGTATACTGAGTATATCCTCATCAGTTTCATCGTCAATCTCCAGTACAAAAGGAGCCTTATCATCACGATACATCCTGCGTTTGCGTCGTCTTTGGGGGCCTCTTCCTTTGTTAGACATGTGTCGGTCTGCTTCTGCGTTTGCTTCGAGATCGTCGATAAATTCCATGTCCAGTCTTTTGCCGTCTCGTATACTACCATCTAGGTCACTTGCTACTGAAGCAACATCTGTACCCGAGACGAAAATATCTTCAAACTCAACACTTACGTTGTCTTCTGTGTCAACACCAACGCCCGATGACCCGGTAGTAACTGCGTCAACCTTTTCGAGGTGGCTTTTCGAGTTTTGCGAACCACCAGATTCCTTATCACTCTCGGAGTCATCGCTAGAGCTACTCGATGAGCTACTCGAAGATGAGCTCGAAGACGAAGAGCTTTCGGATGACGATGACGACGCACCATCCTCATCATTAATATATTGATTTCCCGGACCACTGACAGAAATTGTGTTCATCTCGAATGCGTCAGAAGCACCTCGAGGTTTTGTCTCCAATCCAGGATGAGTTTTGGATTCCTTCCGGCGAGTTCTATCCTTTCTGCGTTGTTCTCGTTGTAATCGTGCCTCTGCTCTAACTGCCGATCGTCGTATTTGAGCCTGTTTGCTTTTAAATCGTCGCTTTCGAACGCGTTCAACGTGACGTTGAGCTGCAGTCAGAAGTCGTTGTCTATTTTTTGCCGATATTTTTTCAATTTGTTTCTGGAGTTTAACAAGTTGGTGATCCTCTTCGTCTTGTACAGCGATCGTTCTAGATATCTCAAGAATTCTGGGGCTTGGCATAGCTGTACAGTAGACGGCAGTAGCAGTCACTGTGGATATAATAAGTGATCGTCCTACATCAACTTCATTCTTTAGGGAAAAAGCTGCATTTCTTCCAAGGACCTTAAGCTTAAGCATCAGCTGGCGTGCCAATTCATACTCTAAAAGGGAAGGGCTTCGCTCACAGCCAATGCATCGCTCTCACTGTTTTTTTCTGGTGGACGTGATCTACATACCCTAGCTTGGATGAAAACACCAGGCCCACGGATTGGAAGTCGCGCCGGTGGTTCGCAAGTTGCAAGGAGGACCTCAGGTACCCACTTTTTGCCACAAAGCATGCACGGAACTAGTTTCATATTCGTAAAGGGTGCTAGCCGATGATGATACGGAACATGACAGAAAGAGCACGGCTTTGCATCTCTCGCTCGTATGATACGTCGGCTTTTTGTTGGAAATCGCTTCCCTCCAGAAATACTTGAATAGCTCGTCTCGTTGGCGGTGGAATGTACACTAGTTCGGTGGTCTGTACTATTTTTTGTCCCAGCTCTCCCTCCTGCCGCCCTTCTCATCCTACGATCAATTCGTTCACATCGATTTGATACCCGTTGACGCTTTTTGATAATAGATTGTTCCTTGGTTGTATAAATCGATCCATCCCCTGATTCTTGTACATCATGTCGGCGTTGGTCTGGATCTGGATAACTATCCCATAACCTTGGTTGATGTTGCAGATACATATCTGGCAAGCCACGGACGGAACAAGCAGTCCCGGTGATAGACAATACGGCTACATCCTCGTGAATTGTCGAAGCTTCTAGATATCCAACAACATGCGAACAGCACAGAATCTTTGCATGTGATCTAATTTCATCTCTTAACTCCGTCCACCACGAATCTCTTTGCTCTTGATCGGAAAGCTTGCTAGCTAAATTACCCAAATACTTCACACTTCGAGCCGTTACTAAACCACCGATACGGACTCTAACTCGAGGATCGAAATCTCTCAGTGTCAATAATTGGACTTCATCATCATCATTCGCGTGATGGTGTGATTCTGGGAGTGCTAAAGTAGTACCAAAAGTAGGCCGTCGCGTCGTCGAGGGGTGTTCATCATCATCCTCATCGTCATCATCATACTCTTGTTCGGAGTTGATAGTCCCTCCTCGACGGCGCAATTGCAATTGTAATAAATTGTGTTTTTGACGTTGTTGGTGTTGTTGTCTTCGTTCTAATCGGACACACGTTCCGTACGTTCTTGCGACGATACCCGAGTCTCCCTCCACGTCGAAGTTTTGATAATAACCCAAGACAGCGTTCCCTCCTTTATCTAGTACTTGTTTACACATTTTTCTTCGAACAGCAGCGTCAAGTAAGTATAATAGGGTTTGTCGAGTTTCATGAGAAAGTTTAGATTTTCGAAGATTACTTGAAGGGCTGAAACTTGTGTTGTTATTGTTGTCTAAAAATTCTGGATCATCCGCAACGACTAACTCTTCAACGAAACCAAAAATATGCGAAACATAAAAACCCGATGCAGGATCTAGAGTTGAAAATGGAAATAGTTGTACACCAGCCGAAGAGTCACGAAAGGGATTAACATCACCAATAAAATTTAACTTCACACTCAATTCAAGTTCACCTCTAACTCCAGAATTTGTATGATAAAGAGGAAAAAATCCAGACAACATCCCTGCCGCCGTTTGACTGTCAGAGGGTTTTAATTCGTCGTGGTCGTCCTTCGATGCAGTTTGAGTTAAAAGTGGATTTAAATCAATATAAACCAATCCGATTGATTCATCTGTACCAAGTGCGTCCGAATCACAAACTTTAAAAATAAGAGGTTCATCCTGCAGCAAGGCATCATTCGAAACATCGAATCGAAATTCTTATAATCAAATAATAATAATAATAAAGCAAGAATTTGTATAAACAATCGACGTAGAAACGTGAGATTTAATGATCGAATAAATGACTATGATACTTCAATAAATATGATTTTTCTTTTTCTTACCCTCGTCCCACACGGGATTGAGTGTTCTTCGACACACTTTCGTTTTTTGTTGGTATCGTTTTTGCTTTTCTTGTCCCGATTCTTCCTCTTGATCAGTTAGATTGACATGTCCGCCTAATGTAACTACAACGTATGCATCCGTACTTGGAGGTGAAGCAGATCCCATATTATTACGTAAATTATTTATACGATTCGTCGTTGTTGTTGTCAACAACCCTCCAACATTATTGCTACTACCTCCTCGACCACCACCCGCCGAGGATACATGATCCATAACGGGCAAGTTTCTCGCCGATTTGATTCGTACTTTTACAGTCGATGGCATAATGACCTGATGGTTTAATTATATATGTATATATATATTTATCAGTAATATTCACATCTATTGATTAGATGGACGAAGGTGGGAAAGAGGGAGCAGGTATCATTGAAAAAAGAAATTGTATGATGTGATGGCATTCATTTTGTCATATTGATGTTGTGAAGCAGTATGTTCAATTTTGATACCAAAAATCAGTTTCGACAGTCGTGCGCAGAATAGAAGATCTCAAGGCAGGTACGCGCGTAATTCAAGATACCGGAAGACGGCCCTGTCGTATTTTAGATTTTAGCCGGGGCGCTTTATTCTTATTTTTCCTCAAACAAAAAAGAGCATGATCTGCTTTTGAAATCTCACACACACTGCATGCGGAGTGTGTGCTCTCCATCAGACTGTACGCACCGCCTACTACGGGGATCATAGCCAAGAGAGAGAGTTTCAGAGTGGTATTACAGTATGTGAGATGCTGCAGAGATGCAATTATTCTGAGTTTTGCATTAATACCTGAAGTAATTGCACAGGCAGGCATATTATGTAATATGACCTCTATAGATTCTTTTATATAGTTCTTGACTCCATGATTTTGTTCTTGGGGCTGTGATGTGTTTGATCCTGTTGTCTTCATCTTAGTATAAAGGTTTCAAATTCTTGTCAGGTCTTGTCTTGTAAAAAATTAGAAAATTAGTGGAAGAATATAAGTACTGTAGTACGAAATAATATGTATATTTATGTGAAACAATATTATATAATATTATATGTATGTTGATTTATTCTTTGTAAAAAATAGCACTTTATTTTCGAATCAAATCAGAGCCTACTGTTACAAGGTTGTGTATCTTTGGGTTATTCCAAGATAGGTTATATACAAACATTCAAAATACAACTTTATAGGGCCACATTCTCTAGATTTTGTTGTTGTTTCTCTATTTAGGTTAAGAAATGAGTGAGTCATCTCATTCTTTCGCCTTTATCATCCATCATCATCATCATCATTGTTGCTGTTCGGCCAAATTCGATTGGCAATTTTGGGTAGAAATGTACAACAGAATACTTTAAGTGCGGAAGAATCCCAACTTTCTTCGTGACAATAAATTAAACCCTCGTCGTCGATATGATATATTGTCTTACCGGATAGTGTTGGTAGAATTGGCCTCCATGGAAGTCTCAACTTACCGCGGAGTTTCCATCGCGCAACTAGCGCAATATTTGTTTCCTCTTCCTCCTCTAATTCTTCTTTAACTCTTTGCTGTGTTGTTGTTGTTGTTGTTGTTGTTGGTATTGTTATTCTGTATTATTTCTAGCGATTCAAGCTCAGTCGAACTGGAATGATAGTCAAAGAGATGAGTAGCTACTCCAACATACTTTCGAAGGCCTGAAAGGGGCAAGTCAGGATCGGGTCCAAGGAATAAAGCATCATCTCGATAAATAGCCGTCGTCAATTTTCCTGTTATGTAATATCCCTTACCCGTTTCTGCCTTCCATCGTTCAGAAATATTCCTGAAGTTGTTTCGGTGATAAACCCTTATATTTGACTTTATTGAGTTTATTGTTAGTACCAGCCGGTCGATGCGCTTGGGGAGCTCCCATTAGATGCCAACGTTCTTTTCGTATTATTGTATGTTTCATCAAACCTTCATCATGTCTAAACTATCACCATACCGTCTCCGGAAGAAAGGACACTTGATAGATTGAGATGAACTATACCAACGATCTAGTTTGGACATAGACCAGGCTTCTAATGGAGAGAATGTTAATACCTTTGGGTCCGCATTTTGTGTCGTCATTGTTGGGGCTGCAAAATGGTTTGCTGATAGGAAATTGAGCGGTCGAGAAAGAAGGGATGATGATTCTATTTTAACTTCCGAGTTTTTTCGAACAACAACATTATTAGTTAGTTCATTATCGATTTGCATTGTTTCTGTATTCATATCATTGGGGAGTGACGGTATTATTTCTTCTTTACCAGCGATGAGACTTTTCGTGGCATCCTTAATCTCGTCAATATATTATCATTGATCACAACATATCCATGTACATCTTGAAAAGAATCAAAAAGGAGATAAACAAACAAAATGAATTGTTTTCTCCTATTTCGATGGATACAATTTTCGTGCTTCATCATTCTCTAGTAAAACTATTACTGTTTGATTACAGAAGACAAAAAAGATAAAAATTAAAACGATATGGATGTTCCCGTAAAAGATAGAGGAAAGACGTCAGCGTACGTGAGATGACCCTCTATTGATAATGTACCGTATTGAATATGATGTGATGAAGATGTTCAGTATAAATTGGTTTTTTTCTTATAATAATGCTGGCAGTCCAAATAAAGGCTTGGCTTTTAATGAGATGTGCGAAGGAGCGGTCCCTTTAGTTCTTTTGCAGTACATCTCTGATTCTTTGATTTTTACTGTACACTGCCTTATTTTTGTGACGTTATGAAGTAGTGGTGTATTGAATCGACGTGTTTGAAGAAGTGTGTACGACGGACCAGAAGAATTACCCAGCTGGAAAAATAGTGTCATCACAAAATAAACTAATTACAAAGACACATCATTGGTGAAGTATTTTTTCTTTCTCGAACAGCTGCCTATTTTTGTTTATTCGTGTCGTGCATTTACCGTATTTTGTATTTAAAAACAAGTGCTTCGCTTTTTTTTTGACGCGCTAGTGAGGGATTTATGCAGAGGGCGCATGTCAAAAAAAATGAAGCACTCTACTTACAGTAGAAGGAAAAACCGAAAGAAACAATAAGGAAGGTAGGGCTTATATGATACGAGGGCGATTCTGACGGATGAGGAAAAGCATAACGGTTGCCTATTTTTATTCGTGTCGTTCATTTACCGTATTACTATTTAACATCACGCATATTTTGATGTCGCATCACCGATCATTGTTCTGTAGACGCAGGATTCAAAATATTATCCATCAACCAAACACGACGACGACGACGACGACTAATACAACTTATTCCTCCGATACGGCTAGGATGCTAATGCTGATACCGACGGTACTGAGTATATATTGTAAATTCTGATAGCGACGAGAAGACGAACGGTCGCGAGGATGATATGGTAATGATAATAAAAGTAAGAATAAAAAAGAAGAAGGCCATTATCGAATAATTCAACAGGCAATCGATTACAGGAGGTGATAGTTACAATGATGGTAATAATTCTTCGTTTATGCATAACTGTATGGATCATGAGGAATTTTTACACATCAAAGAATATTTGGATTCAATAAATAATTTTGATATCAAATTTTGTCAAATCCGATTATTGAATGCTTTTGTCTTTTTGCTGGGTAGTGCTTTATATGTATGTATGGACGCATTGCCATATTCTGGATTGTACAGAAGACCAACTGCTGCTGATGATGATTATTATGAAACTGATACAAATGGGTGGATTAACAATATTCGATAGTATATTTTTTGCTGCGATTATGTTTATATTACAGCCTTGATTGATTTTTATTTAGTTTACTTGGTTGGCTCACGATCTGATGAAGCACAAATGCAAATTGTTAATCGTCAAGAGGCAATGTCTCGCGCAAGGAAACGTTCTTCACGACAAGATGGTACATTAATGGGATTACCTTGTACGCCTGTTTCTATGTACGATATAGATTCAGAAGACGACGATCATCGCGATATGGATCATCCCAATAGACAATATTGTCGCAAGTTTCGAAAACTGATTTCGAAGTTTCGAGGATCGATTTCGATGGTTACTTTGGTATGTTGGGCATTACTGCTTGGTGGAATTACTGGATGTATATCTGCTGTATTTATAGTGAAGCATGTTCTTATATCTGACATCTTTAATGCGATAAGTGTACACCTATTCTTTATCCAAGCATGCGTTATGATATATGCGCGCTTATGTGCTAGTTCTTCAAGCAATTCCAACCGTATCGACGATGACAACAACAGCAATATCAATGAAGATGATGATGATAATGATGATGATGATGACAGTATGATGATATTCATATCAAGATGGATGCTAATTGGTGGAGATTTTTCGTTTGCTTTAGGTGCATCGATTGATGTAGCTTATAGTTATGTTTATATCTTTAGGATGATTAATTCGGATTATTTCAAGCAAGCTGTTGCAACACTTTTGTCTGGTATTCTATGGCTACTCGCTTCTATAACGTATCTAAGTGTAGCATTGTACGATTACTACATCCTCAAGAGAGAAATTAGGAAAGAACTCGATTCTTTAGTATTATTGTCATTGCATATGAGATTATCATCTTCTATGCCACCGAAAACACATCATATGACTGAATCCAATCCTACTACCACTGAAGTTCATGATACAAGCAACGATAGCAACGATGATGATGATGATGATGATAATATCAAGCGAGATTCTTGCCTTTAAGTATCAACTATGGGTGACGTATACATAATAGAATGAATGTTTATCACGATACACGTGCAATTTGTATTGTCTGCAAATTGTGCTATTTAAAAAAACAAAATACATATATAAACCAATGAACAATCAGCGGATATACTGTAAGTAACTTCCAGCCCACCAATAAAAGAAATGACAGTGAAAGGGTCAAAAGGTTACGCCCCCTTCTGACACGATTTTTCATATATGTAGATAACTATAAGATGTTGTTGATATACAGTATAAAACAGTCCTTTGTTTTGTTTTCTAAGCATGTTACAGTATAGTATCAGTATAGGATCAGTATAGTATCAGTATAGTACTTACTATAGTGTTTATTATAGTAGCCTACTTACTATAGTACTATCTATAGTATAGTATAGATAATCGATTATACCTGCCTCAAAAATGTTTACTCAATATTGCGTGATATTATTGTCAACTACAAATGGTATTTTCGTGTAAAATAATTACAGAGTAGATTTTTTCGGAATTTGATTTAATGCGGATTTCTAGTCATGTTTGTCAATCATTCATCTTCGTCGTCACTCACAGAAATAATTCGTCTCTTCGAAACCTTACGTTCTCTTTTTGATTGCTTCTGATGGCTGTGTTTCTTTCCCTCGTTGTGACTACTTTCTTCTGAATCAACCATGCTGAATTCACAGTCGTCGCTCTCATCGTCTGCTTTTTCCTTGGTATCTTTTACGGGAAATTCGTGACCAAGTTTACTTGTACCGTGACCAAGAGTATCAGCACAGGAACTACAAATCCAGTCACCATCGGGAATCGCACTCAATCCTAAACATGTAATATGAAAGCTCCGTCGACATCCTTCCGAATGATCACCGCCATCACATATAAGAAGTTCTCCTCCTTGTCCACACAAGTTACATTCGTCTTGGCTCATCGCGTCTTCGTCTTCGACACCAAACTCAACGAAGCCATCGTTTTCATATTCGCCTGTATCACGTCCACCTACACCATAAACAAATTTGTTGTCTTCGGATTCGTCACTATCATCGGTGCAGTTACTACCTTCCTCATCTCTAAAAGTAGCTTCAACATCCTTGCTTCCCATCGTACGTTCTGAGGTTGCCAACTTCTGAAGACCTTCTTTGGATATCTCAAGGATGAGTTCAAGCCCCGTCTCCGCGTGATGAAAAGAAAACGTAGATGAGTGTTTCTTGACATCTAATCTTAAAGAAAAGACCACCGTACCTTTGGAACTGAGCTGTCGGCGGCTCACGGGAGTTGCATGACCGTTAGATGACAAAAGTGAAAAATCCACAAGCGAGGAAAATTGATCTTCCTTAGTGATGAATTCTTCATCGTCTCCGTTTTTTTTAACCAAGAATGGTATCCTGTCTTCGGCTTCATCTTCTTCCAAATGTAATAAACAAAGGGTAAAAACCACATTTTTTGTTTTATCCTTTTTGTCGTTATGGTGTTCGTCAGCGTCTTTAACTGCTTGTTGTATCGGTCCATATACAGCTAAAGCTAATCGCATCCGTTGGTCGTTGGAATCCACCACAACAGACCGTTTGATAAAGGTACCATCATCGTTACTACGACCATTCTTTGACAGGAGTGACCACCGAGGAGACTCTTGGAGAGGTATAACAATCTCATATCCTCGAGAGTGCGAACCATCGTTTTCACCAGATATGGCTTTTTTTCGAAGCGCCAACCGCGCCCGCAATTCCTCGGAAAAAAGCGTAAGAACACAAGCCCTTAGGCTAGTGTTGACTCGCAAAGACTTACACCCTCCTCGATCACTCAGCTCGGTTCGACAGGTGGGGCACTTCAGATGGGCTTGTTGTTGTTGTTGTTGTTGTTGTTGTTGTTCGTGATCATTATGAAGTCGCGATGACGACAATGACGTCAAAGACGAAGAAGATTCCCACCAAGACAAACACCCGCTACAGAAACTATGTCCACACGGTAAGGAAAATGGATCCAATAAAACTTCGTGACAAATCGGACACATCAACTCACTTCGTAAGGTATCTAGATTCTGTGAAGAAACGACGGTACTATCATTACAAGCAGCGTTATTATCTGTTGTTGTTGTCGAGTTATTATTGGTGCTGGTCGTCGTCGCGGGATTATTTTTGTAGTAATCGAGGTGATCCTGTACGGACATTTCAATGCTAGTTTCTAATTTCCTACCCAAAATAGAAAATTTCAAATCATTTAAGTTCACATTGTCATTCTCGTTATTGTTGCTGTTTGATTTCTTTCTCTTTTTCCGCGTTTTTGTATCGATTGTCTCTTTTTCTTCTTCTCCATAAATATCACTATCGTCGTCATTGTAAAGTGTTTTCCTTTCAGGTCTACGTCTTTTATTCGTTGCTTTGTTGTTAGTACTTGTAGTCGTATTAGTCTGCGAGGATGTCGTCAATTCTTTAGTTTCTTCTTCGCTCGCTCTACCATCGATTTGGATCTTTTGATTGAACTTTTTACTAGTCACCACTGATGGTACATTTGTTGTGATTTCTACTGACGTAGGATAGGAACTTTTGTCTTCACTACTTGTAGAGGAACTCGAAGATGACGACGAGGACGAGGACGAGGAAGAAGATGATGATGACGATGATGACGATGATGACGACGAGGACGACGATGATGACGAGGACGACGATGAAGAGGAACTGCTGGAGGAAGAAGAATCACTGGAAGAATCGCCGCAGACGACAACATCATTACTTTCGTCGTCCTGGTTGGGGTTTACTTGTACTGCTGGAGGAACAGACGATTTGGTTGTTAGAACATCCTCTTTCTTAACTTTTTTCGCCTTCTTCTTAATACCAATATTTTTCTTCTGCTGATTTAACGATGATGTGATATTGACTTTGTTACTTTGATTTCCTTGCTTCTCTGCACCACCGTCACCACAATCACCCTCACCTCGTTTTATTGTCCCTGGTATACAATCAATGCATCGTGCCTTTGCATCACCTGTAGCTGCTCGTTTTAGTTGACGTTTAGAAAAATACTGAACCTCCTTCGTACTACGACTGCATCTACCGCATCGAAAGATAGGACTTTTATTATCATTCTTCATGCTGTTTCTTGGTTAGTTTATCTGATGTGTGAACCGTAATTGAAACTGTGTTTATGTGTTGTCGTTTATAATTACCGGTATTTTGTGATGAAGCAAACGATAAATCCAAAAAAGAAAAAGAAAATTTGTGGCTGATGGTTCCGTCGCCTACAAAAGGCGGCGCGCATTATATTTTCGACCCACTCGATTGAAACAAATCATTTTTTGCTTGGGCGACCTTGCGGGCGAGCACATGCAAAAATTCAAATCAAAGAATAAATACACTTTAAAAGCACTACTACAATTGACTTGTACTTGATTGTACAAGAATGAAGATGATGAAAACAGACACTACCACGGTACGTTATACTCATTTATTATCATAGATATATTATTTCCTTGAGGATTATTAGTTATCTATCAACGAAAACAAATTCCGCTCAGATAATTAAGGTGTTCCGGCATTACTTCCGGTACGAAAAATAATGAATCGCAGCAATATCAGCAATATCAGCAATGACGATAGCGGCAGCAATTATCGATATCACCCAAAACAAAACAACGACGACGATGATGAGGATGATAATAAAAATGTTAATACTGGAATTCAGACAGATGACTTGTTAGACTTATTCTCAACAACTATGCATTCCTTAGCGGCCGATGCTGCTGCTATTCGACAAATCACCGACTTAGCCGAATTGACTGGGATCATCGTATCCGATAACAATGGAAATAAGAAGTATGGTAACAATAACAACGCCAACGATGAAGAAGAAAATGATAAAAGAGAATACGTCCAAGAATTGTGTAATCTTGATCGGTTGATTACAGGTGTAGAACAAAAGGTCATCGCATTAAGACAGATCATCAATGAAGAAAATTCTGCCCTGACAAAATTCGAAACAAATTTAAGAGATGAAGCTGATGAACAAGCTATTCTCATCGAGGATTTGATATCCGCTCTTGACCTTCAGCAGCAGCAGCAGCAGCAGGATAATAATATGTCATCGTCGTCGAATGATAGGGATGATGATAATCGGTTGCATGCACGTCACCAAAAAAGTAGTGATAATGAGGATGAGGATGAGTGGCGGTACGGAAGATACGAAAATAACGATCAACGCCAACATCACTATCATGACAAAAAGCACATACAACTGTCAGAAGCAAGCAGCAATAGTTACAAAACAACAACACTAATAGAAAAGGAGTCTTGCAATCAAGAACAATGGGGAAGATGGGCAATCAATCCTCCCCCCATCCGTCAAGAGGAGTTAATGGAAGTCGTATTAGCCATAACAATAACAACAGTAATCGTGGCCGTAACCGTAACGATTTATACAAATTTTCATCATTATCTCCGGAGAAGATGAACAACGGATCTTGTTATGGCGATGATAACGATGAAGAACAGGAGGAGGAAGAAGAAGAATATCCATGTTTTGTGAAAGTTACCAAGTCAGAAATTCTAGAACAAACACCGTCATTTGGTGTACACCTATCTCGTTTTGATCTGAACGAAGCATTAGAAGAAATCGAACGCATGGTTTGGAACAAAATATCCTTAGAACCCAAGAGTAGTATTCATAGTAATGGTAGTAGTCCTCCTTCCCATCTTTCATCCAATACACTACAACGACGATTCGATTACCTACGGCATCGACAACGTGGTCCTAATGCGAGTTCGGATAATGAAACTGAAGCACATGTGGGCCATCGATGGGTGTCAGAACAAGAACTACGTGAGAATTGTGCGTTTTTTCGTAGTGGAGAATCTACTGCCAGAGCAACATTACAGCTCTTATGTTCTCTGAAACGTCTCAAACAGGTACCAGGGAAAAACAGAGAAGTCACATATCTTTGTCTTTTCAGGTAGTAGTTCCTTTACTATACTAATTCCTTACCGAAGTCAAACTTACTTGTATACTGCGTTTTGAGATAACAGAGCGCTCCGGCTATACTGTGGTTTATTAGTGGTGAGAGAAGGCAGAAGGCAGAAATCATTTATACATTGGTCTCATATCGAAGTGACTGTTACATGCAGTACAACGCATACGTTTACAATTACTCTTTCTGAGTATACGCTGTCTGCTATAAAATTAAATGCAACAGGAAGTACATTGAAGCTCAATCATTACATAGTGACCCTTCTTTGAACTTAAGAAGTAATTATATTTGCTTGCTTAATATTTTCGACTATTTTATGATAATAATACAAGTAAGGGGAATTTTCCGTACATTGCATTGTGCCTCACTACTGAAATCATTTTTGTTATCGTACAGAGCTGGATTAATATCTCTGTATCTTTCACTAAATCTTAACTAGCAAGTGCTGCGAAAACTTCTAGCTGTCGTTTCGCAATAGTTGCCTCGACGGTCATTATTCATCGAAATAATCTTACCAACACGTGGGAGTTGGAACTGCATTCAAGGAATACTCGACCTCGAAATTGAGGGCGATGCCTCCCTCTATACAAATTGTATTTGATCTCTTTGTGCGGCGAAATAATGGGATTTTTTGTAGCACGAAGTAATGGTTATTTCTATTCCTCGTCGTCTTCCTCCTCTTCTTCTTCGTCATTTCCGCTTTCACTTGGCTGGTTCAAACTCGTGGATATCGTCTCGTCCTCTTTGTCGACAAAAAACCCTAGCAACAACAAAGGTCCCGTGGCAATAAGCTGCAGTACAGCCGTGAAACAAAAATTGAAGAGGATACCCTTTCTTTCAACCAAGATCCCTCCTAACGCCGCTGAACCGGACCAGGAAAACATATTGACGGATTCTAGTGATGCCCATTTCCCCCGTTCTTCTTTTGGAACGTTGTCCATCAATATTGATTTGGTCAACGATTGTGGTGAGTTCATGAATGATGTACGCAATATCAATACTATACATACGACGGATCTAGGTAGTCCTAATTTGTACGAAACAACCATAGAAATCATGAGAAGAATTCCGATCCATTTCATACAAACCGTCACCCGGCATCTACCGTACGTTCCTGCTAAGCGTTGTGCTTGCCTTCTGAAACCGACTTGGAGAATAGAATTCATCATGTAGATTATTTGTACTGCAACAGGAGAAAGACCAAGATTGTCGTATAAAAAGATAGCAAAATACCTAATCGACATACCACTAGCCAAACCAGATATTATATCCGAAGTAGCCACTAGAATAGGAACGATGCGTTTTCCTGGTAAGCAACACAAGGCTTTCGCCAGTCTCTCTTCGTTGTAAGTTTCATCTTGATGTGTAACAGCAGTCCTAATGGCGTTACTATTACTGGATAATCGACCAGATCCCAGTTCTTCCGTTCTTGCACTTGCTTCTCTTACCTCTAATGAAACTAGGGACTCTTCCAATCCGTCGTTTTCTATTTCACCAAGATCATCACTTAAGAAACATAACAAAATGATACCTGGCAAAGATAGTACATTTCCAGCTAGCAATACCATCGAACAATCCTTTACCGTCCACTTATCTCCGAGCACTGCAAACATAATTAGTGCGATAGCTGGTCCGCACATATTTCCGAAATTTATTATAATTGCTCGACGTGTAAAGTAGAAACTCCGTTCACCGTCTGGGATAGAATCACTAAAAAGTGCAGTAATGGCAGTATTGACAATACCCCAATGAATTCCCCAAAGGATAAGTGCCCCCACGAGCAACAAATATCCCGGATGTAAGGCTGCATATATCGTAGCACCGCAAGCTGCGGCACCAAAAAATGCACCAATCTTCAACAAGATATCTCGTCTATATTTGTCGGCTAGTATTCCTGTTGGAATACTTACACAAAGTTGTGATATTCCCATAGCAGCCGTAATAAATCCAATCGATTTTGGGTCGCCATCACGTAATAAAAATACTAATGTTGCTAGACAGTTTTGATTCCATACTCCACGACCACTAAATGCGAACCATGTGTACAAAAGAACAAATGTAATATTCCTTGGAACTTCCTGTCGCTCATTAGTTGTTGTCTCGTCGTCGTCATCGTCGTTTTCTTCTTCTTCTCGCAATCGTTCGTTGGAAGAAAGTAGTGATTCTGACAAGGACAAATTATTTAGTTCATCGGCAATGCATTGTCGTGGTGGCATGATATAGCACGACGAACGACGGTTTGTAGATGCTCCTTGTTCTCCTCTGTCTATTTCAAATTTTGTTTTCTTTTTCTTCGTCCTTTTAAGTTGCGTTCGTATTGCTGACAAGATCGTGTGTTTATTTATTGTGTTTCGTGTTTCCGACTTTCCAACCTCGAAAAAAGAATTCAAAATATCATTAGTGACTGATTGAATCCCTAACCCTAAAATGATAAACAAGAAAAAATGAAGATGAGCTTACAGTAACGTTCGAGTCATCGTAAAATACGGTAAAGTATATAGAATACATTAAACATGGTAGCAAAAACATTTCAACTTTTTTATGAAATGATTGGCTGTGAGTCTGTCTACTCTAGTACAGTATGGAACTAGAGATAGTTTCAAGAAGTTATAATTTATTTAATACTGTAATAAAGTTGGGGTTTGATTTTTCTACTTGTGGACTTATTTCTTTTTTCGACGATTTGGTTTGCTGCTAGTAAAATTTAGTTAACTTCATAATATTTGCTATATTCTTCACATTTTTTTTAAATATGAATGCCATATAAGAAAGGAATTCTTGCTGGGACTATGCATCTTCCATTGTAATTTATTGTCCGCAAGAAAACTTGAATCACTAGCTTGCATTAAATTTAAGAAAGGAAATGCAATGGGATCGATGTACGGGATGTATCCGTACAGAGATATCTTTTCCGGAAATGATGAAATAACGTTAGCGTTTGTGTTTTTATAAAGAGCACACCTGATATAAAATGAATAAAAGTAGAAGTTAAAAAAGGAAAAATGAGTACCAGGACAACAAGATTGGAATGGAAGTTGCACATGTTTTTGTTTTTCTTCTTTTTCGGCTACCGATCTCAAAGATTAAACTTCCAATTTTATGGAAAATAGTTAGTAATCCATAGTCAAGTAAAAATCGGTTTTATCGTCATTGCCGAAAAACGTGAAGTAAGAACGAATGTACTAAAGCAAGCTTTTGAGAGCTATGATCGGACGGAACAATATAACAATCATCAGAACCACAGAGATGTTATCTCCATAGGGTGTTCTAGCACCCATGTCGAGTTATATATAGAAAAGTTAAATCAAGTTTCATCATCACTTGATTGTTACTGTTTGTTTCGTCTGGCACGTCTCTCAAAGCTGCTGCAGTGCGCTATACAAAAACCCGTCTCAAATCTCATCTTGTATGCACATATTATCTGAAAGTTCAAAGAAAAACATGGACGTACCTTAAGGGAAGATACCTTTTACTCATACCACCGGCTGGTACTGTAGTAGAGTTTCAAATAGGGAGGAAAGATACAAACAGTTGATGATGTTTCTTGTTCTGGCCGTACGACCGGCATACCCTCTCCAAAAAAAACATGTATAGAAGCATGGACGGAAGTCACCTTGCGTGGTTGTAGCACGGGTAAATCACATCATCTCAATCGTTATTAATATTGTTAATTTACTGCTACTATAACTACGCAACAGCAAAAGAATCAATAACAGTTCCTTGTCCATTCCGTAATTGCATTAATGCTGATGCACGTTCACGAACAGCTGCTTGTATTATATCAAAAACAACACGACATCCAGCCATTGCCGCTTCTAATACACGATCCAACGTTTGAAAATTAGATATCCTTGCTTCACATTGACTCAATACTAATGTACCACGTTGGGGTAACATTGCACATGGTAAATGAACTGCACCACTTTTACTACCATGAGATGATGATTCTTCTTGACGATTTAAATCAATTAATGTTGTATCACTTGATATATTGATTCCAGCAGAACATGCACATAATATATCCTTAATTGGTAATCCAGAATCAATTAAGGCAGCAGATGCAGCATTAATTGCACAACATAACCGGCCACCATCATCAGCCAGTATCACAATTGTGACTTGTATTCTTGATTTAGGAAATAATTGTAGTAGAAGTGTTGCTTCTAGGGATCGTTTAATTAGATGTGACATTTCAATAAATCGACGATCCGAATTTGGATTAGTTATTCGTCGATCACCACCACTCGATGCAAATGGTACACTTTTTATAATAACATCCACAATTGCTTGTGTCGGTAGTTCATCTGATCGTCGAATGCATGCAATTGGACCTCGAACTGTTGCCATTGCACATGTTAAACCCATTTCAACTAATGCAGAACCACCAGCAGTTTCAGAACTATTATCTGTACCGATGTTCGAAACTGGTCCAAGTTGGACTCTCATTCGTCGGATTTCATCAGGCTTACGTCCATCATTACGTAAATTTGATAATGCTAATAAATCCGTACGACGAATTGATGAACCCATAATGTATTATATGTAGTCTAGCTCGCTAGTCTTCGTCGGTCTAGTTAATAGTAGTACCGTTCCAAAACATATCCCATTGGGCATTCTTATATGATCAATATCATTTTGTGTGGATGATGTGGGATGGATTGTTTGCGTGTGTTCGAGTATAATTATATCAAGTAAGAGTTTTGGACGGTAAGATTTCATACTATTGCGATCTTTGACACAATCGAATAAAATGAATGGTCAAGCGAGAGACTTGTGATTTCCAGACATGGATAATGTCTGTCTGTCGTCAACGTAAAAAATACCATCAAAGAAACAAAAAATATTTTTTCAAAAGTAGTAGCTGCAATGGCGATACAACGACCATTTTTAACTGCTGAGCATAAGAAGAAGAGAAAAGAATCTATATTGTCATTCCCAACGTGACGACGACGACAACGACGACGAATGTCTACTACACGACTACCGTTACTGATTCGTCGATACTATCATCATCATAATCGTAGTCGTCGGCACTTTTATTGCACAACATCAACTACAACAACATCGGCATCCATAATACCATCCAATTACAACTACAACTGCAGCAACTACAACTACAACGACGGAATCATTGACTTTAAACGACTCGGACGGAAGATAATACGAGATACAATGACTGCAATAAAAACAATGAGAGATATTAATCGATCCACAACAACCCCGTCGTCATCGATAATGACATCATCATCGATAACGCCCCTAAAAAGAATGTTATTCGCATCGATGCCATTGTTCGCCATAATACCATCATCGTTATCATTATCATTTGGTGCATACCGTAAACAATGCGGTGGTAGCAGTATTACATTGAGGAGTGTTGATAGTAGTTATGGTCGTAGTACTACTACTTGTAGCACGGGCTTTCGATTATTTTCTTCCGAAAGTAATAATGATAATAACGATGGTGATGATAATGACGACAAAGAAAACGAAAAAGGTAAATTTGCAACAGAATATCATGCACCTGTAATGGTTAATGAATGTATTGATGCACTCTTAAATTGTGAACGTGGTAGTGGAAGGATACGACATAAAAAATACAGTAATAATGATAAAGAAGGAGAACAAGAAGAGCAGGTTCCTTCTACTTCTACTTCTTCACCATTAATTTTTGTTGATGGGACACTTGGTGGTGGTGGACATTCTGCTGCATTACTACAAACTTTAAAAGGTGGTGATATTGTATTTGGATGTGATATTGATCCGAATGCATTAAATGAAGCATCAAAACGATTATCATATTATACAAATCATGATGGTATAGATCGTCCATTATTTGTTCCTGTACAATCTAATTTTGGTAATCTTGCAACAAAACTTCCAACTATTTTACATCCAATAACACAAAAATTAATACTATCAAAGGGAGTAGATGGGATTCTATTAGATTTGGGTGTATCCTCACATCAAATCGATGTACCAGAGCGGGGTTTTAGTTTCATGAGAGATGGACCGTTAGACATGAGAATGGGAAGTGCGAGTGGTACTAATAATGATAGTGATGATACAAGTAGTGTGAGTGATGTTGGTGGCTTAAAGGCAGCTGATATTTGTAATGAATTTGATGAAAAGGAACTTCAACGGATATTTAGTGTCTATGGAGATGAACCAAAATCAAAGACTGTAGCAAAAGCGATTGTTAAAAATCGGCCACTATATACAACAGGAGAACTTGTTGATGCTATTGGGTCCGTAATACCTCAATTTGCTAAAAATAAACGACATGGTCGAACAGCAACTTGTGCAAGAGTATTCCAATCCCTACGGATTGTTGTTAATAATGAAGATGGTGTATTATCACAAGTTTTATCGGATGTTTGTCCTACGTTACTTATTCCTGGTGGACGGTTAGTCGTTATGAGTTATCATAGTATGGAAGATCGTGCAACGAAACGTATTATGAGAGATGGTTCACTAGAAAAGATCAGAAATGGACGACAACGAATAAATAATGATGAAAAGGATTTATATGGTAACTACAACGGCCCATCAAAACCCTTCAAACCGCTTAGTAAACGTCGGAAGGCAACCGAAGAAGAAACATCAAGAAATCCGAGAGCACGAAGTGCTATATTGAGAGTAGCAGAGCGACTAGAAGATTTTTAGTTCTAAAAGAACAACTTATACTTGAATCTTTCGATTTCATTACACATAGATTTCATTTTTGTTGAGACTTTTAACAATTTACGATATCTAGTAGTCCACTGGTACCATTATTTTCATCGCCGTCGTCGTCGTCACCGATGTCATCGCTGCTGCTACTGATATTGCTGTCAATATTATCGTTGTCTTCAGTTTCGAAGTCAACATCAATTTTTTTCTTTTTTTGGCCATCCTTTTCTTCAGCCTTGTTTTCACTCACGGTATTGTTAACATTATCCAGCCCAGATAGAATAATCTCTTCATGGTTTTTGTTTGTTTCGTTACCACTATTGCGTGTACGGGCAAGGGGGTCCTCTTCTAGCTTTCTATACTCATGTGAGGATATTCTACGATAGCTCGCTTCTGATTTCCTCTCAAATTTAGTCGTATTTAAGTAACCGAATTCATCCAAGTCACCGCGTCCTACCGGTACAAGCTCTACTAGTCGATTTCCTAGATACAGGATCTCGTCGTCAATCTTTTTCTTCATTCGTTGTATTCTTCGATCATGATCATCTCTATCCTTGGGGTCTAACGTCTCATTCAATTCTTCTATCTGTTTTTCCTTTTCGGTCAATTCAATGTGTCGACGCACGGCACTCTTAGCAGCACGCGCCTGTAATCTTCGTACTGATGGCTGTTTCCCTTCTTTTAATTCTGATTGATGGTCAAAATTATACCCAATACCAACCCCAAATCCTTTGTACACAGCAACGCCCAAAGGATCGTCGTACTTTTTAGTTTCATACTCTTTTCTGTGTTTTTCGGCCTGAAACTTCGAGGCACGGGACTTCCATTCGTCGCGATCACCATCCGGTAGTTCATTCTCGCCCAACGATTTTTCTTCCTTCTCTCGTCTCAACCTATCTGCTATCGTTTTTCCATCCTCTAAGCGCCGAAAATTAGTCTTTTGAAACAAAGTAGTATATTGTTCTTGTGCAGATCCTTTAAAAAAGTACAAATAGAATAAGTAGGTGTACAGATTTCCCTTGGAAATTGTAAGACGCTCAGGATCACGCCAACGTAGACTATATCTCCATGCCATATTATAATACCGTTCGGGATGTTCATCGAGTATCTGATTATATGATTCTCCAGTTGATAAAATGGGAAGATCATTGGTATACTCAATTTGAAATATCTTTGAAATAGCCTTGAGGTGTATTATTGGCCCTAGTAGAGAAAGGTTCGCCAGATATCCTATACCGACACTCTTCCAGAAAAACGGTGTATAAGAGGACCACATGGTGGTCCAAAGATTTTGCATCATTTTGCCTAGCTTAAGCAATCGGATTTGTTTTCTCCACAGTATGCTGTAGCAAAGAAGATATAATAATTTCGAGGTAGATTTTGGAGGTTTCAATAAATGATTTTTGAGAGGATCTTTAGATGATGATGCTTCCATCCTGGTCCACGTACCAAGCATATACACAGCAATAGATCCAAATAATGGGTAGATTGATTCTTTAGGTAGATGTGATAAAACTTTTGCAAAGTCTGAAATGAATCCAAGTGGGGCTAAAATCAACATTGCACGAACAATTTTCCACATGACAATAGGGAAAAGTCCAACTGGACGTGTCAAACTCGATCGTTCTAACTCGTACATCTTTTCTGGATATTGGTATAGTGATGCGACTGCTCCCATCCGCGTAAGTAATTGTGAACAGGACAGCCACAGTACGACCCAGGAAGATGATTGGATAACAGTAGTAAGACTCTTAGCAGCATTTATTCCAGTCAATGATTTTATCAGTATTGTTTTCAAAATTTGTATCCATGCAATACCATTAACTGCAGATGTCCAATATTCCGACAAGAATAAAACGTAATCAGTACAACTTGTGTCTGGATCTTCCCAACCACCCAATTCTGTTGAAAGTGGTGATAGGAATATTGAGGCATGTGCAGGATCAAGGTTTTTAATTTGATCTGGAATAGGATCAGGACGTGGTTGACGTATTCGTTTGAATGCATTGAAAATTAAAGGTACCCACACAACAAAAATCCAGAAATGAAAGTCCATAACTTTCGTTATTGAACGAGCAATCATTCGTATTTTAACAACCTTACTTGATAGTAATATACTCAGAAGTAATGCATATATAAGTGGTACTATAATGTACTTCAAAGCATCGGGAACGATTGGACGTTTACTTTGATCTATAAAGTCAATCTGTTCTTTCATTTTGAATTGTTTCAATTTGAGATCAGCATTTTCTAATGTGATAGCTTTTTCTAATTTTTCCAAATCCTCATAGACAGTAGATAATTGTTTCTTGCTCTTGTCAGCAGCAGTGTCGTCTTTCTCTCGAGAAATCTCGTCATCTTCGTTGCAACTGCCGCTATGCTTGTCGTCAGCATTTCGGGGATGATATTCTACTGATTCTTCTTCTTCTTCTGATTCTGTAGAATCAGGTGACGCTTGATTCGACATAGACGACTGAAAGAACGTCCTCTTCCTGTTCCTATTTGTGAACGAAAATACTTTGCGTTTGTGGATTAAACGATTTCCTCTGCTATGACAAGGAGACATCACGAAAGCTCTACATCTCGTATAACTTTTGGTAATAATAAATAACGACGAGAATAATATAAGAATAGAAGTACGGCAAAAATGATAGCGTCGAAAATACCGATCTCGATTGAGTTGCTTGTTGTTGTGACAGAATTGATGACGTCTGTCCTCCCAAGATGGTGACGATGGCGGTGATGATGATGATGATGACAGTAAAGGCATATCGGCGGCAACAGCATGCATCTTTACTTGTGTGCGACTAGAATTTTGTGACCGATTAATTGTCTCAAACGTCTTGGGAAGCTGAGCCTTGTTAGTTAGTTAGTATGTATTAGGCGAGATCGAATCTGATTAAAAAGATATCTCGACGTATCATCATTGCTATATTCGAATATTAATTACTGCAATTGCTGCCAAAATGAATTTATTATTTGCTTTGATAATGAGCCTCAAAGATAGTATGTTGGTGAAGTATCGGGTACTGTATAGAGTTGTCGTCCTTTTTGTTTTGATTTGATATATTATCTTCTTTTTTATGTTTTGATTATGATGGGTGATGTGATTTTCATTTTAGCTTACTCGTCCGTCCGTCAACCTAACTATTTTCAACTTGTAAAATCATCGCTTACACCGTGGCAGCTATAACAAACAATAATAGGCTACATAGTAGATGTAGAGCTCGAACAAAATTCGTATACTGTGAGTACATCTTAATTAGCATGAAATGTTAAAATAATACTATAATCATTTTTATCTTTAATATTGTTAGACTCCTCCTCTTCATATTCCTAATCGGACCAAGGGTGTCTTCTACCATGTAGTACTTATGAAATAACTGTACCGAAACTCTCGATTAAACGGTCAAACAAAAATATATTGCATAACTTTTATGCATAGTTTCATGCATATGGATCCTCCTCAGAAATGAACGAAAATATATATCTAGCCATTTAGGGATTGCAACAGTTGTGGTCGTCCTTAAGGGTTAGATTCCATTGAGATTCATGAGTGACGAGATTTGTGCTCATCACTTCTTGGTTTTTCAAAGTCATGAGGTTACCATCGAAGACCATGCTTCTCTCTGGAAGCCAAGTATATCCGCAATAGCATGAACTATAATTTGTAGTAAAGTAATCTTCTTCTTCATCTTCTTTATTTTGCGAATGATCAATTTTGATTTCTTGTGTGATCATATTTTCAGTCTTAGTTAGATCAACACCAAATACCATGAAACCTTCAAAATTTTCGTTCTCAAGGTAGTTCGAACCATAAGAATAGATAGAGACGGGGATGATGAGGCGGCCAATGTCACCGACTTGGATGTATCGAAATGCTCTTTCATCCCACGATGCACTGCTTCCTGACGAACTATCTTTGTCGTCTTCAATAACAAGGCGATCAATAAGCTTGGGATCAGTAGGTACAGTTGAATCAAAAAGGGATATTTGTAATCCCAAGACTCTTCCATTTTCATCAGCGTCCTTTCCGACTGTAATTAGCATAGAATTGTCTTCTTTGATGGGATGCATAAACTCTGAAAAGCCGGGGATCTCTAGTTCCCCAAGAACTTTCGGGTCCATAGGATCCGATAGATCGAGAACATAGAAAGGATCAGTCCGTTCAAATGTGACAACGTAGCTGATATCGTCAAAAAAGCGCACGGCAGTGATAGTCTAAACAATCGGGAAGAAACGAAAAGAGAAAAAGAAAGAGTAAGCAACATCTCGTAAGTGAAAATACGAATACCCAGCCTCGTGTTATTTCTGTTGTTTTGTATTTGACTATATTGTATGTACCTCGTCTTTCTTGCCAAGCCTGACACTGCCGAGTTTGATCAATTTATTGCTGTCTTCTACATTTGGAATTTCGAATATAATGATCTCGTTCTTGGTGCGGGATTCATCCATTGGGTCTTCCTTGGCTTCAGATGTCGAAGATTCTTCGGCTACTTCTTCTTTGGCTATTTCTTCGATTTCTACGTCTTCGTCTTCGACTTCTACTTCTTCGTCCACCATGAAAATATCAGGCATAAATACTGGTACAGGAGCACCCCACCATCCTCTTGGATTGAGATTTTGAGTGGTCGCAATTCGTACATATTCTTTGGCATTATCCTTGTCGGTAACAAAATCGATCGAGAATTGACTCAAGAGAGATCCAGGAACAGATCCAATCACACCAAATGAAGAAGTTGCCCCATCAAGTCGAAAGCCGAGCAACATTGTCTTTTCCATATATTCTCCTTTCTCAAGATTCCAGGCCCAACTTTGATCTGTGACCCAGATCCATTCGTCAGTGGCGTACACATAGCCATTATTTCCAGATTGGAGTACCAACGATTTCGAGACATTCAATGACATATTATCATTCTCGCTCCCGATGATATTGTTAGTATCAATGGAATTCACTTGCGTCATAGTAGTGTAGTCGGAAATCGGATCCGCAATGGGATCCACGAATGCTGACAAGCGCGTGAGGGCAACTTTGTCTTCTTCGTCGCTGACAAGATTGACGAGTTTGCTCACAAATTCGGGCATAATTTCTTCCGCCTTGAGTGTTGCCGCAGCAACGTATTCGTCGCTTGTCATGTCCTCGAACGTCCAACGCTGCAATGGATTTGACAAATATTCCCATGTGTTTAATGTCATTTTTGTCACAACGTGAAGATTGCTGCCTACCATATACGAGTCAACGTGGTACCCATTCATATTTGACTGTGAGTGCTCGGTGAGCAAACTTTCGTCAATATCATAAATAACAACTCGAGTTTCCATATAGTTGTGGATAATGGGAAGACGTATCATATCTCTCTCACTGATAGTCGGTTGGAATTCTGATCCATAACCCCCTGCGACGACAACGAGTTTGGTTCCTTCTGGATTCATGAGTAATGCTTGAATGTAAGGCTTGGGAGACCAATACATGCTGGAACGTTTTTGCTTGCTTTCTTGCTGTGCTTCTTGTTCGCTTGTTTCGGGTCGATCTGGTACAGTCTTGATAATGCTCGGCATGGTAATTGTCTTCGAAAGAATACCGTTGAGATCCCACACTAAGATACGATCTTCAACAGCAGCAAAGACGTGCACGCCATTTGATTTCACGAGGTCACTTTTCACGGCACCTTTTTCGTGTTGATACGTTTCAAAGTCGTCCGCACCTTCAAAGACCGATCCCGATTCGCTCACTCCTTTCGCAACAGAACTAGCACCACCACCATCACTAGCACTACTAGTACTAGCACTTGGGGCAGCCGCAAAATTCATGTCGGCCGACATCATTGGCTCAGATTCCATGACGAAGCCGCCGCCACCCCAATTGTTATAATCATCACTTCTATTCGCCTCGTCCAAAATGATCTTATTCACAATAGATTTAGCTAACTGTTCAATGTCTTTCCTGGCGTCTTCAATTGAAATGTAGGGCTCGGTATTGATGTTGGTGTTGTTGTTGGCTGATAGTTCGGTGTCAAATGGATTATCTGTGATGATGAGAGTGTTTCCTGCTGCTTCCTGGACACTATTGCTGTTGCTGTAGGTCTCGTTCTTGTTCTTTCTCGGTTGAACAACGACGGCAAGAACAATAGCAACAATTACTGCAATGGTAACGACAATTAGAAGAATACCTCCTATCAACACCTTGCGTTGACTACGAACTGTTTTCTTTCCTTCTGATGCATCTCCTTTTTCGGTAGTAGCTGTATTTGCACTACGAGCTGCTTCTTCTGGTACTGATTGATCAGTCGTATTACTGCTGTTGGCAAGTTCTTCTTCGCCGGTGTCTTTGACTTCGATTTCGCTATCGCCTGTAGGAATCTCTGATGTCATTGTTATAATATCAGCTGCCGTAGTCGGCTGTGTAATGATGATTTTTGGAATAGAGAAGGAGAAAAGAAGAATACAATGAAAGTATGAGATAATAATCGAAATGGTAGGCAGGGTAATATGGAACTATGAAAACGTGTACGACATTAAGATACTAATCTCATGATAGTACAATAAATAGTATCAGTAACTTACGTAGTGAACCGAATGATGATCGTGACGTTGAGTTGTTCTTGTTTTTCCTAAAGCAATTGCAATTGTAAATGCTTCTATTTTGTGACGATTTACTTCTACTCGTTTGTTCACTCAAAAAATGTATTATTGTATTTTTGTTGTACAGATTTAATGAACAACGAATAATAATATGTATCAACGCAACGGCGAGATCGATCGTATCAAATTTATATAAGCTAAAATAGGTGGAGTGCATGCGGTATCGTCTTCACAAACTTATGTATGAACGTTGTACTAGTATGATACAGTACTTGTACAACAGTACAAAATATTATATCCCGTTGTGTTTTCAATCTAAGCACAAGTGTTACTTCTACCGATACGCGAAGAAATCACACTTACGATTCATTCTATTAAGCCTCTCTTTATGCAGTTTTCAATTGCGAAGGAGTACAAGTAGTTGTCCGTTAAGCGAAGAAATCACATAATCACATCACGATTCAGCTTCTTTTGATGAATGAAGCCTTTTTTGGCGTTCAATGGAGGGTACGATGAATGATACAATAAAGGATCGTGTTTTTAAAGAATCGAAACACAACTAACAAACTGGTAGAAATTAAGATAAACAAGGTAAAGTAAAAGATATAGCATTACATATCTGGTTAAACTAATGGTTACAAAGTAGAAATTGTAAGATAAAAAAATGTAATACATACTAATTTTGTACATTAAATTCCGGGTGTACCTTTGTAATTCGTTTCTTGCTCCAACCACCTTCAACTAAATCCATATAGTGATTTGTGGCATAATCTCTGTCGTGAGCCAAAACTAGGTAATAATATGAAAACTTGCGTATAATAAAAGCATAAAATGTTCCCCTTGTTTCTCGTATTACTACTACTACTACTACTACTACTACTATGCCAGTAGTGGCTACAATAGCTAGAAATAAACTCACAGGAGTTGAGAGTACAGGCAAGGATTTTCATCCTTAAAATTACCCGAACCAAAAGCCATGGAGAGCCATTATTTTTGATATATCTAGCTAGATCTCGTTTCTTTCTTCAGACAAATAATGAAAACTGAAAACAAACTTTCCTCACAATATCAACCATTGATTCTGTTATCGGTGTGGTTTGGCTGTTTGCCTACCGTGTTGTCTTTGTCTTGTTTAGTGTCTCTTGTTGTTGCTTTAAGCGACAATATAACTTTAGACTGTTGAGCTACGATAGAACGGAAGTACTTTGGTTATAAACTAATGTCTAGAGTTATTATGAGCTATCTATCTTAGCGTCCAACTGAGTTGCTAATTCCTATTGCAACTGTCTAAATCACTTGATTAGCAAGCTGCGCTAATCGGTGGTTGATATCTATCTGCTGCGCTGTTTTAGCTAGTAACGGGCTAACTGGCTTAGTCCCGCGTGCTAGTGATTTGAGTATCTCATCAGTCATCAACTAACTATCAACAACAAAACAACAGATCTCTACCAGAGCTATACTACACAACAACATTACTAAAAACAAACTGCTGTGGCAGGCAGGCAATGACACCATACATAATATGCATAATACCAGTGGTAGGCAACATGCAATTGTAATAATGAAGATAAATAATACAACTGAGGCTACCCTGATTGTAGAAAAGAACCTTCACCATATCATTACAATAAGAAAAAATCACGAGGTGGGAAGATCTATATATGGTCCAGCATTTATTACCTCTAAACAAATACTGTATCAACAGTGTTCTTAAGAGACCAAGAATGCTCTTTCGCTGTAAACTTTCCCCATCTATGGTTCTATAAAAAATACCCATTGTTTTCAAAAGTGAAAGATGAACTGGTTTAACAAGCACAAATGCTGATGATGTTTTGTATACAGAGGATAGGAAGAGGTTGACAGAATTGTCATTTTCTGTGATTCCATCCATATTCATCACTTTCACAAATTCTCCAGCTACAACGGCAACTAATGA
This sequence comes from Fragilariopsis cylindrus CCMP1102, assembly GCA_900095095.1. Lineage (NCBI taxonomy): Eukaryota > Bacillariophyta > Bacillariophyceae > Bacillariales > Bacillariaceae > Fragilariopsis > Fragilariopsis cylindrus. The sequence goes on from FMBT01000297.1 coordinate 438,034, forward strand.
TATTACTAATACAATAATAATAATAATAATAATACTGTCAGTAGTAGTACTGTGCAATTTTTAATTTGATTGAAATGATGGATGTGTCATCAGTCTTGGAAACAATATAATAGGGACCTGATTGTACAGCAGGTAAAGGTACTTGTATTGTAGAAGAAGCACAAGAATAATGCATCTGAATGAAATAAGCTAATTTCTATCTGGAATAATCAGGATGAACAGGACAACTAACAACAACAACAACAACAACAGCAAGAAGTACTACAAAGAAGTTTGAATAATAATTATTTAATTGCCACGAGTACAGACAAAAAGCGAAAATGTGAGGCAAAATGCGCTCAGTAGGCTCGTTATTCGAAAATATTTGTTGTTGCCGTTGATGTTGTTAACTCTACACGATGTCAATTCTTTCAAAAAAAGCCTGAATTCTTTGATCTTTTTCAACATTCCTCATTTCGCATTATTACTACTGTGACTAGTAGTATCAATTAAGTCTTCCAAGCTAGTCGAATCGATCGATCGATCCATTGATTCGATCCATTCATTCTAGGCTTTATTCTTCTGGATTTCCCTCGTATCATGATGGAAACTGAATCTACATTGAGTGAGCCCTTCCTTCCTCCTCATATTCCGGATGATAACAATGATAACGAAAATAATAGAAATTCTTCTTTTGGCGATGACGAAGAATTTTTCGAATCATCCGTAGAAGTATCACCGATACCGTCGTCGTCATCGTCGTCGATATCAGAATACTCTACTGAGATCATTCAATACGCCAAGAAGAATATTCGAAGAACGCTTGCCCTTACATTTTTTACTTTCACAAGTCGAAGTGTATGGAGTCAAAGTCTCTTATCAATATACGTCATACTTGTATGGAAAGATCACCCCGAATACGTCGGATATGTATTAGCAACTATGGGTATGATTCAAATGATTTCATCAGCATTGATACGATGTGTTACAAGACGTTTTGATATTTCATCATACAATAATGCAGAAGATTCCTATTATTTGATATTGGCGTCTTTGATCTCAGTAAGTGCTATGGGACTTTCTCTTTACGCCATAACAATAGAACGGTCAAGATTTGTTCTATTCCTTCTGGCCAACGGACTTTGGGGGATGTCGTGGGGTGTATCAGAATCGATATTGCCAGTCATATTTTCTGAATCATCGGCGACTTTGGCCGTTAATAATAACAACAAAACTACAGATAGCACGTATAAAATGTGCTCTATTTTAGTTCGTTTGGGCATCATAGTTGGTTCATTGTTGACTCTGATAGTCTTTGAAAGACTTGGTAATCAATGGAATATCGAAAATTGTGTTACGGTTATGCTCATTGGGATGGGATGTAACTTACCTGTAGTTTTCTTACTTTGTTCATTGAAAACAATCCCATTCGATGATGCGGAAGTAGAGGAATCGGAAGAAGAAGAAGACGAGCAACAAGAATATTACGATGCATTCAGCATTGCATACGAATCAGCACTACTTTTGTCGGATGAGGAGATCATGGACGAAAACTATATAGTTGAAGGTAGTTTAGAAGATCGACTTTTCATTCCCGAAGAGGACGGTGAGGGTGTTGACTACCATCCTGTCCTTGGAGAGAGTGATGACTCGCATGACTCTCATGTTGACGAAGGAACAGAAATCGAAGACAGAAAAAGTTCTCAATCGATGTGCTGTTCTAACAAGATACGAGTTCCAATTCTGATTCATCTTGCGGATATACTATCATCCTTTGCTGGTGGCATGTCAATATGGTATTTCCAGTATTCCTTGTTCAACGCTTGAAACTCGATCCTGTTTCGATCCAATTTCTGTATCTGATTATTCCACTGGCCATTGGTTATCACCCTATCTTGCAAAGTTATTGTCAAGCGTCATTGGACCTTGTCGCGCTTGCATATCAATGCAAGGGACTTATGTACTATTCATGATTTCTATGATTACCTGTCATTTGAAGGGATACCCAATTTGGATCATTTGTACATTGTATGTATTGCACAGTTCATTAATGAACTCAACTTCAACATTGAGTAGATCTATGACCCTACAGTATGTTCCAGTAGAAGACCAACATAAATGGGGTAATATCGCAGAGAGTATTCAGATGCTTCTATGGTCGTGTGCAGGTGTCACGGGTGGGATAATTGTTGGTAAATATGGTTTACTCATAGTATTTTTTGTCACCGTAGCTTTGCAATTCCTCGCCACTTTACCTTTGGCGATTCTCTACTGCGTATTGGATCCGCGTTTAGATGATGTAGGGAAGCTTTCTATTTCAAGTAATATCGTCGTCGGGGACGATAATAATCATCTAACAATAACGAAGACATCATTGATGATATTGATACTCCATCGCGATCAAGGTATGAAAGGAAAAAGAAACGACCTCATGCTGATGGTGACAACACTACTATGATTGGAACTCCTGAAACTCAAGCCACGTGTCCTAGTACCTCGATGTCATTGGATGATATCGAGTCTAACACGTCTATTTATTCCAACGTATCAATTCATGTGAGTTGATCTACTACTTCCTTAAGTAATCTATAATGTTTATAACAAAAATTAAAATTAATGCTTCCATCTGAACTAAATATTCATCGAAATTGTGTACCAATTTTTAGATTCAAGTGCCTTTAAATTAACACCTGTACAGTATTAGACAATAACGAACGACACCACACTACTAATATGTATTCTACATAAGAAAACTAATAGTAGTAAAAAATCTTCCCACTGAATAAGAAAAATAGTGTTAATATTCTTATTCTCGGTAACACGAATGAAACCAAACAACCTGCTAGTTCTTTTGTAACCAATCTGTTATCAACCGCTGATCGATAGATAGATCGTTCGCATTGAATTGGTAACAAGACGTGTATATTATATTTTTCGACATCAATTTAAATACGTCTGAATTCTTTTGGTAAACAATCTGGGACCGGTCCACCGTGTTCCTTTTCAAGATTAATCTTCATACGTTCGAAGCAAAGTTCATATGCCTTCTTAATTTCATTGATTTCAATTCCATCGGGCATGTCACGTAACAGTTTAGTCGTATCAAGTTCATTGTTTGACCGGGCTGCTGCAAGAATCTTCGATTGTTCCTCCAAGGTAAAATTGTTGTACGTGTACGTAGGATCAATGATCTTCGTGTACAAATCTAACACCTCATTGTGTGAGATAACACCAGGATTGGTAAAGTTGTACACACCGGTCAAACCCTTCTTGGCCATCGCTAATGATGCTGGGAGCATTTCCGTTAAGATTGTCATAGAATTAGGAATATTCACAACACGCTCGTACTTGAGGATTTTAGTAACGAAACTACGATGGATAAGATCATCAGAAATTGGCATCCGAACACGCAAAATTAAACAATTAGAATATTCCTTCAACATAGGTTCCATGTATCCCTTAGTTTGACTGTAAAAGGATCCATCAAAGTTTGGCGTATCTTCTTCGCTGAAACCAATACCGGACCCTTCTGGATGTTTTTCATCATAAGCGAAGATGCAACCAGTTGCGTATACCGTACAATGTATGTTACGGTCAAGGCAAAGATCGGCAAGGTTGAGTGTCCCGATGACATTGGTACGGATCGTTTCTGGTTTATGTGTCTCGCACCAATCGATGTTAGGACGTCCGGTAATACCCGCAGCATTAAATACGTGAGTTGGTTTGATTTCATCTAATTCGGCTGCGACTGCTTCACGGTTTTGGATACGAGAATTGGCACGGAAAACTTCAACTCCCTTTTCTGTTTTGTGTTATGAATCAATCAAAAAATATGATTTCGGGGGGTCATTTTAAAGTTTGATATTGACAGATATAGAAAAAGAAGATTGGTTAGTTAATAGAATAATACTATACAGTAGTTACAATTTGGTTAATTCAATTCAATTCAATTCGATTCTATTTTTCCTATGTGTCGAAATTGATCGTTGTTGAAAAATAAAGTATGGTATACAACAAATCGTATAGCTTTTTGGCAAATATGCCAAATGACTTTTTTTCTCTTGTCGACGACGACAATTTTTTATTTTTTCGTCGACGGTTTGACCTAACATTCACGCACCTTCACCTTCCATAAGTTCACACATCAGATTGCCAATCCATCCTGTTTTCCCTCCGAAAACGAGGACGCGTTTCATCTCGGTAGACTTTGCTTCTTCAGACATGTTGGGATACGTTTGTTTATAAATTTTTTAATGATAAGCTAATAATTTTACGAAAATAATGGGACAAACAAAACAATTTTAAATGAAAATCTTGTAATCTTTCGGATCGCTGCTCCTGTGGTGTTTTCCGAAGGATCGGCATGTGTAACTGTCGAACTGGTGGTACAGTAAAATGACCGTTCGTGTTTTGGGGGAGAGGGAGAGCAAAGGGGGGAAACAATTAGATTTTCCTTCGAAACACGACCAAAAATTTGGGGGAAAATTAGTTTCACTTTACTTCGTATGATTGACAATATTCAATAATAGCACACAAGGTTTCTACATACATACAATTGTATTATAATTAAGAATCGAATTATCTAGTGATTACTGTTGCAACGAAGAAAAATTAGTGTAATCGACTAATTTATAGACGAGAAGCGGTAGCATTATTTGTATCTGTAGACATCCTCGTCAAAAATCTAGTGCTGTGTCGTATTCAAAACGTAAATTCGTAAAAGAGAATATAGGGGACGTAAATAAATTCCAGTTGTAATCTTATCTATTGTACGTTCGCTAGTAGACTGCTAGAATATACTAGACTATTATCGCATCTATAGACGAGAAGCGGTATAAATACCTGCACCACCTGCAATAAGTCGTTTGAGTTCTGGTTCATATGCTGGTCCGGGATCAACAGCATTCAAGGGATCCTTTTCGGCTGCCTTCATGATATGAGGGTAGACGTTTCCGTCATATCGTCCAAGTGCACTCTTTAGACGGAAATCAGAAAAGTCAGGTGCATCTACTAGTGCCACTGCATTCTTTCGAATCACTGCAAGGTATTTGAGAACGGATGGTGCAACCCACTTAGCTTGATTTGGTCGAATATAACCATCTTCCAAAAAGTCACCTAGATCCTTTTCCATCCAGTACAATGCGAAGAGTTTTGTTAAATCACTCAGAACTTGAGCTTCAGGACGTCCAATAATGCCTTTACGTTGTTCGTCGCGGATACCTTCTATGCTATTTCGAATGAGTAAGAATAGGGAAAATGCCTTGGAGGATTTCGCCATAGTAACCAGAGCGTTATTCCAAGCCACTTTCGGACTGACGTTGTTTGTAGTGATATCATCATTAATTTGCTTCGCGACTACTACCAATAAACGAGCACAACGATGACGGAAAGCAGCAAGCAACGTAGACAAATCACATAGATCATTTGCGTTAATCGCAGAACATTGCTCTGCTTTACCACGTAGGATCATCTTTAAAGAAGGTACCAATGCAAACGAGTTAGATGATTTGTATTTTTCCATTCCATCATCGTGTTGAACCGCATGTACCAATTTAAGTAAAACTCGAATCACCTGTTGCGGAAGCATATGATTATCACCTTCAACTGTTGGACTTTGAAGATACGTTGTGAAGAGTTCGGGTAGTCCTGAGCTAGATAAAAAGCCATGACCACCACAGGCCTTACGACACTCTTCGATACCGTCAGCAGCAATCATTGTGCTGAAAGATTTCAATGCCGAAGAGGCAGCATGAACATCTGACACTTCTTCCTTGGTAACCGGTTTGGCTGCAATAAGCTTCTCCTCGAGAGCCTTGAGGTCTTTTGCCAACTGTCGTCCCGTGAAAAATATACAGTACGATGCAGCTAGGAGAGGGAAGATTCGATGTTGCTGTTGGGTGTAGTCCAAAACTTGCATTTCTGACTTGCCATCCTCATCAAACCCTTGTTTGCGCACAGCTGAATATCGGATAGTAACAGCACAGGCCATAGCGAGAGCTTTGGATGCACCTACTACGATAATAGACCGTACTTGCATCATCTTGTTTGTTTTTTGACCGGGTGGGGGAGGGGGGGGGGGGGAGAGTGTGAGTGAATTACAAGAAACATTTATATAATTGATAATTAACACAATGCACAACGCGCACTTGAGACATACCGTTATGTACGCAACCTTGGATGCAGCATCCGACATAACTTTTTTACTGTATCTGCCATTTTTGTCAACAGAAGCAAACCGCATAGCCATATTCCGACGAGGGATCATAACATTTTTGAAATATGCAAATCCATTATCCATGGTGTTGTATCCAATCTTAGGTCCGATATCACCGGTCTTAACTCCAGGAAGTAATGTATGATCCTCCATTGATCGAAGCTGTACTAAGAAATTGTGTATTCCACGATGTATTCCATCACCATCAATCAATTGTGCAATCACCATAGCATGCTATAATAATATTGCGGATGCATCAACAACAAGAAGGAGGACACACAGAACAAGAAAAACCGAATATATTAATGAATACACGAGATCTTGCAAATTAACCAGACAATAGCTAGCACACATCAACAGTTATTTGTACTGTACTCACGTTTGCCGTACGACCTAAGGTACCAGGCCAAAATTTACCACTGGTCAACGTTGGGCTAAGAATACGTATGATATTGAATACAGCAATTTATAAATTACGGTTAGAAATCATCAACATACGTGTGTAGTGAAAAGGAAATACAGATGACAATAATCAATAATACACATGTTGAAATAAGCGAATAACTTACGAATTAATAACAAATGAACCACCATCACCACCACCATTTAATTCTGATACAAATGTTGCAGTTGTTTCTAATGCACGGATATTTGATCCGTGTCCTAGTTCTGTTTGTGCATAACAACCAATCATTTTCCAATCTCTACAAAGTGGTAACCATCTAGATTGTTGTTCTTCATCACATAGGCTAACAATATTTGGTTGGAACATAATCCAATGTAAAGCTAATGGGATATCATCTGCAACTGCTTCTGATATAACTTGAAAATCTTTACTTTCTGTAATCCGACCCTCGCACTCATCTCCGATACCTAACTTGCGACAAATTTCAATTAGACGTACACCTTTTGCAATACCACGTTTATGTCGATCTGTTCGATGTAAATAATGATTATCGTCATTATTAAATATTCCTGTCGGATCACGTTCAATAACAGATTCTAAAAATCGACGTCGTTCCGTCTTATCTTTGTCACCATCAAGAACATTTGTAATTCTTTCTACGTCAAATGTAGCGTTATTGCGTTCTCGTTTTAACTCTGGATTCATCGTGATGCTTAATGATGTTGTTGTTTAGCTTGTTGTTTGGTGTTGTTGTTTAACTCGTGTCGCCGACGTCGTGAAGGGCAGAATTATATGTTTTTGTGATACAGTACGGTAGATGTCGAAACGTATGATGATGATTTTATGTGAAGAATGTCAATGTCATCGTTGCTGATTAGATTTTTCCGCCGATTTTGACGATCGGTGACATTGAACGTGGCTAAATCAACGTATTGTTCCCCCTTTTGATATTTACCCTCACTTTTATTTCGCCGTCGTCCCCCTTTTCGGCTTTCGATAATTTGTCGTAATGTACATACAGTAAGTTACGTAAAAAAAAAAATCTTTTTCATCGAATGGTGACAAATTTAAACTTTTCAAAAAGGCAAAATAATTTGACACGCAGGTCCAGCAAGTGCAGTGATGAATTCGCCTCCTGCGCGTACAACCTACGCGCAAGGAAGGCGGAGGCAGAGTGAAATAGTATACACCTATTACACTCTCATTCTTTGTCAGATTTGACCTATGTCGTCGAAAAGACTCGACTGAAGTAACCTTACTGTATATGCTTTCTTGGGCTACACCAACATTAAGAGGATCAACACACACTTCACAACAGGACACAGATCAATGGAACCACCAATTTCCGTCAAAAAACTCGACACCAGAGCCACGACGACGCAAAAATCAATACTTGGGTGGGTTGTAGACAGTACAACACAAACATTTGAACAACGACAGCGCCATAGCACCACACTCCACAGCGGAGCAACGGTCTGCCATCGTCTTGTTCAAGAATCGACCTCCGGTCTCATAATCCTCACACCGGTACACACCGAGAGGACAGCCAAAGGTGCAACGACACCATCAGCTCTCGCATCAATCACAATGCAAAAGCAGTAAACAAATACGGATTCGGTCCAAATTTTTGTGACAGCGCACGCCGCGCTCACGTCACCAAAAACCAGCCAATTGCACTTAAGGACTGCCACCGGCACGTCACTTTTAGTTTTCACTTTCACTTTACTACCACGATACGAGGAACAACGGAAACACCACCGCACACAAGCGCGCTTTTAGGGATCTCGACGCAGACGTCGACGAACCTTCAAAACAGCCGGCACTACGGGCTATAAACACTATCAGCACGCGCCAGCCACTCATACCTTTTATCATTTACGGTTGGCTCGCCACACGCCGTCAGGCACAACTCATCGTTACGATCACCTTTTAACATGATAAGGCAAAACGCGAAACACCTTTTCGCTCACAAATCACATGTGGTTTCTCCACCTGCTACCACGGGAAAGAGACAATGCCGGAATCAAACTTCCATTCCAACGCTCGACACCAGCGTACGATAAATTCAACGCCACCGTACAACTTCAACGCCGGAGTGAATCCTTATATGCCGCTTATTTCAAATTCACGAATGTTCTAAGTACAACAACATTGCAACAAAATTTGCTACAACCATATAGGGAACGAGCACCTTTTCTGTGCACTCTCGACTCCGTCACAGGTTACATACGAACCAACGGTAGCGTCAAACGCATTAGATCACGCAAACGGAACCAACGCTTCCGTTAGAGCTATATTTCCTTGCCCTAACGCTCAAATGAACAACATTTGACAAAGATTTACTTAAAATATTCTTTTACACTCTAGTATTCCACCGAAATTTTACTTGTATTTACGTTAATCCACACGACTTTCATAGCATTTCCGTCGTTCATTTCAAACCTATTAAATGTTCCGGTCTCCTTCTAGTCACAAAACAAACTTGACTTCAAATCAAAACCTTCTTTGCAACTCAAACAACATCAACGTTTTCTTAGCAATCATGTCTCTTCAAAACACACTTGCATCCCTCCTTTTGTCTGAGGCACATCGCCCAGCACAGGACACAGCGTTGTTCAACACAGCGTCGTTCGAAACAAACTCGGAACATTTCCCCATCTCGGATGCTTGGTGGAACACCGGATCCATTTGCGTTGCTATGCTCCAACACGAACCAGGAGTGGTAACAGCGATGATGATCGTAGGAGTTGAAGGTGACAAACGTTACGCCATCACTCTCGAGTCCACTCCGAAACTCGTCGAATTCACCACCGACGACCTGATGCAAATCCCTATGAAGTTAGCAAAAGTCAGCACCCAAAAAGACACAAAACTTTTTGTCCCTGCATCATGCGCCAACGGCCTCCGCCGTGGTCTTCGCATTGCCCCACTCCGAACGGAGTACTTGCATTTCGCTTTCAACGAGGACGCCACCCCTCGCCATCCTCATGAATTCTACCATGCCCTGAAGGATATCAAGGACGGCAATGTCCGCATGATCCAAGCTTGGGCAAAGGCAGCTTGCCTTAAAACCAGCTCACTCACAATTCGAAGTGCAATCGAACTCTCTCCTACTATTCTGCCACAGTTTGCCGATCCAACCGCATACCAGAAGTACCGAGACATCTCTGATGCCTTCGTCGATGAAGATGATGCTCACGACGTCTTTGTCGCTGCACTCTTAAAGGAATTCAACCCAATCATCCGAATGGAGCCAGATAACGCCGCCGTTACTGAGGACCGTCCACAAGCTCAAACTGAACGTCCACCACAGCCAGCAGACGACGACTCCGACATCGAAGACGTCACTCCGGCATACGCAAGTCGCAACAATCAGGACCGGCAACACACCCGCCGACCAAGTACCACGTCTCCTTACAACGAGCAACGTTCTCAGGGACGCTACCCAAACAGGTGCGTCCAATGGAACACCAGCGACAACCTCGAATGCCCTCCACTAGCATCGGAACATTTCACAGCACGCACGAACTACGCTGCCATGGATTCCAACAGCTACAACAACAATTCTGGGACCCATCCTTGGACTCAAACTCCAAGAAACTCATGGGGAGCTCACTCGGGACCACCTTCTATCAATCGGCACAGCACAGGCACCTCCACCTTCAGGTCACGTGAACCGAACATTTTCACCACTTCCACCAGAGCAAGCTCTAGCCTGAGTCCCTTTGGCTCCAGTCCGTCATCGAGCGCGGCCGATAAACTCAAAGAACTCAGCGAGTTGTGCACTCAACGTCCACCAACAACATCAGAAATGAACCAGTGGAACATTCTCAATGCCATGATCGGTTCACCTACTACATCGGCCACTGACGAAACCAAGAAGAATTTCTTAGGCATGCAACAGTTTAGCGTCCTTGCATGGGCAAACGTACATCCAAACGACGTAGATTACCTTAACAATCACAACAATTACTTTTGGCCTAAACTCAATGCTTGCAAAAACAAGCCCGACGCACGGCACGTCGTACGAACGGAGATGTTCCAACATCTCATACACAAGCACCCGAAACTCATCACCTGCCTCCACGACGATTTGATCGAGACCATCATCAACTTTCGCTTCAAACCGGTGAACCTAGAAAGCGACAAACCAACATTACCATAGTTCACCTATGATTCAGTCCCGAGTCGTTTCACGACCCAACAATCAACCATAGGAAGAATCGGAAGACTGTCTGCTCCAGAAGAGAGTAGACCCATAGATCTGTGTTACGACATTGGTAAAATATAACAAGGAATGAATCACGAGCGGATTGTCTGGTACCTAACTTAGGCTAAATTATTGGTCTTTGTGTCACTAATTTAGTACAACAACACTGACATAAAGTTAGTTTGTATTATTGCAATAGCGACGTTGCGAGAGAAGAAGTAATCATTACGTGCCCTCTACCATATAAAGAAAACAAAAAAAAATTAACACCTAGAATTACCATCAGATAGATTATAATAATAATAATAATGGTAATGAAGACATCAGCAACAACCGATGCTAAAACAGAAGATACAGATACAGATACAGATACAGTGAATCTTCTGTTGGAACAATTAGAAGGAAATGTAAAGAAGGAACCATCAAAGATTGCTTTTTCTTGGATTGTGAATGGTGTCGATGGGGGTAGTATATCAAAATCATGTACATACCAAGAATTACAAGATCAAACAACATTCTTAGCACAAAGATTATTATTTGATGCAGGCTTGAAACGAGGAGATCGGTACGTTACGTTACGTTATGTTACATAACGTTTAGTGTGCAGTGAATTTTTTTCGAATTAAATTGAATTGAATTGAACTGAGATTTCCATTTTCTAATCGCATCATAATTGTCATTCTACTTCTCCTTCGGTAACCGACATATCATATACACACGCAACAACAACACATAACATATATAAAAGAGCACTATTGGTATATCCGCCATCTATTGATTTTACTATAGCATTCCTTGCCTGTCTTAAAGCTGGTGTAGTGGCAGTTCCGGTATTTCCACCAAATCCTGCACGACGTGATACACTTCACATGTTTACAAAAATCACTGAAAGTAGTGGTGCTAAATTTGCATTAACGAATGTTGAATATAATCACTTTAAAAAATTAGCAAGAGCAAAAGATGCATTGACAAGATTTAAAAAACGGCAAAATGCTGACACAATAAAATGGCCTGATACGTTAGAATGGATTACAACAGATAATAATACTAAAATAGGAAGCAGTAGCAAGAAAGAAAATGATGATAATACAAAAAAACTTCCATCATCACCGAAAGCATCAGATTTAGCATTCCTCCAATACACATCAGGTAGTACGAGTGAACCAAAAGGTGTTATGATTACGCATGGCAATCTTGCACATAATCTTACCATAATCACACGTGAATTAAAAGCAAACGATGATACTGTTGTCGTATCTTGGTTACCACAATATCATGATATGGGCCTAATCGGTTCGTACCTTGGTGTACTATACTGCAGAGGGTCTGGGTATTATATGTCACCACTTTCTTTCCTACAACGACCGATGCTTTGGATAGAAGCTGTTTCTAAATACAATGGTACGCATTTACAGGCACCTAATTTTGCTTTTAAATTAACAGCACGTAAATTCCAACCATCCAATTATGTGAACAAACCACTCCAATTATCATCGGTACGACATATAATTAATGCAGCCGAACCGGTCGACGTGGAAGGTATGGATGCATTTTATACTGCATTTATTCCATTTGGACTTAAGAAGGTTATATATCCAACGTACGGATTAGCAGAACATACTGTATTTGTTTGTTCCGGTGGGAAACAACAAATTAAAGTCTTGAAAGAAAAAATGGAAGTTGAAGGAATCATTTCGGTTGTTGCCGACGACGACGACGACGACGACAAAAACGATGATACTAATCCTGCTGCCTTGTCATCACGGTTGGTCGGTTGCGGATTTCCCCATCGACAAAAAGTGGATGTACGAATCGTCGATCATGAATCACATCATGAACTTCTAAAGGAACGTGTAGGAGAAATTTGGGTCCGTTCTCCCAGTAAGGCGGCGGGATATTTCCAGAAAGAAAAAGAAACAAAAGAAGAATTTAATGCAAAACTAATAGTAGTAGACATCGAGAAACAAAAAGACACTGCTCCGACTGATGATGATGTCGGCTATCTACGTACAGGTGATTTGGGATTCTTTTACAATGACGAATTATTTATTTGCGGTCGTCTTAAGGATTTGATTATTATTGCCGGGAGGAATTACTATCCACAAGATATAGAGGCCACAGCGGAAGCAATGTCTGATTTATTACGACCAGGTTGTTCTGCGGCATTTACAATCGATGTTGCTCGTGAGGGTGGTGAAGAGGTTGCACTTATTATGGAACTTAAAGAAGTTCCTGGTAATAGTGCCAGTATTCAAAGTCTTTGTGATCCATTAGCAGATCAGATCAGATCAGCTATTAATCAAGAACATTCCCTTGGTATTACACAAATTATTTTTCTGAAAACTAAAACAGTACCGAAAACGTCAAGTGGGAAGATTGCTCGAGCATGGTGTCGGAAGGGGTTCTTGGCGGGAACACTTCAGATTGTATACCGAAAATCCTTCAAGAAGAATGGCAGTACAACATTTGAAATTGAGCAAGAACAATCTAGTGAGGGAAAACCCATGTCAAACAGTACTGCTGGTCCTCTAAGCCAAGACAAAATCCAAGAATTGAGGGCTATGGGTAAGAAGGAAATCATGGACAAACTTAAAATGGATGTAGCGAAGATGGGACAGATCCCTCCAGACTCAATAGATAATGACACCGCTCTCGTTACCATCCTCGATAGCATAACCATTTCTCAATTTAAGGGTCAGTTGGAATCTGCCTATGCAGTAAAGATGTCGGACGAATATCTGTTTGGTGAATCTGTTACATTAAAGAAGTTAGCTGAGGTCGTTAAACTCGGGTATGCACCAGATGACGCTGGTGGAGAAGCATCAGATTATAATAATAACAATGGCCCTTCATCGTCGTCGTCAGCATCAGCATCACAAGGAGGAAATGCGGATGGATTAGCAGGTATGCTCGGCTGCCCTCCTGGTGTAAAAGTTTGTTGTGTTATACAATAATGGATATTGCAACAATGTGATAATCTTTTTAGGGTATTTAGAAATAATAATTACTGTAACTTTCTTTCAAAAAAACTCTACTCTCATACTATTATGCTGAATAAACTACTAGTAGCTAATTCAATTTAATCTTTGATTTAAATCCAATGTCGCACTAATCGTTCTAACTAAGTTACTAGAATACAAACTCTAACTTACCACCACTTCTCCCTTTACTTTCAGCATGATTAGACTAACTTAGTCCTAAACATAAAAGCAAAGCAACTGATCCAACTAGCTCTTAATGCGGCCACAATATTCAATATGGTCAATGGCAGGATCGTCAAATAAGCATACCGCCAAACTTTCGATCTTTTGAAGTAAAAAAATCAAAAGCAAGCAGTAAAAGGTACTACAGTACTTACTTCAGTTCCAGAAATAGTTCAACTCGCACGACGTCCTTTGTGATCAACGATAAATGTAAAGTAAGATAAGATAAAATAAAAGTGTTACACGACGGTGGAGGAAAAGAAAAAGAATATTAGCAACATGACGACGATTGAATATGCTGAATGGCCACGGGATGCACCATCCGCATTGGAACGTAAAGTTATCACTATAGTATGTGGTAATTCTCGTCTTCATTGGGCATTGCATGAGGGAATTACAAACAAATTTATACCTATTATGTTTTGGCAGTAAGTACATTTTAAATATCAAGCAGTTATGTACAGCCTGCTTATTTTAATGGGTACATTATTTCCTGTCGTTATTATTGAGATTTTTTACTAAACTACGTGTGTTTTGTAATTTATTTTTCGCAATTAACACAACAGTACTGCTCATGATGACGATGATGAGGACGGCGAAGATGGGTCGGGCGATGACGACGACGACGACGAAGAAGATGAAGATACATGTAGAATACTAGAACAACACATTGCAGGTCAAGCTCATTCATTGATCTTTGGTGGTACAGAAAATCATGGAACTGTTCAAAATGTTAGTGAAACTGCAGCAAAGCGTGATTCACCGGGGATTAGTGTATACGTAATTTCATCGAATCCGCCATTAGAAAAGAAAATACGGTACATGTTCCGGGATGTTCCTGCTAAAATTTTCAAATTAAAGAACACAGATTTTTTTACTCCAGAACAGGGTGTGTACCCAACAATGGGTGTAGATCGGGTAGCAGCCTTATATGGTGCGAAGTTACATTATACCTTACCTGCTCTTGTTATCGATGGTGGAACTGCGATGGTACGTTTTTGTTTGTTTATCTTTTTCCCGATTTATCTTTATCTTTCTTTTGGATCCGTCTTGAACCATCTATTCTACGAGAGTCCATACTGATCAACTTCTTCTGTAATCAACAATTCCTCGTAGACCTATACTGTATTAGATGAAAATTCAAATATTGTTGGAGGTGGTATTGGTCCCGGTGTTAAACTTAAATTACAGTCATTATCGGACTATACTGGATCACTTCCCAGCATTGATCATAAAAGATTCAAATCGATTGTAGAGGAAGCTATAAATTCAAAAACTCCGATACCATTCTTTGCGAAGGATACTGAAGTGGCAATGATCTCATCCGTTTGTGGTGAATTGGCGTGTCATTTACGAAACATCGTCAAACAATTCGTCAGTCAATTTCAACCTAATGCAAGTACGGCGGCCAATGTTAGTGAGGTAGCAAAAAAAGAAAAGAAATTAACTGTTATTATTACTGGAGGAGATGGAAAGTTTCTACAGGATCTACTTGAAAGGGATGCATCTGGAATTGTAACTGTTGAACCTGGGGTGACGTCAGTAGTGCCAAATAATAATGTTGACGTGAAACATGTGAAGAACATTCTCCATTATGCACTGGGTGATCTTATTTATAAGAAATGTTCTGAAAAACCTATGAATCCTGAGGAAAGACTACAACTCAAGATACAAGGCCTACGGATAGCATCTCCGGCAATTGATGTAAAGGATTTATTTTCTCGTGGTTGTATCTACGCGATACAAACGGAATCAATGATTGATGGGTACCAATTTCATGCAAGATTCGACAATGGGATACGGAAAGTATTAACTCTCAGACAACTATACGGTAAGTTTTAAAAAAATTGAAAATTAATACGCACACTATTGAATAATTCGATATCAAACAAGAAGCCTGATTATTGAGTCGTTTTCTTTTACATTGTCTTATATTGCTTGCATGTTTTACCTGTAATTGGCGACTAAAAAGATGGTCTCGCGCTTTACAACGAGATTGGAGAAAAAGCAAAAACGAATACTACAGTTGCACTGTATGAAGATGTCGACGAAGAATGGGTATCGGAAAAGAAGATATGGTCAAAGAAAGTACAAGAAGAACTTGGTAATAGAAGTAGATCCGTTAGGAATCGTATGAGAGAATTAAAGCCATACGTAGAAAAAGGAGAACTGCACAAGTTATTCAGGACACGTACCGTAAAGAGAGCAGCTAAACGTGCAAAGAGGTTGGCCGAAGAAAATCCTCAAACGTATCTCGGTATGCGATACGCTAAACATTTCCCAATTGAGGATCCTTCCGTTGCAGTAGACTTAGCCGATCAATATTTTTTGGTACAGTAAAGTACATCTCTGATCCAGACAGAATCTGGTTCTTTGTTCGTTCGATGACGGGGACAGCGAAGAAGTTGATCTCGAAGAGCTATGTATAGGACTGGATCTTTACAACCAACACAAGCACAATGATTCAATGCAACGAACAACACATGACTTGATTGCACCTGCTGTGGGAAGGAAAGAGGGAAAGGAGTTGCCTGTTGATGGGGAAGATGCTACAGTATTTGCTAGTTTGTCAAGTATAGTAGATCTGATGGAATCGACAAATAATGGAGGCGAAGATTCGCGGATGATTTCAGAATTTAAGGAAGATATATAAGTCTGGATCATTTCTATTAGGTTTTCATCACTCTTGTGTAGTTGCCTATTTATTTATTTTTTTGGACTGAAAAATGACAAAATCGTCTTTGATTTCGGTTTGGTTGAAACTTCTGCTGACTTTTCATCATTATTCTTCGACGACAACGTCTTCTCTTGTCTAGACGAATTTTCTTAGCTGCCGAAGGTCGATCACAAAATTCTTCTATTCTTTTTGTTCTATGCTTGACGGCTTGATTGCCCTTGTAAATGTTTCCTTTGGCCAATTCAAATCCATTAGGACCCGTTCGGTATCGATGCGCCCATTTGGTACTTACTTCTTTCTTTCCAACTGTAGGTTTATCACCCCAACCGAAACACCATAAAATACCTCCATAACTAGGTGGAGATAACCCATCTAATGCGAAACGATCATTTAAACAACACAATTGCCAAAGTACATCATTAGGTAGTGATCTACATGATTGCCAATGTACAACTGTCTTGCCCCTATGTACATGATAAAAGATTCGGTGATGTCGTGGTGGAAGATAAAATTAAAATAGTTAGGACGATGCTAATAGAAAAAAGAGGATTCGTTACGTCTTATGATGTTTTCTTATTCAAAAATGAACACAACTAACAGAATAAACAGAAGATGATATATAGAATGGGACTTACCACGTCATACGGGCATTGTTATGTAATTCACCAGTATCGATTAGATAGGATTGCATTGCATTCCATATTTCGTCTCGTGTCGATGCAGTTTCTAATTGTTTGTAATCATATCCACCCCTACTACTGGTGGTGGTGTTACCTGTTTTTGTTGTTGTATGGAACAAACTTTCCAGGTATCGACAAGACCATGATGGTAAAATTTGTTGTGAGTGATAGTCAGGTGATGCAAATGCATGTACGTAACTACCTTCTCTCCATTTTATAACTTCCTCAAGATATTTGTTACATCCTGTTGTATATCCAGATCGTGATGATTGGATATGCCAAACATCATATATGATATCAAATATTGATAGTATACCTAAGTTCAAGTAACAACTTATCCGAGAAACACCATGTGGATTAATAATTTGATTCCGTCTTTTGGCATACATTTTTAATCCCCCTGATTCATCACTAATAAAATGTTTCCATCTACGTATTGCTGAATTTTGTGATCCATTTGTTTGTTGACATGGCAGAACTGTATTGTCTGCACCTTCCCATGATATAGCCCATTTTTTACAATCATCTATTTCGGTAAGTTCCTTCACAGTCCATGGTCGTTGACCGGGACTTGATGCATTGTCTTCCTTCCATTTCGATGGAATTAGATCTAGTATACGTTTCAAACCACAAATATCATCACTATCATCATCATTATTATTACTATTATCCTTATCATCGTTCATATTGTCAAGTTGTTGACGGAAAAAGTTACATGGTAATTTACAAATCAATTCAGGCGCATCTAATGATTTATCTTTATATGCACTGAACACATGTTTCTTTCGAAATGCATTCGTTTGTTTCTCCCATCTCCATGCCTTATTGGGTGCTCCAGTAAAATGCAAATCTCCATCTGTTGCTGTTGTTTGTGATGAAGACGACGTTGTTGCTATTACTACCTTTTGTTGTTGCTGTTGTTGTTGTAGTATCAAATTGGGTGGTACTGTAGTACTTCCATCAACAGTCCAGCATGATACACCAGCAGATTTACATGTTTTCACAATTTGTCTTACGTATGTTCTATACGGTTCAACGAATGGTTCATCGTTTACAACAGCCATGGCCGAATGTGCAAGAGTTAAATAATGTGGTGTTCGAGCCCCGTTGCTATGAACACGTATAGCAACTCCCGCACCGTGTACGGTTTCCCATTCATAACAACACGATTCTTGTAATGCTTCTAATGTAAATGCAAGACGTCGTGATGTCATACATATCGGTGATAATGGTTTTCGTGTCAAATGTTTATCATCTAATATTGTAACAAGTACAATAAGTGGTACATTATAATAATTAGCAAGGTAACATGCAAATGCAAATGCTGGATTATGTCGTTTCCGTAATACAACAGTTGGAAGATATAACACGTACGTAGGCTGATGTTGCTGATGATGTTGTTGTTGATGATGTTGTTGATGCTGTTGTTGCTGTTGTTGTTTCGCAGCAGAAAAAGGCGAAGGGGGTGCCCGGCATAAAATTCTATCTTTCAGACAAGCAGGTAGATTAATAGATGATAATAATGTTTGTTCTGACGTCATCTTTATTGTTGTGTGTGTGTGTGTGTGTGTGTGTGCGTGCGGCGATGATGTCAAAACACTGCTGTTAGATACTGCTTTAATTGGTTACTGTATGTCTTGGATGATGTATGATACTGTTGACTTATTGGTGATGGAAGTCATGTCATGTCATGTTATGTCATGTCTTGTCGTCATTGCCATTGTCATCGACTGAGTCTCCTCTCAAGAAAGAAGAAAAAGAACAAATTAGAAGATTTAAAAGAAACAGGAAATCCCTTCCGTCCTTCAACCTAAGTTAGCGTATTATCAGTCGTGGAAATCTTTTTAAAAAGAATCTCTTAAGAAACCTTCTTAGTCAACGAATATCGATTAGTACGAGGAACTCGCGCGTTAATTTTTTTTCCTTCCACAACAGTTCGCATCAGACTTTCATGATGATTTCAACTCAAAAATGTGGTTGTATTTCAACTCAAAAACGCAAAAATGAAACCATCATGCTATGCCGTAATGGTAAGGGATGGCAGCCGTGCCGTTACTCTTGAAGCGATTGATTCAGCGATACATTGAAGAAGAAACGGACGTTTGTATGTCTTATTACGATGCTACAGTATAAGAAGAACGAGTGTTGGATGTTCATGTACATTTTCTTACATTCATAAATCCTAATTTCAAATCAAATCAAATCAAAACATCATCATCTTTCCTTTCGCTCCTATTATTCCAATGGTAAAAGATTCGATCAAGCCGTACGTATCATCCTTCACGGCTGCTCGTGAGGCTGTCGGAAATCCAGATGACAGACTAGATAATTTAACTTGGGATAACGTCGGCCTTCAAACCCTCAAACGGAACGAACAAGAGTTTTCATTGATTAAACCTGACAATATAACATTGACCGATTGGAATAAGGCATTGGGGTATCATATTGTCAGAAAGCTGGAGACTGAAAGAAAGGAAGCAGAAGCTAAGATGGCAGAAGCTGAGAAAAAGGCAACTATCGAGATCCTAAAGATACTCCTTCCAGATGGCAATAAAGCAACCCTAGAAGAGAAAGTGAACGTGTTCAAAATGCTCCACAAGGCTAAGCTTGAAGATGACAAGTCGAAGCGTGATTCTCGGCAACAACAATTCGATCATGATATTAAGATGAAAAAAATGGAGGGTGAGCATGCTATTAAGATGAAAAAAATGGAGGGTGAGATGGAGCTTATTCTTTCACAAAGGAAAGTAAACGACGATAAAACAAAAATAGCTCTTTCTCTGCTTGCATAGGATCGAGCGCACCATCATCATCATCTCCATTGATCGATTGTATCAATCAGTTCTCGCACGGAACATTGAGCGCATCACCATCATCACCATCACCATCATCATCATCACCATCTCCCATTTACTCAAAAGTGGTTGGTCGTATCAATCAGTTCGACAACCGAGAAGGGGTTTGATCAACTTTACTTTAGTATTAATTCTATCATCATCATACCATTATCATTATCATTATCATCACTATAACTGATTGAAGGTATTGTTTATTGGGCAAGAAAACAACTAACTATATAACGTAAAGCAATAGATTAAGCATCCATCTATAGTACATCAATTATTTCTACGAGAGGCTCCCGAAAGTCATACATTTAATTGCTTTTTAAATTAATAAACATATAGTGTGTTCCTGATACACGCAAAAATACTATACTTTACTACCAAACTTCTAACTTTTGTGTCTTGGCTATTTCAGGACCATAATATTCTTCTTTGTGTTCCTCAAAGATTCGAGTCAATGCAGTTATGTATTTATCATGCCAATGTTTCACTTCCTCGCGTGATGGATTTGATATTGTTGGTAATACAACAGGTTCACCAACAACGATCCGTAGTCCACAATTATCCCGTTTGGGTAATATTGGAAAGAACCACGATCCAAATACAACTATTGCTGGTATACCTAATTTGTTCAACCATAGTCTAAAATTCCACATCCCCTGTATATTGTCATATGTTTGATTTTCACCAAATGTATAAACAGGAACAATATTATACCCATGTTGTAATGCTAACTTAACAAATCCCGTCCGTTTTTTAATATAAACTCGATCCTTATTTCGACATGTTAATGTCGCTTCTTCAAATCCACCAGGTGGTAGTGCCAAATGATTCCTTTGTTTTCCATCCTTCTTTTTCATCATGTAATTTATCATAGAAGATTTATCAGCGCTACCTGGTGTTCCTGTTAATCTACTCCAAAGACGAAACAGTGGTGATGTGAATAATACAGGAGAAAAACAAAATTGTACTTTAGCATCATTCATTATTTTTGAACAAAATAATGCAGACCAACCTAAACAAAATGCACCATGGGGATGGACAGCATACAATAACGGTTGATGCGGTTGTTGTTGTTTTTGTTTGTTCTCATCTTTATTTTCTTTCGTTTCTAATACCGTTTTTGCTGTTGTTGTTGAAGGAAGTGATTGTTGTTTTTGAAAAATGACAATATATTTTTTATAATATAGAGTACTGGTTCTAGCATATGATTTCATGATATTGTCATCACTACTTTCGCCCCCCCATGGTAAATATGCAATCAATGTTAACACAACCAAAATAAAAACCGAGAAATAATTTTCATTCCAAAACCAATATAATCCTAATATTGGTGACCCTAATGAAGCGAGCCATACTAATATAAAAGTTAATAATGCAATCGCACCAATCATTGTTTGAAGAATTCTACTAGGACTAAGACTGCTGATGTTGTCATTATTATTATCATTACTATTGGCATCGTTGATGGATGACCAATAATATGCATATTTTGATGACGCCAAGGATGATGAAGAATTTGCCATAGCGCTACTCTTGTTGTTGGTATTGCTCATAGTTGCACTAGCTAGCGTACAGTACTGCTGAGTTTTACTTCTTTCGAAATGCTTTTCTACTTTATATCTTAAACAACCAATCGACGATGCGGAATACTTTGTACATGTACATAACTTCCTATCTACAGTGTGTATTGTAAGTCAGTTCAATCAGCCAGTGCGGTACTACGTACGTTAGTATCCGATCTAACTCCTGGCGAATAAAAGATCTTGATTACTACAACAACAAAAACTCCAATTCGTGACTGGCGCGCGTGTTGAGTGTGTCTTTGATTTTGAATTTGAAAAAAGCAAAAAGTAGTGTTGTATCCGTAAGTCATCACTTATTTCTTCACATCATCTCTCATACCTGTATAATTTTTTATGAAATAAGGAGAGAAAGAGAGACTTTGCGCCATGGGAAAATCTACCAAAGCAGCGTCGTCGTCACGAGGCAAGATGACGAAAGATCAAAATAAAACTGCCGAAGAGTCTTCTCGCAAGGTTGCTGTTGAAGAAGTTGCGACCGATCATCTTCCACCAATTTTTCTTATATTTACCGTCATGGCATGTTCCGGTTTTCTTTTTGTATATTCCTTTCGTGATGTTTTTGCAACAGGGAGGAATATCGGTGGAGCATACGATCACGCTTATTTGGTACGTATAGACGGGTTTTCTTTCTCTTTCACCTTTCATCACCCCTCAACTTTTAGATAAGACTATGACAAAATAACTGACGATAAATTTTTCCTTTTCTCTAAAAATTTTCAAAACAAAATTTCGTGTATGACAATGTATTACTCTGTAGACCTTCACAAATTCTATAGCGTTCTTTAATAATGAAAAAGGTTGGAAATCGCAACAGGGGGGATTGAGCTCTATTTCACCAGTAACGACCGATGCAAATAATATGGGAGGATTATTTGTTCGTAAATTAGGTGGTGCCGCTGCATTGGCTAGTCAGATACAAAAAATATTACCGCTCCTTTTTCATCCAGCAAACGCACGATGGAAAAGAGGACATTTCCGTCCTGTACTTATAACAGCTGTCATTGCCAATTTATCTTTGATCGTATTCTATGGTATTTATATTACAGAAGAATTGACCGCCGTTGGTGCCGATGAATTACCGAAACTTTTTACTGGGATTCTAATTTTGGAAACAATTGTAATCCTAGCATATTTGATCACATCCAGGAACGTTAGCAAAGGACCCGCAGTTGCGATGCAAGATGGAAAGACACCCAATTCGATTATTTCAAGGATTGTTGCTCGAACAAATTTGTTAGTATCTGGAATGATTGTTGTCATTGCCGGACGGGATTTGTTCTTCCCCGGAACAATCCTTGATTTTATTCCACGTGATGATATTTATTTAGAATGGACAGGAGCATTGTTACATTCTCCACCGGATGGTTCTCCAGAAGCTGAAGCTCATGGGATGGAAAGAGATTTTTTCGTTGGTGAAAAATTCTTATCACAATACCTTGCCTTGAATATGTTGATTTTATGTCTATACAAATTTGTTGGTGCATTTGTAATTAGAACGAGGAACGATGGCGGTGGATTAATTCAGGCTAAAATGGTTTGGAAGGCACAGGCAGTGGGAAATGCCATAATTCTTTATTTGTTTCGATTATTTAGTCCTGCTGCCGGCACTGCCTCAATTGACTTTCGTTGGCATTTAATGATGATCGCGTACGAAACATTAATCCTGAGTCTATATGGATTCTTATAGCTAATGTATTGAATAGATTTTTTCACCTAAAAAACTGTAGACGGTTAAGGAACAGTTTTGATTAAATCTAAATATCTCCAACGAGAGTGTAGTGAATAGCCAATTCAGGACTGTTATTTTTAATTTAGCTTGCCATTTCGTAAGTCTCACAGCACCGACAAAATCATTAACCATTAAAGTGATGATCTCATCAGTCAAAACGTTGATAGGGGCTACGTGGTAAAGGTAGAGGACGCATAACGAGAGACGTTGGTGCACTATCATCTCTCGTTAGTAGGGTGACTACTTCTATCCATTCGGAGAATCGAAGACGCGATGAGAACTCTAGAGATAGCCTATCACGTCCTCTGTGCGTGTAGTACTCAATCCAAAACCAAAGAACTTCTCTAAAATTCTGCATTGTGTCGCGTTCTTTGTTATTAGATCGTTGCGTCGTCGACGAGGATCTGCGGTCGATATTCATTTCTTTCATGGCTTGTAAAAATGATACATCAACCGCACGATCTTCCCTTCTAGCTGCATCATCAACTTGGCGTTCGTGCTTAAGCTCCTCATCACTCATCTGTTTTAAATCTCGAAGCAGAATATGAAGTTCTTGTCGCCGGTAGGCAAAGATAGTAATACATACCGCGGTGTTTAAGCAGCAGATATTTTCGTGGTTAATGTTTTCAAATTGACAACTTCCAGCAGGTCTCGTAGCAGTCTTGTTCGATTAACAGATAAGAACCACGACAATCTTTTATGGTGTTGGGCCCATGTGTGATCGATGGCAAGGTATCGTCTTCTGGCTTAAAAATCCAACCAAAATGAACACTGCTTTCAAGAGAATCATCCGATTTAGCTTCTGTCGTATCTTGATCTTTATTCATGCCCACATCGATAGTCTTCATTGTTGGAAACCAGTCTGACGGTCGGTTGTGATCTCTCAGTAGCTCACCATTAACACGAGCTGAATCAGAATCATTATTGCTTCATTGATAACGCACATATCCCACCACGAGTGAGTTAATACGCTCGAGAGAAGACACCATTGTCACTTTTCCATCTCCTATTACTCATGCAGAGCATATCATTGTCGTCATCAGATTGACTACCAAGTGATATTCTCTCTAGGCTTAGTATTACAGAGCGAATGAACACGTTGCTATCGACAAGATTTGAAGCTGCAACTATCATTAGCTTACGGAACTTGTCTTCGGTTTCAAGATGACTAACCAATATTTCTAGAGATTCCGTATTTCCTTTACAAAGCTCTCCTAGAAGGTCGAAGGACGTTTGCAAGCTCCCTGAGCAGTGGAAAGAGTCTCTAGTGACATCGACTATCAGGTGTTCTATCAAACCACTTTTGGCAACGAAGACTTGCTCAACTGAAGAGGATCCGCGTAGAAAGACTCGATGCAACTTGCAAGCCAAAAACGATACGGTGATTCTTCCGATTCGGAAACGAATGCAGCAACAATCTTCGAAAGAAGACCAGGGGATATATTGGTTGTATCGTACTCAGAAGTATGGTGGTTTCCAAATATAAACATTCGTTCATCGTCGCTTAGCAAGAGTCGTCTACCATCGTAATTGTCACAATCTCTGTCGCAATAGTTATGCAATAGCCTCAGTATTGAACCACAAGAGCGCTTTCTGGTGTACATTCGCATCCCGGTCCGTGTATCCCATCTTGTTGCTCATTCAAGCTTTCGGACGCATCATTTCGATTTTCTGAGTCTCGACGTGACACGGATTCTCTCGAGGAAGAAAGCGTACCCCAAGGCAGCCTTTGGAACATATCATCTAGTATCCTTATGATTCCATTATTTTTCAACATTTCTTGGGCATCTACTTTGCGGCGTCCACCTAGCAAAGTGCATAGAACAAATAGAATTTCCACTTGATATGGGCCTAAAAGAAGCGCATTGAACTGTAGCATATTTGCTGCATCCTTGGGCGTCTTGGAACTATCTCTCCTCCGATGTACCTGGTCTGGCGAGATATTAGTCGCCGATGCTAAGTCATCCAATTCGCTTCTAGGTAAATCTTCGATATCGCTTGTTTCGCTACCTTCTCTCGTAGGAGCTGTTCCAGCAACTACTCCCGCTTGCTGCGCGGCACTGATAACAGCGATTATATGTCCGAGTTGGTTGGTATGTTCACCTCCATTATTAAAAGAACTTGATAGGTTTTCTAGCATTTCAGTTACAGATCCAAGGTGGTGAAGTTGTCTTGGAATATCATTATCATTGCTGTTATTATTATTCTCATTGTTTTCTCTACTAGAAGTAGAAATTAGCAGCTTTCGAGCGATTTTATCTAGATAGTCGACATCATTCCAATCATCAAATTCTTTTAGACCCATCATCATTAATGTATCCGCGATAAACGGAAAATGTGCCAGTACATGAAATGAAGAAGACTTTGACACTGGAGGTCCAAAATTCATGATTGCTAGAAGTTGCAGTAGTCGTTTTATAAGTATTTCATCACCGAGTAAAATTGACTGGTTCATATTGACGGTAGAATCTCTACCTGCACGAGCTGCACGATTCTGTCTTAGTTGGAGTAATTCGATCGACTTGAGAACGGCGGGACTTTCTAGCAATTGTCGATCTTCTGGTTCGAATATTAATAGAGCCAAGATTCGACAAAAGTGCGCGAATTGTCGACAACTAAAGTTCCCCCAAAGAGTGTATAAATTCGAAACATTTCCCAGGAAAAATGTCGTAGGAGTAGAAACACGAGAGGGTATACTCGCCCCGGTCGTGTTGTTGTTGCTGTAGCTGTTATTGTTGTCATGTTCGTCGTTGTTCATCTCATCATCGTTAGTATTATTGGAAGCTGGTTGTTGCTGTTGTTGTGATGAATTCGATTGTAAGCTGAGTATTTCTTCGATCACAGTCGCCGCTCCGTCGAAACAGGCATCGTGTGACATCAAGGTGAATAGAAAGGTCAAGAATTCTTGATTATCATCGTTTAAGATATGTTCTTTTTCGACTAACGATGGGATGGAATATATGAGTTCTCGAAGACACGCAAGCGCTTCGTTCCAACAATGTCCAAGTCGATTCACGAATAATTCCTTGCTCAAATCTCTCGCGTCGTACGACCTTGCCATACATTCACCGACAAAGCTCGATTCGCGAAAAATTCTAACAAGAGCTGAAATTCCTCCGGCCAATACGAAAGCATCTCTTTCTAATCCCAATCTACCCCCACCTGCATAAAATCGATGAGCCGTTGGATGTAGATTCGGATCGTTCACAACGTCTCGACCTCCTCTCCCCCCAAGATTCAAAAACGCTGTTGGATCCCCAATCAGACGAGGGGATATCCTAGAAATAATCATTTGAGTTTCCGCCCAATCACCATTATCGATGGCCTCTTCTAATAAAGTAACTTCGGAGCACATCCCAGAAGCTGGTCCATCTAATGCATTAAAAAGTGAGGTTCCTCCCATCAACTTTAAACGATCGGATGCAGCTATGTCATTATCATTTCTTGATTTCAATCTACCGGTAGTCTCTCGAGCAAGCAACGATAACGTAATATTTGGTCCACCCTCACCACCACATCTACATTGACCTTCACCCTCGACGCTACGTGTACTACTGATAGGAAGATCTCGTCGTAATTTTTGCCGCCTCCGATGTGCCGATGTAAGATCATTTAAACGTTCGATACTTGTCCATCGTCGACATTGCGTTTTTGATACTTCATCCCCTCCTGGTAAATCATCATCGTTAACGTCGTTGATGACTCTCGATGGAATTTCGAGGATCGGTGGAACTAGAGCAAATCCCGAAATGAGAGTTTCGAGACTCCTTCCCATCCATTCATAATGTCGACTAGGATGAGGAGTAAAGTCGGGTTCCTCGGATATTATTATATCAACTACATCAGCAGCTGCAATATTCGTCATCGATGACGACTGGTCTGTTGCGAATGCGGATGCAGATCTTTCTCCTGTAGTATTACCCAGGCCTAATCTACGAAGGAAACTATTGACTTCTTCCTCTTCTTCGTTAGATCCAAAATCAATATCAGCATACGAATATGAATCATTATAATGATTTCTCGCTCGATCGGCGATAACGGAAGCGAATACCGGTTGGAGCTGTTGTTGTTGATGATGATAATCACGATATTCTTCTTCTTCCTCTTCCGTGGTTCCATCATCCTCGTATTCTTGCTGTTCCTGTTGTTGTTGGCGGTGGTCAGAAATAACATTATTATTCCCCCTATCGATAGTATTGGTAACTTCCGATTCTTTTACCATAGTATTGTTCTGGTCGTTCTCATCCGGATCAGCGGAATGAGAGATTCCCATACTAGTCCTATAGAAATGATATGTCGATTTTGTTTTTTTAAATGTACTGATTAATTCTGCGGGTTGTCGACGCAGCAGTATTCTATCGTCGTCGTCGTCGTCGTCGTCTGATAATCAGAGTGCTTGCTATGCATTACTACCGAGTTCCAATCAAAGACAACTACTGACCAGGAACAACTTTCTTTCTGTACTCTCTCTTTCTCTCTCTTTTCCTGTGTTGATTTCTGATCTCACATTATTCTCATCTCAAACTTGTGAAGTTTGAAGTTTGGTCTCACATTAAATGTAACCTATTTCTCGTCGTTCAACTAACTTATTAATACCGGTAGGTATATTCAACGCAATCAAGCACGGAAATTCTTTTTTTCGCCACGAAAAACAACAAAATAAAATAGAAAAAAAACTACTTCAGTCGTGGTTTTTATTTTTCTATTTTTAGGGGACTACTAAACAAATATTTTTTTAAACCACGACTGAAAAACAGGGGAAAAAAATAGAAAATCCACGACTGAAAAATAGCTACAAAAAAATATTTTGTTTATGAGTCAATCATAAACAAAATCACAAACAGAGCAGAGAGAGTAACTTCGAGACGAGACGAATAAACGAGTACAAGTTCGAAGTCGGTTATTCGATGCGATTCGATTCAATCAACAAACGTCCAAAGTAAGAATCTAATTCAGGCAGCAGCAATATTAGAAATCTCCGCGGTATTTAATATTTAAGATGTCATCCGCAATAAAGAGTAGCGTCGTTAGACAGAAATACAGATCAATGTGTAGACTTATTAAGCGACTACCTGAAGAAAGTAATAATCAAGACAGTTATTGGAGTCAGATTCGAACATCCTTTCGTGAACCTTTAGGTACTACTGATACAGCATTGGAAGATCGAATCAAAAAAGCTGATGATCGTTTATCATTCCTTAAAATGATAACACCAAAGTTAGATCATAATCATCCCTCATCGTCGTCATCGAATGATTCTGCAACGGGAGGAGGATTAGGAGATGATGATACTACTACTACTAGTAGTAGTGGTGGTGGTGGAGGAGGAGGCAGTTTCGGTGGAGGACGATGGGTATACAAAAATGGCGAACGTATTGAGATTAGTGGTTCAAGTAGTACCGTCCGAGATTCAAAAGGAAGAGTTATTTCAAATTGGGACGGAAAGAATCTTGATCCTGATAGTGTCAAACAACACAATCATCAATTAAAAAGGATGGGATATTTAAATAATTCACACGCTAAAGGTATTTTCTAAATTATACCGATCGATATACGATATATACAACAATCTGATAATTTCGGTACAAGTAGGAAGTAATTCATAAAATATATACATAGACGCAGAAGGTATTGGATGTAATGCAGTCATATAAAAAGATATATTTGATATTTGATTATTATGGCCAGAATATAAATATTATTTGATCAACAACATCCTCCTATAAATTATTGTAATCTTTTGGAAATGGGTGATGAACTGCCTGGTCTTTCTTCATATACATACGAATCAAATCTTTTAATACATGCCCACATTTGTTTTGCATATTTGAAGTTAAAAAATGACAGATCGTCATCCTCCAGAGTTTCCTATTTTCATTCATTGCCATGATTGTACTAATATTACAGTTGTCGCCTTAATTCCAAGTTAGAATTTCAACGTAATAATCGACGTTAGACCATAGGTAATTGTTTTAGTATTACATACAAAATAGCTCCCTACTAGAATTTGGTGAGATTTGCTTCTACAAGGATTGTTTTAGTGGTTAGCCGTAACGACCCCCCTTGACAATTGCTACTACTATTCACTGTCTAGCTTGAAGTCTGAACAAAATACTAGTCAGCTGTATGCATAATGGAAACATATTCCTGTAATTTTATTTCAAACATCAAAATTCAGATTACTCTACGTAACACGGCAAATGAAACTAATCCAAATATAACTTTCGTCACCTTCAACTGGGATTTTAACTACCGCCCAAGCATCTTCATCGAACGGTTCAATTAAAACTCCTGGTTCAAAGGTCATAGACAATATGACTCTACCAGCATTCCCGGCTTCGTTTTTTTTTGAGGACAATGGACCATTCAAGATCGATACGCTGTGTCTTGCCTGGTAGAAGTGATGTTTGTTAACCGGACCATGTTGACGATATCATCGTCGGGAAAAATGTTATATCCAAACCGCTGATGAACAAATACATGGAATTCGTGATGAACCACCTAATTTGTATCTCTGACTGAACCAAGTTAATCGAACCTACTTCGCGCGAGTCCTGTGAGCGTTTGAATCTATCAATTGCACGGATGTACCTTATCCCATTATTTCGCATTCTCAACTTGTAGTAGCGAAGTGCTTTACGATCTCGTGTAGTCGTCTCAAGCACAGTCTGCCCTTCGTACTTGAGGGTATAGTGATAGAAGGTGATACAGTGCTTTTCTTGGCCATTTTCTGGTTGGCATGGACCCTTTCCCTCAATATGAAGAAAACTATTCTTCACTTGCTCGAACGTCGATAAGGAGTAGGATTCACTGCCTTAAAAAATCTGGAAATTTACAGCATACAATCTGTGTGCAAGTTTAACTAACAATCAAGATCGGATGCGCTTGTGGGGTCAATAGGTGGTATCTATTGTTCTTATAATGCCTATCGCTGCACATGCGGGGCTGAAAAATCTAGAAATAATACGCATCGTATGCTTCTTCTAGTTCTTATTGCGACTTCCTTGGAGCCAACAGCACAGATTGCTGATCACGTTGTTGTTGATCAGATATAGACAGCTTTTGGACACTTTTTCTGGCATTCTTCTATAGGTTTACCGACGACGATGATGATATGATATGATATGATATGATATGATATAGTGAGTGTGAGAAATGAGAATTCAATTGGTACAGTACCAACTTACTTGTGCTGCGAAGCATCTGTCATTTCTTTCTTCAACGGAGTACCGTTAGCGCAGGTTTCAAAGGATTAGACTCGTGTCTTCGTAGTCATTGAATAAGTTCAAGGTACAATCGAAAATCTGTTATGTTTTGCTATATTTTAAGCTACACTAACATAATTAATAATAGCAACAATCAAGGCAATGATTGATTCTTCCATTTGACCAGTCCTGGTTGACGATTGATTCCCGTGTGTGAACGAAAAACTGCTACAGTAATTGATAATGGATCGATTTGAGATTGACACGTTATAAGCACGTACAGTAAGCTATTGACACGTCCTACAGTATGCACGTACAGTATGCACGTACAGTAAGCTTATCGAAATGTTGTTTGATCAAAAGAAACAAGAAAAGAATACGGAATCGTTACTCGTACTATCCCATACCTGCCTGCATTCGTCATTGTGAATTCATTACCATTAACTTAGTATCTGATGATGCATTCATTCTAAATTTTTCCTTCAGTTTCATTTTTGCATTGGAATACAAAGTTACTTGTTCAAGTACAGTCAGCACTTTTGTAGGGTGTATGAAAAAATAAACCATGTTGTTTGTTCAGACAACTAAAACAATGACGACGACGACGACCGCCTCAATTTGTCATCGGATGATTGTCCATCATAATAGCAGCCGGTTTTTGTCGTCTACGTCGCGTAATTCTCAAAGTAATAACATTATTCCGAGATTTCTAGCACGACGTCATCGTCGACTGTCGCTGCAACATCAACAACATCAATGCCAAAGACAATCATCTCTTATTGGAATCCGACAATATCACCATGCGATGATGTCGACAAGATCGCCTTTATGTCGTCAGATGGGAGTATCTACCTATTATACACAGAGGTCGTTACTTACAGTATCTATCGGGATTGGCTGTGCGTGGTGGATGACGACGACGACGTCGTCGTCGTCGGACTGTGAAGCTATAATGGTCGTTGCTGATGGCAATAACAACGACGATGCCGTCGTCATTGCGACGAGTGGTGTTCGAATGATAGATGATGATATTACGGAAGAAGGGAGTACCAACGATGAAACAACAACAGTATTGTCACGAATTAAACGTATATTGCGAATGATCCGTCGTATTTTGAAATTAACAATCGTTTTTAGTCCTGTAGTTGTATTATATCCACTACATTTATTGACATGGCGTATCGTCGTCGGGCGAAACAATGATGAAAATAATGATACAGTTACTGATGCTCATGATTTAGCCTTAAATTCTATTTCTTTGAATGATTCATCGTCATTGAAACCTATTGGTTGGTATTATCAATTATGTTTATATAGTGTTGAATACAGTGGTGCTGCATGTATTAAAATTATGCAATGGGCCGGATCACGTCCTGATATGTTTGGACATAATTTTTGTGCAGTATTTTCAAAATTACAAGATTCGACAAAACCACATTCATGGAAGTATACAAAAAAAGCAATGAAGGATGCATACGGTGAAAATTGGGAAGAAAAAGTTAAATTAGGTCAAAATGATATACTAGGAAGTGGTTGTATTGGTCAGGTTTACAAGGGTGTGATATTCGATGATAACGATGAAAGTACCAGTGATATTGACGATAGTAATAAGGAAGTCAATAACAATGTGAATATTGTCAATAGTAATAAAGAAGTCAAGAAGAAGAAGAAGAAGAAGAAAGAACATCCGGTGGCAGTAAAAGTCATGCACCCGAATGTAGAAAATGATATCGATGCTGATTTGGATATATTACGATTAACAGTTCGTATACTTGAACATATGAATATCGGTCCAGTTAAAGATTTGAAATGGTTAAATTTACCTGGATTTATTGAAGAAATGGCTACTATGTTAAAAATTCAATTAGATTTACGCACGGAAGGTGAACATTTAATACAATTCAATAAAAACTTTGGTTGTGACGGGGACGAGAATAATAAAAAATACCAATCTATTGTATTTCCTAAATTAATTCATGAATACCCACCAACGAAACATGTATTAATGGAAACCTTTTGTGAAGGTCAACCGATAATGGATTTTATACGTACTAACAAGGCAGATCAGAAATTATTAACTACCATGTGCACAGAAGCAATCAAGGCTGTTTGTCAAATGATTTTCATAGGTGAGTCAATCGTTATGCCGGTGAGTCGTTCGGTCGCTTCGGTCGGTCGATCGATTGGTCGATATTTCGGTACCGAAAAGACAATCAGCTCATCATCATTCTTTGGTTTTTTCCTTTTCCTCTCTTTTTCTTCGTATCTATTTTATTTTAAACACTCTACATACAGATAATTTCACCCACGGTGATCTTCATCCTGGTAAGTGACAACAAAGTTGAAGCACATGTAAATTCGTTTGGTTGTTATTGCTTATGCTGATTCTTTTACAACCTTTGCTAATTATTTATTTTATTCATTTATATGTTATACTTTGTTCTTGAAACGAAGGCAATGTTTTGGTCACCGACGACCTCAAATTTGTGTAAGTTTGTTTCTGTATCACACATCTTTGCTTCAGTTTTTTTTTTCTCTCTTTTCTTGTAACTGATAATATATTTCATTGGCTTTTATATTTTAAAAAAATAAGAATTTTGGATGTTGGAATCACGACCGTCCACTCAGAGTCCGATCACAAGTTAATTAGTGACGTACTAGCAGCATTCATACGCTGTGATGGTCGAAAAGCAGGAAGATCAATGATCGATGATAGCAATACGAGATTGGAATCGATCGGCGACCATTCAGTTGACGCAGAGAAATTTATTGATAGGATGGAGCAGTTGACCATTAAGGCACAGGGGGAAAATTATTTCATGGAACATCTTGGTAACTACATATCACATATTTGCCAATGCGCTGCAACACATCACGTTATGATTAATCAGGCATTTATTTCCGCTGCGTTGGCAGTGAAAGTCCAAGAAGGAATCGCTTTAGCTCTTGATCCCTCGATCGAAATATGGAAGATTGC
The DNA here is from genome assembly GCA_900095095.1 of Fragilariopsis cylindrus CCMP1102. NCBI lineage: Eukaryota > Bacillariophyta > Bacillariophyceae > Bacillariales > Bacillariaceae > Fragilariopsis > Fragilariopsis cylindrus. The sequence goes on from FMBT01000297.1 coordinate 471,743, forward strand.
CATTCCTATTATTATGGAAGGAGAGCGCAAACATGGGCGAGCAGCGGAAAGAGCGAAAGAAATCCTCGGCTTTGACAGATTCGTAGGGTGGTTAACGGGTAATAAAAATGATGACGATAAAAAAGATAAAGCAAAGGACCATTAAACGAAGACTCAACAACGACTATGATGAGGATAAAAATAATTGCCACTACTTTTACTAGGCACACTGCTAAATGCAATTCTTCTTTTGTTATACAATTAAGCATGGTAAAGATACGAATCCTCTTAGCCGACAAACGCGTCGCGTACCGGTAGGCTCAGTACACATGTCATAAACAAAATATCATCATTCTCTTTCTTCTCTTTTTCGGCTCTTATCCGTGCTCGGTTGAGGAATCATCGTGATCAATCATCCATTAATATGACATATTCAAACTTCCTTTTATTTTCCCTAGACCGTTCCACTCCTTCATTCGTCGATAGCTTTCCCCGCACATACTTTTCTTCCCACGACATAGTTATTATTACTACTTAGTTTTGCTATTTCATCTTTGAAGCAGCTTTGAGATCCTTAGCATTGTCCATTACCATCTCATTGATGGTGTGTTTTGTCTTATTGATCCCTTCTTGAACTTTAGTAGCAGAGCTGTATCGTACATATCTTTAAAGACCTTATCATAGCTATTTTACTATATAAATCAAAGGATCCATCTTCCTTACAGAATCCAAGGGATCCCTTAAGATCTTTGTCAATTTCACTTATGGTAAACGGCAGCAATGTTGACAATACTGGACCTTTGACTGTGTTAGGACATTTGAAATCCATCAAAGCACATGCACAGAAATGAAAATTACCAGACATACCAGAAAGGATTGATGCATCCTTCTGACTAGTATGAAATGTTTCTTCTAAATATTGGTGCATACTTTCTACCTTTATTAACGCCATATGTTTGAAGTAGGAAGACCCACTCACCACCGTAGAACTAAGTAGCTGATTCCCTCCTAGTAGGAAGATTTCAGGGTGCCTTGCAGCTACAAGTACAGTTGGGCCTATATTTTATAACTATACTTAATACTTGTGTCTCTGTTCAACATAATGTCATGTAATACTGAGGATAGTAAGATTGCTGCATTACCCAGATGAAAACAGGATACTCTATCACAAAAAGAGCACATTTTTACAACCAAATAAGAATATATGTTATCCTTCAAAATGCTCATACCTAGCAGGAGTTCACGCTTTCATCTAAGTCCTGATGTGATGTGTGTAATGAATAATAGTAGGACTCTTCCTAGAAGAGTTCATGGAGGAGTTGCAGTATTTAATGAGACTCTTCCGAAGAAAGCTGATTACTAAACTTTATTCTTCTACTTCCTTGATCTCCTCCTGATCTTCTTCTGATGATTCTGCTTCTTTGCGGATTGAGAGTGGCATAAAATTGATGAGAGAAATAACAATGCAAGCAGCCAACAGTTGTGGTCTATATCACCACCCACCCATCAGATTGGAATCCAAAGTTTGTCCACTATTATTGTGATATGCCAATTTTGTTCTTACTTGTCCTAGATCTTTAAGTTTGTCCACTAGACTGTCCACTAGACTACCAACATAATTTGATGCTATTTCCACCAGCAACTTCCACTTATGATAAAGATCCGACTACCTAACTAAAGGCTGAGCACTACTATACTTTCCTGCAGTTTTTAACCCTCAGAAGGTACTTCTTATTCATCCATGCAGTAGTTCTTTCTATCTCTATGATTCAATGTGCTACTATTGTGCCTAATTTGTCCTCCACTATATAAAGAAGTGGAACTCATTATTGCACATTAATCTTTATATCTAATTGATGGTGATGATTTTGTTGTTGTTGAGTTGAACTTAATTTGAACAAAAAAATGCTGTTCTCCTCTTTTTCCTTTCTTTTTCTGCTATGTGCTAATTGCTGCTATAAGCACATTATTATCTGTTGCTGGTGCCAATGCCGTGGCTTCTGTTCTTGATCCCTCGGACAATGCTCTCACTATCTTTCCCGTGGCTTGTAAAGTCAAATAGTTGTTCCTTCTTTGCATCAGTTAGCGGAGCACCCCCTTGCCAGGTCAAATCCTTCCTGTCGTTGTTCTTGCTGCTCCTCTGATTAATTTCGGATTGAATGGTTGTTGCTACAGTATGCTTGTAGTGCCTCGTGATTTTGTTTGAAACATAATATTGATAGTAGAGTGACGGGCGACGGCCTGACTAGAAGCAGTCCTGGACAATTTAAACACAATCACAACGACAACTTAAAACTCTCTTCACTTTGAACAATGCTTTCGCATTTTACACGCCCACTTGTAACAACTTTGAACTTACATTAGATTTCAATTAAAATATTACCAAGCTACTCATCGATTACGACGTACGCAGGCGATAAACAAAATGACGCTTATCGGTAACGGTAATATTCAGACCACCGCCACTGCCGACAATGGTAGCTTTGGTGGTTTAGCTTCCTTACCCAGCTTGGGCGGTGACCCCCTATCTCGTCCATCTTGGAAACGTAGTCTCGGTGAGCTCGCTGCTAGTAATATCGCTCTGATTGGTAATAATAATAATAGAAATAACAATAACACCAATGGTAGTGGTGGACGGCATCATGCGGCTGCAGCTATGGCTGCTTCAAATGCACCACCCACATCTGCTGCTCAAATGTTGTTGGGAAGTCGTACCGATTTCGGTTCTCTTATTAGTAGTAGTAAAAGTTCGACCGCCAGTAGTAGTAGTAGTGGTGGAAAATTCGAAAACAATCACCAAAATCATGTGAAAGACAACAACCTTGATCGTTTTTCTTACGATACGATGAATGGAGGGGGTATTGAAGTAGTCGTACGGCGTCATCGAGATGGTATGCTGGAACGGATCCTCAAAGATCAACGAGAAGAAACTCAGCGTCTACTTGATAAGGCAGTAGAACGACAAATTGAAGATGATTGGAAAGAAGAACGAAGTTGGTGGAGAAAAGAACTTGTGGGGGATCGTAATCTAGTTGATGCCACAAATAATAATACTCACAATAATATCGGCCTCGGTGGTGGTGGTGGAGAATCGAATTTTTCTTCCTCGTCGTCATCGGGAGGGCGGGGATTATTGACCAGTGATTATGGTAGTGGTGACGGGAACAATAATAACACCTCCGGATCATCATTCGCTACTGGATGTGATCCAAAAATAATGCAAAATCATCTAGACATCGTTAAGGGGATACAACCAACGGATTTGAAACAGGTCATTGCCGATTTTGAAAGGTTGGCCCGTACCAGCAACAACAACGGTTATCACAATGCCTGGTTACTCCTTGGTTGTATGTTACCAAACATACAAAGTCCTATCGACGGTGCTCAGGGCGCGTTATCTCATTTTTGTCGACAATATCAAAGAATCATTAACAATCATGTCAAGTCAGCGAGTTTATCTGGACAAGATACTTCTACATCTATAAATTACGGTGGAAGTAGTACAATGGCGGAAACGATTGCTGCCTACGTGAAACTTACGTCTGGAAGCAACGCTAGCGTATGGGAAATCCTTTATCTTTGTAAGTGCACACGCACACGCACATACGTTTGTGATAATGAAAGTGTGTATCTTTAAAAAAAACTGCTGTATCAACACTTTCTTACATTCTATCTCTTGTTTCTCTCTATCTCCCCATTAAAATGGGAACAGGTCTTCGATGTGGTGATACCAATGCGGCGAAGTTGGTTCTAGATGTTACACCCGTTGGTGGGCAGGAAAGCTTCTCCGAACAGCCCATCATCAGTCCCATCATTGGTCAACTCAGTCAAAGACAGGGTACTGCATATTGCATGTTCGAGGTTGGTTCGCCGATGATATCATCTCAAGATCGATTCGCTATTTTTAACTTGTACGAGAAGACCAAAAACTTGGATCCCAACAATACACACAAGCTGGGAGTATTAGCACTCTTATGTGGACATCCATTGGAATCCTTTGATACCGTAGAAGACTACCTGTTCGGTTGTTTATGGCTAGCTTTGATGGATAAGGAAAATCCCGTTCATCAAATCGAAGTCGTCGGAGCTAATGTCCGAAAATATGGTCCATCGCATTTCGCAGCAGATGGAAGCGGTGAATGGGGATACGTACTTCCTTTAATTGCTTCGCAACAATTTGAAACAGCCTTGTCGTATCTTGCTGAAGCGGGTGGACCCAACGGTTTAATGCAATCTGTTCACTTGGGCATAGTCTTTGATTTAGCTCAAGTGAAGGTTTCTGATCTAGGTGATTCATCATCTAGAGGGTCAACATCAAAAGACGTAGTCACTGCCTTACTCGTTAATTATGCAACCCTGTCGGAAAGAGAACCGTCAGCAAGATTACTTGCTTCGCTTGAGTACCTATCCAAGATTAAAAATCACGATGAATCGAATTACCAAATCTCAAATTTAATTTATCGATCTCCAGACGACCAAATGGAGGCTCTTGTGGGAGTCCTAGACGCCGTTGGTAATCGAAAGAATGCTATTTTGGATGAGTTTTTACCTGAGAATGAGGTTTCAAAAATTCTAGTCGATGCCGCAGAACTTTTAAAGAAACAATCTTCGGATAGAACAACGGCACTATCGAGTGCAGCAAAGCTTTACATGCTTGGATACCGCCACACGAAAGTCGTTCAGCTATTGAACGAAAATATCTCTCCCGTCGACATTTCGGACGAGAACAAGATATTCTGGACTCAACAGTCGGAATTATTCTATCAATCTTATCTTTCCAAGAGGACTAGTGTAGTGGATTCAATAGAACGGGAAGGAAAGTTGAACTTAATCGATACGAACCGAAGTTTGATTGTGCTCCGATCGTTTTTCGATAGATATAGGCAAAGACAATTCCCAGATGCATTCGAAGTGGTAAGAAGTGTGGGTCTTTTACCATTGACACAGGAAGAGTTGAATGAGAAGGCGAGTAAGTTTAGAGATTTGGATCCTATCCTAAAAGAACAATTTCCGACAGTGCTCGGTGCGACTGTGGAGTGTTTGTGTGAAATGTTTCAACGTCTGAAGTCGGAATCGCGTGGAATCCCTCCTACGGTTGAAGCTCGTTTGAAAGAGCTCCAATTTTTAGCTAGATACCTCTTCCTCTTTGCAAGTCTTACCAACATGCCAAGTACATGCAGAAACGATATTGCGAGGATGAGAAATAACATGATCTTCTAAAGATAATGTTGATCCTCTTCTTCAACGTCTAATCGGCATGCATTCCAAGCATGTGACAATAACAGAGCATTTCCTACAATCATTATGAGGGAGCATGCTCGTACCTTTTCAATTTACTGTAAGCAATTTGAAACGAGAAAGGAAGTATCTTCTTTTCTTACAACTAAAAAGCGTTTCGAAGATGATAGAGACCGATCGCACATCATCAATGGTAGCTCTAACTTATAATTAGCTAACTTTTTAATGCCAGAAGGGATTGGAATAAATGATATTTAATACTACAGTAGTACATACATAAATATTATATAAAATAGCATACAATTTGCTAAAAACTCATTGGAATAAAAGTAGCACACCCACACTCACGACGATATCGATCGATACCATCGAGGAGCACGAGAAGGCAACTATTGACGCTTGCATTCCAATAATAGCTGCAATTCCTGCTTCTACTTCTCTCACTTATACTACTGTTACTACTACTACTACTACTACTACTTCCAGTAGTGGAGAAGAAATTCACGACGATCATCATGACGAACATCATCGTCATTATAAGTGTCATCAAGCAAGCATATTCTGGAATACGTTCGGACGTAATTTTTGTTTCTCATCTTTGAGTTTGGTACATTCATAAATACGTGTACTTAAATAATTATCACGACGTTGAGTGGGACTTAGGAATTATTTGAATCCATCACATTATAATTGAAAAACAAAACTATTGTAAAGTGGATTGAATTCCAATGGAATGAATTATAATATAATATAGGATAATGTAGTAGAATAAATCGAATATTAGAATACATTACAGATATAACACTCTCAAAGGGGATACGATGTACGAATTTTTATTGCTGTCTTCCTGCAATCACGCTCTTTTTTCTTCTTCTTCTTGCCGCATCGCTACTTGCTGTTTCACGCTGCATTGGCTCTCGTCGAGGAGTATCAAATAGTCCTTGTTGCTCTTGTCCGACTTTGAGAACTGGTCCATGATCATGTTGGAGGAAGCAAATTTAGAAAATAGCCAAACGATAATTAACAAAAATATTCTGTGATACCGAGAAATCACAATTCATCCGGGCACTTTTAATGACACTCTTGACCGTCTTCCGACGTCGGTCGGTGTCACAATTGGAAATTGCCTCCTTCAGGCTCTTGGTTTTACTTTGAAGAGCCACCGCAATGTTAGTGGCGTACACATAGGCGTCGGTAATTGCCATATTGACTCCTTGTCCCTCAAAGGGTGTTTGTGGATGGGCCGAGTCTGTGTTTTGTGTAGTAACAATATAAATAGGAAGAAATACGTTGTATGAAATGGATTTTTTCAATTTTAGAATGGCAACAAAACGATGAGATTGGAATCGTTTCAAGTCTCAAATCTCAACATCAAAAAAGATAACACCACATAATAGACTGTAGCAGTGTACTAACTTACCACCAAGCAACGCCACGAGTTTCGATTCGCTCGAGTACGGGAGATCTAGATTCTCTCGGTCGAAGAGACCTGCCTCGGTAATTTCCTTGGCAGGCGTCGCTTCGATCAACTTCTTCAGGAGTGGAAAGTTCTTGATACCTCGGACAATGCTCTTGCTATCTTTCCCGTGGCTTGTAAAGTCAAATAGTTGTTCCTTCTCGGCATCAGTTAGTGGACCACCCCCGCGGCGAGTCAAATCCTTCCCGTCGTTGTTCTCGCTATTCCTCTGATTATTTTCGGATTGAATGGTGATAGCCCAAACCAGCTGGGTATTGTTCTCTGTCGGGACGACAAAAATACTCGCTGGGGCTTTCCGGGTGGGCATGCCCATTGTGATGTAAGAGAGATTGATATCTTTGTTGACTACCTTGTTGTCCTTGTCGTCCTCCTGTACGATCTTGGCATATTCGATCTCTAGGTCGGATCCTTTGGGTGATGGGGTCTTTGCCCAATAGATCATGGCGTTGCAAAAGTGGAGAGGATCCTTGGATTTACCCGTCTGGACATTTGTCTCCCAATCCTGGTTGCTATCATAGCCACCGTACATGACTGCCCGACACCGCGAGTGAATACCGTCGCAGGCCAACAGGACACAACCGGAAACTTGTATGCCAGAGTTAGTCAGGGTTGCCACAACTTTTCCACCATCGGCTTTGTCTTCTTGGTAGGACTCTATGCCATCTCCACAAAAGAGAATTCCCTCTTCATCGCTGGGTGAGAGAAAGAGCATCTTCAACAGGTATTTTTGCAACTCGGACCGGTTGACGGATCCGCCGTCGTAATCCGGGAGGCTCGAGTGTCGGATTTTCTTCCCCTCGATGGTCATAATCCCTAAACCCCTATAGTAGGACATGATCTTGGAGACATCGATACCGAGCCGGTTCTTGAGGATCTCGACCGCCGTTGGTGCCAAATCGAATCCACTACCCGCATTGGAACAAATCTTGGACCGTGATGCCTTTTCGATGAGCACAAAAGGGACACCGTATTTCTGGAGAGCTAGGGCGGCGACCAAGCCGCAGGGGCCCGCACCCACGATGATGACGGGAAGTTGATGATTGTCAGCAGTTGGAGCAGTACTAGTAGAAGCAGAAGAAGTCATCTTTCGGTGTGTGTGTGTGTGTGTGTGTGTGTGTATGTGTTGAATCGTAGTACGCTCTCTTTCTCTTTCTTGTTCTCGCTATCTCGTTCTTTTTCTTTTTCTCGAGAGTGTGAGTGTGATTGTTATTTACATCTGTGTATTCTTTGTCCTCTAATATAGCGATATGATATATGATGTCGGTGAGATAATATGTCATATCAACATCATAAAATGTTGCTCTATTGAATCCACGAATGAAAGAAGGATTCTTTTGGCGTTGCTATGCGCGAGCATGATGTCTGTTAGCTTCCATCGCGCGATTATTATTTTATCGTGAGATAATATTCAATATGTCCTCATGCAAGATCATAAAATTTTGCTCCGTTGCATCCACGAATGAAGGAAGGATTAGTTTTGTGAGAGGGGAATCGAATCAATCCATTACATTCTGGCCCAGTAAGCAATCTTTTATGGGTGAATTATTCTCAAGTAATACATGTTTTAAAGGAAAGTATTTTTAGATTTAACGATTCGGCTATCTATGTACAGGCGGCTACCGGGCTACCGGTATGGAGAAGGGATTTTTTGTGCTAGCAAAACACCATGTTAATTTTCCAGTCTAAGAAAAAGAAGATAAAAGCAATGCTTTACGTAGTTAGCAAAGGTAGGGAACGAAGGCGTAGGGGGTCTGAGTTTGGTAGGCAGGCCAATCCTGCGCATAACGAGTCTTGAGGTACTTCTCCTTATCAGGAATGTGGAAGAAGTAGAAAGACAAGCCCATGACTATGGGTGTCCACCAATTCACCAAATTGCCGGTAGCAACGGCCCAGCCTGCAAACAACAAGGAATCGCCGAAGTAGTTGATATTTCGGCTCCACGAAAAGAGGCCCAGCGTGTAGCACCGGCCTTTGTGATCGGGATCTCGTTTCCAAATTTTTCGTTGCAATTCAGAGTATGTGTTCAGGTACGAACCAAGGGTATACATAATCGAAGCTACACCAAGGCCGACGTCGGAAACATTCTTCGCCAGAAAGATATATGATCCCATAATCGCAGGGAGCCACAGAAGCATCACAACCGTGAGTTCCTCTATCCCAAGTTCCCGTTGCAAGAGCCACCTGGACATGATGTTGAGTCGAATCATGTAAATCGCTCCGAAAGCAGCGAGTAGATGGGATTGTGCGGAACAGCAGAGCTTCCAACCATATATCAGGTAGACATAAACACTTAATACCACCATCGATTCAAACAGAAAGATGTTGGCCCGAAGATTGGACGTTCGCTCGACACTCCGAAAGGTCGCCTCATCATCCAGCAGCGAAGTGGAATCGGATGGCATGTTCTTTTGTTTTGTTTTGATATTATTCATTGCCAGAAGTTTCGTTTATGATCAGTAAGTTAGTAGGATTATTTTTATGTATTATTCGAGGCACGTAGTCGTAGTTATTGTTATCGTTGTCGTTATCGTTGTCGTCGTCGTCTAGTAGTAGTACTGTAGAAGTAGTAGAAGTAGAAGCTGTTTATGTTTCGTGTTTCCGTACCGCCTATCCTATCCTATTCTTTGTTGTTGTTGTTGTTGTTGTTGTTGTTGTTGTTATATATTGTTTTTATGACAGTGTGAGTGTGAGTGTGACTGTTATTTACATCTCTGTGTATTCTCTTGTCCTCTACAGCGATATGATACTTGTATGGTATCGGTGAGATAATATGTCATGCAACATCATAATATCTATTGAATCCACGAATAAAGAAAGGATTCTTTTGGCGTCGCCGTCCCGACCAAGATAACTCTCACCCACTTGAACAGGATGACACCATATTTTTTTTAATTACTATGCGCGAGCATGATGTCTGCTAGCTTCCATCGATCGCGCGATTATTATTTTATCGAATAAGACGAATGATTCACGATAATTACTTAGTCGCATAAGAAATTCGGCTAAAAGAAAAATCACAACAAAAACCACTTGATGTTTTGATTTTGGATATAGCGTAATACTACCCACACCCTTAAATCACAGCAAACGACATGAAGAAACGGTACGATAGCAACGATGGTCCTTTGGGTAAAGCACCAAACATAGGTGTCGGAGTCTCGGATGCATTTATTCTGACCATATCATTGACTGGCTTTGTCTTTCTTGGATGGACAATATATTCTATAATTCTAGCAAAAACCAAAACAGCGAGAGAACTGGAGGCGGAAGATCAAGATTTTTCATATGAGGATCGACTAGCACAAGCTGATGTGTCAACATTAAATCGTTCTCAAAGGAGGGCACGTGCCCGAATCATGATGAAAAAAAATCGTCTTGCGAATACTAATCAGAACAACCTCGTTCATCCAATCGAAGTCGTCGGTGATGGAAACGAACAACAGCAGCAGCAGCAACAGAATCTTCTTCTAGAACAGCAGCAGCAACAACAACATGACGAAGGAATCCCACCCTTTCAGGATGAATCCCATCATTCTACTGCGCATACTATGCTATCAAGAAAAGAACGACAAAAGGCTGCGAAGCAAGTTGAACTTCAAGAACGAAAGATGTTTGAAGAAGATAGACGAAAGGAACAACAGGAAGCATTAAATGCAGCAAGGTCTAAAAAAAGAGAAAAAGAAAAAATGGTAGCAATCCAGATTGAACAAAATCGAAAAGAACGACTGGAACAACGACATGCCGACGAAATAGCAAACTATCATGCTTGGAGAATACTATTTGTAGAGAATAATACTACTAATCAGAACGATGAAGAATCAATTACTGTTCTGGAATGGATTCAGGAAATGAAACAGAATCGAATAGTTACGTTGGAAGACATGGCTACTCGATTCCGGGTGTCACCAGACCGAGTACATGAAAGAATTATGGAATTGATTCATTCCTCACGCATTTCAGGAATTATAGAACAGGATGAAAATAATGAAAATCAAAATAGTCGATTCATTTATCTTTCTCCAGATGATATGTCGAGACTGGCATCGTTTGTAAAATTGCGGGGTAAGATCACGACTAAAGAATTTGCGTCGCAGATACAAGAAGAATTGCAGTTGTCATCGGGATAAAAATAATTACCATTTCCTTCTATATGGAATACACGTATGTAGGACTAATGAAGCTAACGACGTACATGGAGAGTATTCAAAATAAAAACGTATCTGTAATAAGTTACAAAACGAAGTACAAATAATCGTTTATTTGTTAATAGTAACTACAAATAATCGTCTATTTGTTAATAGTGTAGTGAAGAATACTAGGTAACGTTAGATCTATATTGAGGTTTACATAGTGGATGAATCTTCAGACTGCGACAGTAGAGGCTCTTCTAAATCAACGGTCTCGTTGTTACTGATCATGTTATCATTATTGCTGTGTGTATCATTATTCCTATTACTGCTGATTTCATCGGCAATGATCGATGTTTCACAGTTGTCATTTGATGGAGGGATCATATACACAGCTATTGTCCCTAAGCAGTATAAGAATGAAGCAAAAATGAACATTATCCCAGGTCCGAAATTGCTAGTCTTCGTTACTCCATAAATACAATTCATAATAACAGGTCCAACGGCACCTGCGAGAGCATTCAAACCAAATAATGCTCCCTGAACTTGTCCCTGCTTGTTAAATCCTACCTGCTGACTAGCTACCGAGCTTAGTATGGGGTAGTTCAATTTAGTTAATTGAGATAAACTCAATGCCGCGGTGATTGTAGATTTATTACTAGCCACTCCATACAAAAAATTATGTATTGTACCGGACAAAAACGACAGCACTAATAGCCCACGTTCACCCAACACAAATACCAAAGGCTGCAAGCCGATTCCTTGTAATATTACTCCTAAAATTCCCATAATAAAAAACATATGGGCGAGGTCATCTTCATTCACATTAAGATGCTCCTCGATATAAAAAATCACAAGAGATGAATCTGTAGCATACACAGCAGCGCTTAGAAAGGAACCCAACGCAATTAACCGCATTGCCCCACCTTGATTCAGAATTGTCATTTCTCGAAGAGGCCGTACAATTATAGCGCCGATAGCTCGTAGACTGTTGCATTCTCGAATACTTTTACATACGAAATTTTCACTTGGTTCGTCGGTTTCAGCTATATCCTCCTCCTCCTCCTCCTCTTCTGCTGCTTCTGTAATCATCGATGTTGGTGCTGATGACGACGTTATCAGTGTTTCCGGAAAGAATATCATCGTGACTAGTAAAGCCATGATTGAAAATCCTAAGGATAACCAGGAAGCTGATAGATGACTCAACCAAAGTGATAAAGATGGTGCGAAAGTAAAACCAGTGTAAAATCCAGCCATAATCATTGCAAATCTTCCTGCACGAAATGAAATTGGACAATTGTCAGATAGCGATGCAAAAAATAGAGCATTATTTGTAATGATACCTGTAATCGCGTTCGCTGTATAATACCAATACGGTTTGATCGACTTGACCTTCAACATCATTACCAAGACAGCAGGTGCCAATATCATAAGCAACATAGACACGATCAGTAGGTTCCTTCTTCCATGAACGTCACTATGACTTCCAATGATCGGATTGAAGATAAAGATGAAACCACTTTTAAAAAAAGATCCCCATGCTGATCCTGTTTGAGCATCGTCTTGTCCTAATATACAAGCGTCTGGTACAAGGTTTTTATCGTAGTTTGAGCATAATGTTTCACCTTGTAATCCGTGATAGAGACGTGCGTACCGATCCGATAAAATTTCTGGTACGATCCCAACGGTTGTTCCCAAACCAAAGGATATGCATACGGATATCGACAACGCTGGCAAACCTACGTCTGATCGCACAAACGAGATAATAAACTCTCGAAGACCGGAAATAAAGGACGTAATGTTTTGGGATCTACTCTCTGGTATCTCCTCTGGTCGCATATTGTTATTGTCATGGACCACCATTATGGCCGTACAGTGTCAATAAAGTCGATATTAACTTGTGCCGTATTTATCCAAGCTATTTAGTAGTACAAGTCAAGTAATGAAGATATGATGGCATAATGTCATGGTCGTTAACTTTTTTCCTCATGATTTGGTTGAATTCTCATACAAAAAATGTCGCCAAAATTCTGTTTCACTCTATCTTGCGAAATCTGAATCATCATCTTCCGCGAAATCAAAAATTGAGCAGAAAAACAAAATCGCCATCTCCCCCTGATGGATGAGAACCTTTAAATTTCCTCTATTACTGTACATTGTTCCCTCCAAATCAATAGATGGATTATCAGTAAGGAATAGCAAATCTCATGGGACTGAAAGATACTGTCATATTTCCTCTTTCCTTTCCTCTCTCACAAATTGCAGAGTATTACTACTGTGCTCTCATGAAATAACTGTCCTTTGCCACCAGCCAATCATTATTTTTTGATGTTGTTGTCCCCCTTGTAGTCCCGAAGCCAAAGAAGCTGTTGCTGATGTGCCAATACTACAATTAGTTTGCGCTAAGAATCCAAGGAAACTGAGAAGGAAAGTTTTGAGAAATGGATGTATAATAAGAAAAATTCAATACAAAACGATGATTCCAATGATTATTTATTATTCAGGCACTGTATTCACAAAAATGACACTTCAAATGATGTGATTGGGAACGGGTAGCAATATCTAACAAAATAGGGAACTAAAAGTGTCAATCTCCTCCTTCATTATCTAGGACCTACAGCATAAGCTACTCAGTATATATAACACTACTACTATCAAATCTGATAGAATAAATAATTTACTTCATTTTTTACGCTAAATGTTTATGTTAATCTCAGAAATATTCCATTCCATTCCATATTATGCATATATATATATGTATACTATGAGCTTATTCATTTATATTAGCGCATTAAATCTTATGACTACATCAAGTGGTGCTTAGGCATCTAAACCATGGACAGTCGACCTAAAATTCTTGTTCGTACGACTCACCACCAATAAATTCGACGTCTTTTGGTTTGTAGTTGCATAACTTGCAATTTGCGCTATTGCATTGGTGAACGTCAACGGAGGATTGTTTTTCACCTAGAGATACATCGGCTCCAGTAACCAAATTCTGTTTTCGATGATTCGATTGGTCACGTTCCGTGTCATCATTTCTATTTGCTGCATCAAAAGTAAAATTTGATCTTCCCATCGACGATATATCATCGTTGTCAAAGAGCAGGTCACGATCCGTTTCCATATTCTCTTCATCGATCTTTTGAGCTCCTAATACAGGTTCGAGTTGTGGTGGGTATATTTCCTCCATCATTGCGTTTTGGGATTCGCCATCGGATGTGTAGCCTCCATCAGATATGATTACAGAGTGTTGGCACCTATCAGAATCGCTATCTCCTTCCATGATACAGCTCATTGCTTCGGGTTCGTCTAGCCTGTATGAATTTGGAAGCATTGCAGAAAAGGGAGTTTCTTTTAGATGAAAACCATCATTTGGTTGAGTAGACGTCATGTGAGATCCCGTCATGTGGGATCCTCCAGGCCCGAGAGTGCTAACTCCGTCTGGTTGACTCCTTCGCATTCGAAAGATTCCTAGCACCAATGCGGCAAGCACGAAGACGCCAAGTGCGGCGAAGGCAGTAACAGCTCCGGTAGAAAAGGAGCCGTCAATCCCTTGCTGCTTGTCGGTAATCACGACACTGCCATCCGAGATTCCAGAGGCATCAATCAGTTCTGGTTCCAAGTACCAGACTTGAATAATTGTATCCATAGATGGAAAATCACTTCTTTGCATGGTATTACGGATAGCATACAACATATCATTAATCGCAACTTGCCCCTTTGCATCCCTTACTAAATACATTACCATACGTCCAAAGTAAGTTTCACAAAATCCACCACCAGCTGTTGTCGAGTTGGAAAAACATACCACTTCTTCATTTTTGGTATCGATGGGCATGTAGTCAAGTCCCGCGATATCATCTTCAAATAGATGACGGTGACGGAAGTATTTTCTAGTTGGTATCTTATTACAATTTAAGACCTCTGAAACTAGTTTCAGCTCCATGATAGCCATGGTTTCTGTTTTTTGTTTCTCTGTCAAGCCAGGAGAAAATTCGACGGCATAAATCCAGTTAATATTCACTGACTTGTCTGGTGATTTATCTGGACAAAATTCTATGATAATATGTGACAGTAAGATAGATAAATGAGATAAGGCGAAGTTTTCCATAAGATAGACTGATCAAAACATACAGAAATCAAACAGATCTTTCAACGTACCAGCTGTATTATCGACGTTCCCATCGATGTTTACTGTGACTTCTCCATCTGTGTTAGATCCAGTGAGGCCTTCTTCTTCTTCTTCTTCTCCTCCTCCATTATTTCCGTTACCAGTTCCTTCATTGTTCCCAACGACGGAATTATCAGAGTCATCTCCTCCAACGCCAACGCCATTTCCATCGCTTTCACCGTTCTCGTTTCCACTTGAACTTCCACCCGTTGGGTCCACTTCGTCGGTCTCGCTTTCACTTCCATCAGTCTCGCTTCCACTTCCACCCGTTGGGTCGACTTCATCGGCATCGCTTCCAGTTCCATCAGTGGGATTCCCTCCATTATTTTCGCCTGAAGTTCCATTAACAAGATCGACTGCACCAGTGGTCCCTGTCGTTTCGTCACTAGGGGCTGCCTGGTTTTCTTCGTCAGTGTCGCTTCCGTTTTCATTAGTTAGGCCATCTTCACCTGAGGCATTACCAGTACCGGAGCCATCTTCACCTGAGGCATTACCAGTACCGGAGCCATCTTCACCTGAGTCATTACCAGTACCGGAGCCATCTTCACCTGAGTCATTACCAGTACCGGATTCAATAGACGCACCTCCATTTGCATCACTTCCAACTTCTCCTTCGTTGGTATCGTTCCCGCTCTCATTTCCTACAGTACCGTTATCTTCAATTGATGCATCGTTCTCACCTTCGATTCCGGTGGATGATCCTACATCGTTACCTTCTCCTCCAATTCCTTCTGATGCGTCTATTCCACTAGTAGAATCTCCTTCATTTCCATCTCCATCTCCACCATTCACATTTCCAATGGAAATAGAAGGATCGTTCACTAAATTGCTGTTATCTTCATTTGACACATCGTTATCATTCTCGGTACCAATTACGTTTTCAGTAGAAGATCCACCTGCTTCATTGCCTTCTCCATCAGTACCTAGAGATGGCAAATCTCCTGTTCCAGCTCCTGTGCCAGAGCCAGTGGAGGAGGAAGAAGAAGACCCCCTTCACCATTATTTCCGCCTTCGGTTACTACCGATACGTCAACAATAGGTCCATCTTCGTTAACTTCTACTACTACTATTCCAGTTACGCCGCCCGAGGGATTACCATTTTCATCACTTTCGTCTTGGACGGAAGATTCTTCCCCGTTGGTTGTACTAGTAGTATACCATTACCACTCTCATTATCGATAGTAACAACTTCAATACCTACACCACCGATACCATTATTTGATCCATCTAAAGTAGGTATGTTGTCACCACGTCCTGTCGTTGGTTCTAAATTGATTTGAATGGAAGAAGAAGAAGGACTTTGTGTAATCATAATTTGAACCGGACCACCTACATTATTGGATGAGGAGGGTGAAGATGCCGGTGAGGATTCAGCATCATCGGATGGTACTGGACGTTCTCCAGGGATTGGAACTCTTTGATTTGTGGTTCATCAGGATTGGTAGTGGGAACAGGAATGGGAGATGTGACAGGAGATGTGGTTGGTTCAAATGTGGTAGGATCTTCGGTTTCAGTTTCATCGCGACTTTCTCCGTAACTGTTTTCGGGGTACTGATTTTCATTGTTATAATAACCATGATGTTTCCCTGCCTTACCGCCTTTCCCTGCTTTTCCACTTCTACCATTCGGAATCACGCGGCCATTGGTATTATAACCAACACCCAAACGTCGTTGTGAAGAAGAAGTACTTCCTCTGCTCCGTCTATAGGATGAAGATTCCACCGCCTCAATGTATGACGATGGAGAAATGATAAACAAAAGACTGACAATGGTCGTACTAACAAGAACGGAAAGATACATCATCTTGCTACTAGTATGCTTGTTCTGTTGTGTTGCTTCCGATACGATATACGTTCTCGTATTTGGATGTTCTTATGATGAGGACGTCGAGTCTTCAATTTTCTTTGTGGCAAGATGGGCTAAGTGTATTGTCGTATGTCGTAATGTCGTTTGTTGCGTGAAAGATAGCTCCGATTCGTGGATTGATTAGCATTTTAATTTTTGAATTTGAAAAAAGAAGTCGGTCGTGCTCATATTTAAATGTTATGCACGGGGCTTAATTTATTATCTACCGGTAACATAGAAAAATAGTAACGAGAAGTACAAAAAACGCGACCAACCAAACGAAAATGCCGTTAGCTAACATAATAAGAAAACTCTAATCTGCGGACACACGTTAAGGAAAATTGTCTTCACGTTCGTGCACCAAGAATATAATATAAATAACGGAAAAGCATTCCATCGTCAACATGACAATGGGAATGCAACTCCGCTTCTGTAAATGAAAATTAATATTTGTGGGGGGAAATTCTGTGAGGTTGTATAAATTGATGGGAAGGGATATTTTGAGTTGCCACGTCAAAAGATGTGCATAAGAGGGAAGGATTGTAAATTGAATCATAGAGAATAATCTAAAAGCAAATGCAATAAAAAAGTTGACTGTCTATTATGATCAGATTAGTTAGTCATCTAGTTGGTTTTATTATCAGAGCCTTAAAAGATGACCCATTGTCAACAGGTGTGTTTGATGTGTTTTTCTTGAAGAAGAAGAGATATCATGTGCATGTGAAAACATGCCACAATGATTTTCTAAAAGAACGCCATCCATTTTTTTTAAGGCTCTATTAGTAAAACCGGCTAGACAGTTGATCAATATAACGCTATAATAGATGCTTCTATACTACTACTTATCCATTAATAGATGTATTATCCAATCCGTAGTTCTCCTGTCTTATGCGATGCGCCTCTTGGGGTGATTCAAAATTTGCCTTCTCATCCCTATACAACCTCTTAGAATTTTCCACAAATGACCAAATTACACCAAATTCCCCCTATTAACCGCATTGAGTGCTAGATATTGCCACTTCTGTTGTAGCAAACCAACCTACTAATAATAGAGGTGCAATCAGTTAAATTCCCATCATTGTGGTGATGATGATAATGATGTGGTGAATGATTTCTTCTTTTGATTCTCTATTTGCACATAAGATAATTTTCCTAATGCAAGGTATCACAAGCGCAATCAAAACTACCAGGAGAAATCTTACCTAGGATTGGATCCTGTCATGGACACAACACTCTTCTTCCTTCCTTATTCATATCCTATTCCTCTCTTGCTCCTCTCACATTCATTCTACACCTGCTTGCTGCAGTATTTAATTTGATTCAATTCCATTGCCAAATGGTTGATCGATTGATCATTGTGCTGTTCTGTTGGTTTTTACATTGATTGATGCTGTGTTACATTCCGCAGGAGTGTGTCACACTAACTACTTTCTAACTACTTCTACTACATACATACCTATATATACATACATACATAGTCCTACATACATACAATACGGTATGGTACCGTACCTCTAACCAAACTTTTTTAGGAAAATCTGAATGACACGCGAAGCAACGCGCAAAACAAATCAAAAAATATCAATCACATGACATGCACGCTACGGCGAAGAAGAACAGGAATTGAGAATGAGTTTATGGCTGATTGTATTCAACAAAAATAAGAACTCTTAATATTATTTGTACTTGTACTGTAGCTGTTCTTTATACGGTGGCACTCCCAGCCAAAAGTTTCGCTATCCAGGCCTTTGTCTAAGTAAGCACTAGGCTATCCTCTGCCGGACTCTAATCTGGCCCTTTTGCTTGCTGATAAGCAAGTTTTTCGATCGTAATTGAATAGACTGAATTACAAAAGAACGAAATATTTTTGGGGGAAAAGTGGTACACTATTACTATTGATTGCTGTCACTACCTACCACCATAAATGCATCCGCATATTATCTACACGACAATACAATTTTTTCTATCAGTTTTATAATTGCCTTTTAAAGTTTCGTCCACGGGTCGACTTACGTGTGAGCATAATGTCTCAACAATATTCTTCTACGGGGTACCAAGACGAGGAAACGACCGCACTTCTTTCGATTCCCGATTCTGCATCGTCAATAATTTGCTGCGGAACGACGACCACGTCGACGTCGACGTCGACGGCAGTTGCAACAACAATTATCGATAATAATAATAATAATAACAACGCATATTGTACAACGAACATTACTTCTTATGGGGCGATTAGTAATAATACCACCACCACCACCACCAGCAACAACATTGACAACAATAGTAGCAATTCACTGGAAGGAGAAGAATCCCGAACGTTTTTGCCGGTGTCTTTGTCATCTTTATCTAACGATAGCGTGGAAGATGAAGAGAGACATACATCAAATTCTGTCGATATTGAAGAGGGTGAAAATAATAATAATAATAATAATAATAGTAATAATAACGAACAACAAAATCAAAATGATCCTCATCACGAAGGAGAAAATAATGCGACGATGATAAATAATGATAATGATGAGTCAAATGAAGAAATAGCAGCAGCTGCAGCAGCAGCAGCAGCAGCTGGAGGAGAAGAGGAAGAATCATCATCAAGAGATGGAGCTATCGGAAATCTCACTACACGGTTACGATGTTTATTTTCAACAATTACCTGGCCTATTGTTCCACTTGGTACAATTGTTTCACTTGCCTTGTTATGGGTACTATACGCGGCGTCTTCATTAGATCTGCGAAAGTCATGTTCACACCCATTGCATTCATATGCATTAATATCATTAATTTTAGTTGCATACATACCAAATCATTCACAAGTAAGATCTTATTTATTTCAATACTCAAGAGAACGAGGTAAGCAAACAAATTCTTTCACACCGTAACATTAAATAAGTAGATGTATGCACGAGATAGAAAAAAAGTCCTCACTGATTCCTTTTCTCTGTTTTAAATTGAAGACGGTCCTATTCGTCCCGCTAGGTACGTGAGCCAAATATTTAGAATTTTTCTGGTAAGACAATTTTTATTTTACTCAAATCTCATTTCTTTTCTTTTTCTACGAACAATCAAACTGACTTGGTTTCAAAAGGGTTCGTATGTATGACCAGTTTTTTCATACAGTTTGCTTACTATACGTATACACCGGTGTGACGTTAATACAAACCTGTCGAGAAGATATAATAGTTGATAAAGATACTATTTTTATCGCTAAAAATGAACTTGCAATGCCAAATGATGGACCAATGAATGCATGCCAAGCTTCATGTCCTAATCTATATCAAGCCTTGAGTGTGTATGTTGCAACTCTTGAATTATTCACGTTTGCTCTGATTTTACCTTTACTATTTCTACCCTGTATCTATCTTTGGTTCTTACAACGAGCAACGACAGAGGCAGATGCTTTTGCACAGTTACAAGACCGACTTCAAGAAGAGGAAGCTCTTTTGAGTAATGGTGGGGTAACCACTGGTGAGATTTTAGATAGCTTGGAACCTGTTAAGATGGTATCTCGCACAAAGCATAGAACAACACAGAATAAACCATCATCATCAACAACAATATCTGCTGTAGCAGCAGATGACATAGATCCAGAACAACAATTATGGATACTGCCCCATTCTACGACAATGGATGCTTCCATTATTGGTACGAAGTGTGATTCGAAGGAATGTTGTATTTGCATGTCTGATTTTATATACACAATGAAGTGGATATAGAAGATGGACTAATAATCAAAGACAACGATAGCAGTAACAACAAGGAAAAGGACGAAAATAGTCCAGAACAAAGTGGTGATAGTCATGGTAGTGGAGACTGTAATGATGATGACGATTTCTCAACATGTATAATGAAAGAGTCTACAATAGTTCGAACACAGTGTGGTCATGTCTTTCATCATGCATGTATCAAAGGTTGGGTAGGTGGAATATGGAGTATAAACCCAACCAACAGTGGTAGCAATAGCAACGACAATGAAAATAACAACCAGAATTGGCAGCGACGGAAAGCTCGTCAAATATTTTGTCCACTTTGTCGAGAAGATTTACGACCACGACCATCTACCAGTTAAAATAATGGTAAGTAATGATGATTGGTGAAGAAAGATGATCATGTTGATATAGAAAGAA
Organism: Fragilariopsis cylindrus CCMP1102; assembly: GCA_900095095.1. NCBI lineage: Eukaryota > Bacillariophyta > Bacillariophyceae > Bacillariales > Bacillariaceae > Fragilariopsis > Fragilariopsis cylindrus. The sequence continues at coordinate 492,707 of FMBT01000297.1, forward strand.
ATGTACAAGTTACTGTATACTATAACAAGTTGTTGTATAATAACATAACAATAATGCTGATAAAATCATAAAACATATCAGTTTATTATTATTTGTTCTAATATCTTAGCGGATTTCATTAGCGTACTTTCTCCGAGACGGGAGGATATCAGTTGCATACCTCCGAAGAATGTTTTTTCACCCTCAATAGGTATCGGAATGGAAACTGCGGGTAGGCCTGCTAATGAGGCAGGGACGGTCATAATATCATTCGCAAACATGGCAGTACTGTCTTCTACTATATAATCATTATCATTATTTTGTGCAATTTTGTGTGGAAGAGAAAGTACGGTTGGAATCAATATTAGATCAACTTTTCCATCCAAGACCGAGTAAAACTCTTCTGCTAAATGTGCTCTAATTTGTGCGGCTGCTTCATAGTGTGTATGGAATTTATCAGAGGATAATACGGATGCACCACATAGAACTCTTCGAGTAACTTCTGTACCGAAACCTTGTCTTCTAGTAGCAGAGTATTGTCGTTCCAACGGAGTTAGATCGGGAGCAGCTCTATTATTGTCTGGAGCTGTCACTACACCCCCCTCTTCTTTTTCCGCATCGGCTGCTACGCCATAGCGAAAACCATCATATCGGCTTAGATTTGAGCTTGCTTCTGCGCTGACTAAGATATAGTACGCTGACAAAGCCCTTTGAATGAGACCAGGAGATATATCATTTGTTGAAATTTCTATTACGTCTGCACCGTTCTCCTTTAACCAGTCAGCTGCCCGCGACCAGCTGTCCCTAATTTCGTTCGGACATTCTTTTACTGAAAATGCAGCAGGAATTCCCACTCGAATTCCAGATAAAGGTTTTTCTGGTTCTATCTCCTCTTCCGACGACGACGACGACATGATCGTCTGAGCTATTGCAATTTCCGAATAGTTGTGCATGGTACCGTACGAGGAAAACGTCGAGTCTCGACTGTAATCCACGTCACGCTGAGCCAATATGTCCAATGCAGTCGAAGCACAGTCCACAGATTTTGCCAATATTCCTACCGTATCGAAAGAGGATGCATAACTAACGACGCCATGACGTGAAAGGAGACCATAGGATGGTTTCAGTCCTACAAGGCCACACCATGCCGCAGGAAGTCGTACCGATCCTCCTGTGTCCGTCCCTAACGATAATAAACTAGATCCATGGGCCACAGAAGCTGCGGAACCACACGATGATCCACCGGCAGAGTAGTGATAATGAAAATCGTTTCTGCTTGACGATGACGATGATTCTTCTTCTGCTTCTTTTTGTAGAGATTCCATTGCCTTCTGATGTTTTTCAAAGATAAGCTCCAGCGGTTGTACTATAATTTCAGCCAATCGTTCATCGTCCGATCTCGTTCTATCATTTCGGATAGGAATATCATCTTCATTGTATTTCTTGTTGTCATTATTTAGATTCAAATGTTTTAGAAACGGCAAGGGATTTTTGACGTGTCGAGGACTGCCATCGGTATGCCTAGAATTAGTTCCCAATGATCCCATTCCAAATTCGTCCATGGACGTTGTTCCCAGCATAATTCCACCCTTTTCACGTACAAGTATCCGTACCGTATCAGCATCATAACCACAAGGTGGAGTTCTACTATCCTTATCGTTATTACCGAAACCAAGAATGAAACTCCCCGCAGTGAGTGGTAATGTCTTCTCTGCTATATTTGCTTTAATTGAAATGGGTATCCCGTCAAAAATTGATAATGTATTCTCGTACCGTCTCCTTTCATCGGATTCCAATGCTCTTTCGGATATGACTTCCCACGGCACAATGATATTGTATGCGTTTAAACCCCAAATTTCCTCTCCCGCAGTTGCCATCGAATGACAAAATAACGACAATTGTGAAGAGGATACCAGTCCAGAATCAAGCAATCGCGCCGCCGTTCGAATCGTCAATTGACGAGAAGTGTTCATGCTTTACTTTATCAAAGTTGTTGACGCACTAGAGTTGGAGACAGTACATTATTATTATGGCACAATCAATTGTCGTTCGTTTTATTAAAGATTTCAATTTGAAATTTATTCCGTTCCCATTCCATGAGGAAGGTAACGTATCAATACTTAATCACGAACAGACAGACAGAATGTTCCAGTCGTGTATACTAGTTCACAGGATTGAAAATTATCCAGTCCCGATCATCCTTAACCTTAGTAGAGGAAAAACGAAGAAAAGGTAATTTTCTCTTTTTTGTAAGGGTGACGTGGACTTTTTGTGTTTTTATCCATAAGTAAACTAAAAATGCGCACTAGAGACGCATCCCAAAATACTTAACCACGTGTCAACAAAAAATGTTGTGATGTCGTGGTAGGTAAGTGGTGAATTGGTGAAACAAAATTTACACACATCCGACTAAAAGTGAATGATGCTCACAACCATAACAAGCAACAATTCAACTACTTCTATCGTGTTTGAGAGATGAGAAGACTAAACAAAATTCAATTTAAAGCAACAGCACACATACTAGTAGACAACAACCTGAGATAATAATAGTCATACCCAATAGTAGAATCGTAGTGAAATTAGAGCGATTTGTTATTGCAAAGCAGGTCGAAAGAACAAGAAGGTCTTGTAAAACACATCGTTGAAATATATACGGTAAAAAAAAACCACGCCAAACATAAAGCACGAAGTTCGTCGCGCGAATAGTACTTTTTACCGCGTTAGGAATCGAATCAACAACAACTTTACTAAAGAATACGTTACCAGTTTGAAGCAACGTCAACACAACAACATACATTACAAGTAACAAGATGAGTGGTCTTATTAAGGACATTAAGATGAATGAAAACACTGTAGACGGAGATAATCCCTCTGAGAATGGTAGTGCAAATTCATCATCCTCAGGATGTGGTGGTGGTGGTGGTGGTGGAAACAATTCAGATAATTCTGCTATTATTAGTCTTGGTAATACATCCTTCGGTTTTAACTTCGAAAGTGATGGTGGATTTAACAATTCAAGTAGTGGAAGTGGGTCTGGTAGTAATTCCGAAGATGGTGGTAGTGGTAGTGATCAGGGTGATAACAATAACAGCAATAATAATAATAATAGTAATCGCCGCAGCAAATCAACAAAAACGGTTGTGAAGAAAGGCAAGGAAGGAATCAAAAGCAAAAACCGTAACAAAAAAGTTACGGGTAGTTCTTTTACAAGTTCAAGAATGGATGCATCAACTGATGTGGTGGTGGTGGAAGGACAATCTCAGGTATCATCCGATGAAAAATTACAAGATCAAGATGATCAGACACTACCACAACAAGAACTCGCTTCTACAAGTACAGGACCTGCTGTTGTTGATGAGAAGTCTTCTTCCGCTGCTATGACTGTTGTTACAGTTGGTGGTAGTGGCAGTGATTCGAATACGATGACTGCTGGAGAAACTGCTGCTAAGATTAGGTCGGGGGGTGGTTCGATGAAACCACCACCACCACCACTACCACAATCAGTAGGTTCAGCTACAACAGCAGGTGTTCCTATTGCTTCTTCTTCTTCATATGCATCATTATCAGGATATGTTAGTTCAATAACTGCTTCATCGGCTCAATCACAACCTGTGGTTGGTACCATTGCCAGTGGCGGGGGTGTTTTCAGTAGTTCTCATACTGATGCGGCTGCCGCTGCGGTTGCTAACTTAAATTCAATTGCAACAGCCGCTACAAAGAAAATAAAAGCAGAAAACGACGGTAAGTATACTACATGCATTATGTTGTGTTGATTAAGATATCTTGATCTGATTTGATTGAAACCACATGTCGGATATAAACTAACTGACTATTCTCTTTATCTTCTCTATCTTACTAGATGCGGAAACAAGGGGTTTGAAACGAAAAGCTAACAACAATTCGGCTGCTGACGATGACGATAGCGGTGGATATAACAGTGATGACGATGAGGGGGGAACGGTCAGCTCAAAAACTACTGATACAAGCCCTTTGAAGACCACTACCACAATTACTACTACCGGTAGCACTAATGACAACGAAGAAATGAATATGGATGATGATGACGACAGCATTCTTAGTGGCGGGGGTGGTGGTGGGAATAAGAAAGGAGGGAAGAAAAAGAAATTGGACGAATCGAAACGCGAAGAACGGAATGCAAGAGAAAAGGAAAGAAGTTTCCGTATCTCTCGACAAATCAACGAATTAAGAAATCTTCTTTCTAGTGGTGGTGTTATTGTACCGAAGGGTACAAAGAGTTCCGTCTTAACAGAGGCAGCGAATTATATTCGTATGCTTCAACAGCATCAGTATCGTTCTGAAATGTAAGTTTTTCCTGTTTTCTTTTTGTTCTTACGTTATATAAGAATTGCTCAGAGCATGAATGTTAGTGTGATGTTTTCACTGTTGCTCATTATTCATTAACTTTTCTAACAACGTTTATTCTTTTTCTCGTCTTCTTTCTATCAATGACCAGTGATCGACACCAGTTAGTTCAACAAGTACAACGGATTGGTAGTGGTGCCTTAGGACAGGAAGCTGCGAGTGCTGTTAGGCATGTTGCCGCACAGAATGGTGTTTGGTCTTTAGGAAACTTCGGTGGCGTTCCACCGAAATCTGCCATGATGTACCATCAGCCCAGCGGACCAATAGCCGACGAACCGACAAGTTCTGCGGATTCAGCCTCCTCGTTGAATGGATCTACACTCCCTAGCAAGATCGAAGAATCGGACTACAGACAGGTATTCAACTCATGTACGATAGGAATGGCGATCGCATCTATGGGAGGAGCCTTCATCGACTGCAACAAACTTTTCTGTAATATATCTAATTATACGAAACAAGAAATTTGCTCTATGACTGTATTCAATCTAACTTCCCGGCAAGATCTTCAGTCCGCTTTTGATTTGATCAGTCAAATGCTCTCAGCTCCACTAGATCCTACCGTTACGAACACTTCTGTGTACTAAGAGGAGCTCTCAAGAACAGAACCGACATCGGACTCAACGTCAAACTAGTCAAAGGTGGAGATGGTGTCGCAAAGTGTTTTTGTGTAACACTAATTCTGAATCCTGCGTCACCATACGATACATCGAAACCTACTCCGGCGGCAATGGGACATGGTATCGCAAATACAGGTCAAATACTTCCTGGTCCTAATGTCAAAGATTCATCTCAAGCGGGATTGGCTCCCTCTCCCGCTTATACTACGGGCTGATTCGATGGGAATAGCCTTGCACATTTTATGTAGTGATCTGAATGTGCAATCCATCTATCTACCTACACTGCCCAACCGACTGGGGGTATTTTGTCATCCACGAGACCGCCACTGTCCATTTCAATGGTCACACAAAAGTATACTCCTTATGTTAACGTTTTCTTGCTCGTGACTTTGTGCGAAGAATACACCCCAACGGTGAGATCACAAAATACGAAACTGGTCAAATCAGGACCATCATATTTTTTTGTGTCGCGCCCCATTTAAATGGGAATAATTTCTGTCACCCACGTAAGAAGTCAACCAGCCACGTCGATGGTCTACATTAAATAATCACGGCCTATCACAGGGGATTCATCATACAAGACCACAGCATTACTTTCATCGATGTATAAAATTCATTACATTGCAATTATTTCTTCATTTCAATGAACGAGAAAACCAATATACCAAAATACCAATACCACTCATACAAACATACGTACAGATACTTGCACACCTACTTCATACAAACATTTTATCCACCATTAGGGAAAGAATCTAGGATAAACATACATACTATATACCAAAATACCAATACCACTCATGCACACCTACTTCATACAAACATTTTATCCACCATTAGGGAAAGAATCTAGGATAAATATTCATATACATATCATATTCAGACTTAAAAGACAATACATAATTAGCTTATGATTATATATTATTTATATGTTTTATCTATTATTATCTTGATTTTTTACAGAAGTCGACTGCCTTGGAAAATTTATTAATCGTAGACAGCAATGCTGCTAATTCTACACGATGGATACGCATAGTATCGCCACCTTCCCCAGTCCGTCCAAGATGGATTTGTAATGCTGTTGACAATCCTAACATTGCAACCTTACCATGAAGACGACATTTATTACATTGGACGCAATTGATAACACGTAACAAGTCTCGTGCTCGCATCCGTGCCTGCCATAAGTCATTTTTAGAATCAACAGCATGGTCATGTAATTTCTTTGGGGCAACCTCCACGGCAGGATCGTTCAATACGGGAAGAGCTAAGAACCCTTGTAGAATTGCAGCAGATTCTTCATCGATTTCACCATTTTGACAATCAGCCAATAATTTGTCTTTGGCTTTAGCAGCGGCCGATAGGAATAACATGTAGGTAAAGTATAGATTTTCCATCGCCATCGGTTCTTCACCACCTTCACTTAATCGACGATCAAATTCTACTTTTGGATCTCTCCATACCTCAACATCCGTAAATTCTTCACCGGCATCAATCTTATCTTGAATACCACTTGTAACTTGAGCAGATATAAGTGAATGTATTCCTGATACAGCTTTGTTAAAGTCTGCCTTCCAATGATCATCGTCGTAATCATACCCTTTGAAACAAATCTTTCCATGAATGAATTCCCATACCTCAGCTCCATTATATCCGGTATAACCCTCTGGGAATTCCTCTAAGTCATAGTAGTCATTACTTGGCATGTCCCATCGTGCCCAACCGTCCATCTCAAAATCATGTTCTTGGAAATCTACCTCTCGTATGATCGCCGGAACCTATAATGCATTGGTCGTCATTAGTCAAAAGAAGAAGAAAGAAAAAGGTGAGCCCCCAAAACAAAAATTGTAGTGATCATTAGATTACAATCAATGTATTGCGATTAATAGGTATAAACCTTCGCTTTTGGAAGTTGAAACGGAACGCAATGATACATACCTCCTCATCATCAACAGGATAAACTTCACATGTTTCGGAATAACATTCAAATAATTCTTGGGGCATGTATTCACAACTAGCTAGAATATCTACACAAAAAAGACGGAAATATGGCGATTCTTGAAGATTTTCCATTTGTTGCGAAATTACATCATTTGCATCATCAATTACAGAAATTCCTGGTTTTAAGTCTTCATTCGATGTTATACTCGCAGATGATGATTGTAGCACCGTCTTCGTCGTTGGGGTTGAGATTGAGACCAAAAAGTTGTTATTATTATTATTGCGTCGTAGTATTGTATTACTTGTATCAAATCCCAAACTATCTCGATAATGAGAATTCCGTTCTGGAACTGAAAATGCAGTACAGACTGCAATACTACTACCAGCGGTGACACTCAGCAGAGAAAGAAAAGACACCATTTTTTTAATTTAAAATATGGCGTTACTAATCATTCAAAATCAAAAAAATCTTAATGGATTTTTACCTCTTCTATCGTAACAGCAATTTTCTAATCCAACAGTATAACAATGAGTAGAAAATTGAGCTGACACAAGCCTGTTGGAAAGTAGATCTAGCTTTTACCGAAAAGAAGGATGAATTCAAAGCAAAGGACTTTTCTACCAAAGATACTACAGTACTAGTATCTCTCTGTTGAGATTGGATACCGAAGTGATGAGCAAGAGTTTCTTGTGATGATAGCGTAAAAATAATGCAGAAATGATCTAAAAAAAATTGAAGTACGCATCTGCTACTTGACTTGCTTCGTTCGCCAACATACTAAAAAGATGCCATCGTCGTGTTAAGTAACATGACGTAGTACTCGCGAACTCGAGCGGAGACAGACTGAATTTTGAATGATTCAATCCCCAATCTTACATTTATTTTTTTGTGCATGTTGTACAGTAGTAAAGCAATTAAGTTACTGTGAGCAATAGTGATTACAATTGTACTGCAATGTGAGAGAAAAAACTGAAGAAGAAATGGATAGGCCCGGGAGGTAGTTGAGGTGTAGTACCTTTTGCTTCCACAGCACAGGACTGGTGATATGACATGCATAATATGATATGATACTCAACAAAGAACAAGAGGCAATAAAAATACTATCACATAGTGTATTGTTAATCGACTTGAAACTACTCTCCAATGGCAGAAATTCTAAGTAAGCTTATCAAAAAAGATACAACACCTATTAACATAATAAGAGACATTATTCATCATTTTCAAATTTATCTACGGTTTATTTCTTCTCTCTTTTGCACCACATGAAGTGTAGTATCAAAATTTGACTCTGTGCTTGTAGTAATCATATAGGCCCCAATAGCTTACTGTAGACTCAGGAGGATTTAATACAGTCACTGTTATTTTGAAGAACATTTAATTACTAAAAGGAAGAATGAGAGAATTTGATGCTTTTACCTCCTCTGCATTTTCATTTGTTGTGTCAATCTTTCTACTGACTAAGATTGCTTCACTTAGGGATGAAATATATATTGTCATTCACAAACAGCATGAAAAAGTCGGTGTTGCACAATCAAATAATGTTCTAAGAATAGAAAAACCTGCATATAGACAAGTACTGTGAGTCATCAATCTCCAATCTCAGATTCAATTCCAAACTTTGCTTTGTATAGTTATCATTTACATTACTGTAGTTACAAGTACTTAAATGCCAAAAGAATGACCTTTGGAGGCTCATGAAGTTGTTATTAGGGTTGTGTGCGGTATAATACCATTTTATCCTACACTATATATCATATTTTATAAGGTATTCATTCATTGGTCATTACCGTCGTCGTCGTCGGCAACGTTGTTGTCGTCATCTGGAGCAATACTCTTGTAAATGATCGAATCTATTGAAAGAGGACCAGATCCGTTGAACCAAAAGACCAAAAAGATAAGAGAATATAGAAGTGGTTCCTCAAAGTCGTATGAATAACTAGAAACATGACCTAGTGGAAATCCCTGTAAACCATTAGCAGATAAATGAAAGTATACTGCCGACAACATTGTACCCATTAATGACAATGCTGCCGGTCGTGTTAGGAATCCCAATGCAAAAAAGATACCACCAATAAATTCTACATAATCATGTAATGCAGCCCAAAGTTCTAGTGGGCCTGGTAAGAAACCAAAATATGGTGTCATAATGTAATCGATGAAACCTTGAAACTCGGGAGTTCCAAAATTAGCCGGTCCAATTCCACCTTGAAGGAAGAGTCAAGAGTTGTTTAGTTTCATATATTATGTACGGGTTATGTGCTGCACCAAACAATACAGCAGGTACAAAAAAAATACACGACCTCACGTACCTTCTGATCCATGATGGATCATCAGTAATCCCGTTAAAATTCTTAAGGGTACCAACGGAACCGAATGGATTCCCTGTTTATGAAGTTTTTGTTTGTTTGTTTGTTTGTTTGTTTTACATGTGTAGAAGAACCGCCAGCCCAACATTCAGAAACGAAATAAAATCAGAGAGAAAAATACAAAAAGAAAATCACTCGAGAGATGAGAAACTGTATTGATTGATGAACAACAATAACGCACTTCTTAGATACAAAATGATAGCATTGACGAAAATAAAGCCGTAACGTACGTACGTACCTGCCAATTCGTAACAGTTTTGAACAATTTTGGGCCAGTTATACGCTCCCATGTCGATTCTTTTGGATCTTTTGCCATTAATAGCTGAGAAAATGACGATGATGACGGTGGCGACGGTAACGAACGAGGTCGATTAGTCAAAGGCGTAGCAGGCGTTGTTCTTGTTTGAACATTATTATTTTGAAAGGCATTCGCATTCGGTGACGAGAGGACTACCACCACAAGAGCAGTAGCAGCGATATGGTAGCAAGAAGAAAACCGCATGTTGTTACTGTCAGATTTTTGTTGTTGACTTCTGGTAAGTATAGAATAAGTATGTGTATTGCACTTCCGATATCCGATCCAATATCCAATAATACGCCTCCTAATAGCTTGAAACTAGCTAGTACTACCGTTACCAGTAGGTTTTCGGTCGTGATGTGAAGGAAAAGGATTCGATTTTGATTTGATTCGATTCATTCGATTGATTCGTACGGACGTGTCTGCAGGGCGTCGCTCAATGGGGGGGGGGGGGTAAGGTTAGGGGTAAAATATGAGGTTTGTTGGCAATAATAATGAATAATGTTGCATGTTTGAATGTTGACCATGACACAGACAAACAACGCTTGTTTCATCTAAACTGACCAGTACTCTGCTTTACAATAGTATTTTTATATAGACGAAAAGGGCATCGTGATGGCGTCCATGAGCTCAAGAATTGCTGTTGCGGCGTCAGGCGCTGCTAGAAAAATTGGGTGAGTATTAAGGTTGAAATTTCGGGTTCGTTTCTTCGCTTTTTATTCCCAACAAATAAACATCGTCGTTCATATTTTATATTTTATATATGTTGGTAAATGGTGGATACTACGATGATGGCTACTGCTATGATGATTGTAGTATGGATATCGACATTGATGAATTATCCATAAATAATTATCAGATTTTATCATTCATTCGGTCCCAATTCTCAATTTATTTTCAACTCTTTCCCTTTTTTTACGTCGATCAACAACAACAACAACAACAACAACAACAACATTAGAGCTGCACTTGATAGTATGGGGGCAGGTATGGAAGTAGCAAAATACACTGAACGCTTGGTACCCTCATCACGAATCGTTTCCGTAAATGGTGTTTCTCCAGCCTTGTCTGGTGCTAATAATTTCATAGCTCCGTCCGCATCTGTTATTGGTAATGTTACCATTGGTGAACACTCAAGGTAAGAAAGAAATGGAATTAAGAATGAAATTAAGTGAAAAGATAATCGCATTTTTTTCTGGCGTGTGCATGTTTGGTAGACTATTCTGTATCTCAATAGTCATTCTCCATTCGTATTCAATACTGATGTGGTCTTTTAACACACATTTACAGCGTATGGTATGGAGCTACTGTCCGAGGGGATGTCAATACCCTTAAGATTGGTTCTAAAACAAGTGTTGGTGATCGTGCTGTTGTACATGTTGCAAAAATTCAGGGTGATCATCCAACGTATATTGGTGATAATGTTACGATCGGTGCCTGTGCGATCGTTCATGCATGTACAATTGAAGATTTAGTTGTTATTGGTGAATCAGCTCAAATTATGGATGGTGCGTCCGTATCGACTAATTCAATTATTGCACCTGCATCGATCGTTACACCAGGAACGAAAGTACCCAGTGGCGAATTATGGTCTGGCTCGCCAGCGAAGAAGGTCGTTCATTAACAGCGGATGAAATTGCATCAATTTCAGAATCGGCACATGATACACTTGAATTAGCATATTTACATGCTGTAGAAAATTCAAAGGATTATAAACAATTAATTGAAGAAGATGAAGATAGATTGGATCGTAAACTACGTAAGAAGGCATGGTTCGATCCAAATATTCCTGATCCTGATGATGTACTTGGACAGGGTGTACCTGGACGTATTTTCAATTCAACATTAACAAATCCAGAGGAAGGATTGAAATTTAAAGCAAAACGAGATGCAAAGGCTTGAAAAAATGAATTCATTCATTCATCAATATGATATATGATACCATAGAAAGAGAGACACGCATAAACCGCTAATTACTACTAATGGAAATAATAATCATGAGAATGTTAAATTGTTTTTAATTGAGAAGAAAAAAGTTCTAAAATATATCGAGAGATAATATTATTTTCGACATAATCTTGTAGTACAAAAAGCATCGTTTGTCATACTGTTAGCCTTTCTCTCGCCTTCATACGATATGGTAGCATTTTAGTTGTATGATTTTTGGATAGATCTTTTGTAGACTATGGGTTGAAAATTCAAAATGAAGCTGTAGATTACGAAGCAACGACCTCATCAGGCAGACATTAACGCATAGGAAGGCGTCAACATTCCATTTTCTTGTCTATTTCCATACAACGAAGAGAGGGTCAAATGATGGATGTGTCGTTGGCTACTGTCTAATTGATTAGGAAGATCTGAAAAGTTATTTAATATATATTCTTTGATTCGTGTATTACTGTATCTGCTATTTCTTATGTAATTAAAATAATGATACGAGATTAGGAAGGAGATTATGCGAAGTATTGAAAGAACAGACGGGGATATCGTATTGTAATTTTATCCAAATCTTCCTTCTCACTCAACCGTGTTTTCTTTTGCATCTGAGTCAGATATTATGTGAACGGATCGATCGATTGATTGATATGATTGATTCCGTTACAAAGATCCAATCTTGTAACTTATCAAATCTTATGATACTGCATGTAGAGTGAAAATGTATGTTTTTTGTCGATTTTTATTTTTTTGTTTATCCTATTTAGTTCGTACTTATTAGTTAGTTGAAGTAGTATACAGCGTGATAATAAAATCCTTCCTTTTGTTGTTGTTGTAAAGTAAGTTTCACGCTTTTTTGCTATTATATATCCTTATTCCCATAATTATAAATAAATAATATATATTATTTATTTTCGATTATCATACTGAGCACGATATTCCTCTCGAGCCTTGCGTTCCATTTCAGGATCTACTCGACCACTTTGAGGATCAGTTCCTAATGGACGACGGAAAAGGAGGATATGGGGTTCCGGTCTATATATATTAATAAAAACAATCACAATTATGTAATACAAAAATAAGGTGTAAAATCGATTAGAATGATTGTACAGAAAAACATCTCTGATATACAGCTATCCCCCCGTACGATTCAAATGGTTGGAAAAATGAAGACGACGACGACGACGACTGACTGACTGCTCGAATTGAATTAGAATAATTCGAACACAAAAAAACACACAACAAAACTTACCGATGAATAGCATAATGTCCCCATCCACGACTTTGTTGAACACCGATACCACGCCATTCAGATTCTGATAAAAGACGGCTCTTGGGAAGGGTCTTCGCAAGTTCCTTAGGAAGAATAACGTGACTGTTATATGTACAATGTATAATATAATATATATCAGTACTGCAGTCATGCCATAAAAAATTATAGATATAAATTAGAAAGAGTGAGAGAATCAAATGAACAGAACAAATGGATCAATAAGACAGGAGGAGAATTATAATTGGATTCAACAATCATAGTGTGTTGTTCATTCATATCTTCACCTAAAGCGCGTGTAGGATTGTAAGGAGCCTTTATTGGGCTTGGTATAAATTAATTAATTATTATACGACACAAAAGTCGAAAATCAGTCGGTTAGTTCAGTTCAAGTTCAGTTTTAAGTTTACTTACCGATATTCATTCATATCATCAGCGTACTTTTCACTATATTCGATTCGGGAGGCACTACTACTCATGGTGTGATATATTTACTATTATTTCGCTGTTTACGGAATGGAGGTTTATATTAGTTGGTCGTCTAATGAATATATTATGTGTACAGTACCGTGTATTGTAACGATTGAGGTGGTTGCAATGGAGCACCGGAGCTAATGCTTACAGAAAGCATGCTGTGCTAGCTTGCTTTTATCTATTTTTTGAATTTTGGCGAAAACGTTTAAAATTCCCCCTTTAAAAGGGAGAGGAGGCGATAATAAAAATCCAAATACGAAATACTACGAGAAGAGAAAGGGGGGTAGTATACACAAGTAGCAGTTGAAATAGTAACATTATACTAATGTATTATATATATTATATGTGTTGCTCACATTTTGCTATGAAGTAGGAAGCAAAGACCATGGCACGATTACCAAATGAATGATCCATTCCTGAATGAACAAATCATATCATATCATCATATCTGAATCTATTGATTGATAATTCTACATACATAAACTACTACACCACACCACAATATATATATAGTAATAGCATTAGAAAGGGGGACAATGTAGTAAATAGTTATCCACAAACAAGATGTGTATGCTGTATTTCTATCACACGTAATATGAATCTCATCCTGCTTTTAGCAACTTTAGAATTGCTGCTGATCAGTGTACATCACATTATTTACTCTTAAAATGTAATATTGTGGCTACGATATGATAGAGATCATTGTTGGGGGATGAAAGATTCTAAAGATTAGATCTATTATTATGATGAATTCAAGGATCAGCATTTAAATAGATTATGCAGTGATGAGAAGCAAGGAAATCAAGACATGCCATCACAACACACCGCAACATATATATATATATATATATTACTTTGAATAGTTTTTTAAATGCTCACTATTACACCGTGTTGTGCATACGTTATTTGTTGAAAGTCAGGCAATAGTGAAGACTGACTAGTGGGTTACTTAGCTTTTGTGGAACATACCACTACCGGTAGTAGTAGTTGTTTGATCACTACTAAGTTAGTAGATTTCTATGCATTAGTAACCATGTTACAGCCAGAGGAACTGATGTCATCAAATCAGACTTTCTATGTTGCACTACTTAGTTAGAGGCTAGGCATGATTTGAGCTACCTACTAATACTGCAACATATCCGGGTGGAATGTAGTAATAGACAACATTAGTAGTATAGAAGGCAAGTAGTGAGAGTTTGGATCAAGCCATGGCTCATCTACTAAACTGGTGATAGACTCCAGTTATTCAACAACAACAACAAATACCAAAAGGATCTTTTGACAGGATAATGTCACACCGGCATTGACTTCGCCGTTTCTACTCACTGATGGCATGTACAAGAACTAATGTAGACATAGTCCTAGTGGCATAATATATAGATGCATCCATTTTTGCTATAACCCGTTAATTATTTTTACTACTATTCCTCTATCTTTTGCAACTCCCTTGTATTTCATGGATTGCACTTCTGCTTATACTATTTTCACAACTATTACAACTGTCACAAAAGGTAGTACTACTTGTACATTGATTCTGTTGTTTTTGAATTTTTGTCATCATCGATAGTAAATCATCCACTTTCTTTTCTGATTCGACCTCCTTTAGTCTTTGTTCATCGTGAAGTTGTGTTATCATCGATAGTAAAGCATCGATCTTCCCATCATTTCCTACTTGGGACGATACAAGGAAATCAAGGTGGTCTTGAGCGAGTACATTGCTACTAGATCCAAATTCCTCTTTACTGGTTACTCGACTGACACTTCTTTTGCACTGATCAGCTTTCCCCTTTTCTTGGAAGTAAGAAAACATTCCGATGATGATAGCGATGACCGAGAAAAAAAGATGGAGAAGGAATATCCCAGCCATAGATTTTAACGATAATGATGATTCGTATAAGCCAGCAGAAGAGCTATCATCGCCGCTCCCTGAATTTGATTTGTTGTCGCCATCGCTATTCTCAGTTTGTAAGTGCCGACGATTTTTGCCGTCATATAATTCATAATTGTTGGCGTCACAAGTTTGTATTTGATCAGCTTCACTCTCGACTTCCGTGTTCCATAATTCTGCTAAGGTTCCATCCTCGCTTAGCTTCTCTAAGTGATATGTAAACACCTCTTTTTGAGGTATGGAAAAGAGAGAAAAGACACGTCAGTGGTCTCCTTACTTTCATGAAAACAAATGTATCATCAAAAATATTGTGCTTACCTGAGACAAGAAGCGTGCATTTTTGACCAGGGTCCATTAAGGTGGCAAATCCTGTATCGCTTTCAAGTACAGGACGTCCTTGCCAAGTTAGGTGACAATCGGGGTTGAATTCGTTTTTCAATGTGTATGCATCATAATCATGTCGCTCCCCAAGCACAACATCGCATTCTCCCTCATTGAGGGCAGTATACATGTCACGAACCGACTCTTTGGGAACAAGAAGAGATATTGCATCTGGATACTTCCTTGTTATATAGGCCTCTTGGTTTGTCATAGTTTCGATGCACATGCTCATGTCGTTTTCGATGGCATCTTGAATTGTGTTGAGGACCAATCTTGACTTCGCAGTCACTACCATGTACGATGTGAGGTTTGCGCCATATGCAGCTGTGATGAACATGACCCATATATAGTTTGAGATTATGAATAGACGGGCAGCAGAACTTGTTGGAGCCCGATATGACATATTGAAATAAGACAAATATGACTCGTTCTGGTTGTCGACTGTCCTCTGCCGAAAAGACATTTTGTCTCGACCTTCTCCGAGGAAGTCAAGGAATTGATAGACGAAACCAGATACAATGATTTGTGCAATGAACACCAACCAAACACCCACTCAAACGGCTTGAACCAAAAAACCCATGGTATCTTGTCCTTTCCATCTGGACCAACATTTCTGATCATAATGATTTTCGAATCCAGCACTGGCGATGTAAAAGCAGATCCCAAGTTGATACGCTCAGAAGTGATACTCCAGTCACTTACATAGATATCGTAGGCATTCGTTCCCCATTTAAGTAGTTCTGAATAACTTTTATTGTATCATTTTTCTCGGTGATGCCAAAACTCTGTCGCCAGGTAAAATTGCCAAGTTCTGCAATTTCATCCAAAATTTTGGGGAACAGTCCGGGATACTCGGGATCCAGGCCTGTTTCTTCGTTGTAATTGGTACGATGATCCGATATGAGTACGTTTACTTGTCTACCTTCGAGCGCACTTTCGGTAAGCAATGAGTTGTTAACAGCCATTTTATACTGAGAGCAAAACGATTGGCGATAGTCAACATCTGCAAACGGTTCGTTGTAACCCAAAGATGCCCTTTCATTGCCAAGTAGATGTCGTTTGCTTCCAGAAGGTGTACGGACCAGAATAGCATGTACCATGTCAGGAAGTAACTGCCCATTCGACAAGGTAGGAGTGATTGGTTGAAGAATAGCATAGTGGGATGGAAGAAGAAGAAAGCTGTTCCGTCTTTATCATTATTACTAACGAAATATAAGCTTATTGCACGCTTTTTGTTGTTGAGGAAGGGTATGACAGCATTGTGGTGTCAAAGTGTCAAGGCCAAGGTTGTTACTGCGTAAATAAAGGCTGTTATACAGTAGGTTCGGGAAGTACTTCTTGTTCTGTTGCACAAAGAACATTGTACAATAAGAACTCCTGTTAATTTTTTGTCTGCTTACTTTTAGTTTTTATATCACAAAAAGATACGCATCGCATTTTCTTCCGTTTTCTATAGAGTAAATGATTCCTTCGGACAAACTTTGTCTTGGTTATAAACAAACCTTTTTTGGTTACAACTCTAACGTTACAAAGGCGAAAAGCCTCTTTGTCGGACTTTCTATAATTATCTCGTGATTTTTTCCATGTTTTAGCTTCATAAAACCTCTCTCTACATCTCACCTATCATACAGTATTCTATCAATTAAGGAGATTACCATAGGATTGATGGTGTACTGAGTATTGGATCTTTTAAGCTTCCCAAAACTAGAAGACGGAGAAAACATGCTTTGGGTGAAATTTCTAGTGCTTTATTGTGCAATGTGTAGTGCGACAACTGTGCACGGTAAGACAGATATATCTATAATTTTTTCAATAATATATGAAACCCAGTTTACCCAGTTTCACCTAGAACCCGCACAGTTTAGGACGTTATTGTTGTGTTGTGTTGTGTTCTATTTTATTTCATTATTAGGAGGATGAAGTACTTGAGATGAGACCAATAATATATGATAGATAGATGATGAACTTGTCAATTGTTAATGGCCATAGATTTGCAGAGCAGAGAAGAACAGTTTATTGTCAAGTCAATTGTTGGAACTTTTCTCCTATGCATTTTTACTAGTAAACAGAAAAGACAAAGAGATAAAGAGAACTTACTCTCATTATCGTGCTGCTATAACAAAAACTGCACACAGAATTTAGGCTTTGTCGTCCTGTTAGTGAGTGTAAATTCCCTACAATAGCGCATGTGAATTCTGTGCTTGCTGGAGTAGGAAGTACTGCATAGAAGTGACCAAACATATGGTCAAATAGTATATACAGCATTTTCCCACAGGTATATGTGCATTGTTGAAAAGAAAAACTGTACCTCTGAACAATTGTAGCCTACTTGTTGTTCTGCTAAGAAACACTGGTATCTTAACTTTTTGTGCAGTGTAAACATCAAAACACAGGAATATGTGTGAGAGAGCACCGATTTTGTTTTGTTTTCTACAGCAGCAGGTTTAGCCCAGTATCATACTACTACTACTACTACTACTACTACCAATTTGACCCTCAAAATTTTGGCATGGTGATAATTATTGACTATAGAATTTTGGATTTGATTTAAACTGCATAAATGCCGTGCCATTGGATCCATCTTACAAGTTGAGGATCTTCAGAATATTCAAGGGGTACCAAGTTGGAATTAAACTTCTGTTTATAACCCACTAGATAATCAAACATGTGGTTCCAGATTCTATGGTCTATTACCTGATGTTTTGCTCATTTCATTGGTGGTTCTATATTGAGTTACATGTGGAATTTGTGTGCACATACGGTATCCATTCAAACCAAAGAACATGCACGTGTCATTCCATTCACAGCAAACAGCCGCTCATACACTAACAGCGCATTCAATAATAAGACAATACAAAGACACTAGTAGATAGTAATAACACAAGGATTATTCCTTCCTCTTACTTTTTAATATAAAACCTCTTAACTAATATAAAACCTCTTAACCAAATACATTGTGTAGTCTAATGATGTCCTCTTGGTTGAACAACTTTACACTTACTTGTCATCAATAGTACTACATTTGTTGCTCTTCAGTGTGGCTCATCTTGTTCAAGTAGAGAAGTGGTTACAATAATACTACTACTACTACTACAAGAAGTCTACGGTACTACATTGCCATTATCCTTTTTCTGTTGTATAATCCAACACCAGTTCCCTTTATCCCAATGGTGGTTATCATAATATTGATTGCTAGTAGTGTCTTTTGCCATAGTATTCTGGTCCTTTTCCCTCTCCTTTGTAGATCATCTTCTACCATTGTTTCTGGTTTTGATATCAATATATTTTCCGTGATATCTCTGGTAGTACTGCCTTCCTTGTCGGTATAAGGTAAAAAAGCCAACACCAATTTCCTTGTACCCAATCATGATGATCATCATGATCTCTTTCATATTTTCCTTCCTTCTTCCTCTTCCTCTTTCTTGATGTGATTATGATTATCTGCAGTTGCAACAACGACAGCAGAATTAGAACAAGGAGGAGCTGCAGCATTAGCACCAGCAATTGTATACGGCAATGGATAATGTTGTTCTTTTGATGCCTGGCCTAAATTCTTCGAGGCATCATCAGGGACAATAGCATTTCCAACAACAGTAGCATAAATAATTGTCTGTTGTCTACTTCCATCATCGCATCAACAGAGGAAGTATAGATAAATGCTCATAGAGATACCGGTAGATGATAACAAATGTATTAATCTATGTCCATCGCCGACAGTCAATGTTATGTTGAAGAATGGTTGTTGTTGTTGTTGTTGTGTTCTTTTATGTGAATTTCTTGAAATTTTCGAATGTAAAAATTTCATACAAATTTTTATCCACGAATGAACATAGAATAGATTCAGGTGTCAAGCAGGCAACGGATTGAGAATGCTACATGTCAGTCGATTGCCGTTTATTTTGAAGAGAAGAATTCAAATGACTTACCTGCCGACGACGACGACGACGACGATGAGAATCAATCAGTTATTGGCGATCAAGTGGTAGTAATTTGATATTTACATTAGAATAAGGAATAGACTACACGGTAGTCTGTGAAGAAAAGTAACCTTCGCCCTATAGATATTATTCATACCTCTGGAAAATACTACAGTAAATAATAAATCAATGATGGATTCTTTATTTCAATCGGTCGTCCGACCAGCTCTTATTTTAATATGTGCAATGATGTTATTCAATCTACCAACATTGATGTATAAGATTGGAATGTTTCTTCGTGGGATTTATATTTATTATTTTGTAATGATAAAAAATGGAGAAACCACAAGATCCATTATTGTGATCGGTCCAATTTTACAAAAAGAAAAGGAATTAGATCATACGGCAGATGATGATGATGATGATGTTATTGAACGAAAAACAATTTACTTTGTCCGTCATGGTGAATCAACATGGAATGACACATTCAACAAAGGTAGTCATCGATCACAAAATGCATTCATTATTGGGTTCATTCCTGGTTTGATTAAGGCATTGCTTTTTGAATTATACTTGATTTTGTCTGGTAAACTCGATAGGTAAGTTCGAAAGTCATGCGTTTATTTTATTTTAAAAAACTGTATATATATGTATATATATATATCTATTAGATCGC
The DNA here is from genome assembly GCA_900095095.1 of Fragilariopsis cylindrus CCMP1102. Lineage (NCBI taxonomy): Eukaryota > Bacillariophyta > Bacillariophyceae > Bacillariales > Bacillariaceae > Fragilariopsis > Fragilariopsis cylindrus. The sequence goes on from FMBT01000297.1 coordinate 512,833, forward strand.
AATTTTCTTCTTACACGTCCCGTTCCTTTATTTGTATTTACAGTTGGTTCTATGATGCTCCGACTTCCACTTTAGGATTGAACCAAGTAGATAATCTATCTCAATTCTTCAAGTCAACTAATATCACCACAGATTCAAACAACGATAAAGTAGCGCAACACGTTGCCATTTTGAAGGCAAGTCCGGATGCACCACCATCGAAGTTACTAAGTTCGAATCTTAGACGGGCAGTATCCACTATGGCTGGAGGATTTAAGACTAGACTTGCTCGTCGACCTCAGGAGAAGATTTTAGTCGTCCCGTCTCTGCAAGAGATTAGTCGCAATCCTGATACGTTGTCTATTACACCTGCTCATATGTCCATCCAAGCATCATGGATTGATAAAACATCCACAATCTGTAACTTTCAATCAACTTTTACTAATCAAGTTGACATGAGTTTACATCTAGGTAACAAACCAATTGGAACGAATGGATTAAAAAGGATGAGAGAATTTTGTAATTTTGTTTTTTCCTCATCTGTGAAAGAAGAATATGTTATTGTTGGTGGACATTCTATCTGGTTCCGTTCATTCTTTCGTACATTCTTACCGTACAAATCCGATCATGTTGGTAAAACAAAGAAGGTTGTTAATTGTGGTGTTGTTGCGTTTACATTGTTGAAGGTTGTACGAAAATCTGGACAACCAACATATATGATCGATCCAAACTCAGTGGATGTCGTCTATGGAGGGTTCGATTAGTACTATTTTAGATTCGAATATAATAGTAGAGTAGAGTAGAGTAGAGTGAGCGTGTTCACTTCACACTAAAATGCATATATTGGGGTACTTATTGGTTGTAGATTGTATAATGCATCGTGTCTCTCGCTGGTGAAAGTAATACAAGTAGTACTAGTAAAATGATACAGTTCGAACCATTGTTTTTATCTAGTAGTAAAATAGTTTTTAGATCATCATCTTACAACGTATGTAGCTATTAGTAATCATCTACTCTGATTTGATTCATATCGGTGTGCGTGTATTATGTGTATGGGGTTGATGTATCGTATAAATTTCACAAGTTGTGTTAACGTGTATCTCTAATATTCATGTAGATATTCATGTACATCACCTCTTATTATTTTCTTCTTTTGTGATGCTATGGTTCGACATACAGTCGGCGCCATAACATGACAGATATAGCAAGCGAATTTATAAATAGCTTGAATACTATAATCATTTGTCTCTGTTCTCTCTTTTCTTGACCAAACAATTATTTGACATTATATTATATATACAATTTATATACGGTAGTCAGTATTAATATTAATTATTCCTTTTCAAATTTTGTTTCACTATTTTCTTCTACCCAACGTCCTGAATGTGAATCACTTAATCCATGTCCACGTTGATGTAAACTTTCCGTAAGAGATTTCCGTCGTAGTATACGCATTTCACGTAACTCTTGTCGATGATCTACATTTGAATTTGAATTTGATGCTGCCCTTAAAATCTTTGTTTGGTAATCTACTCGTCGTGTATCGTCAGTATTATTAATATTATTATTGTGCCTTATACCTAAACTATTATCATTATCATCATCCACAGTGACGACGATGATGATGTTGATAATGACGCAGCTTGAAACATTGGATGTAATAAATGAGCTAATTCTTTACCGGTTGTCGATGCTGCAAAGAATGTACCGAATGCAAATGATGATAACACGGTTAACAAAGCAGTATTTTTATTTAAACTTCCACCTTTTATAAAACCAAGTTTCTTTGCCCATTGTGTACCTGTCACCAACACAATACCACTACACAATCCAAGTCCTGTTTTTAATAATATATCGGGAAAAAAAATAAATCGCAATCGGTTGAGTTGAGTGTGAGAAGCCATATCATGTATATGTATTCAATTGTGCTTTTACTAAATGTATTAAAGAAAAGTTTAGTCCTAATTAAACACGTACCACCTCCTATCATACCATGATAATAAATATCTCTTCTTACACTTCGAAGTGTTTGAACATTTTCTACCGAGAGTGAATCTGGGGGATTCATAGCGCCCATTTTTCGTAGAGCAGACGGACTGGACGGTGTTCACGTTTTGTGTTATTTTAATCACTGTTTTTCTTCTTTTCTTTTCAATTCGATTTGTTTCTTTTCCTTTCGAATATGCTTCTACTACAGTCTTGGTTTGTATGCTTCCTGTGATAGACCAGTACTGTACAAGTCAATGATGGTGTTACAGTTTTGTCAAAGAGATAATAGATTATGTTACGTTACTTCTACTGTAGGCTCGAAGATAGCATTCTTCTATTAAATTTCCTTTTTCTTACCTTTAAACCTGCCTGTAATAGTACTGTACTTCAATTGTACTGTAGTCACTAGATTTCGTCGTGTCAAGTCAGGATTGTTTTCTTTTCGTGTGTTCTTTTATAAAAGCGCGGGACTTGGTTACACATACTGACTGGATCAATCACGAATACAAGAATCTTATGATTTCTTAATTGTCGAAGAGATGAACTCCAAGTTACTTCATCACCCGTACTGTTCTTGGATAAACTCTGCCCTCTGACACCAACACATACATCAATACTCTGTCAACAAGTGCCATTACTAAGGGCAACAGTGAACCACTGTCGTTGCATCTCGATCACTATATATTTAGTCGTGGGACAGAGGACAGAGTCAATCAAAATAGAAATTCTAAACTTCTGTTGTTTTGTGATTGAATAATATCGGGTACAGTAGTTCACGCAACAATCATTTCTGTTCGATTGATTCGTCACAAAAAAGAGAGAAAAACGTGAACACAATATATATATATAAAAAGAAAGGTCGAGACAGAATACTGAAGGCCAGGAAAAAGGAAGCTCCATCAGGGTCCAAGTGGAGGGAGTAATAACAAAAAATAATACTGTTAATAAAATGAAGGACGATACATCTTCTTTTTCGTATTTTTTAATATCGAAATTTATGTTACTCGGGAGTGTCGTCGTCGTATATTTAGCTTCTATTGCAACATCGTTCGAAGTATCCTCTCCTTCTGGTGGTGGTTATGGTTGTGGTCGTAATGCGATAGTCAGTACAAGAAGTAAATACGGTGGTATATCATCGTCGTCAGCAGGCGACTCGAGTAGTAATAGGAGAAGGACACGATCGTCGCAAGGTCAACAACACCCACAAACGTCATATGTGTCACCACTGCAATCGAGGGTTTCATTTTTAGAACAATACCAGCAATATCAAGAAAATGATCATCCATCTTTATCATGTTCAGGTAGAACTACATCAGCTTGTCTTATATTTCCACGTTCATCTTCTTCCTATCGATCAAATACTAATGCTTATTTGAAGAAACGATTGTCTTATACTCCTCTATCGTTGTCGTCGTCGTCGTCGTCATCGGACTTGGGATCAGAAAGTAAGGATAAGGAAGCACAACAAGAAGATTTGGGGTTGTCTTCATCGTCTTCATCCGGAATGGGAGATGATGAGAATAAGGAGGAAGAATCATCACCATCAAACAATGTTGGATACGATGATTTGTATGAATTCTTAACACGTCGTACAGGACAACCAGCGGGAGAATCTGAACGAAGAAGGAAGAGGGATCGTATAATGGAATGGATGCCGACAGGAACAGCTGGTGGTGGTGGAAGTGGAAATGCTGCTTCTAATCTAATCCAACCAATCCGACTTGAAGATGGGAAGGTCGATGAGGAATTAGTAGCAAAACAACAACAACAAGATGAAGAACAACAGAATACGTCATCCCGAACTAAAATTAAATTCGATGAACTCTTTTCGGGTATGCCTAGTTTGAATGATATTATTTCTAGTGGTGACAACGTCGACGAAGATGATGGAGATGCTGCTGACAACATCAAAAAGAAGAAATCAAGAATAACAGACGATCATGATTTTTCATGGTTTGAACCAGAACGATTAAGAATAGAAAGTGAATATGAACAAATTCGTCAAGAAACGAGAGAACGTATCCGTGAGCAGAGACTTCTGGAAGAAGAATCTGATGAGAACGATAGTAGTAACAGCGATAGTGATAATATACCAAAAAATGCCGAAGGGATCGCAGATGCAATTGTTCAAGAAGAAATGAATCAGATGATCGCATCTGTAAGATTAGAACGATCAAAGGAACGATTACAAGAATACGAATCAAATCGATCATCGGACATTGAATCACGGAATTATCAGGATGCGACTGATGATGTTGTTAACAAGATACTGAAGGACACGGCAGAACAGCAGGAACGAAATGATAAATTAAAAGCCCGTGTCGATGAATATCAGGAGTATGAACAACGTCTACGACTGCAACAACAAGAACAGCAAATATCGTACGGCAGTAATGACGATTCCAATCAAAAACGAATAATTCCAGGAGAAGATACGGATATGGACGATTGGACACTTCAACGATTGGAGGAAATGCTTGAGAACTCTCAAAATCGCGAGGACGATGATGGTACTATTTCTGATATTTTAGAAGAAAATCTAGAAAATTTAAGGAAACAGATAGAACAAGAATCGAAAAGGGGTTCTATAGAACCACAAACCATGAAAGAATGGCAAATGTACCGATCTATATTCACAAGGTTACAAAACGGTGACGGAATTATGGAAAACGGTGAAGACGACAGCAACAATATTGGTGGTGTCGACGAAGCGCAAGTTGCACAGCAACTCAATTCTTGGCGTGAATACATAGTGAAGGAGGATGGAATGAGACAACAGTCCGGTCTGTCAAGTGGTCCCAAGTTACCCTTTGATCATCTTGGAACGAAGACAGACCAAATGCCTGTTTATGAAGATGCCGATGAAGAAAATGAACACAAATCACGTCGCGAACTGAATCGGGAAGTTAACATACAAGCCGTTCAAGTAATGGAAGATCTGATACAAAAAAGTGACAGTAGACGATCCGAAAGTTTGAGAAAGCAACTTGATATTCTTAAGGCAGACTTGGAATCGCGAGATTACAATGATATCGAAGAGGAGATTATTGATGAACCAGTATCATTTGAACCAGTTGATTTGAGTGGTGTATTCAGTCGGAAAAAAGAAGAAAGCAAAAAAGATAAGAAACAAGTAACTTTTGGATTCTCTAAGGAAGAAATAGATGCCATCAATCAAGTTTTTGATGAAACAGGGACAGGGGAACTATACAGTCCACCACCAACAAAGTATGAAGACCCTATTCAGCGTGATCCACCCCCCAATACACAGAACGAAAATCAACCTCCTGCGCCAAATACACCTTTTTTCCAAGAAAAAACGAATAAAAGCGATGCGGAAGAACCGGATATACAAAATAAGCTTGGCTCCGTCGACGAGCAAAAGCTCCAGGCAATGTTCCGTAGGGCAAACGTTAGAACGATAGCAGAACAAGATTCTATTAGACAAGAGTGGGAAGCTTTCCAGGCATTTGAAAAGGAAAGTCGAGGCAAATCAGGACTCTCTGAAAGTACAGGCGATTCAACGGTGATGGACGATGCCAAACTTAAATACGATGTTAACGATGTCATGACAAGTGATGGTGACTTTGATGCAGCCAAGATCTTGTCTACGATCGGGCCACGTCCTGTTAGAAAGAAAGCTCAAGGATCAACTACCACAAGTGATACCACAGATCTCGAATCAGACGAAAACACTACTGACGACGCCTTACGGTCCGATGTCGATCCATCGGAAGTTGCGGATGCAATATACCGGTCGGTAGCGGCTGCAGGTGGTGGTAGAGGGAAGGAAGACGAAGAACTAAAAGAGAAAGATAGAGCAGAGTACGAAAATTATCTGGCAAAGGAAGAAGAAATGAGAAGAAATTTGGATCAGAGAGAAGAGGAAATTATCGATGCTGCCATTACAGAAGATATAGATATCGATGATCCGGGATATGCTGAAGAGGCACTTGGGCCACGTCCGGTTGTTAAACGAATTAAAAGGAAAGTTTTGGACGAGAGAGAGCTCAGCGATAGAGGAGGAGTCCGTGCGACTCAAGAAGAAGAAGAGGAAGATGACGATGACGATGACGATGACGATGAAGATGAAGATGACGAAACGGTTGACGACGCAATAGACGATTCTGCGTTCGATGATCTTGTTCCAGGGTGGTTAAAAAAAGAAAGAGAAGCGGTAGCAAAAAGTAGAGAAGAAGGTAGTGATGGTTTTTTGGGCAGTGACATTGACGAAGTATTTGATGATGATAAATATGATCAAAATTTGCGACAACTCCATGAATACGAACAACGCAGGTCCGGAGGGAAGCAAATGGGGATCGATGTAAGTGATGTCTTCGGACAGCGAGGATCAGATGATTACGGCGATTATACTCATGATACCGACTACCTTCGCGATAGGCAAGACGAAGAGTGGGAAGAAAGAAGTTTAAACGCACGGAAAGCTAACTTGTTGCAATACATTGAATTAGATCCTGCGGAAGTAAATAATCTGATAGCTTACAAAGATTCCTCCGGTGTATCGCAATACCTTCCAAGGGTCAACAAGCCATTCAAGGAGTTTGGAGCGATCTTCAGGTTAGAGGGTGTACTAGTAGACATTACAGGATTACAACAGAAAGTATGGAACCGGATTGCCATCGAATTTGATTTTAAAGAACCTCTCATGGAAGACATAACACGAGTCGCTGTTCTAGGACCCGAGTCTGCTATAAGAGATCTATTCCATTCTACAATAGGTGACTTTGTTTTGGTTCGAAGGATTATTGATGCTTACCGCCGTGTACTTAGAGAAGAATTTGATTTATGGGCGATCGAGCAAGGAGTTGATGTAAGTGCTGAGCCTTCGATCAGTGACAATGCTGATACTACTTCCGGAAAGGGTTCTCTTGCGATGGGATTCGAAGAAGAATCAATAGTCAGACAAAACCCCCAACCTACTGTCTTGCCATTTGACGAGGGTAAAAGGTTGAGACAATTGAAAGAAGTATGGTCGAAGACTGCAAAGCAATTTGGATTTTCTCCCCCCACAAACGAAGAAATTGCCGAGAGCTCGATCTTGAGCCCAGACATAGCAGTCCGTAGTATTTTTTGTTGGTCTGAAGACCAGATACAAATAGGAAAGATTGTATCTGCGTTTTCAATAGTACAAGGAGGAGGAGGAGTTTCTGTTACTGGAGAAGATCCGAATCAACCTCTTTCTACCATGTCTACTACTGGCAGCGAACCTGTAGATGAACCTCCCATAGAACTTACCGAAGGAATCGTCTTGGAATTACAATATATGGCCTGGGAGGAAGTTGCTGAAGAAAATTCACTAGAAGCTCCCGATCCAGAAGAGGTATTGGCAGCTGCAGTTTTGAATAATCCAGAAGTTGTAGTAATGGATGGGTTTGGCTGGACAGAAGATCCCTCTCGTGCCACTGAATTAGCTTCTCGTTACCGCGAATGCCTTACTAGGTTGGTCAATGATCTCATACATAAGCGTTCCTACACTCCTATTGCAACCAAATCAGTTGAAACAGAAGCAACTCCAATTATAGACATAGCTACTGTAAACCCAATGATGCCAACCGAAAATGAAATCTTATCTAGTCAAGTTGAAGCTTGGGCAGAGACTGCGAGAGAGCACGATTTCGATGCCCCAACATCAGAGCAGATTCAATTGACGATGAACACAAATCCCCAAGATGCTGTGCGCCAGCTGATTATAGTAGATTTCGACATTGACGAATTAACGTTCGACGAAGCTACCGAATTTGAATTGACGATGGAAGAAATTACCGAGACGTATATATCATCACTCGAGAGATCGTCCAAAAAGTATTTGAGGAAGTATAAATTATCTTCAGAATTCCAAGTTTCCTCAAATTCCGATGGAGGCCCCCCATCCAATTCAAATGATGTAAGCCAAGATGAAATATACAGCGCCGCATTTGATGCCTGGACTAGCGTTGCGTGGAAATTAGGATTTACTCTACCAGTTGAACAAGAAATTCAATTCGCTTTGACTGTCGGGCCTTTAGAAGCCATAATCAATGGATTTTGTTGGACTGAGGACGAAGAAGAGGCCAAAGATATTGCCCAACAGTATCTGAATCAGATTAAATTAAGACGAGATATTTGGCTTGAAAAAGGATATATTACAACAGCGGAAATCGAAAGTAATAACCCTGAAAATGATTCGATTCCATTAGTAAAGGTCATGGCCGACGTTTCTGATTGGATACAATCTCTACGTGCGGTAGAGATGGGATGCGGAGTTGTCACACACTTGGAAGACGATCAAATGAAAATCTTACTAGAATTTGCTGGTCTATCTGAACTCATACCCAGCGACAGTCGAGTTTCTCATTCCAACGGATATCTCCGTGAAAGTCAGCAACTTCTTGGAATATCATTACGCATCGAACGCCGTCCTGACCAATGTATCGTCTTTGATACTAGTCCATTTATTAGCGTTGCAGCCCGCGAGTTTGACATGCGAAGTGTTGCGCTAATAGGACCCTATCCTCGTTATGAATTGATGACAGCAGACACAACAGCAACGTCCGTTGATGAGCTTACCGCCATGAATATCCGACGATTGTTCGGCGAGAATGTGTACGATCAGCCTGAGCTGGAAACGATGGAAGATCGAGTGGCTGAGACCACGAGACCAGTGATAACAAAATATGAATGGGCTGGTGATGAATAGATGATACGAACCAAATAAAATTTGTACATTAATATACATAATAGAGACTTTATTTTATAAAATTCATACTTATATTCTATTTTATTAATATTTAATAGTAGCGTTTTCGTTCAAGCAGCAGCTTCTTCTCCGTATCTTCCTTTCCCTTTTTAGTCTCTATACCCCGTAGAGATTACCTAGATTTGATTAATATCCAAAATATATACAATGTATTAACCATCACGAGGTCTAACAATATCATACGGTTGGTCGACGATGCATATCATTTATGAAGAGAAATCAAAACCATTCCAACAGTATTGTATCTCGTATACCGATGTAACCAATAAGCTGAACAGGTTCTAACCATGCCCGTCCTATCCCTAAATACAGTACGCGTTCTAACCATCCAGCATAAAGATTCTTAATGCCTCCATCGCCCTCTTTCGTTATCTGTATCATAGTTTGTAGAACGCTATAACCTGGCCTTGTATTAGCAATAACAGGTGTAGTCGGTTGATCGACGTCGACGGCATCGTCGGCTTCGTCATCGTCATCATCATCATCCCACAGGACCAACTGCTTGTCTAGCAAAATACGAGTCCGTGCAACGTCAAAGGGAGTACTAAGAAACCCAGCAACGACTGCGGCTAGCACAGCGTATTCAGCATAGTCGGATACAGAAATAGTCCCTTGAATGAGCATACGATTAAGGACGATCTTCGAAAGCAGATAAGGCAAATCAGTTGCGATGACCATGGGCAATCGATCGTAAGAATCTCCAAACCAATCTCCCAGGGTTTCATTATTGTTTTGCAACCGAATTGCTAATGTTTCGGATGGAGTTCTGAAACACAATGATGCGACATCAGCGACCGCCGCAGCTAAAACCGAAATCCACGTTTCACTTATTGTTGGCATCATATACAGCATCCTTTTCGTTACATCCCGAACACCATAATATATCCCCGTAGCGGGAACTGATACTAAAAGAGTGGGAGAAATTCCAGCATAAAGATCACCCTCGTTGATTTTTTGTTGGATGTTGACACCGAGCGTTGATATTTGTTTTGACAACGCAGGGATTGGAAAGAGAAGACTGGCAATCACGTCTTCATACTCATTATCATAATCATCATCATAATCATCATCGTAGTCGTCATTATCATTATCATCATCATTATTTTGATCTGCCTGTACTCGAATTTTAATAGTTTGAAGTGGATGCAAGAGTAAGGTTCTTCCCATTTCCGTTATAGATCCGGCTACTGTCGCCGCTACAAGCAATTCGTTGTTCGACATTTTCTTCACGACCTGAGGACCGGGAGTCAAGAACGAAGGAAGCCATTTTGGTACCTTGGGTTTTGCAACCTTGTTAAATGTAAAGTTATTCGAGTCAATGGAGATAGATTCTTTGTCATATTTTACGGTAACGTTGATGTTAGTTTCCGAAACGATTTGGGTCAAATTGACCGGTTCGATCTGTCCAGTATTTAGGATTGTTGTTGTTGTTGCTGTCGTTTTTGGTTTTGGTTTTATTGCAGTTGTTGTAGCAGACTCGATGGGTTTTTTGGGTTGAGTTGTTGCTATTGTTGTCGTTTTTTGTTTTGATGCTGCTGTAGTAGCAGACTCGACCAGTTTTTTCGGTTGGGTCGTTATTGTTGTTGCTGTTGTTGTCGTTTTGGGTTTTGTTGCTTTTGTACTAGTAGACTCGACGTGATTTTTTGATTGTGCTAGTTCTTTGGTACTAATCGATTTCAACACTGGTTCGGGAATAAATGATGGACGCTTTGGTGGCGATGACTCTTCTTTTGCTAGATGGTTTGTCCTGGTATAGGCTGCACCTGTAAGTAAAGAGGAGATTGACAAGACGGTGCTATATTTAACAGCATCTCTTCTAGTTAACATTCGATCTTGTTCTCCCCTCGCTATCTTTGTCGTCGTTCGATTTTGATTTTTTGATGATGTAGTACTAGCCGTTGAAGCAAAAAAAGGAATATTCGTTCATTGCAATTGACGTCGTCCTCTATCTTCCTGAGATGCTTCGATCGAAGAAGTCGATGTATCCGTCGATATATCTGTCAACAATTTGGTTGGTGGTATTGAAAATTCCTGACAAAGACGAAAGGTGGAACAGTTGTTGTTGGTTCGCCATTGTCGAGGCAACAACTGATGCATATTTCGATTCATCATACCACGACCATAAAATTTCGAGCTTTGAAACGAAGAGCTCATTCCAGCAATAATTGAAACAACAACGGCACCGATGAATAATACAACAAATCCATTGTTTCTATTCCAGCGCCAAAATCGTCTACGTCTACGAAACAAATTCGTCATGATGCTTCAGTTTTGATTTGTTATATTCTATTCTGTTCATCATGTTCAATGTAGTATGTGGTACTGTATGTTGTAAAGAAGAATATGTAATACGGTATGTGATGTCAATAAACGTCAAAGATTTTAAAATATTGGAAGTTTTAAGGTGGTATCATCAGCCTGCGCCGAAAATCGCGCTACAACGCGTAAAAGCACGGGGAAAATGGACAATTCGTGTCCATTTTGGTTGGACCTGTTACTCTGTCAATATTCATTTATATGTAACGTCCTATATATGACGACCTTCATCTGCTCAAAAGGAATCTTTCTATGTCCAATTTGATTGGTGTTCAGCGTGTGTACTAGGTGCTGTATATTTTTGGAACTCAAAAAGTTGGTTTTTAGTCATTTCTTTCCAAAATAGTCCAAAAGTGTTTATCACCATCATTTTCGTACTTACCACCCCAAAGTAGGGCATAGAAATAATCTACATAAAAAGATCTATCTATTCATAGCAGTCCCCACATAAATGGATGCTTAGGGGTGCTTGTATGAGTGTACGAAAGAGAGCACCAAAAACTAATTTTAGTTATTGATTTTTAATTATTTTGTGCTAAACTACACACTGCGCTGTACATTGTTTTAGCACATCCTCCGTGCAACGCTAAATGCATACGCGCAATGGTGAGGAATTATTAAAATCCGCGCATTATTGTGTACCAGAAATACCAGTCTATTGTGAAGCGCGCTATTTACTGTTATCGCGCTAATACGGTCAAAAATTCGCGCTGATCTTGATGATACCACCTTAAGTTAAAAATGTCAATCAAAAAATAAATCGAGCGAAATATTATATTTTCTCTAACCCTCTCTGTTTTGTGTCGAATAAACTCAGCACATCAGCTTTAGCTCGTCTGGTCCAACAACGAGAAGAGTAGTACGGTACATAGAACAAACAACAAAGGGACGACGGAACAACGGAGAATGGTGAAAAGAGGGAACAAAAAACAATTCCAATAGTGACCTAATTGCTTCCGTCCGCAATGAGATGCAGTAAAACAGACGAGGCTGTGACTCTCATTCGACGTCTCGTCGATGCCTCTACTACCATCAGTACAAGTCCAAGTAGCAGGGGCGAGGTGACAACTACGAACGGCAATGGCAATGCCAATGCCAATGGCAATGACACCATCACAAAAGTAATTAAGGAAATGAGAGATTTCCTCCTTCTAGAATGTGGCGGAGAGATGAACACCACCAACACCGACTATGAGAGTGACAGTGACAGTAGAAGTTTGGTGAGAATCCAACGACATTCGAACTCTCCATTGGCGGCGTGGGGATTTTGATGGAGCACGGATTCTTCGAGTAGAAGTGCTCGAACCCGAGTTAAGAAACGACACTAATGATGTTGATGTTGATGTTGATAGTAATGATAATGATGGTGACGGTAGTGGTGATGAAGAAATTGACAACGACAACGCTAAATTTTTCGACGTTGATTTGAGTAGTGACAAATATACCATTGGGGACGCGGGGTGTTCCCAACTTGTCCAATCTCTCAGCACCGCCAATGGAAACAATACTACTTGTAATATCTACATACGTACACTAGACTTGGAAGCAAATGGCTTATCCGCAGTCAGTGGATTCACACTAGCGACAGCAGTCATTGCGTCTACTACCGCTGCATCAATCCATACAATTCCACTATTTCCCGACTCCAAAATTTAAACCTCGGATGCAATGGCATTGGACCGGATGGGTTCGAAACACTCGCGCTGCAGCTTTGCCATTTACCACACTTGGAGTCTCTTGATTTACATGGCAATGGCATAGCCGATAAAGGTTGTGTGGCTCTATCTTCGTCATTGTGTGCGTTGAAATTCTTGAGGGTATTGGATCTTAGCGCGAATCGAATTGAGAATGCGGGTGCTGCGGCGCTTGGTGTTTTGTTTCAGAGGATGATGACGATGATGATGATGATGGAGGGGAGAGTAGCAGTAAAAACAGCAAGAGGCAATTTGTTGTCGGTTGACCACTCTCAACCTGAGGGAAAATGGGATTGAATCCATCGATGCGCTCATTTCGGACAGAAGTACGAGTACAGACATAAGCGCGTGTGAATTGGAAGCACTGGATCTGAGTTGGAATTCCATTGTCAGTTTTGATCACTCCTCGAGAATAAATACAGGTATCCCAAGCTTACCGAGTTGGAACTGAAGGGAAACGCTCTCTCCGACGCGGAATGCGTTAGCTTCTGTTCCAAATTTGATCTTGAGCTCGATGACAGTGACGATGACAATGACAAAAACCACCGGCAGATTTCTGATGGTCATGAGGATGAAAAAAAGGATGATGATTCTTCCACTAGTCAAATCCAACAACAAAACATACGACCAATGGAATGTAGTGAAAGTCGGCTGCGCGTCTGTCTACGACGACTTGCTGATAATCACGCTACTAATGCATCGATCTGTCAATTGGTCCTGTGGCAGAGCACGAGCACAACGAGTAATATAACGAATGATGTCCTTATTCATCCCACAAAAGAGGAAGAACTGGCACAACAAAAACATATCAACGTTACTAGCAGCCGCAATGGTACTACCATTCCATCGGAGGAGATGGACGCATTTCCATCAAGGCTTCGACGAGATGGTTTCGTCGTACAACCACCTCTCGCCCAGGACATGAAGCACCTCTCCGCAACTATGAACCGAATCGAGAACGCAGGATATCCACCCGTCTTTTGTTTTATGAACGATACGTTTTGGGACTTTGTCACGACACAGGTTTGGCCCATGGTAAGCTCTCTCTTGGGTGTGGACAATGATGATGATGATTGTTGCTGTCTTCTGGACTCGGGATCTGCCTTTGCCTGGTCGCTCAAAGCCACAGGAAAATCCACCTTTCCAAGAGATGGAGAGTTTCGCTCGTGGCAGAATGCAGTCTCTAGTATCAACAACACTGTACCAAAGGAGAAAGAAGAGGAGGGATACCGCGGTTTCGGATCTTCGTTTGGTCTACCGCACCGTGATTACTCGGCAGCCGACTCCCTGCATTGTGATGGTGATGATGATGACGAGGATCATCATAGTTCTCCCGCAGTTCTCAATGTTTGGATACCCCTTAATGATGCCACTAATGATAATGGATGTATGTACGTTGTGCCTAGAGAATTTGACTCTGACTTTGCGAGAACAGACGGTCACCATGCGCATATGAACCCAGCCACCGAGGTTCAAAGAGGCGTGTCCTCCAAAATACATTTTCCCTTGCATGGCGTAAGGGCCCTCCCGGCACCAGCCGGTTCCCTGATTGCGTGGTATGGCAACACCATCCACTGGGGATCCAGTTGCTCGAAATATTCAAAAGATCCGCGTAAATCGATTGCCCTGACTTTTATACGCAGCGACTGTAACGCTCTTTCTAGTTCGAATACGAAAAATGACGAAAATGAAAATGAATCGAGGATTCACAATCCTTCTCCACCCATCTCCATAACGCAAGCTGCTGCTATGACCCCTGAGATGCGACTCTCCCTAATCTCCCGTTCGCTGCTCATCTACAATCAGTGGCACGCTCTCGCCGACGATGCCGTACCTCCACTCATTTACAAAACCACTGAGGTCCAAGAGAAAATTTAATGATATTGTAATTATGGAACAACTGAATACAAACATCGACATAATACTTTTCAGCCAGCATCTTCGTGTTAATAGCTGCAGCAACCTTGCCATCTTGACGTGAAATGCCATTTCTTCGCCTTCATTTCCGTTCTCCTCTTTGATAGAGGATACAGATGCAATTCACCCTATGATACTGCAGCGTTTAGAATTTGATTTATAGATCAGGAACGGCGAACCCAGAAACAGTCATGGATAAGGGGAGACATTGGGATGGTGCGATGACATGGCGCTGTTATCATGATAGAGACACTAGATGGACTAAGTGAAGAATCAAAGAAAATGGTGTAAATCACCGATATGGATATGGGAGGATGACCGCCGCCGTCGTCGCTGCCATTCTACTCCATATTGTGTTCTATACGATACCAACGACGCAGCTGCAGTCTCTCCAACAAACCCATGATCAAAATCATCCGTTCTAAGACTTACATCACCATCAATACGGTAAACTCGAGAACGATAACAACATTACCTGAAATCATGTCGAGGATTATAAGCGATAGTAAATTGATAGGAAAGTTTCAAACCTAGTTCAGCTTAAGTTTCGCGCTTCAGCGAAGAATTGAATGATGCATGAAAAGAACTGACGATGGACACATGTGAAAGTGTGACGAAATGTTTTCTTTATCTACTAGATCTAGACAAATAAAGTCAACCTCATAATTTCCAAATATTTTACATAATCATTTCTAGTGCATCTCGTCTGCTAATAGACGCTATTTCCTACTGTAAATAATTTGCACATACTGTTTAGAATGGTTTATGGTATCTTTCTTAGCCTTATTGACGCCGTTTCTTTCTATAAATATCAGCTTAATCCATAACGGCATTCTTTTTCCTTTCGATTCGCAGATCGCGTTGACAGGATGTGGGTGCCATAGTATACACATCATAAAAAAATAGGGACAAGCAATAATACAGACTTAAATCAAGAATCGCTACTTTCCACGCAATAGAAGCATTCTATCAAACAGCACGTTGAAATCAATTTGCAGTGGCACTAGACTATTATCTCTTTATCTTTGAACCGCCTATTGCTTGCCGCAAAGAATTATTAATGATATCATAGTGCGTATGCAGTTGGTCATATTACTAGTAGTATGTAGGTAGGTTGCGGTTGTTATATCATACTATTTATTAGAATACTTACGCACTATATCTTACATAGTGTACCATTCATTACAAATTTTTACATTATATTTTGTTTCCATTTCAATAATTTGTACATCAAATACATGTCGACTTATATTATATAATACATTATCAACACGCCTTAAATTAATTATTTGTTGTTTTGTATATTCTGTAAATAGTCCTGTTTCATTTTTGACATAAGACGAACCATGATGTTTAACACCATGTGAATGTTTTTCTTTACTATATCCAATATGAACTTTGGGTGCAACAAGCGATGGCATTGTTTTACCTCTACGGCTATACATTTCTTCCAATTTTGGATCATGGTATAAATTCTTTAATTTAAACCTATTGTTAGTATCAAATAATGGTATGGAAATATTATTATTATTATTATTATTGGTATCATAATTTGAACAATCACAGGGTTCTGGGATATACTTCCCTTCTGCATAATCAATAAAAATAGCACAAACCTTAAACCAAAACAAATAATAGACAGTTTTAGGTAAGAAAGAGTGGTAGGGAGGTCGAGTGGAGTTATCAGAAAGAGAATGACAGTTGTGAGAAATGTCAAGTACTATTACCTGCTATGCAACACAGACAGATGGGCAAATCAGGCAAGCCAGGTATAGACAAAAACAAATGATGGGATATTATATAAACTACCAAAACAGCGTACAGGACAGGATATGAAAGGACAAGAATAGCACAGTGTTGATTAACTCACAGTTTTTGTCATCCTTGATGTATCACCAATAATATTATACTTTTTTTTCAGATCATTGAATAAAATTTGATCAAGAATAGTATTATTGCTCTTGTTTTTATCATTATGATTATCATTATGATTATCATTTTCGTTCACGCTATCATTACCATCGATGTCAATACCATCGATGTTGTCATTGTATTCATATGTATAATCTTTAGGTAGTATAATATTTATTGGTGGAAATTTTGTATATTTGGATTGTGAATTAATTGGATCATAACACTGATATTGATGTTTTGACATTGCTTCTATTCTTTTACTGTATTGTTTAAGATCAGTTGTATTGCTCATAAATTTATGATAATTTTGTTTTAATCCATTATATTCATATGTATCATTCACTAAATTTGAATACGAATTTAACCAATCATCTAGTTTTGGCATTAAATGATCACGACTTACTTTTTCCTTCTTATTATTAATCTTTATCATCTTTTGTCTCTTATGATCAATTGATTCTTTACAATGAAAATATTGTGATAATGTATGTGACATTGGTTCTCTTATTATAGTATATACACCTTTTGTTGCAAATGGACTATAATATTGTTCGGTTGTCCACATAACACATGTAAAATTATATACTACGGATGGAAACTTTCCTAACTTGAAATATTGTTGTAATTGACCAATGTATGCAGTTGCTGAATTACAAAACATTGATGGTGGTGGATTATCATTGTCATTACTATTATTATTATCTGAACCTGCATTTGTACTATTATTTTTTATTATTGGTATAGTTGATAATAATAATGACTGTAATGTTTTATGAGCATATGCAGATCCTGATTTTGGTATATGACTAAAAAAATAGGTAAAATTAATATCCTTGGATGGTTTTTCCATACGATGTACTTTTTTATCAGTAACATCAACATCAATAGCAATATTAGTACCAGTACGCGTAATAGTGTTATTCTTTTCCGTCGACGTTATTACTGATATTGTTGAATCATCATTATTATTCTTCCATTTTGTTGTTTGGTTATTATTATTATTATTGTTATTGTTATTGTTATTGTTATTGTCATTGTCATTGTCATTGTTATTGTTGTTCGTCGATGTCGTGATATTAATTCTTAGCAAGTTTGTTGGCAATGTTGAAATTAGTTCATTTTCATTGTGTTTCAATACACTATCATAAGTCGTTGTCGTCGTCGTCGTCGTCGTCGTCGTTATCGAAAGATATACATTCCAAAGTGCAATAACCAACGCAATACATAGCAATAAATTCCAAAACTACTACGAGTAGTACACATCTTCGATTTTGATTTTGATTTTAACGACGACGACGACAACGACGACGGCAGCAACTGTGGCTGCTGCGGCAGTGATGAAGATGATGACGTCGATGTTGCCATGTCATTATTTGACATATGCAATGCTTCTGCTATGGATGGTCGTTGGCTGACTATCTCTTATAGGCCGGTCGCATAAGACATAGATTCGATTCAATTTGATAATACTCAATACTCAATACTCAATACTCTAGCCTCGAGCTTCTACAGTAGCTTGCATTTGAATGATGAAAATAAGCGGAAGAATAAGATTGTAAAATTGTTTTACTGTGTATGTTTCGACGTGCTTTTGACCGAACAAAAAAAATCTTTGGGCCTTATCTGCTACTACTGATGACCCTGACCCTCTTCCATCGTTAAGGGAATACCGGAAGGTGTCCACGGGGATAAGAGCGATAGAAATTTACCCAACATAAGCACGGAGAATGATTGATCTTCCGCTCGGCAAGTAAACAAATTATTTGAAATAAATAAATTGCTGGACCCCCCTTTTCGCGCGGTAAATATATTAGCAGCTGTAATAATAGATTAAAAACAACAATGATAATAGAAAAAATTTAGTACCGGGATGTTTGATCTGGGCCTGAGTAATATCTTCTTTTCTCTCATCATATTGGTGATTGTGGTAGTCATGATTGTCATAATCGCCGTAGTTATAATCGTCGTCATCGTCGTCATCATGGCTATCTTCACCATATGATGATTGTTGTAGTGGCTTTCCATGAGAACCAACAAATCCTTGAATTACTTCTGTTATTTGAATGATTACTACCTTCTCTACCTCAATACGTTCCATATCCATTTGCATGTTGCGTTCTTCACGCCTAACATCACGCTTAATTGTAGATAATCGTTCGAGTACATCCATTTTCTGTGCAACACTTACTGTAACGTTAGTTGTACCGTATTCCTACTAACTGTATCAATCCACTTTTTTTTTAACGAGGGAGAGCAGATGGAGAGAAAGCAAGCGCACTAATGAAACAGATAAGAAAGTTTACTATACTGTTAAAAGAGGGAAGATAATTAAAAAAGATGAAGAAGTATTCATCAATTATGAAGAAATTGATTCTAATCATGCTGATGTTGTATATCCTTGTGGTGCATGTAAGGATACATAGTAATTAAATTTTCATTTATTATTCCTATTTCGTCCAATGGTAATTCCGTTACAGGACTATTTACTTGTAGCGTACCTGGGACCTAAATCAACAACATGGTAATGCGTATAAATATAAATTCTATAGTAATAGTAGAGTATTATCCTACAGTAGTGCTTATTTACCACCATGCGGGGTGTTTTGTGTGTGCAAATATGTGCAAGTGCAGATGATTAGGAACTCACAGTTGACCTTTGTTTGGGAATGATTGATTGGGTTGCTGTTAGGATAATGGGTTTCGAACATCAGGACCGATCTTCATGAGGAAATGAGTGCGTGTTGGTGTTGGTGTTGGTGTGAGAGAGTACTTTTATCCTGCTTCTTATTTACACACCACCATTTCGAAAGAAATGTTGTGCTGCTGTTCCTGCATATCCACCTTGTACAGACCACAATGCATCTTGTACGGTCATTGGCACCGTATCAGTTTGATAGGAGGAATCTACAACGAGTCCTCCATATTCATATTCTCTTGCAGGATAGTTCCAAAACTTCCATTTTGAATAGACCATACCCATTCTTGAGGAGTGAATGCCAACAACCTTTGTATCAAAGGCAGAAGTATCGACCACTAATCCACCATTTCTGAAAAATTCAGTCATCAGTGATGGAAGATATCCATCACGAGCAGCCCAGAAAAATTCTTGTGGTAGGAACGATACTACACCTCTTGTACTACTGGCTTCTTCCATCAACGATGATGATAAGAAATCAGTATATAATGGTGAGTCCACTGGAACATTAGGAACAACAGCAACACCATGCAGGATGGTAGAAATGACATAACACCTAACATCACGTTCAAGACATGGACTGCTGCCTTCACGGGTGCGACCTGTCGTCGTTGTAGTTCAATTTTTGCACGTAAATTTGCCACAATTTCTGCTGTACATCCACATTGTCACATATCGTAGCCTTGTAGAAAGTACACCAGCACCGATACATTCCTTTTGTTGATGTAAAATATCATCCAGAAATGCGGATGCTTCTTCCAAACCACAACTTCAGAATTTGCACATGCCTCTGCACGATTCATTAAATAAATATCATTATTAATATCGTCCGTCCAAACAGCTCCAACATTCAAAGCAGAAGGCGAAGAGGTAGAGCAAGTTGATGACGATCTAATTAACTGTGACGATTTACTAGAGGAGAAGGCCACTGTATCGTCAACGATCGCCGATAGAAGGAAGAGAGATGAAAACGTTACAGATGATCGTAGTAGCATGGTGCTGATTTGTTCTTTGTTGAGGTTGTTAGGAGTTTAGAGTTTGAAATCGTTACAATGCTTATCTTCGGTGAAGTATGGTACTAGTATCGTAATGGGAATAATTTATGACAGATTCTATTGCAAGAATCCATTTTCTTTTAACCTATTTGTATTTCTCTTTCCACAACCATCTGAACATCCTTTCTGTCTTTCTGTTCGTTGATTTCTCTATTGAAGTAACGGAAATACACGAGGAATTTCGGTGTCTGCTGAACAGAGATGTCGCGTCAAGAGAGGAACGAAAGAACATGGAGAATAGAATAAACTTGATGTCATCGTTATGGTCGCGACTGAGCTGATTGTGATTGGCTAAGCAACAAGAACAGAAGAGTACGATTCGACTACTTCGATTCAAATAATAATCTACTAGCAACATTTTTTGAAGATATTTTTTGCGCGAAATCTAAAAATAAAAAATAAAATAATGGTCTACATTACTCGAATTGTACGAATTATTAGCTCTAGTATCTATTGGCCAATATACTTCGAGTACATCCAACAACAAATGCTGTAACATTATTTTCCGGGGGGTCACAATCAATCGTATTGTTTTCTTTTTTTCTTAGTCTTTCTTTTTACATATTTCTTCGTTTTGCCGATAAACACATATACTGTACTGTATTGTAACAAGAAGTTGTTTGTTACAAGTCCTAATTTTTGTCTTTTTTGTTCATTAAGAATGCCACGTTCCCCTTACTTCGAAATGCAAAAACCGTCATTCATTTATTTATTATCATATTGTACTGTAGATTATTTGTTACGAATGAATCGAGATATTCCAGCAGTCGTTGATCCCGCAAGCAGAATAATAATAACACCGTATTCATTGATGAAATCTTTGTTTTCAATTGTATTCCCAAAATATTGTACGAGAAGAAATCCAAACGCCACAGTAAAAACACCCACAAATGATCCATCCTCAATTCTGGTATATGTTGTTGTTTCGTCTTTATCTTCCTCTTCTAATGGTAACTTGGCCATCATCATACCGGTAGTGAGGTCGTTGCTATCTTTATTATTTAATTTTCGTGTTGTCAAAATATGAAACGACGAATGCGTCGTAGTAGTCATTTCATGGTAGCCTTTGGTCGGTGGTTGTAATGAAGATACACCACTACTACTTGTCCGAGTACACTGGAAGGCATCACAACAATAATGCCTACTAATGGCAACCAACGCCACTAATAATAAATTAATAATCTTCATGGTAACTGTAAGGAGTTTGTAATGTGTAGTGTGTAGGGCGTACAGTACTGAGGGTTTAGATATCGATTGAAGAGAGAAAGAACAGAAGAGTACGACTCGACTACTTCGATTCAAATATTAATCTCCCAGACCATTTTTTAAGATATTTTTTCAGTACAGTACTGTAGTTAGTACACTCTCGATTTGTACTGTACAATTACGTATTAGCTCTAGTATCTACTGTATTGCCAATATGCCATACTAGTACGTTACACATAGATACAAAAGTTACATCCTCCTCCTAACATAGCTAGAGTAGTCGCCTTCCTCATTCTTCCATCAGATAGAATCCCATGCAATAGGGTATTGACTTTTTTTGAGAAAGAAGTAGAAAAGATGGACCGTCGAAACCCGTCCCCTCCGTTAACATCAGGATCGATACTAGTAGATCTAACTTGTACAGATAGTAGTGAGGACGACGAGGAGAAGAAGGAATCGTCATTAATACCGGCAATTGATTTGACTTGTATGCTCGACGATAAAAATAGTAATGTCGATGGTATGGATGTCAGTAAAGATGAAAATGGGAAACTACATCGAAAACGTCGTATTGCACAATCCGAACAATCGATTTCTTCGTCGTCATCGTCGTCATCATCGTCATCATCCTGGAAGAAATCCGCAACTAGTAGCACGAGAAACGCCGCAAACAATCTTAAGACGACAGGGCTTCTTCCTGAAGATATTCTTGAAGTCAATAATGATAGCAATAACAAACATAAACAACATCAACCTTGTTATTGGAGTTGCCCTAGATGTACATGTAACAATTCCATGGATTTTGAAAGATGCGATGCTTGCTTATATCATCGCTGTTCCTTGAAGAAACCTCCGCCGCTACAAGCGCCTGACCCAAACACAAGTAGAGCATTATTTGCCACTGCTACTGCTACTGCTACTGTGAGTCCCGACCGTACCTCAATATCAGCATCATCTTCCACATCGTTCGATAGAAACAGTGATCTCCACCTGCCTAGTGGATTTGATTCTTCTTCTTCTTCCTCCTCCTCATCGTCGCCGTGCTATAGAAGCAATACTGGCGTTTCTTTGCCTTCATCGAAAAAGAAGAACAATTGCATGAACGATACAGCACCTGATACTGGAGAAAAAAACGATAGCGACAATGACGATGGCTATGATAGCTGGGGAAAAGGCAACTGGTGCTTTTTACTACCGAATAATGACAAGGACCATCCAAGTACTACTTCTGCTACAAGTATTAGCAGTAGTTCCAATGTAGTCAAAATGGGAAGTTCCACAAATGATGATGATGAGGAGAATAAAAAGCCTACACCAGATCTTCAAACTAGTAGAGGTAACAACACAGCCGCCACTAACATTACGGTGGAAGCTGCCTATGGAGTGATGAAAGATGATGAACAAGAAGTAACACCAGATAATGAAGAAAACGACGATCGCGATTATGACAACGACGATGACGACGATGAGGTCTATGATAGCTGGGGAATAGGGAACTGGTGCTTTTTATTACCGAATAAGAAGAACAAGTACCATCCAAGTACTACTGCTACTATTATTAGCATTAATTCCAATGTAGTTAAATTGAAAATTTCCACGAATTATGATGACGAGGACAGTAAAAAGCCTACACCGGATCTTCTTCAAAGTAGTAGAAGCAACAACAATCCCACCACCGGCATTACGATGGACGCTATCGACAAAGTGATGAAAAATGATGAACAAGATGTAAAAGTTAAAAAGGAAGGTACAGCGATTGGTTTGACAACAAAAGAACGAGAGAAACGTAAACGTAATTTTGATATTTGGAAGACAGCTAACACAGACCCCGATGATGGACTTGGTCGTTACGTCTTTAAGAGGGGATGCGCAAAGGCATGTATTACTACAATTTTGGGCGGATCCGGAACTGAGCCTTGGCCTAAAGTGAAAACGCCCCAACAGCGTTTCTACAAAACCCGGCAATGGAAAATCCATTCATTGAACCCGGTGAATTCTATGTGGCAGGGAATGAAGGTTTCAATCCATTAGGCCCAAGGTTTCCAGGTGACACTGGATGTGTCATCACTTGTGCACTTAAGAAGAATCGACAACAGGAAGAGTTTCATTTGTTTGTTCAATGTGCATCTCAATCTCACAAACGTTTATGGCATGGAAAGAATGCACGTGATGGTCGACTTTATGTCGTAAGTTATTCTTGTTGTTGCTGTACACATGAGGTGCTTTTCTTCGAACTAACATAACCTAATTTTTTATATGGCGTTCCTTCTTTGAATTGAGTTAGGGTGTGTACAAACGTCAGCCTGATGACGGTCCGTATTGTGACGAAGTTGTGTACTTTAATTCTGACCGTCTTCTACATTCTAACAAAATGTATTTGCGAAATTTTTTGCTGAAAAACCTGCTTATTCTGACCTACCATCCCTACCACCGGTTGAGAATGGTTCTGGCAAACGTGTACTATACTATCCTGATGCTACGAAGGAAAAAGCTTTGAAAGCATTCATCGATCAGATTGACGAAGATGGCACACCAGGTAGCAGCGGTACTGCAAAGTTTCACTTGAAAAGCGAACAGAAAAAAAGATACTGTATATGTATCAATGGCTTATTGAGACAAACTATGTATCGATTTACTCCTGTTGTTTTTGTTCGATATGATGAAGAGTTATATCGTTCCTTAAAGAATCTGGTTCAGCTATGATTCGGAGCGGTCGAACCGGACGAGTATCACTCGAACCGGATGTCTTGCAACAATACTACTGAAGGAAACTACTAGGAACCTAATAGGAAGAAGGTTGTATATATATATATATATATATATATATATATAAGAGTGCTATCAGATATAACGACAATTATGGTGTAACCAGCGTCCATCTAGGACCTAAATTGTAAAATAAAATGTACCATTTGTTTTCTGTTATAGACAAGGCACTCGTTTGCCGAATCTTTTTCACCATCAATTAGTTTTTTTTTTTGCCACACTCGTTCGTCGTGAATTAATTCATGACGAACAATGAAAAAGGACCTGATGACACATATGTCTGATTTTGTCTAGAAAGAGATGAGCATCGACAGCACGAATGATAGCATTTACTACATGAAGACGATACTACAACTGAAACTGCAACTGCTTCAGCCGGACTACTCTCCTTCCTTTTCAAAGAAGTTGAAGAAGATAAGCATCAACATAAAGAATATTAGCACTTACTACAGCATGTGAGTGACGCACTACTCTTCTTCCTTTTCGGCATTTCTGCTTGTGTTATCGTATTGGTATTATCGTCCTTCGTTTCGTTTCGTTTCGTTTCGTTTCGAATGGAATGAATAGTAAGAACAATGCGATTATCTCTTCGGTCAAAAAAGAAGTAGAAGAAGCGGCGATTTCTCTGGCATTTTCTCGCAATACCGCGGCGCAAAAATGCTAGCGCAAGTCTTGATTCTCAGCATGATTATTTACTTCCTCCAGTCAACGCAAACTACCTGATCGGCAGTGGCGGTGGCGGACGTAACAATTATGGCGCCGATACAAACGACGACCAACCCGAATCTGTTGATCTACTCGAATATATTTCGAAAGAACTTCGTCATTTTTTTGATGGCAGCAGTTGTTGGTTTAGCATTTGCGACAGCGCGAGATATCGCGTTAGTAAGTGATCAACTGCAGGATTTTAAAATGAATAGTAAATAATAAAATAGTAAGTAAAATAATATTATTAAACTACAAAAAAGAATAAGATAAATACATGAATGAAATAAAATAAGATAATATATTAAAAAAGATTATCTATTATTTATCTTCTACTGACGTAGCGTAGGCGAACGATCCTACCCATAATGTTCCATCTTCCCTTGCACAAGAGATAATCATCAGGATAGATTTTTTTACCATTGTGGGTAAGTTCTTCTACAGATCGTGTCAACCCTAATTTGTATCGTAACTTTTCTAATGAAGGGATTTCTTTATCACCACGAATTACTGCATCACGGATTTCTTTAGCATATGGCTTATGGTACTTATTCAAAATTTGCACTTGCTTACATTCATTCCTGTGTTTGCGTTCCTTCCAATGTATAGTCTGACACCATTCACTACAATAACAATACAAGCTACACCCTTTACATTGTTGGAGTGTAAATGTGTTAGTATCTGTTTTCGAACAAATGACACATTCTCGTCCCACTAGACCTTTTAAGCCTTTGAATTGCTTTCTATCTGTCGAAAAGACACCGTATAGTTTTTGGTGGCGAATTCCCCCCAGTAAGAATGCAATGCACAATCGGCCTTCCCGATATAAAACTCCGAACACAAACTTATTGTAGAACAAACACTTCCACGAATTGCTCCTTCCAAATACCAAGGAAGAGCTAAATGTATACGTTTCTCGTCTGTGGTACTCATTATTATTACCCCCATAGAATGCATGCTATGTACGCACTATCTTCTGTGACGCCTCGTTTGAATAACTCCCATTGGTCTCCCTATTCATTATCAGTATCTGCATTGCTTGAACATACATGTCCGATTTTGGTAACTGATTGTCTAGTGCTAGCCCCTTTTCTTTTCTAACCCTAGCTGCTAGCGCCTTTTCTTCTGCCGTCTCTACTATTGCATCTTCGGATGAAAATGTTGTTGCAACTTCTGCCTGCTGCTGCTGCCGTAACTTCTGCTGTCGCTGCCTTGTTTTTAATATTGCGTTTTTTTTCCTGTCGCAATTTTTGTTTTCGTCCCATCGTTTCCTCGTTTTCTTCTTCCTGAGAGTAAGCCTGTGTATTATGCGTGTCTTTTAGTAGGTCAAAGTTGCATGGTACTAGCTGAATATCGGGTGTCCTCACAAGTCCTCTGTCGACGTAGTTGAGATGGCACTCTAATTTATTATTTATATTGTTTTCCTCTCAATTGCTTTGCTTTTACTATACGGTATGCAGTTTAAGGGGTTCGACGCGCTTTTATCGCGTCATATTCCACACGATAGCCCCGTGCGCAGAACAACAAATAAATAACGATGTTCACTATGGAAGAAACAACACAACATATGCAATTGGATAATACTGTACAAGAATTACAAAACTTGTGAGCACAAGATAAATAAATAAATAATATAATTATTATTTATAATAACAATGACGATTGTATCAGCACCATCAACCCTGTTGACGACCGATGAAACATTCGATGAAAGCGCAATCGGTAGTCATATCTCGGAAGGGAAGAAATATCTAATAGAATGGAGGAAAAAACAAACAATAGCAGAAGTGGAAACTATTACAATATCTGATGACGACGATGATGATGATAATGATACTGCCGGCAAGCCAACACCATCAACAAGCGACGACATGTCGAATGGTTTGGCTTTTTTAATGACACAGGAAACATTCCCTATAAAATGGTTGACGGAGGAGGAAGATCTGTCTGCTGATGATAGCGCTCTTGTCAATAACTACACCAACAGTAACACCAACATTTCTCATGATAAACCGAGTCGTAGAAATAAACGAAAGAGTGTCGTCTTTCAATCTAACAGTAGTAGTAATAATAAACGATGGTGGAAAGAAGGAAAAGCAATTCAAGATTTGATACCTTCAAACGATTCAGGAATTGTTGGTGTGATGGGACGTAAAATCGACATGGAACATATATGTGAAAACAATTCCAGCGTGTATTCGATGCTTCGAGCATGGGTTGAAAATGACCCGAGTAATACAGATCGGTGTAATACACCTCCTCCCCCTCCCGTTGATGGTAGTAGTAGTAGTAGTAGTAGTAGTAGCAGAAAGACCATTTCTGAATATGCTTCAATGAAACCGATACCTGTTTCTGTAAGTGGTGGACCAGCTAGAATTGAATGGAGCAGAAGCAATAACAAGAGTAGAGCAAAAGCGTCATCACCATCACTTCCGGCACCATTTGATCTTATTCAATGGCTGGATACTGATCCTAATCTTAGAATGACAATCCCATATTATCCCGATGAGAAACAAACACGGGAATTGGCAGAGAAATACCGAACCAAACAGGCAGCGAAAGCCGCTCGTTCACTTGCAAAAAAGAGACTGAAATTGAAGGGGATTTTGTAGTACTACCTACAACTATGAAGGTTTTTGATTTGTTTTATTGAGTAAATTTTTGTGAATACTATACAGTACGCTATAAGTAGTGCTGGGAAGGAGAGAGAGAAAGAAAGAAATACTTCAGATACCATCGAAGAGGCTAGGTAGCAAGTGCTTTTGTACCATCAAAGAAGAAGTTGAACTATTATTTTACTAAAGGTAATTTCCAGTGTTAAATATGAATTATTATTTATATTATAGTCTTTATTTATTCGAGCTGTAGCAAATGTATTTCATTGTTATATATATGTATATATATATGCATCCTGTAATTTAGTTAGAAGGTCTATATTATTATTACTTTCATCAGGCATCAATAACAAAAAGGCTGCTTTTATTTATTCTTCCGAATCTAAAATTCCAATGTATTCTGTTTTGATGATTCCACTT
This sequence comes from Fragilariopsis cylindrus CCMP1102, assembly GCA_900095095.1. NCBI lineage: Eukaryota > Bacillariophyta > Bacillariophyceae > Bacillariales > Bacillariaceae > Fragilariopsis > Fragilariopsis cylindrus. Next base: position 540,861 of record FMBT01000297.1, read on the forward strand.
CGTTCTAATCCAAAACGAAGTGGGGCTAGCATAGCAATTACAACAGGAAATAATACTCCAAATGGACTACTCTTAACATAAAGCATAGCTCCTAAGCATGCCACTTGAATAGCGGTATACAGATTGATAATTTTTGTTGGTACCTTATCTGTCCAAGGAAACTTCGGTGATATACTCTTATCTTTGAATACTCCGATAATACGTTCCCACATATCATTGCCTGGTAATGAAGATGTACCAAGGTACATGAAAAGTCCCATTAAGACAGAAAGTGGTAGGTTACTCAGTATTTCTCGAGGTTTACGGAATAAGATGACAGACGCTATTAGGGCATGGATAGTAGTTCCAGTAACACGTTGTTCGATTGTACCATCCGCTTGACCCTTATCATCAAACTTTTGACATGCCCCGACATGTGCTAAACTTCGAACGGTCGCAGCAACAAGCCACGGTAATCCAATGAGACTTTGTAAGAATGTTAAAATACTTACTACCAACATATCAGCATGCATACCATCTGTTTGATTCTTTTCTCTTCGTCCCTTGAGCATTTTAAATCGTGGATTGTTTACCAAACGAACTGTAATATTTTGATCCAAAAATAGTAAAACAGTTGCCATCAAGGCAGGTACAGCAGCAAACCACCGAGCCCATACGGGTAAATCAAGTAATGGGATCAACCATGGGCGTCCACTACTCGTACCGAATGCTGTTGGCATAGCTAAACAAGGGAGTCCTGCTAAAGCCGTACCATGCGAAACTCGAGCACATCGTGCAATAAGTGTTGCGGTAACAACCCCTGTGTGTGTGTGGGTGTTTATTTCAAAATAGACAAATAGTAGAAATAATGGTGAGTGGAGAGCAAGCAAAGATATTCAAAAATTCAGTTCCAGTCGATTGATTCGAGATTGCTTTCGTTCTCTTTTTAAACAATTTCACTGCCTGCAGTACTTACCGATAGTGGGAGCAAAATTTGAAATTGTTTTCGAACTGACTGTTTAAGAAAAACAGATTGTCGTAGCTTTTTTAATGATGATGCAAGAACGAAGGTTGTTGTTGCACAAACTAATGATAAAAGACCTTTAGTTAACGTCGATAGAGGTGATGTGAATGTACCAGAAATATCTGTAACAGCCTCAACAACAAAGATTGTACTAATCAAAACAGAAAATATATCATCTGTAAATTTGGTTAAATATTTCACCAAATTAGATCCAGATGACACAGACGATACAAATAAAATCAATGATGTCCACATTCCAGTCCATGCATAAAATGGAAGGAATGGAAGATTCATTTTCGCTGATAAATTATACAACGTAGCAACAAATGCAAGAACTGGACCCGTCGATCCTGAAGATAAAATGTGGCATAAGTGCAATGAGAGTAGATGAATTGGATGGATTGTAGTTTGTGAGTTGATGAGAGAGTATTATTACACTTTATAGAAAACGATCGGCATTTCAAAACAGAAACCAACCAAAAAACAGTAGTATAGCAAACCCTATACTATATTTCTCCTTACCAATAATCGTCATGGGTTGAGCACTCGTCATCGCATAATGATACCACACACAGCAGTGGATGTAATCATTTCAACAGAACCAATTGCATTTCCTGTCGCACACCAAACAACGATCCGAAACCAATTGCTGGTGCTAAGCAAGCAAAGAATAGGGACATTGTGGCAGCTAAACATTGAATATTTAGACCATCCTTAATATCACTTTTATAAAACGGTAATCTCATTTTATAATCACGTACTACCCCTTTCCGAATCCTTCAAATAATTTCTCATCATTATATTATCTTGAACGGCATCAGCGACTACATCTTCTATCGTCCCAACGTTGAGAAGGGAACTTGCCACGATACACCTTCTTACTACTACTTGTGGTAGTAGTCGTTTTCATGTAACGAGAATCATGACTTCTTACTCCTGATATTCCAACCGGTAATAAGGATGGACGAATTTTTGACGGTGCAAACGATAACGTCGTCGTCGTTGTCGTCGAATGTGATGAAAATCCCCAACTCAGTTTCGTTCCCAACACGAAACATAATGATATCGAAATCACACTGATCATATACAGTTCTTCTTTGATAGATTCTTATCATTTTGCCTTATCAATTCTCTAGCTACGTGTATCGTCTAATCAATATAGATAGAGTATTCAATAGAAAGATTATGACGGTATGCATTCCTCGCTCTTTACACTTCAGCTGTGGCTACTGTACCGCACTTGTACTGCATCACGGTTTCAAAAACGTTGATTTTCAAACAAAAGATTTGTTGTGTGACGTGCCGACTCTGTTTAATAGGTTTTCAAATTGTGTGTCAGAAGATTGTTCTTTGTGACGTTTAATACGATAAAACGCGCGTGATCACATTTCGCGCAATCGCGACCATTTATTTACAGTACAGTATGCGTCGATAAGAAATACACATTTAAGAAATACACGCTTTATAAGAAATACACCAGATCGGTTTTACCGGGACCCCAAATGCCGTTGCGTTGCGTAACACTAAGAAACACACTCTCCATAAGAAACACACCTAGTCCGAAAATTGAGGGTGTATTTCTTATCGAGCGATTACTGTACAGTACAGTAAGCAAAATGAAAATGCAATTACAAGACATACTGTAGGCGGTACAATGTAGTGAGTTTGACATTATGGATGGTCCTACTAGCTAAGGCCAGGCTAGCTAGCAGTAATTGATAGTCAGTCAGACATGAGGACAACTTCACATGTAGCAGTCTACTGGTAGTGTCAAATTGCAAAGGCAAACAAAACCACAAACAATAGCTTGCTCATCCAAACTTGTTTCCCCAATAATGAGTACCAGATTCTCTGAATCTGTACTGACCTCACTCACACTATGAAAATTACAATTCTGATAGTTGTTAATAGTACTACATTGTTAATGGTATTAAACACTAAGTATTCCATCTTCTCCCAGCATGATGGTTACCACATCCCCCTAAGAAACAAGTTTTGATCCTTACTATGGCATTGTTGCTGGACTTTGTCATTTATCCATAATTCTTTGTGGGACACATTGTGATTCTAAGTAGTGTTAGCTTCTTTACATTATGATAGTCACTGATAATGCTGGTAGGATCTCCTTTTCCAAAACTGATATTGTTCTCTTCTCCTAATAACAATTGTATGGCTTGATTTTCTTCTTACCCCCCTTCCATACATAATGCCCTATATATATGTTTTAAGAATGTAGATGAGCACAAATTGTTTGCTCAATTAAATGCCTAATTTCTATCCCACACAAACTGATTGATGATTTTTGCCAATTTATTTTAGACTAAATACTGCTACTAGGACTACTAGAGTACATACACCAGCCGGTGTTCAAAAGTTGTATTTGATTCTATTATCATTATTGCATCATATTTTTTGCTATGTCTACGTAAACTATGATTTTTTCTGAACAACTAGCATCCTACATTACTCCTCCTAGGAAGATGTAAAATTAGTATATATTATATTAATTGTCTATTCAAGTTTTTTTCTTCTTCTTCTTTCGATTCGAGCAGTAAAAATAAATGATTGACGTTCTGATCGATGGATACCTCTGTCAACGTTAGCGTTGTCTATACGGAATGCAAAAGCGATGATATATTCAAAGGTAGAGGCAGAGGCAGAAGCGAGTTAGTTTAATACTATATAGTGCTGGATGAATTAATTTCTCGGAACTCTTTTCTTTTCTCCGAAGGTTGGCATTCAATGTACGTCCGATCCAACGTAACCACAAAAGTTACAGGAAAGTATCATTTGAATTCTGACTGGTATACTCTTTTGTCAACCTCTCAAAAAGAGAGAAGTCAAACAGTGAGAGTGAGTCAGGAATCAGGAACCATAATTGATTCCCGTTGAAAGATCAACGATGTTGAACGAAAGTGCCAAATTACTCTATTATGAAATATAATCAGAGACTTTGACTCAATAATATAGCCGTACGCATTTTTGGGAAATAAAATCAAGTCAATCAAAAATAAATAATCATTTTTATAACAAAATTATAAATCAAGTCAATCAAAAAAAAATAAATTATTTGATAACAAAGCGCTCATTCGGTTCTTATAGCACCCCAACTAAAATACGGCATTTTTTTAAGACAAATGCATCAACACACAACAAAATTCATCATTCATATATCATACTAGTCGCACGTACCAATTTATTTTGCCAAAATGTGTAGAACCTTCTTTGTAATATTTACCAAAAAATCATAGCGATCTTGCCGCATTATTATTGTCGTTTCCTTTTTTTTTTAATTTTCCTTATCTACACGAAACAAATAACTACTACAGTATATAGTCTACCGTTCATTCATCGAAACTCAAAGAATCTAACAGGCATTCTTTCCCGAATCTAACTTTCGATGACAAGCAGCAAAATGTTTACCGAAACTTCATAACGATCGATGACTACCAATACCAATACCAATACGTACGTAGTACCGTACCGACCTGTAGTACCTCTTACAACCCCAAATCAGGAAAATCTTTTTCAAGTTGTTTATGTATCATCTCTCCAACGGGATTGATTGTACGAACTATTGTTGTTGTTGTTGTTGTTGTTGGTTGAATCTGAATTCAAATCTGAATCATCTGAATCCTCCATGTGGTGATGATGTCGATTGTACTTCGATAATGTGCATAATGTGCATGTAGACATTTGATAGGAGGAACTTTCAGTGCATCTATATTGTCGGTATCAGATGACTTCTTCGATTTGTTTTGCTGGTTGTTGTTATTATAATAATTATTATTATTGTCCCCACTATCATTATCATTATCATTGTCACTGTTATTTTGAAGACTAGTAATGTCATTATGATGATGCTGGTCATTGTCCCGATATCGCCAATCGGTAAAATTTGTACCGGATATACCAGATAATTCCATAATATTTCTCATCCGTTGTAGGGAAGGAGTTAATGATGATGATGATAATGGTGATTCCGATGATGATAATGATGATGAATCCGATGACGATGACGACGACGACGAAGTAGTTGTTGTTGTCATTAATATATTCCGATCTTCTTCTGTTAAACTTTGCCATCGTAATAATGCATATTCTTCATGACAACATAATAATTGATTACTAAAGATGGATTTAAATTTAATTCATTTTCAAATATCTGACATATCCTCTTCCTTCTAAATCTGCAATAGCTTTTGATATATTTGGACACGTCAACCAAAATAATGTAGGAAATGGTGATTGTACCACAGATTGTTTGTTGCAATGGTAACGCTACTGCTGTGATGATGACGATGACGATGTGATGCTGACGACTCTTGTTGTTGTTGTGTACTACCAGCTTCGATTTCGCTTGACGTCGTTTCGCACCACCATTTAATGGATATGTTTGGATAGCAACAGGTTCATTAATTTATTCCAAGCTGCCACCTCTACGAAATTATTAGGTAAATATCCAAGTTGTTTTTGTACTACATCTTCTTCTACTACGGATGTTGACGTTGATGCTGATGTGATGCTGATGCTGATGCTGATGCTGATGTTGATGCTGATGCTGATGCTGATGCTGATGCTGATGCTGAATGTTGATGTTGACGAGTCAATGGTAGAAGAATGAAATGATGATGATGATTGACGATGATGATGATGATAACGATGATGTCGAAAACCCATACATCGGTTGAACAGAACATGATAAGTAGAGCAACATCAACACCATCATTATAATGTCGATGACATCCATCATCATTTTCAAATAATTTGTACGGTAGTGAAGTAAGTACAGTAGTTACTAACTGACTAGGACTACTGGTAGATTTCAACTGCAAATAAGTTCCGAGAATGGATTCACTCCAATCTGAAATCTACTGTATCTTCGACGACGATTTCTTAAAGAATGATGTGCTTTCATTTCCTACTGTCCATCGATTTTGTTTCATAAAAAAAAATTGGTTGCTTCTTAGATGCTTTATGTCTTCACGGGACTGAATTTTATAGGAATGAACAGAAAATGGCCCTGTGGTGTGGGTCTCCTAGAAAACACAACGACCACACAAAATTCGAAATTCGACGTAGTAATACTAGAATAGCATTGAGACAATAGAATACCGATTATAACTTAAAATCGATTGAACATTATTGTTTCCGGATAACAGATACCAGAAGCTAATATAATATAACAAACGTTATCTATTGGTATCCAATATTTTGTTCTGTCAAAAGACGATCGAAAGAATCGAATCGAAAGACTTGCTACTCCAGCACTCCAGCAAAGAAACCAAACCTAGAAAAATTAAAACGATCGATGGCGACAACAACAAGAACATGTTGTGATGACAAAAATGCCAATGCCAATGTCAATGCCAATGTCAATGACAATGTCAATGTCAATCATGATGATTATAGGATAGCATTATATTATGCCTATATAGAATTAACACCTTCCGAAATTCAATCACATATTGATATACAAAAACAAATATGTGATGATTTGAATCTAAAAGGACGGATACGGATTAGTAAAGAAGGTGTAAATGGTGTATTAAGTGGTGAATTGACTCTCTTACAAAAATATGAAGAATTAATATCCAACAATATACAACAAATAATAGTAGTCAATAATAGTAATAACGATAATAAAATTAGTGATAATATTAGCAAAAAAAAAAGATTTATCTCCTCTGCCGTCAACGACGACGACTTACAAGACGATGACTATGATGATAGTAATATTAATATTAATACTGAAGATACTAATATTGATTCTGATGACATCCTACACACACCAACAACAGCAACACCAACACCAGCAAACATTGCATTGGATGTGAAGTATTGTCAATTAAGAAAAGAATTGCCAATACAAGACCAATTATTTGATCGATTACTAATTAAAGAAACAAAAACTGTGATTAGTCTTTTTGATCAATCATTTGAAAAGAAGAAAGAATCGAAGAAGGATCGGTATCGACGAAGAAGAGAATATAAACATGAAGAGCAACAGCAAATGCTATTACTACGGAGGAAACAGAATACTAATAATACTAATACTATTGACAATGACAATGACAATAGTACAGATCACAATTATCAGCAACAGAAACAACAGAAACAACACAACAACAATGCGTTGATCGAGATGACGATGATGGGATCGGTTCTGAACAACAATAACAAACAATACAATGATAATATTATAATGATAAAAAAAATACAACAACGCCCATTATCAATAAAAAAGAAGACGAAAAATTCTATAGAAATAAAATCATCACCACCATATTTAGACTTACAGTCACTTCATAATGCTGTTATGGAGGAATCATTGAAACCAACTAGACATTTATCAGCGAATGAATGGAATAAGAAATTGGATGAGGCTGGTTTATCATCATCATCGAATTCGAATTCATCATCAGCATTATTATTAGATGTACGGAATGTCTATGAAATGCGTGTTGGACATTTTGTTCATCCAACCACACCAACACTGTTGACGAATACACGTAAATATTCTGACTTGCCACAATTAATTGCCTCCAATAAAGAAATAAAAGAACGAGAACAAATCTTTATGTATTGTACCGGTGGTGTCCGGTGTGAAAGAGTTAGTATGCTGGTTCGAGAATTATATCCGGACAAACAAATATATCAATTGCGTGGTGGTATACAAAAATACATACAAACTTGTTCGGAACAACAAGAGGAAGAGCAGCAGAAGCAGCAGCAGCAGCAAGAAGATAGTATTGACAGTAAAGTCAAAAATGAAAACAATAGTACTACTAGTACTAATAGCTACTTTGCAGGAAAGAATTTTGTAAGTTTATTTACTATTCGTGATGATGTGATTTATTTATTTATCTATCTCAATTAAGGTTCTGAAGAGAAAGAATTATTAAAAATCTTGCTAAATCGTAATCATTTTTTTTGTTTTTTTGATAATAGGTCTTTGATCCAAGAAGGACCGATCCGATCCATTTTGGTGAGACTATTGGTCGATGTTTGGTATGTGATCTACCACATGACGATTATGACAATGGACATGCACCAAGTGAAAATAAAGAGGCACGTTGTAATAAATGTCGTATGCTGGTATTGATTTGTAATGATTGCCGTCCTAAGTATAGATGTCACAATGAGAAAGAGAAAGAGAATGAAGACGAAGATGAAGAAGAAAGCAATAACAATGATATTATTGCATCTGAAGATCTGGTGGTTAGACATAACGACGACAATAGTTTGAAATGCGAAAGTAGAATTAATACTACCAGTACATGTCGACGACCTTTATTATATTGTAATTTGGACCATTGTTCCCATGAAGGAACATTCCCTGATCCGGAACTTTTTCGAATGACGATAAAACAGCAAAACAAATTATAGAGATTTTATCAGCAAATAAAGTAAGAAAGGTCTCTAGCTAGTTAATTGAAAAACTTTTGGAAAAATATTTCAATTTGGAGACTATAATTTATGAACAATAACACAAGCTATAATAGTTTCAATATATTTCGGTGCGGTATTGGTATATTCAATACAGGACGTAGTCTCGGCATTAGATATTTTAATTTCGATTAAAAAACAAAAAAACGAAAAATCATCGCACAAGCGTCGCTCGTTCGTCAACCGACAAAACGCGTGATGTTTCATGTTGTTGGCTGTGTCAACAAAGTCGAAAAGGGAAGAAAGCAACAAACATCAAGCTCACAAATTCCCTTCAATTCCACTTTTTCAACAATAATAACAATATTACAGCCTCGCGAATGGCAACGAAAATGTACAGATAGCATCCATTAGGCCAGTGAAAGACATTTTCTCTTGCGATTATTGTACTACGATTAGATTCGATACTATTCATTTCTTTTCGTATTGACGTCTCGCAAATTAAATGCATGAAAGATGATGAATAATACGAAAATTGAAAGTTTGAATAGAATACTACTACTAGATATAGAACAAAGTGAAGTTGTTGACACTGTTATTACTAGAAGAAGAAAGCGACCCCGTTACTTGACATCATGGGAGGAATCCTTTCGAAATTCTTGTTCACAACAGCGAAAACAAGAATATAATATGCCCTCGCCCTCTGTAACTGATACTGATACCGATGCATCATGTAAGAATCGATTTGGTCTCATTGATTTGTTTTGGGGAAACCGATGGGTGCATGGGGAAAGAACTAAATGTATCAGGGATAACAACAGCAGCAGCAGCAGCAGCAACAGCATTGAGAAAGTAGAAGATTCTTTATCATCTTCGAAATTCTACACACTTCGACTTGAACACAGACAGGGGGGAACTACAGCAAAACATTTCGGAGAAGAACGATTTTTACTATTCCGATCCGATCAGGCTGGAGCTATTGCTAAGATCATCTTCTCGTCAAGTCCTGTAGTAAGCAATGAGGATGAAAATAATAATAATAGTAAACACAATAATAATAATTACGACAGGCAACATCAACAACAATACGCTGGTTCGATTAGAGCGGCAAACGCAACGATTCATCTTATTTTCGTAAAAGATGCGTACAGAGGTTTCGATCTTGGTAGTTTTCTGTTTGTTTCGTGTACGAGTTATCTCAAAAAACTATACTGCAAAAAGAAAAAGAATACAATCATATCATCGACTAGTATCCCCAATAATGATATACCATCAGCATCTATAGTAAAAATTCCAACATCGATTCGATGTCGTTGGACGCCGAAGAAGACGTTACTAGACACAACAAATTGGTACATTTCTATGAACATTTAGGATGTTCGATAAATAAAAGAGCAAAGATTACTTTTATCAATAACAATGATCGTGAAACGTATCGAAAAATACCTATGAAAACTGATCTCGTCGTTTCATCATCGTCATCATCATCATTATTATCGGGAATCGAAGAAGAAGAAGAAAAGCAGACAAACAATCTCATCACGACGTCATTTTCTTCTTTCCTACCTGTCGTTCTCATGTCTGCATCAGGAAAACGTGCGCGGTCAGATAACATCATCATGGATTGGTTAATTGTAGAATGCGACGATGGTTATTTACAACTTCGTACAACCGATGGAAGAACGTTACAACTAAATCAAGAAGGTCAATGTCAACTTGTTAGTCCACTGAACAATCAAGATAATTATAGTAATAGTCGGTTAGATAACAGCTTTCAGTTGCTTAGGGTCTCGGATCTACTCGATAAGGTCCTTTCTGTTAGAAATCAGGAGGGATACGAGGAGGAAGAAAAATACAACAAACTTCAACAACAACAACGATTGTTTTTGTCGAAAGAAAAAGAGCTATGGATGATTCGATCTTCTATGGACGGATTATTTATGGGTATAGGCTACAATGATAACTTGGTGTTTTCCGAGGAGGCATTATTTTGGCAAGTAGATGAGAATTTTCAACTTACCCATACATCCGACTCGCCTGGTAGAAGACAGCATCATCGAAGGATGTGGATGAAACAAAGTGTCGAATATGTAACACTTATGCGTGAACGGTATTCTCGATTCGATCTCCATCTTATGACAATTGAGGAAGCATTAAATTTGACAAAGAATCTACAGGCGAATCCATTCGCTATGTCTGTTGGTAGTAGTTGTACGTGGGGAACTAATTACAACACACACAATACATTATCACAGAAAACTCTTTCTTCGGCGCCTTCCTTAAGAACACTTATATTCCATACTGCTGAACTAGCAAGGAAGGAAGGTCATCCTGATTGGGTTCAATTGGTTGCACTGATTCACGGCCTGGCTGCTGCACTGACGTGTGTTGGTTCGTCGTCGTCTACTATGCTTGCTTCTGGTGAATCATCATCAAACGACGAAGATTATGACTGGACGATCTACGTCGACGCTCGTGTTATGGGTTGCAGATCTCCAAGCAATACAACATTTTTGGAATTCCGACATTTGAATCCCGACGAACTTGATAGTCGATATAATACACGGATTGGATTGTACCACGAACATGTTGGATTAGAAAATGTATTATTAAGTTGGACATCTAGTGAATACATGACAAGTATGTTGCAGCATAATAATGTAATGCTCCCGAAAGAAGCATTGGTATTACTAAAACTTTTCCCATTGGTTGATTGGCACTCGCGAGGAAAGCATACCACGATCTCAAACGACGATGATGAAGAGTTAAAATCTTTTGTCGCCGATTTTTACGACTTGTGTCAAAGAGCACAATGTAGTATTCTTCCCTCCTCTACGTCTACGGGCATAGAAATGAGTGACGAAGAATGCCACAATTTATGGGTGGATCACTATTCACTCATTTCTAGTAAATATGGAATGGGCGATGGCGATATTCTCAAATGGTAGTCCTGCCTAGTTGGAACAAATATTCTGCACGTACTACCGTAACAGAATAGAATAGAAGTAGCTAAATTATTTCAGACTTGATTTTAGAGAGTATTTTTCTTTCTTAAATTCCAGTTCATCTAAAAATTCGACATTATATATGTCCTTTCTAGAATAAATACTGCTTGTAACTCACAAAAACATAGCTCCTCTTTACATATCATTATTTGCTGCAGTTCTAGTCTTCAGTGTCAGTTTGGTGGTGGTGGTGGCGGGGGTGGAGCTGATGGCTCTGGTCCAACTGGAACCAGACCTTGTCCTGATCCAGTTGTACCACCCATAACCCAAGGATTGTCTTCGTCAGTATCACCAGAATCACCGTAAGCTTTTGACACCCGACCAGCTCCGGACGCTATCATGTTATTTGAAACTGAGTACATCATATTATTATTGTTATTGTTATTGTTATTACTATTATTGTTATAGGCTGAGGAATAATTCGTTTCCTGATTGGACGACAACGTGCTTGCAGTAGTAGTAAAGCCAAGAAGTCGGTTTTCGGCATTCTTGGCATCAAGAGCATTGTGGGGTTGTGTAATACTTGCCAACGCGTCAAGCGCCGAAAAGCGGTCTTCATTCAAAGCCATCATTGGACCTTTATTGTTGTGTGAAGGAGGCATAGATGATGAGGATCCTGCCGCCGCAAATGACATGCTCGTCATTCCTGAGGAAAGTGAATTCATCCCTATATTATCGCTGCCGCTGGGTGTGGGGACTGGCATATGTATATTATGCATATGCGTTTGCATTGTCGGATTGTTGTTTATATTGTTCATATTGTTCATATTGTTGTTTATTGATTGATTCGGGACTGCTGTCATCGCAGCGAATGGATCCAACGCTGGAGTTGATGTAGCAGGAGCTACTATAAGGTCTAAAAGACTATTGGGATTGGTAGTGGTATTATTAGAGAAAGTTGATGAAAATGGATCGTTCGGTACGGCAGGTGAAGCTCCATATCCACCCAATAAATTACCTGTAGCAGCACCACCCATCTGACTATTACTATTGTTAATAGTCGAATTATATTGTTGTACACTCGACGATCCACCAAAATCAAGCAAATCGACTTCACGAACCGCCGCTGCTGGTCCTGCCACCGTTGGATTGTAGGAATTGTATGAAAACATACCGGCAGCATTATTATTATTATTACTTCTACTATTACGTGCAGCTGCCGCCGCTTCGGCCTTTGCTGCATCTGCTTCTGCCTTCAATTCTTCTAGTATAATTTCTTCTTCTGTTTTATATCCCGGTGGTTTAATATCCTCATCCGAAAATGTATTCAATTTTTTCTGTAAGTTTGCCATTTTAATCATTTCTTCTATCCATGTGCTGCTCCCACCACTGATTTTCCATTTGCACTGGCATACCCAGCACCCCATCCACCCTCACTCTTTTTTAAATTAGATTGAATACGGATATGTTTTTCTTCTGCAATTTTACGTTTTAATATATGTAATCGTACATCATCAGTAACGAATGCAATACCATCATCACCTACTGGTACAAGTGAATCTTGACTAGCACTAGCAGTTCGTATCCGTCGTAATTCATTAATATTACTTAATAATCTACTACTTCTCCAGCTGCATCTCGTATTGGTCCACCCTTATCGACCCACCTCCTTGTAGACTTTGAAAGAATGACATTGCACCACCCTGTTTTTGTGTCATCAAAACAGTATTGAATTCTAATAGAGCCTTGATATAATCTAATATACCATAGGCATGATTGACAGTCTTTTCTGATCCGTATATTAACACATGTTTCGTGGTAACTAATGACTTTTGAATAGTTAATGGTGTATGATCCATGGTCGACTACAAACTCTTCCAATTAATTCAAATATTCCATCTAATGTCATATCATTATACGTTAAGGAGGCCACTTGATTTAATTCAAAATTGGATAATACCTGTATCCCTTCATCAAATAAAATTGGTCTCAATTGTTTTTCTGCATTCGTCAATACCGGTGCCATAGTGCTACTGATTGGCAGCAGGAACAGCTGCAGCGACATTATCAAGAAAATCCATGTCGTGTTCGTCTGACAATAGAGATGCTTTGTTGTGCTTTCTCAGTGAGTAATTCTATGAACATTTTACCGGTATGGTGGTTTCGCAAATAATGTCAAATGTCAAATCGAACAGCAAATCAAGGCAGCAATATGCATTGACGAATTCGCCGAAAATGAATGCGAAAAGCGATGACCGCGATTGAAACCTCGTGGGAATGAAAAAGCAGGAGGGCCCAGCGACAACAAGGCGACAACTAAACTTTTTAACTTTTGCTTTTATTACAAGAATAATACACACTTTCAACAACAACAACAAAAAGAGAGGGAGACCTTAGCGAAGACATATCATATAGAAACGCGTTTTGTTGTATCTTTTCCATTATGACGACAACATCAGAAAATAAGAATACAGTCACATCATGGAGAGTTCGTGATGCCGCCGACAATCTGTTGGCCCGTCGTGGACTCCGTTCGACTTCATTGTTTGAATCATTAGTATCATCATCATCACCCAGGAAAACAACAACAAATAATGATGAAGTCACATGTAATATGACGTTATCAAAATATTTCTTGAAGGTCTAGTCACATATTCTGAAATAGATCCATCTTCATCAAACACTGTACAAGAATGTCAGGCAAGACTTCGAGGTGATAAAACTTCTGTCGTACATATGGCATTCAATGCTGCAGCGAATGCTGTTCTTGAAAATCTTCACAAGCAGATGATGATGATGACGATGATGACAATATGAAAATGACAATGACGAAGAATTACAAGAAAAAAAAAACGTCCACGATTCCATCAATTTTCGAGGATATCATTAGACTACAAGAAATAAGAACTGCTAGTATGGATCGTGCACATGCAAATAAAGATTTGTCAAAAAGAAAAATAGCCGTGGCGAAGGAACAAGAAGAGGAACGACTACAAAAACCAAAGCTGCTGCCGCCGCTAGTAGTAGTGAAGGAACAACAAAGACAGCAACCACCGAAATTAAAATTAAAATCAAAACCAGTCGGTGATGGAGAAAAGAAGAAACTGAATAATCCTATACCTACAATATCTCAACCAGAAAATATCAAATCACCGGCGGCAGTAGCAGCAGAAGTAGCCGTAGTTGTGGCATCCTCATCATCTAATCCTACCGACGACCAAAAACAGCAAGATTTGGTAATCAAACAACCGAAAGAAGAAGAAGAAATTCCCATAAAACAAGAACAGCACAATAAAGAACCCATATTAGCCGATCCAGATTTAGTTTCGTCTTCTTCTGTAACAACAACAACTGCTACTACCACCAGTAGTAGTAGCGTCGGACCTGTCGCCGTGAAGGACGACACCACCAAAAATCTTATACAAACTACTGCCACTGATAATAAAAGTAATGAAAATGACGTTATCCCCCCAAAAGTTGCATCGTCCACTACCATTGATACAACGACATCAACGAGTTCTAGTTCCAATACCGGTAAGTTGCCGTCTTTAACTTCAACATCATCATTATCATCCGAAGTAAATAACAATTCTTCTACTACACCTACAAACACACCAACAGCAGCACCCAAGTTCAAGTTTACTCGTAATACACCCGCTTCGTCAACATCGGCATTGGAGGCACGACTCACTGGTTCTCGTGCTGTCTTATGTACGACCGCTAATGTAGCATTCGATTCATTGACACCACCCCTACCCGAATTGGATGTTTTAGAGGTTGCTGATATTCCACAAAATCCGAACTTTCGAAGTAGTAATAATAATCAACTACTTCATAATGGAGACGGCAACGACGGCAACGATGCGGTTAATAAAGTAGAACATGTTAATGTAAGGACAGAAAGAAGCAATGATAGTATCATCGAACAAGATGGTGGTGATAAAACGACTTCCTCCTCCGCGGTTGTACCGAACATGGGTGCCGTAATCATTGAAGCAAAGGCGCTTGGACAACGTATCGAAACGATTGCTGCGAATGCAGTAAAGCGATCACAGAGACGATTTCGATTCCGAAAAGACAGCATTGTATTCCACAACAAAAGTTTCCTGTGTAATAATTTAAGCAACACGAATGATTCAGGATTTAGGATTTTAGAGAATCCTTTTGCGTGGAAAGATGAGAAACAAGAACACGAGAAGAACGGGGGAAAGGTTCTTAATGATGATGATGGAGCAAATGATGGAGATTCGATGGGCGTTAGTGCCATGGAAGTGGACGATAGTCTATCTGTTGTCACTGCCGAAAACATTCCCCTAGAGAATAGTGAATCATGGGAGAAATCTTGTATTCCTAGGCTACTTTCGATTTTAAAGACTGGAGTAGGAAATGGTATCATATATGATGCTATGTGGTCCACTCGTCATGGTCGAATTGCTAATCTCTTCCAAGAAATTTCTTGCAATGAAGAGAATTACGGTCTTCATCTGATAGTGACGATTGATCCTGACGTTGATCGGTTCACTAAGGAATTCAAAACTATCAACAGTCACTTGAGACTGATGTCGACGGCCGACGAAAAGTCTCTACGGGCGATGCCTTATAAAGGGAATGCAGAACAACGACGCAGACTTCGCAAAAATTCACACAAGCGACGGGACTATCAGATGCACCATTTCATGTTATCGTTTCATCCTATACCAATTTCTTAAAGGATTACATTCATTTTTGTCAACACCCTTTGAGGTTGTACTAATGGACGACGGTGCATCAATAATGGCTGCAGCTCATAACGATCCTAATTCAGCTATACATACTATCTGGGAGGAAGCACTATTT
Organism: Fragilariopsis cylindrus CCMP1102; assembly: GCA_900095095.1. NCBI lineage: Eukaryota > Bacillariophyta > Bacillariophyceae > Bacillariales > Bacillariaceae > Fragilariopsis > Fragilariopsis cylindrus. The sequence continues at coordinate 557,034 of FMBT01000297.1, forward strand.
AGCAAGAGTGATCACCAAATGGGACTAGCAGGATCATTCCTCAGAGATTGGGACTATGAAGAAGAGAGTTCGATGAAGATACACTCAAGGATGTATGGATTGGATTAACAGCTCGCCATCGATTAATAACATCATCGAAATTGCTAATTCAAAACCCAAAAACTCCCACCCAGGACATGCTGCCTGTTTCCGGTCTACTTAACTTTGTGGTTCCCCATTTCGCAGAAGCTGTTCGAGAAGAATGGGATAGAAGTCGAATCGGCAACGACGACGCCAGTATGAGGCATTTTCAAAAACTTTTAACAAGATCGCTAGTTGTACATGCCCCAAAAGTGGATGATCAGAGTGTATTTAAGCTAGCAATGAAAACTCTGCAGGGTGACATGGAAGATCCGATTCGATCTAAGGATCCTAAAATTCCAAAAATATCGCTGATGAAAAATTTATTATTGATGGCAAAGTAGCATCCTCGCGACGATCTGCTTTGCACTGGCTTGGGCCGGTAGAAGATTCCTGGCTTCGATACGAACTTGGTTCTGCTAACTTTGGACCAATCATAACTGCAATGAAAGCCTCTATTAATTCGGTCATATATGTGAAGAAATTGTTACTGCCTCATCAGTCACTACCGGTGCTACGGGACAAATATTCGGAAATGTGGCTTACAAATTGGCAGTTCGATGTGGAAGATCTTTTGGTTCAGAGCAGGGTCTTCGTCAGCATCTTTCCACTCATCATGCGCCACCTGGAACATGGCTTTGTCGTACGTGTAAGGCTGACTGCGTCACAAGTCAAGCACGAACGCATCATGAACGCTCCTGTGGTCAACCGAGTGCTGGAAGTTGGTCAGCGACTGACGTAGCAGTAGCTGCCTCTGATGGGGCATCCAAGCGAGGAGTGGGGAAGAAAAAAGTAAAGACGTCAAAAGGGGATGCTGTAAGCAAGGAAGAGAAGGATGCCGACGGATCTATTCGAGTACCATCCTATCGAGGTGTATGGGTGGACCAGATAGGAAAGTTTTTTGTCAAAATAAAGGCAGATCGGGTGTGTGGAGAGGGCGGAGGAACCTTAAGTTCGAAAAGATTGATGTAGCCGCTAAGAAGTACGATGATTTATTAAAAAGAAGGTAAGGATAAAAGGTGAATTTAATTTTAAGTCAGACGGCACCCGAATTATTTACGAGGATGTGTCGACATCTTCTACTGCCAGTCTTGGAGGAGGTTCTGCCAGTGTAATTCCTGCGTTGTCCGTGATCAATATTAACGACTTGCCTAAGGATGTGAAACCACTTCTTCGTGACCCTCGTCAGACGTCTCGAACAGGAGGGAACTCAAAAAGACATGTATATGCATACAGAGGAGTCTGTCGTCAGGCACGGAAGGGACTGGATCGATGGCAATCTCAAATATCATTCCTCGGCGTAAACCATTACTTGGGTACATTCGATTCCGAATGGGATGCTGCAGCTATTTATGGTGAGAATACGAACCTCTTCTTGTTTAATTTCAATTGAGCCTTCATATTTCATAGTTACTTACTTTCTTGTGATTTAATTCTCTTTTGTTTATATCGTAGCTTGGGCGCATCTTATTCTTTATGGGGAAGAAGCGACGCGCCAAGCTCAAAAGGAGGGCGAAGAGGCCGCTGAAGCATACGAACAAGAAAAGAAAGACATAGCCGCGGGAAAAATACCAGAACCTCCTCCAAAGCCTGAAAAGAAGAAAAAGAAACCACGAAAGAAGAAGGAGATGGAGAAGAAGGATGACGAAAAAGCGACCGATCAAAAGGACCAAAAGAATAATAGTAATAAGGGGAAAGTAGTTAAAATAAAAGGAAAACCAGGGCGACCAAGAAAACGGCCCATTACCGAAGCTCCAGCAGTCAAACAACCTGCAACCAAAAAATTGAAACCAACTCCAGTCAAAGTAACAATTGCTCCCATTCTCGCGAAAAGTGTTGGCAAAGCTACCATACTGGCACCAGTCCCGCAATTTGAAGCAATGCATGACGATGAGCTGACACGAGAAGCTGTTATCCGTATCATCGCTGCACGAGATGCAAACTATTGCATCACTGACGTACCACTTCCAGCACCTATTCATTTTGACTTCAGACCATGTGTTCCGCTACCGTCAAAAACAGATCAAATGGGTGGTGCTATGCTTCTTGGTATCAACCCGTTCTTGTTTGGTTGGTTTGTTAACAAGCTGTATTTTGGTTCAGATATCGAAAGAAGTAATGCGACTCCTGCTCTTACAGCTGAATTTGGGCAGGATGGTCTGAATCAACGTTTTCGGAGTCTCGTTCAAGGGAGAACTACAGTTATTGGATGTGCAAGTTCTCGAATGAAACGAGTGTACGCCTCTCTTGGAATGGGATCTCCGCCACTCGGAGGGCCAATCGGTACAATCGACTGCAACATTGGAGGGAATTCTAAATGCTGTAGCGAAACAGCTGCTTGTATCCGATATGTACCAACAGACACTGGGGATTTTCAATTATCTGCTCTCTCTTCTGATTTGATAACAATAAACGGACAAAAGATCACTCCTGAAATGGGTACTTTCCCTTTGTTCAACGAAGATATTTGTACCATCGGGTCTCGGGTTTTTGTATTTTTATTGCCTAGCGATACATAATGATTTATTCTTTTAAATCGATTCTAGCTAGAAGTATTAAATTGCAACTGGTATGTAAACTGATAAAAGGAAATTGTACTTTAGATAGAATATTCTACTATCATACTTGACTAATGTTTGTGATATTTTTCACTACACTACTCGTCGTCGTCACTATCTTCGTCGCTATCTTCAGCTCGCTTTGAACCGTAGATTTGATCATATTCGATATATTGTTTCAAATCTTCTGGAGCGACAGAAGGTCTGGTGCCTTTTAAAGACTTTTTGAAGTGCTTCAAAGATATCGGAGGTACGTCGTTGACGCTAATTTCCAATGCTTTCGAGCCCAAACTTCTTATTGGACCCATGGCAGCATCCGTACAGAGGGATTTCAAATCAGCTCCGCTAAAACCTTTGGTTTCCCTAGCTAAAAGATCGATATCAGTGTCGACCAACTTGTGATTATTACTTTTGAGTAGTTTTATTAGTAGGGCCTTGCGGTCATCTTCTTCGGGTAATGGAATGTAGAGTCGTTTCGTGAAACGACGTCTAGCGGCATCGTCCATTTCTTGCGGACGGTTCGTTGCACCGATGATTAGAACACGACCTTGTCCCGTGGTTCCGGTTCCGTCTAATTGTACTAAGAATTCGGTCTTGATCCGTCGACTTGCTTCATTTTCACTTTCTTTACGTTGAGTTAGCAAAGAATCGATTTCGTCAATGAAAACTACTGCCGGTTGTCTATATCCTGCGACAGCAAACAAGGTCTTAACAAGCTTTTCTCCTTCTCCAATCCATTTACTAGTTAGTGAAGAACTTGAGATTGAAAAGAAGGTAGCTCCAGATTCGTGTGCGATAGCTTTTCCAATCAACGTCTTTCCGGTGCTGTGAACGAGAGAAAGAAAGAAAGAAAGAAAGAGAGAAAAATTGTGTTGTAAGAAACCCCAGTCGATCTTACTTTATTTCACTTTTACAATATATTTTATATACTAAATAGTACAGTACGTACCCAGGTGGACCATATAACAACAAACCGTTTGGGGCACTACGTAATCCCGTAAACAAATCCGGTCGTTTCATCGGCCAACAAACTACTTCTAATATCGTTGCTTTTGCATCAGGCAATCCAGCAATATCATCAAAGGTTATAGTATCACCCGTTACCATAATATCATTTTGGATCTTTTTGACCAATTCTTTGTCTAGATGTTGTAATTCTTCTGGTAATTCGTCCTCATCATCGACATCTTCATTCTTATTATCAACGTTGTTGCTATCTTTTTTGCTAGTAGTACCTGCTGCTCCCTTATTGTTACTGTTATTGCTGACTGTTTTTGAAGAAGATGTCCGGCTAGAACGATTCGTCATTTTGTTGATATTATTATTGTTACTGCTATTGTTATTTCCACCACCACCACTACCGCCTCCAGCTCTCCCAAGTCCCTTTTTAGGTGGCTGGAATTTTCGTTTCAATGAATCGGGTATGAACGGACCGCCACCACCACCACCACCACCAATACCAATGTCACCATTATTATCGGCACCACTTCTTTCTGATGCGTAGATATCGGCATCATTATCATTATGCTGATATTCGTAACCGTACGGATGTTGTCGCTGATTTTGTTGATGTTGTGAATTTTGTTGTTGTATGTTGGGAGCAGGGGGAGAAGAACGTCGATTACTACTGTCACTATTATTCGTATCATTACTATTGTTATTGTTATCATTATTCTTTCTCCGATTGTACGGATCAAGATGTGGATAATTTTGTTCAGCTTGAGCAACTTCCCGAGCGGTTTGGAATGGATTATACTGGTTTCGATGTTCTGCCCAAGCGTCCTTGTTGTTATTTTGATTTTGATTTTGAAACGAAGGTTGTGGTGGTGTTGATAGCTGTGGCGGAGGTTGCTGATGGTTATTATTGGATGACGATGATCGCCGGTATGGATTAATATTAGTACTGATTGGGCGTTGTTGTTGTTGTTGTTGTTGATTATTATTATTGTGATGGTTGTTTCTGACGATTTGAATACTTCTATTATATTCGCTGTTTACGTTTACATTATGAGCGGCGACAGTGGTGGTACTGATAGCATCCGCTTTAGAAGGAAGATTCTGATGGTTGAATAATGATGATGACGATGAAGGTGGTTGTTGCTGATCGCCATTATTATTATTATTATTATTCGACGATGATGATGATGACGAAGAAGGCCTTGATACTTGTGTACCCTGAGATGCAGGTGTGTATTCGAATGAGTTTACTGCTACTGTTCCTGCTGTTGTCACTGATGATGATTGGATGTGGTCGTTATAATCTCCATTACGCTGATGACGATGATGATGCTGATGCTGATGCTGATGATTGTTGTCGTTGCTATTGTTGTTTGCTGGGCCTGTAGCTGTGAGATCAACAACGGCCTCAGAATTATTATTATTATTATCATTATCATTACTATTGTTGTTGTTGTTACTATACGAATTCGTCTTTCTTCTTCTTCTTCTTTTTGTCTTTATTATACGGATTCTTTGTTGTAGTAGCAACGTTATTAGTATTATCATTATCATTATCGTTGTTGTGATTCCCTATACAATTGTCATTTTGCGACGATGATGTTATTTTTCGTTCTACCAGTGGATCATTTGTACCTTTATTGCTGCAACTACTACTGCTGTATTGTTTTTGTTTTTGTTCTTTCTATTGGGTGACGGTGGTTCCATTGCAGATTTCTTATTAGCAGTGGCGACTGCGACCACTGTGTTTTTATTTTCTTCTTCTTCTTCTACTTCGTTATTGAGGTTGTTATCATCTACTTGCATTCGGTCGCCGTCGTCGGAGTCGTCAGTCATTGTCGCTACTACTACTATCGCTTTCGTATTCTTCTTCGTCATTATTTCATTATTTGTCATACGATTGCATTCGGGATAATCATCAAAAAATGCATCCAATTCGATACTGGTACACAACACATCATTATTGTCATGTCTTCTTTTTTTGGAGTAGTACTTGTACGGAATTATTGACTGTTTATTTGCATTTGAATTCTTATGTTGTTATTGTTGGAAGAATAATCTTCAACATTAAATCGTGAAAATTAACATCTTTATCAATTTGTTGCTGTACATGAAGAATTAAATTTTCAATATCCATAACTTTCTCATCAGCACTACTATTCATACAAGTACTATTTGTCGCTGCCGCTGTTGCTGCTGCTGTTGTCGCTGCACATTGTAAATTCGCTATCCGTGCTGTACGTAAGATCATCATCATTGATTGTAGATTATTATATTATTATTATTTTCATCGTCGGCGTTTTTCATTATTTTGTCATTTTCATTTTTGTACCGTCTTTGTCTTTTTCTTCTTCTTCTTCACCGCTGCTGGGCTTGCTGTTATTTCTTTGTTTTACCATTTTTTCTTGTTGCTGCTGCTCCTCTAGTAGATTTTGATACCATACAATCCATGTTTCATTTTGTGACGCAAAATAATCATCGTCAATACGGCCAGCACCATTATTATCATTGTTGCCGATAGTACGTACTTCTTGCTGCACCCGCCGTTTTGTTAGCCGCAGCTGCCGCGGAAGAAGATTTCATAGTGGAAGAAGAAGACAGTGTAGGGTGCGTGATAATGATCTAAGCTAAGAGCGTTGGAAAGAAAAATGTCCAAAGGCTCTATTCTGGATACTTCAAAGTACAGTAGGGATGGACCTTCTCAACAAGTTTGATCAATCAAAGAATTTAAATGAAAGAATGACAACAACAACAAAATTAATCCATGTCGCGGTGCAATGCTTTTAGCATTTTGTCAGCAATTGGCGCGAATAACTAAAACAATTAATCGAACGAGTCAAATCAGGAAAATGGAGAGGCATCATGGCAACACAGAAGACACTACATCTGTACTGTGGTATGATGAAAATAAGAATGAAGTCGAGAAGATCCTTGAAACACAGATTTTGAGGAAGATTTTCCTGTTAAAGAACTATTACAGTTCCATTTCTTCACCCTAAAAGTCCGTATTGCCATACCAGAATTTTTGAGAAAAGTGTTATTGAACGGATTCACTCATCAATTTCTACTACTACACTACTACTCTGAAAGGTGCTAATGTCAAATTAGCATTTCAATTGTTCCGAAGTACACTACTATCCAAAACTCCTTTATTATATTCATTTGAGTAAATTATTTGTCTGTTTCATGATTTCAGATTGGAATTGAGATTGTTCTCTCCTCTGTACTAGCTAGTAGTACTAGTAGGCTCTGGTGTCTCATCCCATAGTACTGCTAACAAACTATTTCGAACAACTGCTACTAGCTACCATTTTTTACAGTTCTGCCACACTGCTACGATACAAAATTGCCGGCAACAAACACTCATACATGCTACTCGTTTGTTGTGTTGTTTTGTTACCAGTTTCCATCGACGGCCGGACCTCGGTCTCGAAACTCCATGCCGTCTTACATTGGTTCGCAACCGACCAGTAGGTAGCGGCAATGGCGTCGGGGTCTAGCTTGGTGGGATCGGTGAGACCGCACCCGGAATCGCCAATCAGCCCGTCGATGATAAACAATCCGACGTGAACGCCCTTGGGGCCCAGATCGCGCGCCAACGCCTGGCTCAAAAGTCGCTGGGCACCCTTTTGGGGGGCAAATCCCACTGTGATGGGCTTGCCCCGGAGGGAGGCGGTCGCCCCGTCACCAAAATGGAGCTCGGGGTCGATGTCGGCGGTGCGTCTTTAGCCCGCTCGATCATGCCCGGTGCGACGTTTTGCGTCGCACGGAGGAGGCCGTAGACGTTAGTCTTCATGGCCGCGTCGAAATCCTCGAGTTCGATCTTGTCCCAGGTCTTATGTTGAATATGTTGTGTTTGTGTTTTATGTATTTGGCGATGAATAAATGGAAATAAACATTGTGAGTAAGTGATAGTATGGCACGAGACGAGACAGACGCTCTTGAATCCTTGTACTCCACAACAACGATCTGTCCTTTTCTATATTACACGCAGCGCAAACAAACAACGAGCAAGAACGAAATTGGGAACACACAAACAAATACAACAAAAGCCACCAAAAAAAACGCACCTTCCAGACCCCGTTTCCGGCGTTCCAGACCAAGACATCGATCGGGCCGAGGTCAGCATTGATCGACGCAATCGTTTCGTCGATATCTTCCGGCACGGTGACGTCGCAGGCATAGCCCTTGCTGTTGGGAATGTCTTTGGAGGCGGCGACCAGCTTTTCCAACTTGCGCGACATGATGGCAACCTTGTATCCCTCGGAGGACCATTTGCGGCGACGGATAACCCAACTTTTGGGCCAAAGCCAAAGACGGCACAAACTTTGGAAGGAGACGCCATTGCTGTCGTTCGCTAGTGGTGGAGGAGGTGTAGTAGTAGTACGAGTAATAGTAGTGTACAACTATTGTGTTGTGTTTGCTTTTTGTGAGGATGAACGACATCGTAGATCGTGGAGTATTCTTTCTTTGTGTTCGATGAGATCCACTCGGCGAAATGTCGGAGAAAATAATATTATACAGCAACTATTACTGCGTACTAGTAGGACTAGCTACGTACTACTCCCCTGCATTATTTTTTGTGCTCGTTTGAAAATGTGGTATCTTTTTAGATTTTAGGAGTCTTAACTTTGGTGTCAATGTGAACACTGAGTCCCGAGCAGGGGTTGATCCAGTAGTAAAGTTAGTGAATAAGTTAGTCTCTATTTGGGGCTTCACACGATTGACTTATTAACTGCTACTCAGTATCCGTTGTGTACATTTTTGGCAAAAAGAAAAGAACAACGAAACAATCAATAGAAAGAACATTGAAACATTACACACATCATACACATCAGTTCTTATATTGTAAGCAACATCAACAGCAACGAAAACAACAAAACAACTACAGCAGTTAGTAGTAACAACACAACCACGAAATCAGTGTCAACGATACGGTAGTAATAACAACACAAATATGGTGACTTACAGATCCATTTCTTTTCTATTTTTAATTGTATTCGTTTGTTCTTCCGCCATCGATGTCGAAGGAAGACTCTACGATGGCCAAAGCAATGGCAATATCAAGAATGATGGTAGTAATGCCGATCAAAATAATATTACCGCATCTTCGAGATTGAGTACATTCATTCAATCTGCATCATCATCATCAGGTGGATCATCGATGTGTGATCATATCCGTCCGATGAATTACCATCAGAATGTGATTGTAGAGAAGGATCGGAACGATATTCATTAATTATTGAATGCTTAAAACCATTTAATTCAACATACTTTAATGATACAATTGGTATGAAAATTGATATCGATCCATGTAATAAGGATGGTTCGAAGGTATCAATTGATGTGACGGAAAAGGATCATAATATTGATTATCCAATTACTGGTATCCGTGCCGGTGAATCAAAAAATATTCCTATTCCAGGACTCTCGATGATTGTTCCAACGATTGGTCATGTTGGAATTGATGCGCTGTATTAATTTCCGGCAATCCAGACCAGTTAACATTAAAAATTGGTTTAAATGCCTGTGCACAATTAACAACACATCAATTATGTGCATCATCTATTCCTGGTATTTCTAATATTTTACCCTGGTATGTATTAAGCGGTACATATTCATTTGGTGATATTTGTGGAAGTAAAAGCAAAAGTAATAATAATAATAATGAGAATAGTGAAGATATTGATGCTGGTGGTAGTAAAACGAATCCATTCAAGCTTCAAGCTGGTGTTGTCGAATAAGAATATGAAACAAACAGAGTAAATCTACTAGAAATAATCATTACTTCAAAAGAAACAGTAAAATTGAAACACAGTAAGTAAACTAAATCATGTACTAATATAGTAACTATAGTTATGAAAAATAAGCAAAAATTATTACCTAAAGTCTTCATAGTAAGCTAAGCTACAGTTTTGCAGTAGTTATAGTCCCTAAAAGTCCTTAATCAAATACATCCACTTCACCCCCGCCACTACCAAACGTATCTTCAACTTCATCAGCACGAGAACTAGTGTCCTTTGCAGCCTGTAATCGTTGTTCACCAATCTTACGTTGTTCCGTTAGACGTTTCTTTTGTTTTGCGGCCCATTCATCAGCATCACGACTTTTTTCTGCTATCCGATCAGGTGGTAAAAATTCTTGTACGTCATGTTGCAGTTGTAATACTTTGTTGGTCATTTCACCTAATTCAACTAATCCATCAAAGTTACCATTTACACCATCCCCTAATGAACCAACAATACTATCAATGACTTGTACGAATGGACGACGTCCAATGTTGGCATATCATCGATCAATTTTTCTAATAGTAGTCGACGTTGCCGGGGTGTTTCCATACGTAATACATACGTGATATGATCAATATATCGATTAATACCCTTGGCAATTTCTGCGTACACACCTTGTTGTACAATCTTCAACACAAACAACCATTGATTGTAATCAGGATCATCTAATACGCTCGCACGTGCCAATTTAGATTCCTCTTCAGCAACTGCGTACTTCAGATATGCAACGAAGGCATCATCAAGCAAAGGACGCATATCCCGTACCGCATCAGACAATGCCATCGCAGTTTCCTCTTCGGTAGTATGAGATGGATCCATTGCAACCTTACATATAGACCGAACGATCTCTAATTGATGGGCTTCCAATTCGGCACCCAATGCTCGTACCTCCTTTAGCAGACTTTGAGCATACACAACTAACTGACCAAGTATATCTCGTTCTTTTTCGTGGGGTTCTCTCAAACTTTCATCGTCCGTCGGAGTGCATCCAGGTCACGATCTGCCATCGCTGTTAACCGGTCACGGATCAATGCAACAAGGCGGTCCGATAATAACAACTCCTTATAGTTGGAGGCAATCTCAAGATAACGTTCTTCTGGTTGATCCCATAGTTCGTCCAATAAAAGTTGTAAACGGGACCGTTCTGCCATCATATCACAGGATCGTCAATGATCCCAGCTCTTGATGCTTCTTCTACCATGGTTTGAAGATTTTCAACTTGCTTTGTGGATAGTTCTTTCTCTCCAGAAAAATACTGAACTTTCTTATTTCCCGAACTGTCTTTCGTTTCTACTAATTTCAAATTCATTAAGACACCTGTTGCAAACTTAGCTTGCTTGATAGCTTCACTTAACTCCTTTGGCAATTTAACGTCCGCTGTTCCCGGTATCGCACCAGGATAATTTACTGCATCTTGGTCTACATTGGGATTATAAACTTCCGGACCCGACATAACATCAAATATAGGATTCTGTTGCGGTCCGTCCAATTGTGATGCCGGTGAACTGTTGATTCGTACTTCCAATTCGACAAGTTCATCGTCCAATACTCTTGCATACTTTGATACTGTTTTTTCCTCTGCAATTAACCGGTCGACGTCTTTTTCGGTTGTTCCCGTTGCCTTTATGGAACTACCAGCATCGTTCATACCGGTACTTTGGTTTATCTTCCCATCAGCAATTTTTTGTCCTGCAGCGAACATTTGTCGTAATTCTTCTTCAGGAGTAAGTTCACGACTATCAGTGTCTTCATATGGATTCACAATGTTTGGTCGAATGGATTCTTTTTTCTCTACTTCTTTAAAGCCTACTTGCTGCTGTTTTCGTTCTTGGATTTGCTGGTGTCGATCTTTCATCAATTCTTTGGCCTTTTCGAAAGCCCCACTAACGAAGCCACTACCTGGTTTTTCTTCCTTTTTCTTATCTTCATCGAACTGTAATATATCTTTCAACATCTCTTCGGGTGTCATATCAAGTCCCTGATCTGCGATATCATCCATGGCAGTTTTCGCTGCCTTCATAACTTCCATCTCAATTTCATTTTCGGATGGTTTTTTCGACGTGGTGGATTCATCAAAGTCTTCACTCATCGTACTGATATCAATTTTCTTTCTTGCCTGTTCAATGAGGGGATCAGCATCAGCATCTGGTTCCGATCCATCGACTACTTTTACGTTCAAATTTCGTTTTCCTTGTATGGATTCGTTCAAGATAGCATTTTGTTGTTCAGACGATTTCGATGGTTTCAGTTCATCTGGTTTTGATATTGATTCCTTCGCGGGCTTTTTCTCCGTTTTTACTGACGATGCCGTTGCTGCTATTGACGGTGGTGGCGAGATCATTGACTTCTGTTCATTCTTTGTTGCCGTCGTGACCCTTCGTTTTGCTGCTACCTTCGAACTAATTTTAGGTGGTTTGGATATCGTAGCACTAAATAATCTTTGATCTTTAAAGTGATCTTTAGGTTTCCATCCTTCTGGTATTTCCTTTGGTTGCCCTTTGGTAGTTTTTGGTTCGGTTCCTCTCGTGCTACTCTCATCATCCTTGGATATTCCACGAATATTATTACCCTTTGTTTTGCTAGTTCTTCCTCTTGTACTATTATTATTTTCCGCGATTTCGGCGATTCTGGATTTCGCAGAGTCTAATATCTTACGACGAGCTGCTGTTACTACAGAGTCTTCATTTGGTCCACCAACAGTCAAATTTTTCCTCTTCTTTTCCCTGAGTTCTGCTGCTCTTCGTGCTGCTGCCACAGCAAAATCAACACCACTATTATTTTCTATACTGTTCTTGATTACCGAAGATACCGATGGTTTCGACGACGTCGATTGTTTACTATTGATTACTACGTCTGCAGGTTTTTGCATAGTGGCAATTGCTCGAGCCTTCGCTTCAGCGATTTCGATTTTGCTCTTCCGTTGTATCTTTGGTGGTGTATCATCATCGGTATTATTGTTATCAATGTCCAATTTGTTGACCTTCTTCTTCTTCTTCTTCTTTTCGTTATTTTTGCTTTCTTCTTCGCCAGTATCATCTATAGTTGCATATGCATCAAGGACGACATCTTCTGGATCAGATCTTTGTCTTTTTTGTTCAGGATAATCGTCTACTAGCTCGGCATCTATAGCTTCCTCTGCCGTTTTCACGTTACGCGGAATTACAGTATCATCATCATCATCATCATCATCATCTTGTTGTTGTTGTTGTGTAGTGCGTTTTTCCGCACGATCATCGTCCATATCAAACTTGATCCTACCAGATACAAAGTCATCAAGTCCACGATCTAATGCTTGGACGATCCGTTTCTCGGAATCATCAAACAAACCTTTCATCATGGGAGGTATCATCTTTTGAGTTTTAGTATCATTAGACTTCCGTACCACCACCATTGCCATATTAGGAACTGAAGAAGATGCAGTTACTGCATCATTACTGTCGTTTTTATCTTTATTTTTATTACTGTCCGTATATATTCCAATCACTTCCACCTCCATACGAGTCGCTTCTGAAGAAGTAGAAAGAGGAGAATCCCATGACAAAATACAACGATTCTGTTGATCTTCCTCGTCGTCATCGTTGATAGGTACTTTTTCGTATGTCATCGCTAGATTCGTTGGCAATTCAAAATAAATTTCTAAATATTCAACAAGGTATCCCAGAAAGAGCATTTCAGGAAGATCTTTCGTCGGTCGAATTACCTTTTGAAAGATAACTTTTTGTTTAGCATCAACAACATTATTATTACTTTTAGTGGAGTTGTTCGTCGTCGTCGTAGATTGTGTATCGATTGTGGTCATTCTTCTTCTCATTGTTGCTGTTATTCTTCCTGTCGTACGGTCGTCGATTTTACTGATGAGCTTGGATGTTGGGAAGCTCGAATCAATAGCATAGCTGCTCCTACTCCTTATCACATTTTTATTATGATGAATATTTCGATTCAAGGTCAAAAATGCTTCAATCCGATCAATACGACACACTATTCCCAAAAGCAATAGACACAGTAATAAACTCGCTGTTGTTATTATCGGGGTCATCTTCGTCATAGGTAATATCGTCATCATATGCCGGTTTGGATGTGCTAGATCATAGAAATTGTCCTTTTGTTTGTCGTCGATCTTTGTGCATCTTTTAAATTCTTTGATGGGTCGTCGTTGTTAGGATTTTTCTCTCTCTTTTTTTGCTAATTTTCGTGACGGGATGATTGGCAGAGCATCACGTACTTGACTCATTCGACTCGATTAGTGACTCATAAATTATTCATTCATCATTCACACATCCCAAACTACGGTATGTAAGTTAGCAACAATCTCATTTTTAATAGTTTGGAGAACCTTTAACCATCCACAACATTTACAGAAATTTAAAACAGTTATGAGAAAGATTGTCATACAAATCAACACACTTCCTTGTAACCACTTCTAGTAACTGCAGAAATGGGGGTATTAATACTGTCAAAGAAGCTCACAATGACAACAATCCTTTTTCTGATATGTAGATATTACATCTTTTCTATTCAAACAACAACAATAAGTAGTGAATGTTGACTAGATTGCACTCAAGAATACCAGGGAATTTGATCAAAAGCATGGAACAACAAATGCAGTGGAGTTTGCTGGTTGCTATAAGAATTCAGATCTGCAAAAGAAGAAGAAGTAAGCCATGTACTAAATAAAATAACTCCATAATAGAAGTAGTCTATGATAATGAAGAATCAGAATGGCCTTGACTTGCCATCGAATTTACTTTTTAATTTCTACTATGTACAGACTATGGAAACGATAAATCATATAAATAAATTTCACATGATGGTTCTGGATTATGTTCTAAATCATATTTGATATGAAACCCCTTTCACAGAACTATATTAAATTATTGGTGGAAAAGTGCCTATACAGTTCATTATTCTGGTCTATTTTCTCTTAGTTTGACTTTTTTTGATCAGTTTGCAGTATCATTGAATAAATTACGGGAAATACGCAGTATGATAGGGCGACGATATTCATTATTCCGGAATCTGTAGTACAGTGTGGTTTAACATAAAGGAGACCTGTGCAGAGCCATCACCCACTTATAATGAAAAACGTATCCTGTGCAGTGCGTAGTGCATTTTCCTACCTCCTCAATCCAATCAAGTGGGCATGTAGGAATCTCAACTCATCATCGTGGTCTTCCAGTTTCTGGGTCTAGGTCTGAATCTGGATTCAAGGCGTGATATTCTTGCATTATTCGTAGATATTTTCTCATTTGTAATGTCTGCTCGGGTGTTAGTTCCGGAAGATCTGCACGTTTCTGTTCTCGATCTTTCGCGGACCATTCAGCAAATTCCCTAGCTTCACGATAATGATCTGTAGCCTTTGCATGAGATTCCCCCGCTTGGTTCTGCATCGCATCACGGCAATATCGAAAATATGTTACCTACAATATTATAAAATAGTGTGTACGAGAAGAAAATAAGATGAGAAACAAAGAATCAATCGGTTTGTGGGGATACAGTTTGAAGACGAAAAGAAGACGCGATGCGATGGTTACGTATCCTCCCAACTGACCTTGAAAACGGTTCCCGCAACAACGACACTCCCTATAGCACCCCAAACTCTTTGATTGGCAGTAAGTCTGCCAAACGAACCCAACATCGTAATAATAAATTGAGTATTTTACTTTATGATTAGCACTACGAATTAAACACCACTTTTCAGATTAATGTCAGCAGGAATGGGATGAATTATTCTTCGACGTCGAGTAAATGCAAGGCCTTTATTTATTCTTGGTACCGAAAATGTTGTCGACGCAGGAGGAACGGTTAAAATAATCCTAGAATATTGTACCGACCGAATTACGTATTTATTTACAAGATATACAAGTACAGAAGCGATGGAAGAAATTCTCATTAGGTTACAGTTGCTTTATCACGGATTGTTGGCGTCATGTCGTAATGCGTATATATTGTGTTCTCAGTATAGAGTTAATCTAAAGAAGGCTTGGCGTTTGCATTGACAATGTTCATCATCAAAATGTTCTAAAAAAATAAGAACGATGACACAGAAAATGCGTGTGATTGCCATGGACGAATTGAATCAGCGCGAGAAAAATTGATGCGAAAAAATTCGGGAAATCATATCCCCCAAATCAATTTTTCCGGAATGGCTGTGGCTGTACCCTTTGTACGGTATGCGTGGGACCACGACGTAGAAATTTGCGCGCGTCAACGTGCGAACTGAGCGAAGTTCTTCTTGTTAAATAAAAAATAATGTCAAAGTACATGTACGAGCAAATTGACCAATTAAAGTCAATAGCATATATGACGAGACGCTTTTGATTTTTCGTGGCGTATCACGTACGTTCGCCTTTGACACAACTTTGAAGGAGAATTGTTTTAGGATTGTTGGTTAACTTACTAAAAAGTAGTACTTGTAGTAGTGATTACTCGTTGTTTTAGAGCAGTAACGACACAAAATACTCTTGAGTGCCCCTGCATTGGCCACTCATTATTTGGTTTCAATCTGTTGTAACACATCCTAACGTACGAAACGAAAGGGAGAAAGTGAAAGAGAAAGAGACGCTGATCGAATCAATCGAAGAATCATGTCGGACGACGACGACGACGACGAGAAAACCTGGACGAAATTGACCGATAGGAAAAGAGGAGTTTCGTTCGATGAAAGGAAAAATACGTATTATAAGAGGACTGCTCATTTTTATGATGAATTGGCCGCCTCCGTAAGAGGACCAGAATGGGCAGTTATATCTCCTATGACACGTCATGTGTTTCCTTCTGAACACAGTCAAGAAGTATCGAATAATATACATACGATGTCGCCGGCAAACATACCGAGAAGACGGTCAAGATCATTTAATGATTTTGTCGATAGTCGATCGGATGTTGACTATGATGACTTTCCCGATATAACAACACCTACGTCGTCGTGGGGACAACACGAGTCGAATGGAGAGAAGGATAGTGAGCATTCTCGAAGTCAGAGAAGCGACGATAATGGCAATGACGATTCCTACTACGAGATTAGTAGTACAAATGGTGGCAAAAATTCGGTAGAATATGACGAAGACGATGATATGCCAATTTACATGGCGATGCTGTACGGTGGCATTAATTGTACCATTGTGGTACCAGTTATAATGAGTTTCGGGAACATTATTTATCGAGACGACGCCTTTGCTGATTACATGCCAATATTGATTAAGCTTACATTGTTTTCGGGTACGATCCATCAATTGTGTTTTTCTAGTTTCTCAACTTTGAAATTCGCTGTGGGTAGCGTCCAGGATGCTGGACTCATTTTCCTATCCAAAATGGCTGCTGATATGGTACAATATTGTCGAGCCAACGGTCACGACAATGAGACAATGATGGCAACCGTAACAGTCGGTCTAGGTTGCGCAACCGCTGCCTTGGGCGTGGGATTGATCATCATTGGCAAATTAGGTTTAGCCAGTTACGTACAAATGCTTCCCACATGTGTAGTTGCGGGATATTTGGCATATATTGGTTGGTTCGTTGGATATTCCGGTCTTGGTATAATGGCAGAAGAAAATGCCTTAACACCAGCTTTGATGGTAAAGAAATTCATATACGTTGTACCAGGAATCGCAGGTGGAGCTCTAATATACGTATCGGTACGAAAATTTCGACACGTTGCCGTATTGCCTCTTTGTATTACCTTTCTTCTTGTGATATTTTATGTGATCTTGGCCGTTACAGGAACATCGATTGAAGATGCAACGGATAATGGATGGATCCGAAAGTCGGTTGAACAACCAGCTTGGTATCAAACTTGGGATTATCTTAAGTTGGACAAGGTTGTTTGGTCAGCTCTTCCACAACTTTGGTTGACATGGTCTGGAATGCTATTTGTGGTGGCCCTTTCAAGCTCATTGGATGTAGCTGCCATTGAATTGGAAGTGAAAAAACCTCTCAATTACAATAAAGAACTTGGCGTTGTTGGTATAAGTAATCTAGTTTCGGGCTTAACAGGTGGCTACACTGGAAGTTACATATTCAGTCAAACAATCTTTTCATTAAGGATTGGTGTCCGATCAAGAATCGCTGGCTTTTCCATTGCCTTGTTCCAATTAATTATTATCTTGTGTCCTTTCCCTCTTTTGGCTTATGTTCCGAATTTTTTCTACGGTTCACTCCTGTCAATGATTTGCATAGATCTTGTGTACGAATGGTTGTGGGAATTCCGAGCGAAGGTAACGACTGCAGAATACATAATTGGTCTTTCTACATTTGGTCTTATTCAAGTTCTGGGAGTAGAATATGGAATAATAGCTGGAGTGGCAGTGTACGTTATTTGTCGTCAGCTAAAGATCAACGTTGGTGAACTGAAAACGATTTACGTTGAGGAGAACGACGAGGGTAGTATAGAAGAAACCACGCAGCTTCTAAAAGACGCTGATGGAGTAAATGCCTACAGTACATAATATTCTGATAAATTATAATTACAAAACGAAAACTTCTTTCAAACTACTCATACTAGACCTCTTCAAAAATTGACATGGGGAAAGAAATTATTGTTATAACAATATGATACAAATTTAGGAATTATAATTCATATTTCTAAATTACAACGAATTAATGGATCAATCAATCTACCAAATCTACCAACTAGCGCCACCTTCACCACCACTAGAGCTTCCACCACTCCATATACTCTCACTGTTTGATCTACTGACTTCTAAAGTAAAAAATATGAGAGCGACGGACAGACGTGCCAAATCCTTCAAAATTAAATATTTCTCAATAATATAACGATTATTAGTAGAACTATCACAACAACAACGACAAACAACAACAATAACGACGAACAACAATACCAGGGAGCAATACACAAACACGGACACAATACAAATACAGATACAAATACAAAAACAATTTAAAGAATGTTTAAAAGTTTTGAACGATCAGAAGTATCAACGTCGACACAGGTTAAGGCATCTGTTCAACGTGGGATAAAATCGAGAGTCGCTGATGCGAATCCACAAATTACTGAGGAGCAATTGGATGAATTATTGCCAAAGAAACCACCATTAGTACAATATAAAGTCGGTCCACATATGATGTTATATTGTAGACGTGTGGAACATGAAGATGTTAGTCCAACAGATGAACCTGTTTTCTTTCAGCATCGTGATGGACCAATTTTACCCACATTACGTGTGATTCATAAATATCCAACATTGAATTTTACATCTGTGACAGTCGATAAGGGTGCCATACCATTTATTTTAGGTGGTGCAAATATTATGTGTCCAGGATTAACAAAACCTTATCAAAGTATTATGCCACCAGATGGTATTGAACAAGACGAGCAAGGATTTGATAAACCAGGTTTGTCGAAAGGTGATGGGATTGTTATACGTGCTGAAGGTAAAGAACATGCAATCGCTATCGGTGTTATGACTATGAGTAGTGCAGAAATGTAAGTTTGTTTAAGTCATACTATTCATTACGTGTAGAAGGATATGAAGATAGAGATAGAGAGGGGAGGGGATAAGAGGAGAGGAAAGAAAGGAATTTGATGAATCGCAATCCATAAATTTTTTTATTTCTTTGACGATTATAATTGTCGAGGTTGTTGTATACTGTGTTATTGCATGTCGTGTCTCTTCTTCTATATGTTTGTTCTTCTCGATCTAACAGTTTGTTCTACTTTTATTCAATGATTTTTGATTGGCTTCTTCCTTTTCTGAAAAAAAATATCAAATGATAATATTTATGTTTAAATTACACAAAAATGTATATGTTGTATAGACGAGAAAAGAACAAAGGTAACGGCATTGTTGTATCGCATTTTCTTGGAGATGGTTTGTTCTTTGCGGATGAGTTGTAGTAAAGTTAAAAATAAAAAAGAGTATAAATATCTCATATTTGAATGAAATAATTAGAAATTATAGATCGAAGTTTATCATATTATTACAACCTAGTCTTTTGTAAGTTTGTCATCTGCTTTACTATTTATCTAGAGCTCTTTCACTCCAATTCATTCTATTTAGTTCTTATATGCTATTTACTTTTAGCATAACTTAGTTTAATAATTTATTTTATTTTACTATAATTTAATTAATAATGTTTTGGTTTTTGGGGTTTTACTTTTTCTTAAATTTTTGTAAATCTAAATATTGGATAAGTAATATAATGTCCCAGCCTTCCCCGATCGTTGTTGTTCGGAATTTGCCTTGTTACAACATTCTTCGACATCTTTCACATATTTATAAACTGGACCATTAATCCTTCCATCGGATGCCTCTAGAGCATTAATTAATCTCATCATCACATCCGAACATGGATTCACTTTATGTTTTGGTTGCTATTTTTTTTTTTTTTTTTTTTTTTTTTTTTCATTAGATTAGTATATTGTCATTCATAATCATTATATAAATTGTATATATATTTGAGTTTAAAATATTTTGGATAGTACAGTAGTCATGCGACAAATATAGTAAATAAATATTTAAAATATGCATGTAGGCGTCGTTGGTGTGTATTCACGTGTTTGTTGCGTGAGATAGAGAGGAGAGGGGAGAATAATGAAGGTTTTGACTGTGAGATGAATGAATGAATGTTGCATGTTCCTAATATAATTAACCGTACTACAGTAAAAACAAAAAAACAAAACAAAAAAAACAAAACAAAAACAAAACTTATTCGTTGTGTAACCATCCTACCAGTCAAATAAATGGCGCATGTGTTATTTTGGAGGGTACGATCTATCCATACCATCCCAAACAAAAAAACACAAAATCATTGCATGTACTGGACTTGCACTAACTTAACCTACCTTTTTATAAATACGTAATTGTTCAAGAGTAAGTCGAAAGTTTTTTGATCTTGATACACCTGCCATCAATTTTGTACTTGTTGATCGGAACGCCATTTAATTCTATTTTATTTTATTTTGTGTGTTATTAATTAATTGATTTATTTCTTCTTCTTCCTCTTCTTCTTTTCTCGACGGTATGTGCTCACTTATCGTTATCGTTGTTGTCTATCCGCTCCTTTTTGTGAGTAGTTGTTGTTGTTTATTGAATATAATAATTGATAATTGTTCCTTGACATACAATACTTTGAATATTAGTGTTCTTGTTTTCTTTCGTTGTTTACTGGATATAGGGCTAGTAAGAATGTGAAATGAGTGTCAATGGCAATTCATTACTATGCATCACCATCATGGTTGAATGATGTTGACTGTCGATTTAATTATTTTCTCAAGGTCAAGGTCACAGTCACCTTTATTTTGTGGAATGTCGTCCGCACGTCGTACGTTCCGAGGTCTGGTATCTTCGATTTTTCTAATTTAAATTCTTATTATTCTTTCAAGTAGTCGAGAAGTGCATGTCAAGCAGGGGTAGTATAGATTATTACCCCTGATGTCAAGGATATAACAAGCCACAGAGACAAAATATATATATCAGTACATAACTTCATGGGCGGAAGAAGCAGTACTAGCAACGAGAACAAGAGGAGGAATAGCAATAATAATGCTGCCAACGAGAATGAGAGGATGAATGAACAAGAACAAAAACAAAAACGACGCGCATTACTCGTCCGACGACGTCTCAATGATATTACAAGTACCGCCGACAACGATGAACAGCAACAGCAACAACAGCAACAACAACAACAATCGCCATCGCCATGCTTCCGTATAAATTTGTCTTTATTAGATGTCTCAAATGAGGTCCGTTATGATCCAGATGCGAATCATCTTCGTAATCTTATCCCACAACATTTACAAAAAAATAATGCATATTCAGCAAATACAATTTTGAGCACAACAACAACAGATTTCAATAAAGAAACAGCAACAGCAAAAGCAACGTCAATATCAACGACAGTGGATACTTTCCAACAAAAAATACTACGTTTCCTTAAAACACAAGATAAATATACATCATTTGTATCAGTATTACTAAAAAGTCAAGCATTTTATGAAATTTATGATGATGAAAACAATATTGATATTATCGATAATAATATCGATAATGATAGTAATGATTTTGACAACAACGCTAAATCCGATGATGATGACGACGAGCAAAATCAAACACAAATACAGCGACAACGACAACGACAACGACAACGTCGACCAGTCATTGACTTACCAAGAACTAAATATAGGAAACCATATATACCATTGCCAAACGACTATTGGAGTAGTAGTAATAGTAGTAGAATGTATGATAATAGAAGTGATGAATCAACTGTAAAAGTAATATGCGCTACCAATAACAACAACGACAACAAAGAAGAAGAAGGAAAAAACGAAAGCAACAGTAGAATCCAAGAAGAGGATGTATTTTCTTTTAGTATCTCACATCAATTTCCATTTGTGGGTATGGCACAAATTGCAATGCATCATCATCACGATGGTGATCATGATCATGATAATGATGACAAACAAATAATGACACCACTGGCACCACTACCAGCAGCAAAAGCCATAATAGTTGGTTTAGATATTGTTACATTTGATGATGATATCATTAAACGATTATATTCAAATTCATTAGATGAATTTTTAAATGTATTCCGTGATAGTTTTACCAAAAATGAATGGAATATTGGTATTCAAGATCCAACGCTATTAAGTAACAATAACAATAACAATAACAATAACAATAACAATAGATTAAAAGAATTTTATATACGTTGGTCAATGAAGGAAGCATATACAAAAGCTATTGGGATAGGAATGGGACTTGAATTTAATAGTTTTGAAATTTGTCTGCAAGAAGACGAAGAGATTATTGATGATGATGACAATGATAATGATAATGATAATGGCAACAATCAGAATAATACCTCCATGAAGTCTGTTTGGAATCGTATTGTAGTTTCGCAACAGCAACAGCAGCAGCAACGTGACAATAATGGCAGCAGCAATAATAATAATAATAATAATAATAACAACGATTCTGATTCTGTGACGACGCCAACAATA
This sequence comes from Fragilariopsis cylindrus CCMP1102, assembly GCA_900095095.1. Taxonomy (NCBI): domain Eukaryota; phylum Bacillariophyta; class Bacillariophyceae; order Bacillariales; family Bacillariaceae; genus Fragilariopsis; species Fragilariopsis cylindrus. Next base: position 579,422 of record FMBT01000297.1, read on the forward strand.
AGCAGTCCCACTTGCTTTCACGGGAGGATCAGATTCTTGAATAACAATAAAGACAAAGATGATGAATTCTTCTTATTCTACTTTTTGCCATTGAAAACAACAAAAAGAAAGATGTCATCATCGTCGTCAACAACGACAAAAGTACAGGAAGGATGTGCTTGTGTTTGCGTTGGATCACCCTTCCATGGGAAGAAATATAATACAGCATCATCGTCAGCAGGTGATAATAATAATTTCAATAATACTAGTAATAAGGAATGGAGGAATTGTATCAATATTTCATGGACGGAATTAGATAAGTTGTTGGGACATCATCATTAGCAACAGCAAATTTCTTAGCTCGAAAAGGGAAGTGAGCAGTAGTGAGTGAGGGAGTAAGATAGCATATTTAAAAGAGAAGATAATGATCATATTATGATAATATTACAATGTTTCCTAGCAGAACTTTTAGTTCAAATGTAGTAATACTGTAGGAATCAAAAAAGCTAACTGTACTAGTTACTGTAGATCATAATTCTCCTACTAGTAGGATAAGCTTATATATGGTTATGTTGCAGACCTTTTCAATGAAAAGTTCTATAGTAAGGTGTAAAAGTGTGTACTGCCTGTGTGACTATCAATATAAAGAGGCGGCGGCAATCTGTTCATCAACAAATACAGGAACAAAAAGTAGATAAAAACCATTGAAACATGAATGATTATAAATAGCAGATGAAAATGAATATAGAATGACCTCAACAACAAACAAATATTATTTATGTATTATATTCAATTGAGTAGATTACTAGATATTTACTATATCACCATTTGTTGTCGTATTGCCATATATCTTATCATTACTAACGTTGATGCTGCTTCCAAACCACCAAAGAGTTCTTCCCAATTAATCTGTCCAAAATTAAGACTGAATGAATTGCTTTAGCACTTGGTCTATCCCACAAATTATTCTGATCAGCTCAGGACTGTGCCCTATCATACTGCCAGATCTTGTACGTACATCTGATCCCCTGTCTTCATGATGAGTGTAAGAATGTGCCCCCCCCCCCCCTATTTTCAGTGAAACAGCAAACATTGTAACAATTCAGCAGATGTGAAGCTTCCTCTTTCATGCCATCTTGCTTGTGGGGGTGAAGGAGCTGGTTTCACTAGTCTACATCTCCATTTTACATTGTTGACAAGACAGAAAAAATGCCTAATTTACTATTATGTGTCATAATTCACTGCACTGTGTGGGGCCACTACTTTGGCGTGCTTAAATGCTCTCAACTTTGCATGCAGTATTAGGGTTTGGATATATTGAAGTTTCCAACCCTATGCAATATAGTATTAGTATGTAGCTATGTGACAACATTCGCTGATTACATACAGTAGCACATTTTATATAGCTTTACAACGTCAACATACAAGTACTAGTACATAGTTGTTTTTTTACGATACATCGCCTTAAAACTACTCCGCGGCGCGTTCATTTATTTTATATAATGACCTTTGATTTTGCGATCAAGAAACCGTTTATTTCCCATATATTATTTAAGCTCTGGAAAGGACCGTTACTAAAATCGCCGTTTATTGTACATTCCGACTATTTTTTTCTCACATTTTCAAACTACTTTCCCAGGGTTATATTTCTACTTTTCGTAAGAAAGTTCTGAAAAGTATCACACAAATACTGCACATACATTATTTCATTATTTCATTACTCACATACTCGATTTACTGCTTCGATCTATTGTAATTCAATAATCACAGAAGAAGAAATCAATCATCGCAACAATGAAGTTATCAATGAATCAAATGCTCCTCCAGGCTCTTTGCTTGTTGGGAAGCACCGTATCACTTACAGCAGCAAAATCTCGTAATGATGTTCAAATATTAATGTACGAAACTGATTCGACGCAGGAACAAAATCCAAGATCACCTTTACACTTCATGAAGAAACGAAGTGAAGTAGCAAACTTAAAGACAACCGTATACGGAGGTGGTCTACCATTTCGTGGATTTGGAGACAAATATCAAACTCTTCGACCGCTTCTTGAAATTGCCAATCCAAATACCTTAGTCATTGTAGCAGATGCTCGTGATACTGTTCTTAATGTTCCAGATAATGAGGAAATAGCTACAGACGTCGTTGACTACTTCGTAGAAAGTTTTAATATTCTTACAAAAAATAATCCTAACGCAGTTGTTGTATCCGCCGAAGCACAATGTTGTGTTTCTGCTATGACACACGCTCATCCAGGTGATTACTTCAATGCCGAGACAGGAAAACGTAACAAGCGTGCTTGTTCTTCTGGAGAGGCTGATTGTCGTTGGCAAGAAAATGAAAATGTACATTCCTGGGTTGGTTTCATGAATCAACGTGCATTCAATACGACCGGTGAAGAATATGTCGGTGATGTATATTTGAATGCTGGTCTTATGGCTGGATATCCAAGAGATTTGATTAATTTATTAGACGTAATGGATATCGGTCCTACTGAAGATGACCAAGCTGTATTAACTGGTTTGATGTACACATATCCTGATATGCTTGTTCTTGACTATGACCAAGAGATGTTTGGTAACAATCAATGGACTCGAGGACCAGTCGATGGTTGTGTATTCGAAGGTGATGGTTATACATCCCCTTTGATTCATCTTGAAACTAAGACACAACCATTGTTGCTTCATACACCTGGAAAGTTCTATTCTTGTTTAGATATCATCATGGAGGCACTTGGAGGTGAAAGTCAGCAACGTTATCATCCAGATACAAGAAAATTATTAACAGGACGTATGTCGCTTGCTGCACAACTTGGATTAGGTGGAGCCGGTGGTGCTCCAGTACGAGGAGGCGAGGGTGAAGAGGAATTAGAAGAAGTATCAGAAGAAGTATCAGAAGATAACTATGGCCAATATGGTCAATATGGTCAATATGGTCAAATCGGTCAGTATGGGGATGCAACTAACTACGGTGGTGACGGAGTTGTATCCAACTACGGTTATGGTGTTGTAGGTAGATCGTCCAACTACGGTTATGGAGTTGTAAGCAACTATTCACCAGATAATTATGGGTACGGTCAATACGGTCAGTATGGTGATGCTGGTGATAGCCCAGAAAATTATGGATCTCCTAAAAACTATGGAGGCCGACGTGGTATTCGTGTTTCCGCCAAAGGCGCCTAAATCTTTCATTAGTAACAACTATGTATACTAATGATGATGCGCTGCAGTAAAAGCTGTGTCTTGCGTCGTGATGTTAATAATACCTACTACTATTCATAATAACCTGGACTTAAATACAGTAGTAATGTGACACAGAAGTATTATATGGAAACAAAATAATATAACATAAAATGACTTCTACTTTTTTTAGCGTAGAGAGAATTAATTTCAAATGTGCCATGTGTATTTGACAATGCATGCCGCCGTAATGTGATGATTTTGATATGGAATCATTGAAGGACTTCTTGGCTTACAACGTACGTACTTCACTTTCATCACAATTCATGTTCAAAACGATTGCATTGCAAACTATACATAGCATACATAGCTTTTTAAATTCAATTTTTGACGAGTGCTGCCTTATTGGCAGCCTGTTGTGCCTTTTGTTCTGCAATCTTATTCCTGGCATTTTCAAGTTGAGCTGCGGTCTCTGCTTTCTTTCCAGCTGCCGCAAACTCCTTCTTGGCTTGTTGGGAGGCATTTGGTGCTAGAGTTTGTGCATCTTTTACCAATGACAATGCCTTACCGGGTTTAATACTTGCTTTCAAAACAGGTCCCAAATAGGATGTAAATTCTTTAGTTTCTGAACGACCAAAACTCCTTGCTAAATCCGCTTGTGCCATTGCCAGTTTGTCGAGGGAGGCTCGCGTGGATGGCAAACAGATGCTACTGTCGGTTTTAGATCTGGCAAGTGCAACCAATGAAGGTTTCCACGTCTCCTGGAAGGTCTTGAGCTTACCAGCATCTACCTTTTCAACTGCAATACTCACGAATCGGTCTACAATACTCATTGGTGGCAACGGAACGAGCGTACACGAATCTATATTAAGATCCGCATTGTATGTTTCTTTCAGTACAATATTGAATTCATCCAGCTTTTCGGACGGAGCCGAGTCGAGTACATCCATTGCCAATTCGATTGATTTACCCAGCTTGTCGGGATTGATATTCAACAAAAGTTCTCCGATTTTAACACTGAAGGCTTGAAAGTTAGCTTCATTGAGTCCTTTGAGGATAGGATAACTTGTTTCGCTGACTTCGACAATAGCTTCATTCAATGTAATTGGCGCTGCATATGATGCTGGTATCGGTGGCATTACCATGGTTGCTACAAATAAGGAAGCGGATATTGCTGTGGCACGAAGTCCGTTACTCACAGCATCTGCTTTCATACTTTGGATGACATGCTGGGATGGGGGGTTTTGCGGCTTGTCGATGCTTAATGTGGAGCACAGTGTGCATCCAAGAAGAAGAAAATAGCCTATAAAGAATATTCTCATCATCGTCCTTTTGTCTATCTGTCGGTTATGCTTGCTACGTCGTAGATATTGAATGTATTGGTCATTGTAAAAGCGTTTTGAGCACCAAAAAAAAAAAAATCCAATCGATCTTTTATTTCTAGAAAAAGATCGCGTGATTGAAGCACGTACAGTTTTGATTGGGGATAACTTAGCTTCAAAATAAAAATCTAAAAACCAAAATAGGATAAGGATAAGAACAATTAAGGGAAGATACAGTTTGTCGGGTAATGTATTTAGTCGTGCATACTCAAATACGGAGTAGATTACACTAGCTACAGTATACCCTGCAATAACCGAACTCCGCAAGAACGTTACCGTAATAAAACAACATAAAACATATAAACATTCATTCGTCACTTATCACCTATTATCATCATTGTGCGGTGTCATAAAGAAAAAAAGAACCATCGATCAGTATCCATATTTTCGAACAACCAAGCAATCCACACAATATCTATGAAACACATTCTACAACCAGCAGAGAAAAGGAAAAGTTGAAGATCCTCATTGAAATACCAACATAAAACAAATACCATCACCATCGACTATGACTCGACCAAAACAAATACAGCGCGACATTGAAGCCTCGGTAGGAGGACGACTATTGAAAATGGTAGATACGATAGGTATGAAGAAAAGCAAAATGATCGGCCCAAAGACGGTGTTCCTACCAAATCTTGGTATTCACATGCACTATTATGAGCGAGAGGCAGTTCTGATGACAACAACAGACAGAGAGGATAGCGCTTTTGTCGGAACAGGATCGACGACAGCAACAAATTATAAACGCGACCACCAGGACCAAACGACCATACTATTTTGTCATGGAATATCAGAAACTGCCAAAAGTTCAAATTTTCTTATTTCAGCACTGGATATACCACCTCATGTCCGTATCTTATCTCCTGATCAGATTGGGCATGGCGAGGATCTAAAACGCGCTATTTCTGATCCACAAAGCTTCAAACAACCAACCGCTGAATCTATGTTAGAATCAACATCTGAATTTTTAGATGTTGTCAAAGCTGGGAATAATTGTAACGCCTTTGGAATTTCGATGGGAGGCGCACTTGTTTACTATCTTCGTTTCAAACGACCCGATATCATTCAACGAACCGTACTAGTGTCGCCTGCGATACAATATTGTCTTGATGACGCCTTTATCGATGGCCTCATAAACGGAAATAATAACTTCATAGACTTCCAAAGCCGTGAGGATGTCAAATTATTGTTTCGTAACGTACTTACGGTGGGTCCATATGATGAAGATGAAAACAACAAAAATGACAAAGACAGCAACAATAACAATAGCAATAGCAGCCAACCGCGAAGAAAGAAGGACCCAGTTCCAAAATTCATTTTGGAATCTATTTACAGAGCTCAAAAGGTCAATGCCCCGGATGGCCATCATAGAAAAATGATGCACTCTCTTCTAAAGAGCGCTGGAATAACTCCAACCGATGACGACATCAACGATGACAATGACAACGACAAATCAATATTTACAACCGAAATTGACTTAGATCAAGATAGTCCAAGACTTGTGATATGGCCTGAACAAGATCAAATTTGCAATATCGAAAAGGCAAAACGTTTCTTCAAAAATTCAACGGAAACGAATTATAAAGGCAAGCGTCGGACAGAGTTTGAATCAATTCCCCATTGTGGACACGTCTTTCATGCAGATGGGAGAACTATATTAGATTTAATTGTACCAAAAACAAAACAATTTCTATTAGACTTTTCTTAATAATTATATTAAGTCGGTTTGATTCAATTCGCACTCTCCCACCGTTGTTAAATGAATAAAGAAGAAGAATGACAAATCAATCTTTTTCTGCAGCATTCTTCGACAAATATTATGATTCTAATCATGGACAGAAATTAGTTTTAGTTTTATTGTGAGGAGACAACTATTATTCATATGTCTTTTCCTAGTAGTAGTATGGTTTCTGACTTTGCATTAATTCGTTTTGATTGGATCGTATAACCACACTTTTGTGTATACATTTCTTTTGCAGCAACATTATCGTCAAAAACCTGGAGATGTAATCTTGGTTTATCCCATCCACGGACAATATCTTCACTCTTTTTAATTAGAGCAGTTGCAGTACCCATTCTACGGAATTTAGTATCAACTGCCAAATTCGATATGTATGGTCTTGGTGCTGGATTAATTTCCTCACCAGGTGGTCGATTATCAACCTCACAAATCGCAATAACAATTTCTTTACCACCACCACCATTGCCATCTCCATCAATTACCATTGTTTTGTCGTCACAATAATAAGCTACCAGTAGACATTGGAGGGAACCACTTCGATCAGCATATCGAAATGTTTCAAATCGTGATTTAGTGCAAGATAAATATCCATTCTTTCTAACTTTTTGGTAAAATAGTTCAAAAAATTGCCTCCCGAATCTTCCAGGAAGGAATCGGCTAAGATTTTAGCCGCTACAACAATATCATCTTCTCGTATCTCGCGTATTAAAAATGATTGAGAAGACGATTCTGGGACGACACACTATTATTAGTAACATTGTTGTTGCTAGTAACGTTTTCGCTGCTATCAGTTGTAGCGCCTTGCTTACATAGAAGGCGTTGTGGTAAGGCTTTTGTCGGTACGAGCACTGGTCCAGTCACTTGTCGACATTTTTTGTGTGAACAAGATACAAATGCATTGATTGTAGTGACGTAAAATGAAATTGTGATCGCTACGAAGAAGAAAGGTATCAGCTTATTCCTCCTCTTATTTGTGCTAATAGACATCTCACTACCTTGTACCTGCATGACGATGACGATAACGATAACGATAACGATAACAATAACGATAACGACTATGTTTACGTGTATGCCATACTACATTCGTCAACGTAGTAATATCATTCTCCATCGATCTTCGTCGTCTTATTTGTGTGAGAATTAATTTCATATGGTGCGGTTTGTGCGCGCGCTTTTGGATCTTAACTTTTTTTAAGATTTATTTGTTGATGTTTTTTGATCATTCATGTACGAAGTTGCGAAAGAAGGTATAAGCAAGTACTTCAAGTAGTACTATGAATAACAATGTAGAATGGCAATACAATTCGAGGACACAACGAGCTTAGCACAGGTGACACCGTCGTATTGAAAGGACTAGAAGGCGATGAAGGAAAAAGATTGAACGGATTTAGAGGAACAATCAATTTTGCATCTTCTAAAAAAAAATCCGACTTCAAATGCAACCCTAGAATCGCCCTTCGAATAGATGGAATGTACAAAGTGATCTCATCATTAGTAAAGTTCAGAACCAGATAATCCGTATCAAAAAATTGTGCGCGAGATTGAGACAGAGAAGCTAAAAAGGGAAAATTTAGGTCTTATCCGAGCTTAGACAGGTTGAGATGACGACCACTGTAGAAATTGGAGCGATGGATCCAGGAACGGAAGGACTATTCCCAGCAATCGGACATGCCTGAGTTAAAAAAAATCGTGGAACACATTCAAAGAAAGAGACAGACGGATCACGCTACCGACTGGATATTAGATGGTGCCGGTTTTGCTCAGCGCTTTCAGGAGCAGTCACAGGCAAACATTTAGAACTTGTCAAGGTGTATTGCTGAATTATGGCGCAAACCCCAATGCTCCATGGGGTATACTGAATCCTATGCACATAGAATTGGATATGTCCATTTTCCAACTTGCAATCTTAACGAACAGCTGGATCCTAGTATTCATATCGGGAATCAGATTCAAGATATAGAAAGCATGGTAGACTTTTTGTTAGAGAATGGAGCTGATGTAGGGAAATATTCCAAGTCAAAGGGTACTACATTGGACATACTGATACCTTTAGAGATTGCTGACTTTGACGCAACGTTGAGTATCATGCGGAAATTGATCGAGAATAGTGCGGATCCGAATTTTGTGTACAAATATTTGTCAATGATATTTGCAAGGCGTCTAGACTTCCCCTCGTAGACGTTGTTAACATGAAGTATAACAGAGCAGGCGGGAGATATAAACCATATAGCTCATGAGAGGGGACGAATGTGTGAATGCTATCATTATGGCTTCTAACCATCGGAAGGCTCGCATGCTTAAATTGTTCCTCAGAACTAGAGAGGGGAGGAGCGCTGTCAATGCCAAGCTTGTCATTGACACAGTTTACGATGGCGAGAGTGCTCTTTTAGTGACGATCTCGGAGGAAAGACTTGGAGACAAAGAGGATACAATACTAAAGTACGGAGCAGATAAATACTATAAACGTAATGATGGGTATAGCGCTATGGACTGGCTAAATGCACCATCGAGCTCAGACCTAAGTTGCAATAAAGAAGTTGCTCAAGAATGCACCTGGTAACGTTAGAAGCAAGAGACAAGAAACGCTAGACTGGCTTTTGTAGGCACCGGATCCGATGGTTGTCAATGTCCCGTTTGACTAGTTTGGACCTGTCGAATGATACATTTTCTTAGGGGGAAGTCGTCGAATTTTATGCATATAGTCGATGTCAAAATCAGTGGCACTGCAGCAGAAAGTGTCAGAAACAATATTTGAAATATCACAAGCATGTGTGTAAAGAACTTGTATGAGCGAGATAGTTACATACATGTGAGCAAACATTTGGTCTTGGTTCTAAACACCTTAATGAGTAGTGTAAAAGTGCAAGTTAAAAATTGTTTCATTCGTAGAATTGGTAGTTTCCTTTTCTTCCTTCTGGACTACTCTTTCTGCTCTTCTATTATCTAGCAAATTCAAAAAGTATCTTGGTTGGCTTGTAGCGTACCACTGTGCTATCAAATAGAACATAAAGCCTATCCTTAGCTCTGCGTTGGTGGGATTAAATATCAATACGCGGGTTTAATTGTAAGGTTTATTAATCATACTAGATAATATTACTCCTTCAGTACTACTTTAAAATCTTTCTATCTACGTGCTATAACTTGCATTAGCAATTTTCTGTAAAATTGTGATACTACGGTGCATATTGAAGCGTAAATGAATGAATATAAGATTATTTTTTATGCTATTATACTACTAGCCAGAACAACAAAGTAATCCTCTTCATCGTCTCGTCATCATTCATATATGTTTCCCATTGACATATGAGGGCGAGATCTACGAGTCGGAACATGTTCCATCGTGGTTCCTTTGCTTGCAGAATGACATCTTAGTGGATTTCGGATCGTTTTCCAATTGGAACGACAAAATTCGTTACAAGTATGATTGGCGAAAAAGGAATTCATACCCTGTAGTCCGAGATCAGTAGGACCATATGTTCTTGGAATAGAACAAACAACAGGATCAGTTAAAACAACCCCGTCCTGATAGACACCACCTTGCAGGTCACACAAAACTGATTGTCCGTTAGAGGTATGGTAAGAAAAATGAGATATTGCTTGCATAACTCGTGGCCATGGTGTACTATCATCGGCCCAACCTGTGTTGGAATTGAACTTTTGATAGCTTTGAATAAATGGTTCCTGAAGTACCTTTTTACCAGCGAAATCTTGTCTTCCGTCGTTCTCGAAGGTCCAAACTGCAGGCTGATTGATCTTTACAATCTTATCGACAAAATTATTACTGTTCCATTTTGTAATAATACGAAGAGCTTCTTTTACAGTCGATAGATCAGTGTCATAAAAATGTGCTTCTAAAACACCACCAGTTTTGAACCATTTACAAACACAAGGTTCTCCAGTTCGATTACCACGATCATATACACCTTTGGCAACCCAACGGAAACTCCCTTCAGCAAATGGATTATCTAGAGCATGTGACGTAAATGTTGCATGGGTTGCGTTGTTCGTACGAGCTGTTTGAGATGCATCGACCTTCTTCGATCCAGGATTGATACAAGCATGGCAACGAGAGTACCCAATACCTTTTGACCACTGGTTCTTCGAGAAGCAATCCTTCGAAAGGCCCCGATTACACGAAGAGCAATTGCGAGGCATTGGTGATAGATGATCACTTGCGGTGCAATTAGATATCTGGCAAAGTATTTGGAGTCTTGCTTGAAGGAAGCTACAGTATGTACAACGTAAGAAGGGACACTACGATCAAAGAGGACAGGTATGTATAGAAAAAGAGAAGAAGAAAGCGCTCACTGTTTGCTAGTTAAATCAAGGTGAATGCATACCACGCACCATTCAACATTCGGGTGGCTGAGAAAAGTCTTCTTGAAGGGCGAACACAAGTTACTAGGAGCTAGGGATTTCAGATCTTGCGCGCTACAGTTACTCGAATTAAAAGAAACGTCTCTACTGCATCTCTACTAACGGTTAGTACTTTGACCTTTTCGCGGCCGATAAGCAAACAGAACGATGTACGTAAGTCACGCGGGACTGACAATGAATAAATAAATTCTGATTTGATTTTCTTCCTGAATATACAGTAGGAACTGAAGATGATATTGAGGTACTACTACCAATTGTTGTTTGTTGTAGATATGTATATAGAACCAACTGATGAACACCAACAACGAAGCCTGTCAAAAGGGGTAAGAAAAGTAGGAAAAATAGACGTCCAACTAGCTGAAGCTCCAACTGGTGGTTATTATATTATGAGTGACGATTATTCGCGACGTCGTTGTTAGGTTTTTGACGTGAGCGAGTAAACGAACGAACTTACTGAAACTGAAACTTGAACGAATGAACAAATGAACGAATGAACGAATCATCGAATCGAATTACGATATCTAGTATTATACTTATTTTCATTTTACTTTAAAGCAATCTTTCTATTAAATTAACCAGTCAATCAATCGTATTTATATATTTATAATTATTATCTTGACATCAAGTCCTACTCGTACACGTAGTAATTTTATTCTCTAGTTATAGCTATGCAAAAATCACAAAAGTTCCGAGATGTGGGGACAACAAAAACCTGATTTTGTGATCGTCGGCATAGGTTTTTGAATCACGATCAAAATGAATCACAAAAATCTCAAATTCTCAGCCATCAATAAAAAATCATGCCAATTCATCCGTCGCATAATAAGCGTCGTACTAGTAGCCCAGTTCAATGTCATTAAACTATTCTGACCTTATTAATTGCTGTTAAAAGAAAAAGTTTATCGATTCATTGCATTGCAATTGGCGATCACGAAGAGAAGAAGGAAGAGAATAGAGGAAGGCATGCACAAAACTTCTGTTACATCCACATCTACTGCTATTCGTTTTTTTGCATCAACTCGATCTGTTGCCACTTACGCATACGCCGCCGCAATAATATTATACCCTTCTACGAATACAACAACAATGGCGTATTCATCAACATCATCTTCTATAGCAGCTATAGCTGAAGCAAGAAAAAAACGTCTAGTATATGGATCAAATGATGTATTATTTGGACATATTGAAGAAAAGCAAGGCTCTAAGCCATTTGGTTCATTTTTAGATGCAGGTACCGGGCTTCATTCGTTACGTTGGATGGCTACACTAGGTGATATATCATCGTCATCGTCTGATGATGATGAAAAAAATGAAAACAACAAAGACAATTCCAATTCCAACAATAAAGGATTAACAGAATTTATTGCTGTTACTGCTGATGAATCAATGAGAAAAAATGTACAACGTGAAGTCGATCAATTAGATATAAATCATTTAGGCAAAGTTGTTATTGGGAATTGGTTTCCACCAGATAATAATGAATCTCAATCACTACGTAAAATTGATACTGATACTGGAACAGGAAAATTGAAATTGTATGATACAATATTAGCTGATTATTTAATTGGTGCAATGGATGGATTTAGTCCATATACACAAGATCAAATGATTAATAAATTAGCATCACGATTAAAACCAGGTGGTAGACTTTATATTGTTGGATTAGAACCAATCCCAGATTCGTACAACAGCAACAGCAAAAATAATAATGGATCAAAAAATAATCAACCACCACCACCACAAAATATTATTTGTGATGTACGTAAGATTCGTGATGCATGTATTTTATTATCGGGTGATCGTTGTTATAGAGAATATCCATTACAGTGGATAGTACGACAAATTACAGATAAGCAAACAACAAATAATTCGGATTCGAATTCGAATAATAATGGTAATAATAATAAGCAACAACAACAAAAACCATTATTGAAATTAGTTGAGACACAAAAATTTCCTATACTATATAGACATTCAACAATAGTAAAACAAATTAACGTTGCAAGAAATAAGATATCAAAATTTTCATCAAAGGCATTAGCAAAAGAAATGTCAATCGAATTAGATAGATTAGAAAAAAAGAGTTATGATGCAACTGAAGCTATATCTAAAGATAAACGTATACAATTAGGTTTTGATTATGTGTAAGTGATACATATATCAATTAATTTATATTTTTGTTTCTTGTCTACATACAACGATTTTTTCAGGTTTTATACACAACTAATACTCACCGCTACTTTCTTTCTTCTTCTTCTTCCCGCCTCCACAGAGTGACAGCAGAACGAATTGTTCCAGATATTGATTGACGAAGAACAGTTCAACAATGAATAAAAATAAAAATAAGATAATGATATTGATACTCACAATATAGGTATAAAAAACGAGAGGAAAAGTAGATAGAAAAGACGACCTCTATCTCTCTATTGAATTTTAGTGATAGAAGGACAATGAAGTATTAGTAGAGTAATAGAATCCTATTTGAAACTATCAACCATATAACTTAGTGCTGAATGAAATTATTGTTCAATCGTTTTTCGATTTTTTTCACGTAACTTTAACATTAGGACATAATATAGTCCTTATAGTGAGATCTCTCTGCCAGATCATCGTCTTCATTCGATCATTTGCAATTTTAAATAATACCTACTGATGTATCCTCACATACCTGTACTCTGCTGTACTCGACATAACAAGTGAAAAGCTAATCGAACTCATCGACACAACAAGTGAAAAGATCCAGGACATTCAACATAGATCGCATACCGGTAGAGACTCCACCAAAAGAAAGGCAACGGAACATATAATACAAGTAGAACTCGTCGAGACGATATGCGCATTCGAAAAAGGATAAGGCGATGATGATCGCAATTTTAATCGTAATTACTATATTGTTGATACATAATGATCGAGCAGGATCATTTCAGACACTCAGCCTTTCTTTTCCTTCGGATGAGAGATGCTATCACTACGGAATGTTACCGCGTAAATCATGGCTACATCAGCATCGTCAGCATAATGATGATAATAATAAGCAACAGCATCATCAGCAATTTCCCATTCCGACAATGCCATCGGATCATTTTCGTAGGATGGGGGCTGCCCAATTAGAGCTCCTTGCAAATTCTCTTACTAGAACAAAAAATCCTTCAGACAGCAAAGTCCAAGCAATGATTCTGTACCTTCCACAAGAAAATAAATATACGGGACAGTTAGAATTCACTCCCGCTGTTCTCTATCCGGACCCGAGTACTGAACGTATCTTTATCGCATCAGACGCTGAATCGGGACAGGCTCCGACCTTGCCAAAGTCACTATCAAAGCTTCCTGGCTTCTCATCGGCTCCTGATCTGTTACCGGGTTATCCCATGATTCCATTTGCTACCGATCCAGGAATTGGTGTCGTTGAAGAAGTTATGTGTGATATTCGTTCCAAGGCATGCGCACTTTCTGTTCCACTTCTATCCGGCCCACAAACAGTTGGAGTACTTTTGGTATCTCCTACTCCACCTCTTAATAATGACGACGACGACGCATTATGGACGAAACGAGATAAAGAGCAAGTTTCTCTAGCCGCTCAGAGTCTGTCTATGGCATTAACAATGGACAACGAGCGTAATTTTCTACGTAATCAAAATGAATCTATCAAAATGAATCTATCAGATAGTTTACATCAAATGAAGAATCCTATCCAAGCTTTACGAACCTACGGTAAGATTCTTCAACGTCAAGTTGATATGTCCGCGGCCGATGTCGGTGGTGGTGGCGGTGGAACTCCTCAGCTTCTCGACCTTGCCGAGCGATTAATGGTTCAAAGCGAACGGGTTGTAGATATGATGGGCCCCATGGATTCTTTGGTTGAAACAATGGGTTACTCAAATTATCGTGTGTTACTTCCTGCTGCAGGAATCAACGTTCAAAACGACAAAGGTGCTCAATCGATGGTACTATGGAAAGATAAGCAAGATAATTTTAATACGATCGAAGGAGGTGATAATACGAACAGTACATTGCGGTTTCGCCTGCCGATTCAAGAAGAATCCGATTCGCTACTAGGTAACAACTATATTGATGAAAATAGTAACTTTAGTAATTCTTCTGCTCTATATATCAATGGAAATGAAGAGTTTCAATCAGCAATACCATTCGATAATCGTGGAACGGAAGGGGATCTATCGAAAACGACGGTTGTAGGAGATTTCGAAAACGAATTAGTTTTTGTCACCGATCTACTTGAGCCAATTTTTGATACATTTCAAGCTATTGCATCCGAACAAGGAATTTCGTTTAAGGTCATCATAGAGGATGCCGACGATCTTCCTGGTGTATTTGTTTCACCGAAAAGTTTTCAGGAAGCTATCAGCAATGTTTTAGATAATGCCCTAAAGTATGTCGTATTACCTAAGACCGGTTCATCGTTCACGAATAATCCAAATCCTCAAATTCGAGTTCGGATATTTCCAAATGATAACTACAACGATGACAACACGGCCAGTCAAGATCCCGGAGTCACAATCCTTGTGGAAGACAACGGTCCGGGAATAGCCGAAACAGATCGTGACCTGATTTTTGTACGTGGATTCCGTAGTGATACAACGAATATTGTCGGTGGGAGAGGTATCGGATTAGATATCTCACAAGCTCTTATGATTCGAATGGGTGGTTATATAGGCCTACTAAACGGCAAGGACATATTCCTCGATAGTCTCGATGGGGCAGTAATAAAGTTCGAGGTTAGCCGAAACCCTAAACTAATTTTCTGAACGATACAACGAAACAAAACATATCCAATAATAGCGATAGAGTAGAATAATATTACAATTAACTTCAGTCTTCGACGGAATGTCCCCTGAGAAATGATGCATTTCAGTTGGATCAATTGTGTTGCTATTTTCGTCCATTCACAAAAATTACTAGTAGTATGATCCATTTTTTTCGGCTATTTCATAGAACTACTCGACCACTCACTTTTTCTCTAATTCCTGGTGAAACTTGCCATGATGGGTGTCGATCAGCGAGTATGGATCATTTTGATTCCCAGAATAATGAAAGAAATTGCAGTCAGTCATCAAAAGCACAAGGTTGGCAGCGAATATGTATTTGTCAAAGCACAGCAAGAGAGCAAAAGACTTTCAGTGGAACACAAGTATAGGGGGAACGGGTGATTTAAGACTTTCTATTTATTTTCGCGGCTTTTTGACATAAAAGAACACAAAAGGCTGTCTTCGTGATACAAATTTGAAAATTACCGCTTGCGTTACGGTAATTCCTTTCTCAAATCCATCCGCTTTCACAAAAATCCATTCTCACAAAAATTAAAAAAAGAAAAGATAAAAAAAGACGAAGACGACGACGTCGAAGAGATCTAGGAGATAAAAGTCATGGACGCCAATATTAATAACGAAGAGAATCATCATTATCAGCATGCCGCTGCTGATGCCCGTAGGAGGAGACGTCTCGAATTGATTACGGTCCTTCAAAAAACAGAAGAATTTCCTTTTCAATCAAAAAATAAAACTGATGAATTAGTTGAAACTTTTCTTGAAAATCTAAAAGATGATATTCATGATATGATTTGTAGCAGTGGATTAGATAGCGACCGGGATACAGAAACTGAAGTTGAAACTGTATTGCGATTATTTCCTGACGTTTTGACGAGAAGAAAAGAAATCGTAATTTATATCGACCATGATAATGACGACGATGATGAGGAGGAGGAGGAGGAGGAGGAGATCCGATTTCTTGTCTATCCAATTCAATTCCTCGCAGTCACGCACGACGAAGAAATTCCCTGGATCTTCTGGCGTTGCAACGCGAAAGCTGTTTCTTTCCTCCCTCTCGTAGCTAGGCTAGCAATAGAGATCGGCGTGTTTGATGAGCAGCAAAGTAGAGGAGGATTGTTATTTGACGGTGAAGATCATCCTGGATTTCGTATTCTGCATAACCTCATGCGTAGTGACCAACGTCGAAGTCAGGAACATCATGAATATATTGATGATAAATATCTACAAGTCTTGATACAATTGAGAAAAATGGGTCTTCTAAAGAAAGAAGACATTCAAATGTATCGCCTAATATTGAAGGGATTATCTTGCTATTATTTTTATTCCGTAGAAAAACGATTTCGGTTCTTTGTTGAATGGGATCCGTCCGCATTGACACAAGCTACTGAATATGGATATCTACCAGTCCATTGGATCACCTTAAACACCAGTAGATCTCCAATTCGAGGGTTTCAATCCGTATTCGAATATGGAATTCATTATTTTCCAAAGAAGAAAGGAATTAATCTTCTATTCCGCAAAAACAATTTTGGTGGTACACCCTTCCAAAGTGCTTGTGGCACATATGGACATGAACAAGTGATGGAAGTAGTAGAAGACACTCTTGTTCGTTATTCTACTTCTTTGGACAATCATGCACCACCATTAAATATTGTGGAGGCATTAATGATGGCAGCTATTGATGAAAATGTTCATTTAGATAGTGTTTATTTCTTGATCCGGAGAGAACCTGATATTTTACAAAAACTACTATTGTCATCGTCACCGTCATCGTCATCGTCATCGTCATCAATTGAAAGTGCGACACATATTAATACGAAAAAACGAAAAAGGAACGATTAGAAGAAGAACAACAACGATGATGGCAACTAAGAGTATAATAATCTTTTTTAAGATAGTAGTAAGCAATTCATATGCATGTATCTTCCACTCTTCCACCCTACTGCTCACTCGTGATCTTGATCCTCTCCAAGCCTTCATCGTACAATACCAACTCACCAAACAAAGAGTTGGCCCATGCAAACCATGACCTTGTGTAAGAACCCACGTCATTCTTATTAAAACTTTCATGCATCAAAGTAGTATTTTCCGTACTGTCAACCAGAAGCTCAGCGCAGTTCGTAATTTCCTCCGAATCGGTCGAAGTCAGGGCATGTATGATAATCGACATGGGCCAAATGCTATTTAATCCTACATGTGGACCACCTAGACCAGCACCTGCCTTCCCCGAAAAGTACCAGGGGTTGTTCGACGACAGAACAAAATTTCTCGTATTGATGTATATCGGATCAGTAGCATTGACGTAACCAAGGTAGGGGAGAGAAAGCAGCGAGGGGACGTTTGCATCGTCCGCGTAGTACATATTTCCATATCCATCCACTTCGTACGCATACTGCTTATTGCCCGTCAGTGGATGTACACCAATACCATACTTTTGTATACCAGCGTCAATCGTATTTGCCATGAATGTCATATCATCCACCAAACCATTCAAGTAAATTTCACTGCATTCACTGCTAATACTCCCACCATCACCAATCAGAGCCTGCACAATCGTGGTAGTCCTTCGTAGATCCACTACGGCCATTGCGTTGGTGGGTACTAGAAAAGGTAGGGTCATCACATCATCGGATGGTCTAAATGCACTTTTGACCATTCTACTTTCTGCTGCTGGATGACCCACACCATGAAGAAGTGTGCCCGACGGCTCCGATGCCTGCCGTTAAAATTGGTACGTTGGTTCACCGTCCTGGACAAAGGATGTGGCCGTCGAAGACTGCATTTCGTCCTTGACATCTAATACTAACTCCACTGCTTGAACCCATACGAGAATAACAATACAGAAATGCAATGTATACAATATATAACGTGGCAATCTAATGATGATGTGACTTTAGAGCATCGTTGTCGTCTTAAAAAAAATAACATATTTTGGAGATGTGTCGTTTGTCATCAATAATTGTGATGTGATCGTTGGTCGTCATGATTTCAAAAGCTTTGACAACAGTATTCATAGGCCTCCATTCTCTTTATTATTATTACTATTATGTTGTCTGATCAATGATTACTTCTCTCCGGGATACGACTGCGTAGCATTTAGAAGTTCGTTGGCAACGACCTCTGTCGGGTCTATAAATTTCATAGAAGATGATGATAATAAGCCAGTACTATTATTTTATTACTATCATGAAGTCCGTCGTCATCGTTGATATGAATAAGTGGAAGTTCGGTACATGCGAGGATACAAACTTTAACACCATTCGAGACGACATCCTCAATAACAAAACGTTTATATTCGACGATTGATTCTTCACTTGGTATACCGTCTTGTTTAATTTGCCAAATAACTTCCTTTAAGGTATCACAAGCAGTAGTGGGTAGTCGGTATATTATTTTTGTTGTTGTTCTATCGTTACCGTTACCGTTATTGTTGCCACCATCATCTAAATCTTCCACAAGTCGTCGATATGGCGAATTCCCATCAAGATCCATAGTTCCAGGACCACCGACTATTGAGATCTTTGCCTTTGAATTTATATTGCTGGTAACGATGTCTTTTTTCCTTCTTCAATAATACCCTTACAAACCTTTGTCGTTGACTTTACCATTGAAATGAAAATTGATGGATCTTTTCCCATCGATACTAATAATTCAATGATATTTGATTCAAATATATGTAGTGTATTGCACGCAACACAGAATACATCTACCAATGGAAGTATTTTTTTAATTGTTTGTAATAAAGCTAACAATGAACGTTCATACCTTCTGTACCAACTTCACAATCTATTTTTGTTCTTGGTCCACCTAAATCTGATACACTTAGTAACAAAATATTAGGTGCATCTCGATCTGATTTGTAGAAGTTCCCTAATCGTTTCCTGTGCAAAGTTACGACTTTTGTAAACAAATCTGTACCTGCTTCCGGTCCTGATCCGCCTATAATAGTATTGTAGTATATATATAGTATACAAAAATAAAGAATGGAAGCAGAAAATTAAAAGTCGACTGATATATATTTTTTCTTTTTGTTTCTTTTTTTTGAAGGCACCGCAAAGTAGAAAGTTCATACAGTAGTATTATAAATCTATAGAAGCAATTTCTCACCTATGATTCCAATAACCTTATTGTTCTTGCTCATTCTTTCCTTCCTACGGTATTCCAACAAACACTGAACTACCAGAACTGATTTTCTTTAGATTCGAAGAAACAACAGCTCTCTCTTTCAAAAGTTGACTGCTGTGGGATATAATAAAATCACCTTCGTTATACACTGACTGCATGCATTGTGCGTTATCACTTTTCTACTATGATCGAGCTTGAGATCTCCTCTTCCATTAATTTCATTTCCTGTACATACAAAGAAAGATATTTGCTTAGTATTCTTAGTTTGCATTTCACATAACGATGCTGTACGAAACAACAAAGATGATCAAGCAAAGATCGATGTACTGTACAGGGAAGTCCGAAAACAGCTAAAATAGTACCTACTAAATAGTAATTTTTAATCGTGGAAGAATTGTTTTAAACCTGAAATGAAATTTTTAATCGCGCGCACTGTCGTGATTCACAAGTTTTTTTAGCGACGAGTTGCCTGTTGCAGTACTAATGTGACGAAGAAGAGCAAGAACGACAATCTTTTCTCAGTTACGAACAGTGATCTCGCACGATACAAAACCACGGAGAATACACAAAGACAAAGCTGAGTTACAACCAGGATCGATAGACTAGCTCTCTTCTCTTACTTTTATCTCCACAGAACAACAGTCATAATTGTACTTTCATAACGTTTCAATAGATCAATCATGGCTGAAATTCAACAAAGTTCGAGTGACGATGCAGCTATGCCAGATGCTTCTCAAAGTCCATCGCAAACACCTCCACCTTTGTCTTCACCACATCATAACGTTGTACCTATAGCGGTTTCTCAAAGCCATTCTCAAGACTCTCAGCCGCCTGCAACCCCGATCAACGAATACGAGACACTTTATACTTTGTTTAGAACTTGTGATCGTAGCCCACCAACGGATTCTGAAGGATTCAATTTGGATATCGTCAAGAAACAAGCTGAAGACTATGGCCAAACATGGGAAGATTTAGATCCCACTCAAAAGTGTCTATTCGCATTTTTAAGCATGAGAAACCAAGTCAAAATCCTTTCCAAGATGAACAACAACAACATCGATGCCGTGAAAGAAAACGTGATTCTGGCACTAGATCCTGACAGTCATGAGCGTTCGAAGCTGGAAGCATTCATCCGACGTGGCGGCGACCAAAAAGGCAGTAACTGCCATCAGTTGTACCAAAATTTCACAGATAATAACGCAGCATTGACTGCAGCTATAAAAATCGGGTATTCGCTCTTCAATGGGATGACAGAGGGAAACCGTATTTTGCGACCCATCTTTCGTTTTCAGACAGCAAATTCGGTCGTTTGCTTCTTGATATGCGCAGCCAACGCAATTTCTTATACGATGGAATTGAGATTTCAATCTAGCACTCAACAAAAAGCTTTCCATCAATACGGTTTTAACATCGGTCGATACATGCGGAACAAACTTTCTGATGATGGAATTTACAATTGTGTATTCGCTAAACGTGGCGGTGGTTACCCCGTAAAAATTCTTGAAGACTTGCTCACTCACAACACTTGTGACAATGCCGGTAAAGAAATAACTGTGGAAGTTGACCCAATTTTTTTCGATATTAAATATAGCTTCAGCCCCATGACAGTCTTCGAGTATATCAAAATGCGCCTTCAGAGATATGGACCAATCATGTTTACAAACTTTCGTACATTTCCAGCCTTTGCAGACGACCAAGAGACGCTATTTTGTGGGGATTGGAGCAACATCCAGAATCGTTATGTTCCTGATATGTTTCACGCGATTTTGATTACCGGGGTGCATTTTCTCTCCGATGAACGTTACGGAGGGGTTCTTTTCGAAGTACAAGACTCACTACCAGGTCGACCTTTTCTGTATCTTGGATTTGACTTGTTGAAAAGCATGGGCGAGCCAGAAATGTGCCAAATTAACGAGGGAGTTGCCTTTGCTGGCGCCCAACTAGAATATGCGTTTAATGACGATACCGATCGACAAGCATCCTACATCAGTGGAAATCAATCTCCTATGTTCGGACAAGAAGAACAAAAACTTACTATTTCCACAGACTATGTCCATGTTCGAAAGCAACTTAACTTCACCTTCGATACACGTCCTGATTGGGTGACAACGGAGAGTCCAGATCGTGACTATGCCATTCTCACCTAGTACTACTTCTTTCCGTAAACATACGATCGGAGCAGCCATAGTTCAACAGATTAGTCAAGAAATAAACCAACAAGAAAACAGAATCGATCCCATGCGATTCGAAGCAAACTCATTCCGAGTGACCCGTCATGAAAAGTGCAAACAAGAAAACAATGACGGTTAATCAAGAAAAACACAAGCAAGGAAAAAGTATCAGTCTCATTCCGAGTGATCCGTCATGAAAAGTACAAACAAGAAAAACAATGGCGATTTTTTAAAAGAATATGGCATCTGCAGGTTTGCAGGGCCGTGGCAATTCTAATTTTTTTAGTGGCGAGCAATAATATAATGATACTTATAATAACCAGTACAATGTGATTAGGCATCCGCTAGCTAGACGTTTCATGTTTCTCCTACTGCGCCAGATTGTAGACGACGTAAACACGTGTAAAATGGGCGCCGAAATGTTCTTCTTTGTGATGGCTAGCTATCGGCTAAGGTGCACAACACTACACAACATATGTAAACGCTAGCCAGTAACTTTTTACACTAGAGCATCATGGTAACCTGACTCAAGCCAGAAACAGCTAAAACAAATAATATAGTGTAGGATTGCTGTAGACTCTGGTTGGTCTAGATCGCAAATATGTTAGTACCTTCACTAGAAACAAATGGAGGTTATGGCTAGATCTGCTTTTTCAGTTTTGAAGGACAAAAAATAGTACCTTTGTTAGAAACAAAAGCTTCTTAAGACTGAGTTTTGTTTTCAGTTTTGAAGAATCCCTTAATCAGAGTAACATACAGTGCATTTATTTTCAACACATACTAATATTTTTTTGCCTATCACACTCTAAAACTAAGCATGTCAATGCTATAATCCACTAAAGCTTGACAATCATTGTTTACAACACACAAGTCCAACCCTCTAAAAGCACATTATCGTATATGGTAACCACCAAATCATTGCTGAGATATCATAAAAGCTGCCATTCTTCACATATTCCTTTGCTTCGCTTTTTCTCCATTTCGGGGGTTTGTCTTCAACTGCTGGTACGATCACTGCTGATGATGGCTTCGACCTGATTTTGATAGTGAGTATACGACCAGAAAGATTTTCTGTAAAAGAAAGACCTGTATTGGTATCAATTAAATTTTTAACCAATATATCCATATTCTTGCGCCTGGTGGATCCAACCGTGGATCCAACTGTGAATCGCAAACTGTTGCCTACACTTGCATTTACGATCCAAGCATACAGCGCCTTTGCATCGTTTTTCCTAGTTCCCGATGTTGATGTCAATGTCAATGTCAATGTCGATGTCGATGTCGATGCCGATGCCGATGCCAATGCCAATGCCAATGCCGATGCTGATGCTGCAGCAGGTCCAGCAACGATAGCTTCCTATTGATTGGTAGCAGGTGTAGTAGTAGAAGAGCGCTTATTACTACGGCTATGACTAGCTGCTAATGCCTTTGCCACCTTTGCTGCTGCTGCTGTTTCCATTGCTGCGGCAACACAAAGCTTACATATCAATTTTGCTCTATCTTCTGAATGTGAGGGAGCACAAAGTGCACTGTGCAATGGCTTCTTGCAAGCATCACATCGAAGTTTGGGATTTTCTGCATCATTTGGATCGTAACAATCTCTATTGAGAAATTCGCTTCCTCCATTTTTACTCATATAGCAGCCATTATTTAGGTCATCGCTGAATGAAGCGCAAACTGGCCATTCACGAGGAGAACCACTTGGACCAGTATCATTCCCACCTCCTCCTTGCATTCTCTGAATAACTTGTTGTTCTCTGTCGACTGTCGCCACGGCATTCTCTCTCTTCATTGACATGAATAAATGTCGGGAAGAAACTGACTCTTGTCTCGTTTGTGTTTGACCTCCTGTTGTAGTAGTTTGGTTCTTCCTAGATCCATCTTTAGCGGGGGAAGACATATAATCGCATGATGACGATGACGATGACGATGACGATGACGATGAGGATGACGATGAGGATGACGATGAGGATGACGATGAGGATGACGATGAGGATGACGATGACGATGACGATGACGATGACGATGACGATGACGATGACGATGACGATGACGATGAGGATGACAATGACAATGATGATGATGATGATGATGATGATGATGATGATGATAACGACGATGACGATGACGACGACGACGATGATGACAATGACGACGATGAAGGTGATGAAGTTGATATCTGTAACTTAGGTGCCGCTTTGGCTTTAGCCAACTTTGCTGCATGTGGTTTGATTTGTATTTTAAGTATTCGTGCACGGGAATCACCGTATGAAGTGTGTGTTAAAAGAAGATCAGGATTTACATCTATCAATGTTCAGCATAACCGATGGAGAGCAAATTGTCTATCTTTTCCTACCTTGAAATCCTTATGGTCACCAGAGTTCGAACTTTTAATCCATTGACACAGCTCAACTTTGTCTCCTTCAATAAGTTCTTGGGTACGGCTGCCTTTGGATTTCGACGACGTTCCTCTTTTATTGTATTAATATGGGAAGGAGGATTAGCTGCTATAGAAGATCTTACTATCTTTCCTTCATTGTCTGTGGTGTTTTTATGACCATTCGCTGTGCTGGATAATTGACGTCGCTTTGCTGCAGCCGCGATCTTTGTCATCTTCGAATTTTCCCCTATATTAATATGGGAAGGAGGATTAGCTGCTACAGATTCTACGATCTTTCCTTCATCGTCCGTGGTGTTTTTATGACCATTCGCTGTGCTGAATAATTGACGTCGCTTTGCTGCAGCCGCGATCTTTGTCATCTTCGAATTTTCCCCTATATTAATATGGGAAGGAGGATTAGCTGCTACAGAAGATTCTATGATCTTTCCTTCATCGTCCGTGGTGTTTTTATGACCATTCGCTGTGCTGAATAATTGACGTCGCTTTGCTGCAGCCGCAATCTTTGTCATCGTCGAATTTTCCCCTATTCTCTGGGTCTGGTTTTTGATCGTTTGAAACGACACGCTCTTTTTGTTATTGCCGTTAGCTGTAGCATTACGAGTAGCAGCGGCTGCGTTTCGTTGACGAGCTGCCACAGCAGCAATCATGCTTCTCGTGTTGTTGTTGCTTTTCATTGTAGGCTTGTCAGCAGTAGAGTAGCACTTTACGACTTGTGTCCGTGTAATTTTATGCTGGTTTATTTCACCAAGATTTGTTGTTGTTCGAATACAAGTGAGAACCTGCACTCCAGGGCCAGGCAGAAAAAAAATACTAAAAATACTAACAAGTCACTAACAAGTCACTAACAAGTCACTAACAAGTCGCTAACAAGTCGCTAAAATCACTATGCGCGATTTGGGGTTATAGGTAAATCCAAATTTTAATCGCCAATTTTTTTTGGCGCGTGCATTTAAGAATTCGCGTGATGAAGGGGATTCGATTTTTTAAAATTTCGTACAAATTTTTATCCACGTATGAACGGAAGATGGTCCAGTAAGTTAGGTCAAAGCTTTTTTTACACAACTTTTTCAGATTTTCATTCGTGCATACTGCATTTGGAAAATAACCGTTGATTTTGTACTGTGGTGTGTGAGCACCGTTTATTCAATGTGTGCCAAACAATTATTGACAATCAAGTAACTTTGCTTTGTACCGGTAATATGCGTTTTACTCTCTATTTGAAGCGTGAAGCGGCCAAATTATCAAAAACTTTTTCATGTTGTATCCTCAAGCATTACTACAAGCAACAACAACTATCGCATTTTGTGCTCCACTTTTCTTTTCAAAGGGTTGTTGTAATAAAGGAAATAAACGATTATCTTATAATTCTTTCAAGAAATTAATTCAATTTCGGCAAACAACTAAGTTTAGTACAAGTAGTAGTAATAGTAACAGTAACATAATGACGGGTATCAAGTAAGTCGATCCCATCGTTTGTTCAGCGTTGTCTTCGTCGTCGGTCAGTGTCTTCAATAACTTACGTCTTCGTCTGTCGGAATAAATCGAAAAATTGCAATGAATCGAGTCGAGTCTACTAGTCTAATATATCAATCTCAAATTGAATTGAATACATACACTATCTCACACACACACACACACACACACGCCGTTCGTTTGTCATTAAACATTAATTTCCACCACGCATCGCAAACAATCTAAATAATACTGTAAAAAACGACTACCTACTCTTATATTGCACACCGTGCGTATGTATTTATGTATTGCCATTTCATTTATTGATAATAGTGGGAAAGATTTGATCATCGATGGTTGGTTCCATGAACGAGGAGTACTTTGGCCGGGTCAAGGTATGTTGCAACATTTCTTTTTCTTTTCCGAGATACATGATCTGCATCATATTTAAAGAAAAACCTTTATCTTCGTCTTTTTCCTCACATACGTTGTGCTGTTTTGTCTGTTTTGTATTGTATCGTGTACGAAAAACCTTTGGAAAATTAAAAATTATCTATTCAATATATAGCTATGTCATTAAAAGTAAAGAAGGTACTGGATCATTACCGTACCGACTTTCAAGATTTATTAGTATTTGAATCTGAAAATCATGGTACGGTATTAGTATTAGATGGTGTCATTCAGGTGACGACACGTGATGAATTTTCTTATCAAGAAATGATTGCACATATACCATTATTTGCACACCCGAATCCAAAGAGGGTATTAGTGATTGGTGGTGGTGATGGTGGTGTGTTACGTGAAGTTGCTCGTCATACGGGTGTGGAAGAAATTATTGAATGTGAAATTGATGAGGGTGTAATTATTGCCTCGAAGAAATATTTACCCTCCTTAGCCATTGGATATGACGATCCACGTGTGAGTGTTAAAATTATGGATGGTGCCAAGTATATGGAAGAAAATCAATCCTCATTTGATGTTATTATCACCGATTCCTCCGATCCGATCGGTCCAGCATCGGTATTATTTGAAACACCATTCTATAATGCAATGTATAAAAGTTTACGTGAGGGTGGTATTGTTTGTACACAAGGTGAATGTATGTGGTTACATTTAAATCTAATCCGACCATTAATCGATTCGATTAGTCAAACATTTTCTTCGGTAGAATATGCGTACACGACCATGCCAACCTATCCGTCTGGTCAAATTGGATTTATTATTGCTACTAAGGGAAGAAACAGTTGTAAAGTACCAGAACGTGAAATGACAGATGTGGTCCAGAAAGAATTACAATACTACACTCCTGAACTTCACAAAGCAGCATTTGTTCTGCCTGCATTTGCTCAACGTGCTATCTTTGGTGATAAGGCGAAATAAAGAAGAAGAAAAAAAAAGGAATCGAAATTGAAATACTTTATTATAATATATGTATCAGATATGGAACTTTCTATTGAAATTGAAATTGAAATTGAAATTGAAATTGAAATGATTGGCGCTAATTATGAATTACCTAGCAAATAAGACAATAACTTATGAAACAAAGCGGACGGAGAAAACAAAGATTAGATATAATAATAATGATAATTTTGAGCATGTAAATACCTTAACAGTAGTCTTTAGCGACTTTTCTTCTTTTAAAATAGTTAGAACGAACTATACTGCTAGAAAAAATATAGAAGATATTAGATATAGTAATATGAGCGCCAAATTACGCTACTACTAACTATGAATATGTATGCACTTTTTCCCACTCGGTGGTAGTACAGTAGACTACGATATGGTAAAATTACACATGGGTAGATCTGAATTAGTGTAATATATTTGTCTTGATGGGCGGGGGGATTCGATTTTCCAAGTACAGTATATCGTATAATTTTTATCCACGTATGAATCTAAAGGATGAGAATGAAAAAAATTTAAATGACTAACACCATCGCAACCACAAATCTTTTCGATGATATGAAAGAAAAACGACGACAAAGCACAAACGACAGCATAGTCGAATAGGGCAGAGTAAGCAATAGCAAGACAATAGAGCACACTAGAAGGGGAACACGACAGATACAACATCGAAATAGCAATAGCAAGACAATAGAGCACATCAGAAGGGGAACAAGACAGATACAACATCGAAATAGTGTTAAAAGTTAAGTTCGCATGATGACGAATAACGTTGATGGCAAAGCCAAAGACAGTGATGTGATGAAACGGATTAGTACTGTCAGTAGAGGAGGAGGAGGAGGAGGAGGAGGAGGAGGAGGAGGAGGAGGATTAAAAGGCGATGAAGAAGAAGTATTCAAACTTGCTCCATTTAATCCCTCAAGTGATCAAATACAACAAAAGGCATTAGAAATGTTAGATCTAAAATCGAATGATATACTTTTTGATATTGGGTGTGGTGATTCGCGTCTGCTTTGTTTCGCAGCAACCAATACACCAGGTTTAAGATGTGTTGGAATTGAAATCGACGAGATATTTGTTAATCGTGGGCGGGATCGAGTAAAGAGTAGCAAACTAGAATCTAGAATTGATATACGATTGGAGGATGCAACGAAAATAAGCACAATTCCAAATGACGACGACGACGACGACGCTTCGATACCGACAACTGCAACTACAACTACAAATGTACCAACAACAAAATCGTGTGATAAGAACAGGGAAGATTATAACGATACTAATGAGGGGAGTAAACAGAAGTCAATATCTGATTTAACGCTGTTAGATGATGCGACTGTATTATATCTATTCGTGTTGCCCAAAGGAATTGTAAAACTTATGCCGATATTACAGTCTTTAGCGGATAAAAGAGTCCGTGATGGAAAAAGATTCAGGATGTTAACTTATATGTTCAAAATTCATGATTGGGAACCTAAAATAGTTGATAAGACAGCTAAAGGAGGATGTCCAGTCTATTATTATGAATTTGGACCTGCTAAATAAGAGAAGAAAATTTATGATATCGAATATTTTTTGAATCACCTCATCTTGATGCAATAAGAAACGTAGCTAGTAATAATTTCAACGATCCAGTTTTATTTTTGGATTGAGCACTAGTTTCATTTTTGATTGATACGATATATACTTAGTAATAGTATAGAACTTTCTATTCCTAGATTGATAGATATACATGCTATAGTAAATTGTGACATAATAATTATCATATAGAAGAGCATCCTACCTTGAGGGGGCGTAAATCAGATGGATTTTATTTCAATACAGCATAATAATAATGTAGGAGTAGACGATAGGAATAATAGTTTCCGCCCAGTTACTACTTGAGAGAAACCTTAGCGCTGCAGGAAATGGTTAAAAGGCTTCATAGGTACCACAATTACAACTTGTGTTGTGTCCCTCCCCCCAAAAGATGTTTAGGATTCCTGCACTGTGGAGTGCAATTGCCATCAGTGGAGAGCTGGAATGTACGACAGTTTGCTTGGGCACAAGAAAGTTGTCCACCACTACAATGTTTGCTGCTCCTCCTTTCATAATTAAATTCTCTTCATCAAAGCATCTACCAATCTTGCAGGTGCCACCTGGACGATTCATGGCATCTTGTGATTAAGATCACCTGTTCGTTTAAGCTGTCCCCTTCAACTTCATTGATTCATGTTTCTTCCCAGGTATAATCACAGTCTGCATCCCAGCAGTTGAGGGTTCCGTCAACCATTTCCCAACCTTCTTCAAAGAATCCATTTTGTTTCTGTTTAAGATTATCATTATTATTCATTTATTGAAAACGTATGGAGCTCTTATCTTGCTATACTTCCATACAGTTAATAAGATAACTAGCTACTTCAATACTACTTGACTTGTGTAGTATGTTGGAATTAGGTTGGAGGAGGCATCAGCACATAAAGGCAACATACTGCTACTGACTTCAGATTTTTTAACATTGGATATAGCAAACGATATCAGAATCATGCATGGGGATCTCTTTTTTAGATTTTTGGAGGAGGACATTGTGCCACAATTCATCCAGATGACAACATACCATTCATGTTTTTTGTCAACTTTTCCATGAGATAGCAAAAAAGACATCCATAATTCACAAAATGAATACAATATTAGAGGAAAGGATTCTTCTAGAAACTATCAAAAGTATGCACTGTCATTTTTGGGGGATGAAGACTAGACTGCTATAACCGGTGAATCAAATCATTCAGAGCTTTGATCTACTTCAAAGAATTGACGAATCTTGCATATTCAATCTTCTTCCCTAATTCTTCCCTAATGGCATAGTAGTTTTTCTAAAGAAAGAGTGGGAGAAATCACTTTCTTAATAAGTCTGTGCTCTGTACGTAGGCGGAGCATTGAAGATTGCGCGAGCTGATGTAGTCTTGCGGAAGAAGAAGAAGATCTGAAACATCAATTAAAAGGCAAAAAAAGAATGCATGAATCAGTTTTAAAGTTCTAAGTTTTTTCGAAGTTCCAACAACATCATCATCTATCTTCCCCGAATTTCAAACTGGTTGCAGGAGCACGGGAACGTTTTTTGTTTTACACCCGATCAATCAAGGCATCAACCACACATCAAGAAGGCCACAGAAAAAGTTAGACTTCCACCATGAAATTGATTGTACTAATCTTAGCTTTAGTAGCAGCATCTCTTGCCGATACATCGTCGGCATTTGTTGTGGTGCATCCAGTCGCCACTTCCGTAAAAGTGCTGTTAGTGGTCGGTCCTCACGACAACATCAGCAGCAGCAACAAAAAGGTCAATCCATCGATACGACAACAACAAAAACGACGACGGTACTATATAAAGGCATGTGGACTGAAGATGATGAAATTCAAGGACTGGATAAATTCAAGTCATGCGTTCCTTATATATTGCCATTAATTGATGGACATCATTTTGCAAAATATATATGTTTACGATTTCCTGTAATTGGTACAATTGATTCTTTTACAGTTGGTCCATTGGCTGATATAGCAGATTCGATACCATTCGCATCATTAATATTATTTTTAATATTAAGTTTAGGTACAAGAAATCCAGAAATGAGTAAATCATTACGATTTAATGCTCAACAGGCTGTATTAATTGATGTATCATTAATTTTACCAGAATTAACTGCAAGTGCATTTGGGACTATAAAAGAATTTGCACCATTCTATGAACCTATGAGTAATTTTACTACCTACTATTACTTGACATTAGTTATTTACAGTATCGCTAGTAATATTCGGGGTCAAAAACCAAACCAAATTCCATACTTAAGCAACTTTGCACAAATGGCTGTGGGTCCATTCTAGCTAGTTACAGTTGTAAAGAGATGGGATTGTTGCTGTCCGATGTACATTGTAAAGAGATGTAAAAGTGACTCTGCGCAACAGCAATAACAACACAAAAAAATAAGAAATTAGGAAAAAAAATTCGGACACGATTACGTTACAATTAAATTTGTTTTAGAATAACTCTTTTGTCATCGAGCTGCGAGCCTTCCAAAAACATATGAAGTGGCAGATTCTCTTTAACAATCTAAATTACTGTAGATGAGAATGTAATGGAAAAATAAAATACGACTCTAGACGAAGTTAAATAATATACATATATAAACTTGAAGATAAAATTGTAATGATATTCTGTAATATTAATCACTGTTGCCAGTCATAAATTTATTTAGTAACAGATTTCCATTCAACATCTGGATTTTTCTTTTTTAATGTTATAACAATTTCATCCTTTTTCAATTTGTATGTAGCATCGATGATTTCATTTGATAATTTACTAAATGATAAACGTACTGTTTGATTATCTGGTTCATAATTGCTTACATCCAAAGACAACGAACTTTCGTCCCAATTAAGAGATATATCTTCATCTGAACATTGTATTCCAACATCTTCCATACTAATATTGATGTTAATAGAACTTCCTTCGTCGCAAAACGCGTAGGATGCGGACTTTTTATTATGCTGTGGTGGAGGTGGCTGCTGCTGCTTGAGCATCGCTAAAAACGCTGCTAACGACGTCGGTGCCTCTTTGTCATCTTTATCTTCTTTCTCTTTCATTTTTTTGATTTCTGCTTCTGATAATGGAGGGTGATCAAATCCTTGACTAGATCGAGTGACTTTAGGCGGCCACTCGAAATCTTTGGTAACGTTTCCATTTCCACCATAGTATCGTAAAGTTTCTTTTCCAACTCTTCTTGCAGATTAGCATATTCTGGATTCCCCGCAAGATTAATATTTTCTAATGGATCGGTTGTTAGGTCATATAGTTCCCAATCGGCATCTTTTCCGGTCGGTGTAAAATATACAGCGTATTTGTATTCTCTTGTATGGATACACCTTATGATAGATGGAGCTCCCGGACAAGAAATATCATCATAAGTAAAATGAATGTGAGGCTGCACACCGACAATAGCTTCACTTTCCTCGCCACTTTTACCAACAGGAGCGGGCGTTGTTATCTTTGGATTGTCCAACACCATTGTTAAATCCCTGCCTTGTAATGATGTACGATCAATGACTCGAGGATTCGAAGGGTCGTCGTTGGAAGAAGACATCAGTAGACCCGTCAAGGTCGGAACAATATCCAAATGCGAGGACAATGCATCCGTCGATTGTGGTTCGGGGAAAGCGATGGGGTTGCTAACAATGAATGGGATATGGAGACTCTCTTGGTAGCAATTATAAAATTTCTCTACCAATGAATGACTCAATCCTTGTTCACCATGATCTGCCGTGCGTAAAATTAAAGTCGAGTCAGTGAAACCTAAATCGTCTACTTTATCTAATAGAGTTCCAATCTGTGCATCCACCACCGTATGTAGGTATGCGTAAAAATTGATATATTCCTGATGAGAACTTTCAAAAGGACAATACCGAAAACTCATTTGTCCATGTGCACGTGGTTTGTTATTCCTGTCAGGATCTTCCATTAAATTTGATGGAAGTGGTACCTGTATTTTAGAAAAATCTTCTTTGGTATACCCCATCGCTGGTCCGTGCTGTGCTACGTACACATCATGTGGATTAACAAAACTTGCAACAATACAATAAGGTTCTGGTGTCGTGTTATTATTCGGATCTTCCTCCTGCTCTTTCTGATCATCATGGTATTGAGACAAACTATTGCATAAGTTCTTCAAGAAACGTCCATCATTATCGGGTTCTCCTCCACCAAGTGTTGAGTTGACAGATAAGTAATTTCCTGCATCGGGTGGTTGCCATCCTTCAAAACCATACTCCGCAGGAGTTCCTCCGACATGCCTTTCAAATGTATCACCATTATCCATCATCACCATCGTCAATTGCAACAATACAAAGTTATTTATATCAGATCAGATCAAATCAAATCAAATCAAATACAGATTTTATGAACGCAAAAACAAAAATCTACGACCGACGTACCATTTACCGTGCCATTCTACTTTTGGATATCCAGCTTGTTTCATGAGAGTCGCTAGATTTGGAATATCGATGGGCATTGCTTTAGGTGGACCTGGTGAACCCGTTCTAAATTACAAACATTATATAAAACAATCATTGAAAACGTGACAGGCGTGAAAAGTGTTGAGAATGATAATTCGAACAACGTGAGTATGTAGTATTTACCGGGAATACTACAATTTCTTTTTTGCTACAGTATTTAACTAACCATACTTTTTCTTACTTACCGTGTAACCCCTGTCTTGACAGGAAATTGACTTGTTAATAGTGTCGAACGAGATGGTGAACACATACATGAATTAGTATAATGATGCTTAAAGTCTAATCCATGTCGTTTCAAACGTTCCATTGCTGGTAGATTGTCCTTCGAAAAGTTTTCTGGCCAATGTGTTATATATCTTTCTTGATCGGTAATGATAATTAATATATTAGGACGTTTCCCATTTTCGAATAGACGTGACACTGACATAATTAATGTATTCTTCTTGTTACCAGCTAGAACACTTTCAACAATAATTTCGAAGATTTGATAGAAAACAATGACACTTTGTATATGATGATTTTGTTCTTCTGTTCCTGGTCGTTTCTGATAGACAGCACTCTCGACTCAAATCTTACAATGCAGCAATGGTTACGGTGGCGGATACGAATTGTTATGAAGTTAGTTTGTGAATTGATATTATGGAATGCAAGAAGAACGAAAAATAATACGTAATTTGATAATTGCTCGAAAATAGCCGATTAAAAAAAGCCCACAAAGTCGACTCACTCGACTCTAATACCCTTAGTCCCGCGTGAACAAATTATTAGAAATAGCATCTTGAATCTTCTTCTTCTTAAAGAAATTTTAAAAGTGGCGTTGCACATTAATTTAAACATACAATGCATCTGATACTCGAATACACAATACACTACAAGGACAAGCAGAAGAACTTACAATACTAGTACGCCATTGGTTGTACTACTTGAGACATTTTGGTAAAAACAGCAGAATATTCATTGTCAATTGATCGAAAAGCGGCGAAATATCTCGTCAATTAAGCTAGCATACCGTAATCTACCAATTTATCAACGGTAATTTATCCTATTGTACATTTTAAACGTGCAGTACATACATACTTCCAATTCATTTTCCTAGCTAGGCTTCAGTAATTCTTGGGAAAGTACCGCGGTAGATCTCATTATTATAATTATGAGCACAAACTCTGATTATGGAGGCAGCGACAATAATATGAACCATGCTATTATTACCGGTCTTGATTCATCTACCATAACAATTGAAGGTATGACATTAACAGCTAAGCCACATGCATTTGCTGGAGCTGTATTATCACCGAAACATGCAAGGGAATTGACACCATCACTTTGTTTAGCGATCGCATCCGCTTTGGCAGAACAATCGTATAGAAAAACAGCTGTACCGTACACATTATGGATCACAGAGGCATGGAGAGTATTAGGTTGGGGTGAACCATCCGCTGCATTATTTTGGGAAATGGCGACAATGTATCATACATTATACCTAGCAGGCCGGGCGTACGCAACAGACTTCCATGAAACATCCAACATACCACCCATTTTATCATGTGGTAGTACATCTAGTATGGGTAGCGGTAATACACATTATACGATGGGTGGTGGTACCGGTGGTGGTGGTAGTAGTAGCGTCGGAGGCGGTAGTGGATTTGATAAGAAAAAATATTCATCAACGAGTGCATCTGCAAAGGAATTACCTGTTTGGCTCGTTGCGAAATTTTTATTAATGCATTGCGAAGAAATGGCATATCAAAGAAATTTATCTTCTTTAGATGATCGACGTACGTCATTATCTGATCCGTTAATGAATCTATTAAAGTATCCCGGTTTGTCCTCACGGTGAGTTTGAGTTTAATTTGAGTTGGGTTCGGTTGCATGGGAATAAATTACTACTTGTATTGACAATGACGACGACTAAATTGGTTCATTGATCCTAGAGTGTGCTGGTATATATGCAGCCAGCGATGATCGGATTTGGAAGATTTCTACTGCGTTATTTCAAATACATTGTTATTATTTTTCTATACATATGATATTTTGGAGGAATTGATTTTGGTTTAGTTTGGCATTGATCATTGTGATTATTAATGCTTTGATAAAATGTTCAATTCCCTCTATCAAAATCTCATTCATTCCGTTGCTTTCATTCTACTGTACTGAATTCAGAGCACATCTTTACGCAGGATGGCACAACGATAATTCGCATTGTACGGCCTATATATTACGACATCTACGCAAACTTTTATTGTTGGCGGCCATATCACATAATCCAGATGCGGTACGAGCATGTATGCATTTGGCTGCTATTCCATCACCACCACCAGCACCGATATCGGAAAAATTTCGTATTCAAAGATCGATGATGGCCGCGCCATACACACGATATTCTGCCGATGATTTGCGACGGCAACATGACGACGAACATGGAAATGTTGGTTTGTCAGTACGATTAAGTATGGAAGATCTTGAGCGGTTAAATTTTTGGTTACAACCACCGTCTGGGGGAGGTGTAGATGATCTACCTCTTAGGATTGGTGATTATTTGTGGTCTAGTTTATATTCCTCCCCGGCACCACCAACTGCGACCATCCCGATTGGAGATGTAGAACGTGAGGTTCGTCGTCATTTGGAATTGGAATTACTAATGGCGGGAGTAGAAATGGATGACAAAGAGGATAGTTCCACGGACGATGAAAAAACGGCCGTATCTTCGGCCTTTTCACAATTGTCTTTAGATGCCAGTACCAGTGATGATGGAGACCGCGCTAGGCAGCCACATCAGGGTAATCAAAAGGAAATAAACTACACACAATTGAGAGGGACGACCATCCTATTAAACCAAATATGCCATCCCCTCCATCGGAGGCTCCCGGTGGTGGAGCATCAATCGCATCGGGGGACCATAATGATATCGGTTTATCAGGATCACAGACCAAAAAACGACTTCATGATTTGGCTATTTCTGATTGTTCCGATGTACACATGTACCTACTTCAACCTTTGAAAATGTCACCATCGCAGCCTGTACGGGTTGTACTATAGTTGTCGGTGCTGTTGCAGGCTGTTGCATGTGGTGGATTGCGAAAGGACTAAAATTACTACGGCCGCTAGAAGGATTCTGATCAGCAATTCGTGTGATTCAGTCATGAATGTCTTTACGCCCACTCCGCCTCTCCTTGTGGGGGACAATCGCAGTTGTCAGTTTGCTCCATATAATACCTACTATGAGGGACTTCGTGAAGATTTGTTGGCCACGGGTTTGGCAGCCGCGGCAGCTCCTGTTGAAGGGAATCAATCGCCATTTCACGGTTCAAGAAGTATAGAAAACGAGGGTGATTGGCCTCCCCTTCAATGTGCAAGCAACAAGTGGAAACAGCCCATCGAGATCTCAAAGCTAGAAATTCCACAGGTCGGCAAGGGGGGTCTAATTCACCCCCTTCAGGCTCTCCTTCAAGTTCTCCGGGTGCTGACGATAGGGCCCCCAGTAGCAATGCCGCTTCGATTGGGGACTCAACTGTTCAAGCACCTATCCTTTTGCCAGCCTCTGAATTCCATATACTCTTTGTTCCGTTGGAAAGTGAGATAGCACGGCAACGTAGACTTGAACTTGAAATGCAAGAAAGTATGGGTGGGAATGCCGAACCGCCTTCTACAGAAAGCAAGTATTGCCGTGTATTGGCAGAAGTTTTACAGTTCTCACCCTTTCGACTTCCGATCGAATATGAAAGAAGAGCTCTTGTGAAGGCTGATCGGATGAGAAGCATTCAACAAGCTATCCGAAAAAGTATACCTGAAGACAAGCAACAGCAATTCGAAGAAGAATTGAACCGTGGATTTCGAGATTGGCTGACTACTAGTGGAAATCTTCGACAAGTCTTAGATCTTGTACATTTGGAGAGGCGCAATGCGTGCAATAACTAGTAGTACAAGGAATAATTGTTAAATATAGATGTTAATATTATGAATTTAATATAGTAGTATAATAGATATATAGATACATGATATAATAAACAAATTAGGCGATGAAATAGATTCCTTTCTGAAGAATATAATATAATTAGGTAATTATTCATCGTAAGTTTTTTCGTCAGGCATTTGGTTTACATAGATCCTTCATCGTCTCCGTACTCGGCTCCTAATGGACGTCTCAAATCAATCAATTGCAAGTCTAGACTGCTCAACATTGTATCAAACTCTGGACAATCTTGATTTGAATCGTTCAAACTTGGTTGAAAGAGACATCCTGGTAGGTTACTTTCTTCTGTGTCATCATCGTCCAGTTTCTCGTCCATTGATGTACCGGCTGTTTTTCGCTTAGGAGTCAATTCTAAATCCTCGACGAGGCTTTCGTCTAACGGTACATAACCATTCACTCGTTGCATTCTACGGATTCGAATTTCCCGAGCACGACTTGAAAGCAAATTACCATCGAGTACACAATGTCCAGGTCGAGTGGGAGATAGTGAAGTGGCGGCTTTATGCCGTCTATTACTCCTATTATTTCTTGCACCCATAGACTTGGATCGTATATGTCTCGGTCCTGCTTCGCTTCCATTGCTGAAGATCCATCAGAATCAGATATTGTTGATCGAGTACCATCTGAATCTGATGTTTCATCAGCAACGTCAAAAGGCGTGTTCGTTGATTCATTCGCAACAGTTTTTTTGGTGGGAATGATTGGTTCTATCCAAGGTTCTTTTGATGGTATTATTGGAGCCTTTTCGAACTGATCGTGTTGTTCTGATTCATCATTCCAAACTTTCTTAGTCGGTAACTCAGGTTCTTTCCATGCATGTTTTACTGGTGAGTGCAAGGGCGGGCGCAATGGCGTTGGTTGCACGTTATTTAGTGAATCATCCTGGTGTCTGTATGCTTGTTCAACAACTGGTACAATCTTGTCGGTATCATCAAGATGAAGCTTTGGTATTTCTTCTATCTGATCATTTGCCATGGTCAGAATTTCCATTCGACTACTTGAATCGCATTCATCATTCTCTTGAGGAGCTTTGGGTTCATCATTCGATTCTATTGGTACACATACAACCACGTCGGAATTCTTTTGTACGCTATCGTCGACTGTCGACTGTTCCGAGTTAGTACTAAAGTGATTCGTGGAAATGATTCCAACTTCTTCATTCAATCCTTCATTTGCTGATGTATCATTGTCGTATTCCTCCCTTCCAGAATCTTCAATAGAATTCCTCGCCGACTTCAATTTCTCCAGCTTCTGTAAGAGTTCCTCGGTGGATTTTTCTCCAGTAGATGCCACTGATCCTGATGATCTATTTTCCGGAGCCGAAAGCGTTCGTTTCATAGAATATGGTTTGGCGAGTTCATTCTTACGAGCCGAAACCGTTCGTTTCATAGAATATGGCATCTTGAGTTCATTCTTGATATCTTCTTCCGTCTCCTCGTTGATAGTTAATTGAAGCAAAGAACAATTTGACTTGATAGATCCTACGGGTGAGATGGCACGTCTTCTACTTCGTCTATCAAATGATGATCGTTCAGATGATCGTTCAGATGACCGTCCTCTCTCTTGAGAATCATCAAATTCTGATTCAAATCCATGACCATCTGAGTGATTATCTTCATTAGCAAACAAATTACTGTCATCATCAGTTTTCGTCGATTCCGACATAAAAGCAGAACCGGCAAAAATATCCGTAATTGACGTCGTCGAGTGCTCACCCCCGGAGATATTAATTGGTAGCGAATCATCATCATCGTCGTCAGTGCTATCAACATTTGCTATAAATCCCGGGTCATAATGCATTTGAGACGGACCCGTAGGTACACAATCGAACGGACCTGTCATAACTGTCGCAGTATGTTCTGATTGTACACCAGGTGCTGCAACATCATCCCAATTCTTGATGCCCACTATGAACGAGTCATCATTGAACAGGTCTTCGTCGTCTAATGATACGTCAAATACGTGTTTATTGTTCTGAGCATCATCGTTACTATCACTGTTTCTAGCTCCAGTGAAAGACTCATTTTCGTTTGAAAACCATTTTACTTCCGCCGGTGGACTCACAGCATTATAATTATCATTATTATCATCATTATCGTCAAAACCATCTTGTTGTTGTTGTTGTTGTTCGTCGTTGTCGTTATCGTTGTATTCATCATCATCGTCATTCATCATTTGTGAATATCCTCCTTTACTACGATAACGTTCAAGCACACCACTACTCTTCTTACTACGACGTTTCGAATCGGCAAGTTTTAATTTCTTTGTGAGTTTACGTACACCTAGAATGATCGTATCCGATGTCATCGTCGTCGAGGAGGTGTTTGTAGTACTACTATTATTATTCTTATTATTAATAGTAGCTATCATGGTAGGAGGTTGTATTAATGAAGGTGATGATGATGATAATGGTGGTGGAGCTGCTCCAACTAATTCTTCACTATGGAGGTCGTTAAGAATATCATACGTAGTTGTAGAAACCAATGATGGTGATTTGTTTATTCCAATGCTACTACTACTGTCGAAGTTGTTGCTGTTGTTGTTGCTGTTGAAACTCTTCGTTTGTGGACGGCTATCGATTAATTGATGACGTTGTACTACGTCATCATTCTCCGAAATCATCATCACAGTACTATTATCGCTGGCAACAGGCAATATCGTCATCATTGTCATCATCGTTTCATTGATGTTTTTGTTGTTGTTGTTGTTGTCATTGAAGGTAGGAGGAGGATATTGTTCTTCTTCTTCTTCTTCCTTCATAACATAATTATGATTACCATGATTATCATGATTATCATCATCATTGTCGTCGTCGTCGTCGTCGGCAGCAGCATCTTCTACAATTTTACCGAATGATCCGATACTAACCTCATGTCCCTGCTGATCATCATCATCATTATCATTATCATTATCATTATCATTATCATTATCATCATCGTCATCGTCATCTTCTTCTTCAGCTTCGAATAATGCCGGTATAATAGGTATATTTATGTTCGTCTTCTTCTTTTCGACGTTGTTGTCATCGTCAGCAGTTGATGGTGGTATGACTCTTAAGAGCAGTCGAGAATTGTCTAGTACTTGTAAATTTTGTTGGTTTTCATAATCATATTCATATTCGTATTCATCATCATTATTATTATCTTCTTCTTCGTTCATCGATTCAGTTTCTACAGCTGGAACTTCCATATGATCATTGTTGTTGTTATTGTTGTTGTTAGAAAAGAAAAACCTCGAAAAGAAGCCACTACCACGATTCTTCATCATACGATGATTAATATCCTTATTATTATTTGTGCGGCGATTTTGTTTGGATTGTTTAGCAGCAGGTAAGATACTAGATACATGATAAATAGCACCATTCTCTTCGTTATCATCGTCGTCGTCATCGTCGTTAGTACTCATTGCTCCACGAAGACGTACATTATCATTATAATTCTCATTATCATCATAGTAATATTCATCATTTCGTGGAGATGATATTATAGTTGTTGGAACACCTCGTTGACGTTGGCGTTGTCGTGATGATGAAAATGATGATGATTCTCCGTGTTTTGGAATTCTCCATAAATCTAATTCTAATCCCCATCGAGGCTTATCAAGACATTGTGTAATTAATGTCACAGTGATGTATAATAAATCACTTGCTATTAAAAGATAAGCACCGGATCCGAGTTTACAGGATGTTGCAACAGTTTTTGAAAAAAATCCACTAAATCTACCACCACCATCAGTATCAGTATCAATATCAGTATCACTATCAAAATCATTACCACCACAGGGTTCTGCCTCGAATAAAACAAATACTGGTATTTGTATAACTGCAGTAATGGCAGCTAAAACACTGATTACATTCCAATTAAAACCAGTGGGTGTTAGGTAGGATGCCACTGCCCAACTTAATGCGGATGTTAAGGAACCGAATGATAAACTAATAATCAGAAATAGACGACTTAATTCCCACATATCATCACCCTCTCTGGGATAGAGATGATGATCACATAAGACACCAAATGAGGAATTACTCTCATCGTCACGTATTACAAAATTACAACTGGCACCAGCAAAAGCTGCAGTTAATACAGCTGCACTCGAAAAAAATGCTGCAAATAATGCTGGTAATCGATGATTGAATAACGACATGATTTTTATTTTTATTTCTTTTTATTGTTGGTTTTGATAGTTTTGTTTGATGGTTCTTTTGCTGTTTGTTGTTGGCCTTGTTGAAATTTAGTTCAGTTCAGTTCAGTTTCAGTTGAGTTGGGTTGAGTTGATCTTTCGTCGATGCGTACAGTACCAGCACAATAGAATACACTGGTTAGTTTGCGTGCGAAATTTGCTCCTGGCTTATCAAGCTACGAGTCTATTAGTATTAGTGGTTGTAGTAGAAGTAGAAGTAGTAGTAGGTGTTGAAGTATATGTAGTCGACGTTACCACTCTTTGGATTGCTTTCTTGGTTTCGTGGGTCTACTTTACGATGAAATTGTTTCAAAATAAATACAATGGTTCGACGGTATTGGAGGATGTCACATACAAGCAAAATAGCTTGTCGGGGGGCGTAACATGTGTGCGTGCGTGTGCGTGTGTGTTTAAGAGACAAAATTTTCCGCACTAATGCATTCTAAACAATTTTTTCAGCCTCCGTTGGCGTGACTGTTGGCGCGCGTGTCATTGGATATCTTATTCTACAAAAAACTAAGTCGAAATTTTTATCTATTTAAAATCGGCCTTCGCAATCGCACAGTCTAACTTTTTTAGTCGTGTCTGGAATTTTAACACGGAATAAAACCTTGTTCCGAGTCGAGGATGAAATTTCTTTGTAATATAATGAAACGTTACTTGTTAACTAAACAATTATGTTGTATCTTACTTCTAGTCGTTGGAAGTAAAGGGATTGTAGGTCTGATTCATACTTAAACCTATATAGAACTTCTTGTTCTTGAATCATCTAATCTAAACCAGGTATTAGAAGTAGATACTTGAAGTACAAATAATGATGTATACATGCAATATATTGTGAGTTAGGGTGATGTTGTTAATAATAGTGTTTAGAAGTAAGTGTCTTATTAGAGTTACATTAATAGCGTTGGAACTTAGTGGGCACACCATGTATGTGATTACTTTATTACTTCCGTGTGTTGTACATATTCAGAAAGTTTAATACTGCCAGGTAATACTATGGAAGGTGTCTTCTTGATATTATATATTCTGAGCTTCATTCACCTAGTTCCAAATTTGGAACAATTATAGTGGACCTACTTTGTGTCACCCAAAGTAATACATTCCACATCTGGCAATCTGATTTACTATCTACATTGTCACCTTGGAAGTGCAGCTTGCCTTGAACCAAGAAATGTGCAACAATTTTTAATATTAATCTAATGGCAAACAACAACTATGTCAATAGAATGTACAATGTTATCCTGACGGCTTAGACGATTACTTTCCTATTTATTATTATTTGTAGTTATTACCTTTACTTAAGCAGTTGGGGAATTAGACCAGAGTTCTACATGCATACATAACAGTGCTACTTGTACTCAT
The DNA here is from genome assembly GCA_900095095.1 of Fragilariopsis cylindrus CCMP1102. NCBI lineage: Eukaryota > Bacillariophyta > Bacillariophyceae > Bacillariales > Bacillariaceae > Fragilariopsis > Fragilariopsis cylindrus. Next base: position 621,980 of record FMBT01000297.1, read on the forward strand.
TTTTTTGATGAGATAAGAATACAAACTCAGCGAAAAGAGTGTTTTGTTTTTTACAAAAAAAATTGCTAACAACATTATGGGATGGTACTTGAAGTAGAAGAGAGAAGAGCCAGGCCAAACTTATTTATTTCTTGCTATCTCCTTTCGTTGCGTCTGCCTCATCTAGCGTTTTTTTGTTAATATATTCTACACCCGGTGGGAGCTCGGTCGTTGCATTGTCTAGAGTCTTTTTGTCAATACATTCTACACCAGGGGGAAGATTGGGGATCATATCAGCATTCTTTTGCTTGCCCAGTATTTCATCAGAATATGGAAGATCTAAGTGGTATTGAGTTTGATCAAATATAATTTTCCGGAATTGTGCTTGCGTTGCGTCGTCGTAGTCACTTATACGCGTTCTAGAATCAACTAATTCCGTATCAATTGCTTCGTCGCCCGTCAATACAGTCCGCCAAAACTTCTTTGCCGATTTATTTAACCCTAACATCATAACTCCATTCTCTAATGTCCACGTAGATTCATCGACACGGATTTTTTCTGTAAGTGTACCCTCCAAAAATGTTCTAGGTGTTTTTTCACCCGGTAAGGATTTTCTTCCCTTCACAGATAATTTTGATGGAGTCATCGACACGTCGAAATCCTTCCCCCGAAACGTCTTTGGGACACCAATCATGACGGTTACTTCATCTAGAGTTTGTGTCCATTTGTATTGTGGAGTGGATCCGCCATTCCCGATGGGAATCTGGAGGCCTTCCTCGTTGTATCGAATTCCTTTCATATTTGATGCAATCTTTTTGTCCTCATCTACATTATTGTCGTCGTTCGATGCGGAATCGTCTGTTTTAACATTCTCCGTAGACCCAGTTTTTTTCTCCTTGTTGTTGCTCTCACTGCTACTACTACTACTACTACCGGTTCCATTACTCGGAATTTCCTTTTTACTTTTATTTCCTGAATTATCGGATTTAGAAGTCGTCGATTCACTCTTTTTTGAATTTGTTGCTTTCGTAGCTTTGGATGCGTTCAGGTCGGCGCCTTTTGGTATACGTCGTAGAGGAAACTGTCGAAAGGAGGCGAGTAGTAGTTTTTCTGCATCACCTTCCTCAAATCCCATTTTAGCTGGAAGACCTTCCTGGACATCTTCGGGATGAGGAACAAGGTAAAAATCCGTTCGTCGATTCAAAAAGCTGAAGTAGGCAAACATCAATTGTCTAAGATCTCCGTTGCATTGATTCGTCAGAGCAATTAAGGGAGCGTCCATCGCGTTCATCTTAGCCGGATCATCGCGTTGTTGGATGTTTCTTGTGGTAGGAATTGGAAGGCTCATAGTGTAGTGTTCTGGTGTTTCTTGGTGTAATGAGGAGGAGACGTCGGGGTGGAATTAAAAGATATTCAATGGTTAATGATATGTGTAATGATCAATTGCTTTCGGTATGAACTATTATAGTGAATACTAAATAATGATGAAAAAATAAGTGATATGTGTTCAAAATTGAGGCTTAATCTTACAACGTACAGGCCTTCCGTTCATACGTGGATAAAATTTTTAAGATATTACATTACTGTACTATATTTATATAAACAGTCTACATTATACATATTATATTTGATGTACTGTATATAAAAGTACTTGAAAAAGCGACAGTAGAAAAGGTCTATGATCCTATAGTATTATTTATTTATCATTATTTTGGTTTTTATAAAAATCACAAGAATTCTTCCGACATAAAAACAAACAATGTGATGTTGTGTTCTAATGAGAAAATTGTCAGTCCCATTTTTTAATTTTGAATTGCAATACAGTAAATTAGATTTCGATAACATCAGCTAAAGTTTCTGGATCAGGATCGGCCTGTTGAATCATTTCTCTACCTTGATTCGCAAAATGCGATTCAATCGCAGCAAGAACTTCAACAGATCGTGTATCGTCTATTAGAGTAATAGCAGTCCCCTTCTTCCCAAACCGTCCCGTACGGCCGATACGGTGCAGATAAGTGTCGAAGTCAGGATCACCATCTCTAGTCATAGGAACATCATAGTTAATAACCAAGCAAACATTATCAACATCGACACCTCGCGCCAATACATTAGTTGTAATAAGAACGTTTGATTCTCCGTTACGAAATGCAAGCATTGTCGCATCACGGTCATCGGCTTCAATGCTACCATGAAGGACAGAGCATGTGTATCCCCCATCGGTTAATGTTCTATGTACAGTATCTGCATTTCTCTTCGTTGAGACAAATACAATACTCTGACCGATAGTCAAGAGAGAATAAATATCTGAAAGGAATTCTAACTTTCCACCTTGATATCCTCTTGTATCTATCCAAAGTTGTTTGATAACATCCAAAACCTGCGTAATAAATTCAAGAAAAGGCAGTATGCGAAGTCGGAAATCGACAACAATAGGGATGAGATAAACAGTAGCGTCAATTTATAGTACCTACAATCGACATCGTTACCAAATTATAACTATTTAGACAAATAAATAAAGAAACAAAAACATACCAATGACTCGTCTGATTCAATCAGAATTTTATCCGCATTGTGGATCATTTTATCAGCAAACTTAACAACATCGGTTGGGAATGTAGCTGAAAACAATAAACATTGGCAGGTTCTTGACATGGTCTTTTTAATAAGTAAAGAATTTGCTCTATGTCCATCTTCTCCGACCATATTATCTGCCTCATCAAGAACAAAAACCTTAATGGTTTTACTATTGATAATTTTTCTTTTTAACCAATCCACAACCTTTCCGGGTGTACCGATTACTAAATGTGCATTCAGTTTTGCACCTCTTTCGATAGTTGTACCAGCAATTGCCAGTTGTATTTTTAATCCGACCATATTAGCTGCCATCGGCTTCACAGCCTTTTGAAAGATTTGAATAGCCAATTCCCGTGTTGGTGTTACACATAGGGCCTGACAGGATGGTGGATCATCCACATCAAGTCGATACAGCATTCCCAAAGTAAATGCTGCAGTTTTTCCACTTCCTGATTGTGCTTGTCCGATAAGATTTCTTGGTGGATCGGATAGAATTCGAGGTAATGCCTCCTCTTGAATTGCAGATGGTCGATCAAATCCCATAGCAAAAATTGCATCAAGTAAATACTTTGGAAGATCAAGTTCTTGGAATGTCTTTGCACCTGTCAAGTGAGATGATTGATCATTCTGAATAACCTTAAGACGATCACCCGTTGTTTGTTTTTGTCGTTCAAGGGCGAGTTTTTGTAGACGTTTAGTAAGTTCTTCACTATCGTCTTTCTTCTTTTTCAATTCAACAACAACATCACCAGCATCAGCATCAGCAGCGGTGGCTGCGGCGGGGACTACGGCGGGTTTCTTGTCCTCATCATCTGAGTCATCATCACCCCAACTAGCAGGTGCTGATGCTACTACTTCGGCTTTGGGAGGTTTGTCCACCACTTCCTCTGTCGTACTTTTGTCCACAACATCCTCTGTTGTACTTATAACAGTTGATTCTTCTGGTTCCTTGGCCGATTCCGTTTCCTCGCTGGTACTCATATTCAAATCTTTCTTTGATAGTAATAAATAATATATCTTATTCTAGTGATAATAGGGTGGGTCGGGTCAAGTAGTACTAGCTAGCAGCTATTAGTAACAACAAATAAATCTAGATTGAGAGGGTGATTTTAAAATTTGTGATGAATTTCGCCATGGTTAATTATTGCAACGTTCAAACGGTCAAACGTTCAAACATAAACCACCGCGTGGTTGTGCTTGATTTGACTCGTTCGACTAGAAAATCTATAATTTGAAAATCTCTGTGTGCGAAAGCAAAAGAAGCATGACAATGTTATTGTACAAGCTCGAAAGCATGCAATGATCAAAAAATAAATGGTCAAATGTATCCAATGCCATTCCACAGTACTACAGTAGTACACACACTTTCCAATACAAGTAATGCTAGTATATATTATTACCTATCATGAGTAATATGAACGTTGATACATCATCATCCAATAACTATGATGAACCCGGAGATCTTCCCTCCCTGAACCAATCTGCTCTCTCGTCTTCACGTGGTAATAATACAAATGGCAATGGCGGCATTATGGTAGGGAAGATGTCATCATCAATTGGTGGTGGTGGTGGTAGCGTCAATAGTAGCACAAGCAACAATATAAGATCGGTTCCATCAAACCTATCTTCTGGAACCTCTGCATCACAGCAACATCATCATCAAGCACTTTCGTCGATGGAAAGAAGTCCATTACCGCCCATGATATTACGTAGTCTCGGTGATCGTTCCAATGAAAAACGAAAGAATGCTGCATTAGAAATCGAAGCACTTGTTAAGAATCTACAGGAAGCTAATAATCTACTAATGATACAAAATGTTATTGAAATTCTATCCAAGGATTTTTGTACCTCGATGAATTCGAATTATAGGAAAGGTGGACTTGTTGGATTAGCCGCCACTGGAATTGGTTTAATGGGACATTCCCGTACATTTTTACCAGTATTGTTACCACCAGTTTTGCATTGCTTTGATGATCCCGAATCTAGAGTGAGGTATTATGCGTGTGAAAGTTTGTATAATATAGCAAAAGTTTCCCGGCAGGGTATATTACAGTATTTTAATCAAATATTTGAAGGATTGACAAAAGTCATCGCAGATGTCGATTTGGATGTTAAGAATGGTGCGCAGTTACTTGATCGGCTAATAAAGGATATCGTTACGGAGGCTGACGAAGCCTTCCAGGTCGATCAATTCCTACCACTCTTACAAAAGTACATCCAACGGACCAACCCGTACATACGACAACTTATTGTGGGCTGGGTGACATTGCTTGATTCCGTTCCGGACATATCAATGCTCGATTATTTACCCGAATTTCTAGACGGATTATTTAATATGCTCAGTGATTCCAATAGAGAGATACGGCAGGCAGCCGATTCGGCATTGTCCGAATTTCTAAAGGAACTGATCTCATCCACAGTAATGGAATTTGGACCAATTGTTTCTATACTTGTCTTTCAATGTCAATCGAAGGAGCGATTGAATAGACTAACTGCCACGACATGGTTGTCGGAACTTATCCATCATCCATACTCAGGTGGAGACGCTCTACTACCGTATCACTCAGAAATACTTGGAGCTATACTGTGCTGTATTTCCGACGGAGAAGTTGAAATTCGTATTGTTGCGGAACGAACCGACGATGATTTGTTAAATCTTGTAAAAGGAACATCCAGTCCCTTCGAATTAAGATCGCTCCTCGAAACATTAACGAGTGAATTGCTTAATAAGGAAGACGTTCCAACTAAGATGGCAGCTTTAGGTTGGATCAATATGTTGATGGAGAAACGAAAAGTGGACATGAATGCATATATCGAAGAGCTACTGCCGGTTCTTATCCGTACTCTATCCGATCCAAGTGATGCGGTTGTCCTTCTTAATCTACAGGTCTTGTCACGGATTTCTTTGGCGCAACGAGATGATAGAGGTGATGCAGAAGAATCAGAAGAAGAGCAATTCCAACTTGTCCTCAATGCCATTCTTAGTTTATTTGCAAAGGACCGGCAGTTGCTTGAAACTAGAGGATCCCTTATAATTCGTAAACTGTGCGTCTTATTAAATGCTAAAAGCGTATATATACGGCTGGCCAATGCCTTAATGCAATACGAAAAGGTTAACGGCAAAGTTGCTGATGCTGGAACACTAGAATTTGTTAGCACTATGGTCCAAACTCTTAACTTAATTCTCCTGACAGCATCCGAACTCCACGATTTGAGATCGATTCTATCTAAGAGTTTCATGGTTCCACCCGATGGTAAAAGTAGCAGTAAAAATGACAAGAACGACGAACAAGAAATCATTCAGCAAAAGCAACAAAATAAATGGTCCAAACAGAAAAAATATTTCATTGAAGATAGTCTCAAGGTTTTTGTTATCTTGTTCCGGTGTTGGTCTCACAATCCTGTGGCAACCTTTTCTCTATGTTTGCTTGCACAAGCATACGACTTGTCATTTGCACTTGTCAAGCGCTTTTCGCGAATGGAAGATGTCTCTGTTGGTTTCCTCATGCAAATCGATAAGCTGGTATATTTATTGGAATCTCCCATCTTTGTACACTTACGTTTGAAACTCTTGGATGTTGAATCTACTATTCATGCTCAATTGCTGAAGAGTATTTACGGAATCCTCCTCTGTCTACCACAAGGGGATGCCTTTCGACTATTAAATAATCGATTAACGACGGTGTGCAACCTACGTGACAATTTAGGCCTTACACCAATGCCTCCTGATGTCTCAACCAATGAATCAAGCGGTACTGTTTTTGTCGGACGTTTCCCTCTGAGTTTGAATGCACTTTTAGTACGATACGATGAAATTTTGGAGATGCATAGAGTAGCGCAAGAACAATATGACAATCTTATCCATGACGAGCAACAGAAACTACAAATACAGGCAGCGCCTGCAAACAGTGGTACAATCAGTCCACAGTATCAAGGACAGCAGCAGCAGCACGATAGACGACTATGGGAATAGTTCAAAGGATTCAGAAACGATGAATCCGACTTCTATATTGACGAAACGAACTAGCTAGCGGACCACCTATCAAAACGGTAAATACCAAGCCCTACTAAGGATACGTTTAGGTGATAGATAGGCTACAACAATTGTTTGATCTAAAGATTTAAGATAAAAGCATTTCTACTTTTGATTATATTCTCTTCTTTCTGTACAGGTAGTTTTAGAAATCTCAGAAGTTAATTGTTTTGTTTTATATATATACTATATAACATGTATATTATTCCTTGGGAACGATTGATGTCAATAAAAAAGCCCCCTAATTATTACCATTTCCGACCCCTTGATTATTTGGTTGAATTCTCCTTGCCTCTCCGTCTGCTAGAGGAGGACTGAGCTCGATTATTTTTTCGTGTGGTTTGAGAACGAGGTTCATCTTCCATATCATTTGATCGGTAAGAGCACGAGTACGAGAGGACGATCCAGTTCCGATAGTGCGGGCCACAGTACTAACGCCATCAACGAATTTGGTCCTGTAAATGACATTGGCGTTGTTGAACATCCCTTCTTTCAATGATACAACAATGAATTGACTTTGAGAGAAATGCGTTCGGAGCATATTCCCAATATTCTGTGTATGGCTCAGATCTAATGCAGCATCAACTTCGTCAAGAATATACATGGGAGCCGGTTTGAAAAGAAGAAGGGAAAGAATGAGCGATAACGCTAATAACGATCTCTGTCCACCACTCAGTTCACTGAGACTCTCTTTCCAGACATCCCCGAATGCAACCTTGACTTCCAATCCTTCCCATGCCCTCATCCCTTCTGGAGGTTCAAGCTTGGCGGATGAACCCGGAAGTAATGTCGAAAAGATCGAACCGAAATCCTTATTACCTTTTTCCAGGTACGCTCAAGCTCAGATTTCTTTTTGATATCTAATTCCTCAATCACACTCTTGATCTTCTTCTTATCATTCTCGACTACCTTGCGTTTTCGAAGAAGCTCAGTGTATTCCCTTCAGCCTTTTCAATCATTCCCATCACTTTTTTGTTAATTTTCTTGCTCTGATTTTGCATTTTATTAGGAGTGTGAGGTTAGATAGAAGCAAAGAATTTTCGATAAGTACAATATTTGCGTGGACCAAATAATAGAATATTGGGTTGTATTGGGTTATGAAGCATATCGAATCGAGATTTTTACGTACCAGTGATTCCTGTTCGCCTTTCAATGTATTCAGTTGATCACTCATTTCGTCTGCATCTGTAGCTGTAAAATCGTAGTCCCCACCTTCGACTCCGAATGCACTCTTCTCGCTTTCAATCCACGGATAATTCTTTACTAAGCTCACAACTACCTTCTCTGCATGTTGTCTTTCTTTGCGGATACGAGATATTGACACAGAAAGCTTTTTCGCTTCAATATTACATTTTTCTGCTTGCTTTGCCAACTTCGCCTTTTCTTTCTTAATCTCAGCAAGTTCTGAAGAAAATTGAGTAATTCGTTGTTCAAATTCCGCAAGTGCAGATTTAGCATCGTCCCATAGAGCCTTCACTTCTCCGACAATTATTTCTTTGCTTGATTCTTCTTCGTTTGCCTCTTTCAAGCTGGCTTCAGCGGCTTCTACACTTTCCTCTGCTGAAATTACATCACCTTTCAAACTTTCTAGCTCCATGATGAGAGTTTCTTTCATTGACTCAGCCTCACGAGCCTTCTTCACGGCATCAGCGGCGATCTTCTTTGCCTCCTTAATGCCACTTTCTATTTGACCAAGCATGTCCTCGCGGTGTTGCGTCAATTCAACTTCTTTATCCTTCAGATCGTGATATAGATCCCATTTATCCTTCTGCTCTTCTTGCATGGAAGCATATTCGGTGTTTGATTGTTCCAATTCTTTTGACATGGACTCGTGTTTCTCCTCAAGAACTCCATAAGATGTCTGAGATACTTGCTTTTGAATCCCTTCAAGCTCTGCTTCTGCTAGCGAAAGCTTACGACTTATCTTATCAAATGTTGGGACTTCCCATTCAATTGATCGAGGGCTTTCAATACGACCCAAGACGATCTTTGTTTGAAGAGAGCTGCTTCGAGGCATCCATAAGTTTTGTCAGCTCTGTAAGAGTACTACCGAAATTACTCTTTGATCCACCAGTGATAGTTCCAGAAGGATCGTAGACGTCGCCATCCAATGTCACTGTTCTAGTTTTGGTTGTATCACAGATCTGATTTGCTGCCTTCGCTCCATCTACTACGATCGAGGCACCAAACACATATTCCATGGCGGAACGGATTTCTTCATCGAACCCAACGAGTTCAATTGCTGGCCATGCCTTAGCGCCAAGATTCTGTGCGATTTGGGCTGCCTTATTGCATGCAGCAGTCGTGACGCGACGAGGCTGGATCTTGTCAAGCGGAATAATGGTTACTCTGCGTTGGAGTCTTCCACGGTCAAGAATGGCTTTACCAGTAATTGCCTCGTCGACGACTACTTGATAAAGTTTGCCACCAGCTACTACTTCTAATGCTGCTGCATGGATTGGATTCTGTACTTCGATTAATTTTGCAACTAACCCTTTCACCTTAGAACGGTCAAAGCCACGGACGGGATCAGTATAATCGAAGGCAAGACGGCTTCCTAACTGAGCTGTAAGAGTTTCAACTATTCCATTTAGCTCTTCTACGGACCCAGTCAAGTGGTCTTTTTCTTGATCAAGATTGATGTAGTCATTTTGATTGAAGTTGAGTTCCGATAGTACATTACGAAGCTTATCTGATTTTTCAACTGATGCCTCGCGTCTTTTATTTAGCGTATCTGCACTCTTTTGTTCCTTCTTCATTTGGTTTTCGACGGACTGAAGAAGACGAAATTAAAAAAGAATAATTGAAATATGTGAGTCGCCTTCAAAAAAGAGAAAAAAAAGGAGGAGGAAAGAACAAGAATTATGGACGAAACAACTTTTTTAAATTAGGGTGTTTATTTTGGTAGCACACAATTTTCACACTTACTGTTAATGATTTTGTTAAATGATTTATCTTCATTGTAGCTTGTTTGACCTTAGCTTCGGCAGTTTTGGAATCGGAATGGGCCTTCGCTATCCGGTCTGGTAGAGTCATACCTTCATCTCCCTGTGCATCAGAAAGACCAGCCGACATATTCTGAAACTTCGATGTGAGTTCTTCGTAATTCTTTTCGGCTTCTGTCTTGGCAGAAATAATTTCTTCAACAGCTTTGGCCTCTTGTTCAATTTGCTGCTCCTTCTGAAAGTAGATACTGTTGGTTTCAGTCACGAGCGCTCTTGTCTCTACGAGATCGGATTCAGCTTTCTTGGATAGTTCTTCACTATTCTGCCATGTGGAAGTTACTTTCACAAGTTGCTTTGATAACTTCTCCTCGTCCTTCTTTAGCTTGGAATGCGAATCATCAAACTCCCCCTTAAGCTTAGATGATAATTCATTTGCAGCCTCATCACGTTCCTCGACCTGATGCGTGTACGTTTGTGCTTGATTCTCTAGTTCGGTTACCTTTTCTTCCATTTCAGAAGATCCTTCAACGTTGTTGTCCAAAGCTGTCTGTGCTCTTAAAAAATCACTCGCTATGACGAATCGCTCAATACGCTCGATGTCAGCATTATTCTTACTCCACATAAGATAACTCTGTTTCTCTCCTCGTAATCTTTCAAGGGTGGGTGTAATCTCTTCCGATAGGACCGAATTAAGCTCGTCAACTTTTGCTTGTTTCTTATCAATCGTCTTGATAGCTGCAACTCGTTTGGTTTCGTACATGCGTGTCCCGGCTGCCTCTTCAACCATGCCTAGAATCTCGTGTGGTTTCATGTTTAGTACCTTAGTGATTCTACCCTGCATAATTAGAAAGTGCGGATTGTTCACATTCAATTGAACGGAATGGAATAAGTTTTGAACCTGCCCAGCAGGAGAATTACGACCATTGATCAGATACTTCGATTTACCTCCCAACAAAACCTGACGAGTTACGGTAACTTCAGAGCATTGCTCGTACCCAACTGGAGAGGTTGCTTCATCTTCGTTATTGAATACAACGGTTACACTAGCCTTCGTGATTCCAGCTTGACCTTGCTTGTATACAAGTTCCGAAAGGTTCCCAGCTCGGACTTGACTGAGATTTGTAATACCCAAGACGAAACAAATCGCATCTAAAATGTTGGACTTTCCCGAACCGTTCAAACCCGTAATAGCGTTGAAATGGGGATCAAATCTTTTTTTTTTGTAAGGTCAAAACGGAAATAAACACAACTAATTAGAGACATATTACGTATGGACTCTATCTATAGAATCATGCCTGTTTTTCCAAGTCAACAAATCGTTCGGTTGCTACAACTCACCCTTCTACTACTGTTCGACGAGCGTAGGATTTGAATCCGTCAATCACGACCTCTTGAACATGCATGATGCTACTTAGATGGCGGCAAGGATATGATGTATGTCTTGTTGTTTTTGTAAGTTAACCTTGCTGTTGTCTGATGATAATATGTGTGACAACAACAACTTCAATACAGTGCATTCGAAATGGACTGAACTAGACAATTGTTTGAACATGAGAGAATTCAAAAATTATGTAAAATGTCACGCGCGCGCGGGACGATACTTTTTCTCGCCACAAATTTATTTTATAAATCAGTCGTGTATCTTGATAAAACCAATAAAAAGCGAAAGATATGGAAAAGAAAACTAGTACGGTTTGGAAACCAACAACGAAGATTGATATACAGTTAGATTTATTGAGAAAGCTAGTGGTTACAACTATAGTCGTTGACATTCGAAAAATAAAACTAGCCCTAGGATAGATGAACAAAACCAAAATGAAGAAACTAATTCGAATGAGTTCCATATTGAGTGAAAATTTCCAAATGGGTAGAAAGATAAAAGAGAGGAATAAAAAGAAGTCTAACTCCTTTTTGTACCGAATCGAAAAAGAACTATTTTCACTTCATAAAGTCAAAAATTCTAACTCTACAAGGCAATTCAGAAATAATAATAATATTAATCACCACTATAGTATTACCTCTTCATCTATTCAACATTGAAAAATAATCATGTTCAAGAATATCCTCTTCATCGCTCCTTTTATCGGATTACTCATCACAATGGTCATGGTCGATTCGGCACCAACAAATCCAAATCCATTTCAACTCGAACATGATGGAGGAAAGCAGACCCCGGATTTGTTCTTTCGCGGGTCTGTTCCCCATCGATCATTGATGACTGATACCAATGGGTATACCGTTATTCAGGATAGAAATTCTTCCAGATTTGTTTACGCGATGAGAAACGACACTGGTACTAGCGAAGAACTGGTATCGAGTGGTATTGTTGTCGGCGAGGGTGATCCAGCGATCAAGAACATTCCCAAGAGACTTCGTCCGAACTCCTTCGAACATGGTGACGATAACGATGATGATGATGATGATGATGAAGAAGAAGAAGACGCGAGACGATACCTTCTCGAAGATCACCGTGAATTGGCTGCTCCTTCTGGGTCAATTATATAACTTGATAGTTCTTGTCCGCTTTTCCAACCACGTAGATCGAGACCTACCTACAGCTGCTGAGTTGGAAATCGTGTTCAATCACGAAGTAACCATCCCGAAGGTAACCATGAGCTTGCTCCAACTGGTAGTGTTCGTGATTTCTTCCAAGTGAATTCGCGTAAGAAGCTTACTTTGGAATCCAAGGTATATGGGTGGGTAGATCTTCCAGAGACTGAGGCATATTACGCTAATGGGCAGAGTGGCTTTGCTACCAAACAGTACATGGAAGCGTTACATAGTGCAATGAATATTGTTCAAAAGAATTCCGATGTCAACTTGTCTGAATTTGATGGAAACGATGATGGAAAGGTAGATTTGGTAACTCTCGTCCATTCCGGTTACGCCGCCGAGAATTATGGTACGGACCCAGATGGAGTAGTGGGTGAAGACCGGATTTGGTCTCATCACCGGAAGCTCCCGAAAAAGAAAAGATGGTATGGTAATCAAAGTGATGACGTCTGCATTTATCAATATGGTACAGTCTCGGCGTTCTTTGGTGAAAAGGGATCAGACATTGCGCGGATTGGGGTCATTTCTCACGAGATTGGTCACGCACTTGGTCTTCCAGATTTATATGGATCAGTAGATGGAAATGGAATCGGTTCGTATGATCTCATGTCGAATCACTGGGGCTTTCCAACATTATACAAGGACAGTCAATTCTACCCTCCAATCCTATCTGCCTGGACGAAGATGAAAGTCGGATGGGTCGAACCTATATTGATCAACAATTCAGGTACTTTTATCATCGAAGCCTCTCAGTACTCGGAGGATATTTACCGAATCAACATGGATGAAGCCGGGACTGAGTATTTGTTGATTGAAAACCGTCAGGCTGTTGGGTTTGATTCGTTTCTTCCACAAGGCGGGCTTGCTATCTGGCATGTTGACGAAACAGCTTCAAACATCGAAGGTTACCCCGGACAAAATGAAGGAGGAATCCCATGGCCATTTAATCAGCAACACTACAAGGTATCACTTCTTCAAGCCGATGGAGCCTATGACCTCGAAAACGCACGGAATAACGGTGATAAATTTGATCTCTTCCATGCAGATGGGATTGACTTTTTAGCTCCATCGTTCACCTATCTTGACGGTCCCCATCCAAACACCGACTCGTATAAAGAACAAATGCCGTCTCGAACAGGAACCTGGATCAATCAAATAAGCAAGTCAGGTCGTTTCATGTCATTTCATGTCAATTTCATGGATGAGTTATCAACCATCTTTGCTGGTGGGAACGGAGCCGCGGGTACCATGTTTGATCTAGTTCCAACGAAAGATATTAACATTCATAAGTTATATCTAAACCTTGTGAATGATGGACCTATGAATGCAGAGCTCTGGAGTAGAACCGGAACTCACGTTGGGTTCGAAAATAAACCATTGAAGTGGCAAAGAAATATTATAAGCCCTGTTGATGCACAAGGAAGTGGGAAGAAAACTAGTATGGATGTTGGGTCTATCACTCTGAAAGCAGGCATTCGTTATGCTTTTTATGTTGTAGTCTTAGATGGAAAATTTAGATACACCAATGGGAATGGAGTTGGGAATGTATCGACCTCTAACGAAGATCTTACTGTCTACGAAGGAGCTGGTCTTGGTCGTCCCTTCAATAACGTATACAACAACCGTATTTGGAATGGCAGCATTCTGTATAATGTCATTTCTTCTGATGACGACCAAGATAGACGTCGACTGCGAGGATCTACATCTTCTTTGTAATACAATTATTGTACTTGTATAAATGAGGACTAACTCGTTTTGTTGGTTGATTCTGTTCAATTCCCTCCCAATTATTATTAACACTCATAAATAGAATAATATCATTAATGTATAGAGTAAGACTTGCATATTAATACCAAAGAAAAATCCTCAGTCAAAATCTATTATTGCTTAATCTTGAATTCTTACGTTTCCTGTGTTTGAACTCTATAGCTTGTTGGAATATGACATCATCTACAGATCCTAATGCAATCATTGATAATAAATCAATGAATGCTTCCTTTTTCGTATAATTCTCCTTGTCATTGTCTCTCCCACCAATACCAGGTACGATATAAGTTATCCCGGTGAGTGGGATTTTTTTAATTCGATAATTCGTATCGGATCGCAGTGTCGATATCTTCTTCATGATGAGTTTGACTTGCTCTTTTCGGTCTTTGACTTCATTAACAATATCACTCACATCCTCAACGTATCGTTTGTGAAAGGCGAAAGAAGGTGGACCAGTAATGATAGTGGTGGTGGCAGTTGTAGAGGGACGAGACTTATTATTGCGCACCCGACGATTATTATGATTATTGTTGTTGTTATTAAGTCGATTCGTACTTCCTCGTTTCCTACTCGTTCCGTCGGTATTAATAGCTGCTGCGATCGTCATCGCATCTTTATCGTCGATTATCAATGCCTCGTTGTAGGTTTTGTCTAAGTATTGATCGAAGGGTGAATACAATTGCTTTGACCACCACAATTCTAAATGATCGGGAGCGCTCCCTCCACAGATCATACATTTGTTTGGGCTGTACCTACTACAAGGGTACAGGAGCTGCAGAATAGAATTACTTTCGTACCGAACGAACAAGTATCCGCCTCTCCCTTCATATATATGATCTTTTAGTAGATGGTGACACCATTTATACAGGACCGCAGAAGGCTGTTATTTGTCGGTGAATTTCCATTTTTGTTCCGTAATTGAAAATGAAGAATAGTGAGAGAATTGCTTATTTTTTAATTGTTTGTTTGTTTGTTTGTTTGGAACAGCACAGCATACCATACACATGTGACCAAATGGAATTTCATTCATCCGTTTACCTACCAAATCCCAAAGAAATAAACCACACGCCCGTCGATTACTAGGTACCACGGCACTACCAGTACATGATCGCTGTGGGGGTATCGAAGATGTCGTCCGTTTCAAATACGACGACGACGACGATGTTGTTGTCTTAATTGAAGAAGATACTGTCGATGCAATCACCGAGGAAATGATTATCAGGAAACCGACAATCATAATTTTTAGTAGGATTGTCGTGTAATGTATTTTTCTCCCATATCGTCCTCGGGTTGACCATGTCTTTATCATTATTGGCTAGGCTCAGTGGTGGTGGGGGGGGGGGGGGGGGTTAAGATTATAAATTACTTCGATTGCTTTTAACTAATTCTAAATAATGATACTACTTCTACTCTAACTTAACGTTTTAGTTACAGTATGTCTTGAGCGTACCGGTAGACAAAATTCGACTAAGACGATTGCAACATATATTTTATAGAGAGCAGTGCATGACGTGTCGTCCAATCGTGTCAAATCACGAGATTTACTTCACATAATATCTTCTACTTCACATATCTTCTTATGTACCATGCATGCAGGTACAGTATGCGAATACCGGTACACAGAATACTCGAAACTCGAAGTCAAGTTTAAAAGTAATCCTACTTGCTTGTTGACAAGAACAACCACTTATCAATATCCTATAGAATCAATCATTGCATCAAGCGCTAACATTGATCACATTTTTATTTTCCAAAACATCTTTTTGAAGCCGAACTATACCGTATCAATATTTTTTACTCATCTTTTGGCTGTTGACGACAATAACGACAATTTTCTTAAACATACTGCTCGTCGTTATTGTATTAAAAAATGACTACTAATTGCGGCTTACAGAACAGTGTTGTTTTGGACGGATTCTGTGCCTTAGAGCTACCAATTTTAGGTACGCCGGACTATTGATTTTTCGAAAGGTTTTGTTATTTCATTGTACTTTCACTCAAAGTGACTTTTGTACTTTTATTCTTATTCACTTTTTTTTAAGTCGATAAACCTAGATCATTAAAAGTCGATGAAATTACTAATGAAATATTCGTGTTAGAAAGAGGAACACAGTCCATCATAAACATTTTTGATTCAGATGATGACGGCATACCTGATAAAAAGCAAACTGTAGCCTCTGCTTATGGATTGAACCACGGACTTGCTATCCATGATGGCTTCATCTACGCTTCTAGTGATAGCATGGTGTACAGGTGGCCAAACGATTCGTCAACCTATCCACTTGATATGGAGGCAGCAGTAATCGTCATTAATAATATCAACGAGGATGGTAATGGGGGTGCCCCTGAAGGCCACACGACGCGTACACTGGAATTCGATGATAAGGGGTGGCTTTACGTATCGGTAGGAAGTGGTGGGAACGTAGATTCTAACTCTTATAGATCGCGAATACGTAGAGTGGACTTGAATGGTGATCCGACAATATTATCATTTCCTCAAGACTTTCAGACAATGGAGGTTTTTGCCGATGGCCTTCGTAATGAAGTTGGTCTAGCATTCGACAAACATGGTGCTCTTTGGGGTGTAGAAAACAGTGCAGATAGATTAGTCAGAGATGATCTTGGAGGAGATATACACGAAGATAATGTAAGTAATTATTGTCAGTATACTATCGTGAATTTACTGAAACCAATCTTATTCTTTAAAACAAAATTACAAGGCATCGAAGAGAGACATAGATCTTATATTCTAATTTTAAATTATCTGTGATTTCAGCCGGCAGAAGAATTAAACAGATTCCGTCAAGAGGATGCAGGGAAGCATTACGGATACCCTTATTGTTGGACAGAATATGAGCTTCCTACAACTGGAATGGGAAGAGGTACGGTATGGGCGTGGCCAAGTTTCTATGAGAATGGTGATATAACAGATGAAGACTGTCGTAATGAATTCGTTGCTCCTATTGTAAGCATGCAAGGACATTCCGCACCTTTGGGTATCACATTCTTTAACTTTACATCTCCAGATGATAAATCGGAGTTTTGCAATGGTACTGAATCCTTTCCAAAAGAGATGGACGGATATGCATTTATCGCGTATCACGGCTCGTGGAATCGTGACGTGCCAACAGGCTACAAAGTTGTGTATGTCCAAATGGACGAGAACGGTGATGCGATAGGGGAACCGATTGATTTATTGTCCCACGAGCCACCGAATGCACATGGGAAGATGGATTTCGTCCAGTTGACGTACATTTTGATGTATGTGGAAGGTTACTGGTCACGAGCGATGGAACCAGGGTAATGGATCGAAAGTTGTTCGATTAGAATTCCTACGTCCAGAGGAACAGTCAACACCAACGTCAAATCAACCAGAAACAGAAACTGAATCCCCATCCTCAAATTTATTGGCAAAGCCAACATCAACGTCAAATCAACCAGAAACAGAACTGTATCCCCATCCTCAAATTTCTCGGCAAAGCCAACACCAACGTCAAATCAACCAGAAAGAGAAACTGAATCCCCAGCCTCAAATTTCTCGGCAGCATCGAACTTTATTAGCATACAAACCAATGCTTTGATAATATCCTTCGTTCTAATGCTAACTATGGGTTGAAAACTTAAATAAGGGCAAAGCAATATGCATTTCGCCAGGTATTCCAAATGTGTTAAGAAAAAAGAATTAGATGGCATCTAATGAATGGCTCTAAATATATCAAGTAATTATCTAGTAGACGAACAAACTAATTTTCAACATCAACTCAATTGTTCTGGACAGGAGTGATATTTTTTGCTTTTATTGTGAAATTATATTACGTCCTCATCATAAATAATGACAACACGATATTTAAACCTCACAAAAAGAACAGATTCGTTTACTACTTCGTGTTCGTTTCCTGGGTAATTTGCGCGATATTTTTCTTAGCGAGGAACATTGGCATATCTGTCAACCAGTCGGCGATTCACAGCATCTAATACCATCTGATTTAGAATAAGCGGTGGTTCGGTTTCGTTACCGACATTTGTTTGTAGACTTTTCTGGACGGAATGTCTTGCATCGATACGACCATTCGACGCTCCAATCGGGAGAGAAGTCGAATCATCTAAAGCACCTTGCAAAAATGAACGAACATCTTTCCAGTCAAGGAGACGTTTCGGCTTCTTGTTTGTGACGTTTCTTTCTTCTGAAGCGGTTTTTCCATCGTCAATTTCGTCAGCATCATTGTTAGTAGGTGGTGCTGCTGCTTGAGTCATGATTACATTCAAGAGCTGATCAGTTTGTGACTGTACACGACTTTGGAGTAATATGTCGATCAATTCTAAGTGTCGCGGACGAACCAACGGCCAACAACATCCTTTTGTTGTGTCGTATCCATAATAATGTTCTTGTAATCCGTCGGAATTTTCAAAGGAGCGAAAGCATCGTGGGCATGCTGATGCTGCTGCTGCTGCTGTTGCTTCCTCTGAAATGGCGATTGCCTTGGCTCTTTCCGATTCGATATCGATACCTAGTGATTTACATTTGATCCGACATGACTCTTGCGATAATGGTTTATTCATATCGATCTGTAATCCCGTATGATGGAGCTGATGACAAGGACGAGATGATGTTGACTGCTGTGCCGGTATCATCGACGGTGTTTGGTTGGTTGTTGTTGCTGTTGTTGTTGTCGCCGCAATAGGAGCGAACATTGAATTAGATGCAGCGTGAACTGCTCGCTCCCAACATCGTTCGATCAAGGCGCGTGGGATATCCGTTTCGTCTAAGGTTATATCCGTACTCTGTAATGTTTTCATCCGTGATAATGACGCGTCTTTATTGAAGATCCGTAATTGTTCCTCCGATGGGTATTCTTGTGAGAGTCTCGCCATCCGAAAGAGAATAGGAGGGACGCTATCTCCATGCTCGACGTTCCATTCAGTATCATCGCTTTTTCTAGTCTTTGTTTTTCGATTCTGCTGCCGATGAATATGATGATTTTCTACCTTCTTTGTTGTTACACCTTCTAATGGCCAAGGCTTCATCGGGCAACCTCTCTTGAAAGGACCATCCTTATTGTTACCATATATGCGAATATCTTCCGCGTGGCATACCACTGTGGATTGTTGTCGATTCCGCTTCCGTGGCCGCCGCCGAGCACTTTTGTCGTTTTTGTCATCATCATCATCATCATCATCATCATCGTCGTCATCGTTTTGTGTCGTAGCATCATTAACACCAAAAGGACATTCGACCCCACGATCTTGATCATGTTGGGATGATCGAAGAAATTTTTGAAGCCGCCAATTTTCGCGACGGACTTTGGCACCAGTAACGACAACGTGTTCCAAAGCATCTTGAATTTTCCCATAAACTCCGGTGTCTCGTTTGGTGATTTTCTTCCGCAACGCTGACACTCGTTTGTCCTTCTTGCCGTCGTCTTCATCTTCTTTTTCTTTTTTCATTTGATTTCGCTGCATTTTAGTCGTCGGCAACGACATAACTACAGCAGCTTGTTTGTTTATGGCTGTATGTACCGTTCCTTGCTCCTTGCTCCTTCGCCTGAATTGTCTTGTTGCTTTGTTGCCTACTTCATGATTTACTATTCCTCTACTATTTTTAATTTTTTTTATTTTTTTTATTGTCACAACTTTTCTCAATTGATATTTTTAGTGAAAAAGTGAACAGGAGTGAGTCAACCCAAAAATAAAGATTTTTCTTGCTCATGACTCACTCACTCACTCACTACTCACTCAGCTAAAGATGGTTGCATAAGACCTTTTTCCAACGACAGCCTGCCTGCCGACCATGGATTCCTATAGTATGAGCATAGGACGGCCAGATACCAATCAGATGTTCAAATCTTGTTTCACATCCTCTTCTCTCACTTTTCCTTTCTTCATCAACTTGAAACATCAAGATGACGAAGAACGTAGTTTGTAGTAGTAGATAAGCTTTGAGTCTCTTCGAGGTTCCCGACTACAACGACACTACAGAGGAAAAGATTAGCATCAGAGAATGAGGCCGACAAGGCAACTTGCGTATACCTACGACACATTCCCTACAGCTAAGTCTGTTCACAATCGGAAATCCACAAATGTATTCCGATATACGCACACAGACCTAAGGAAAGAATAGAAAAATAAGGAAAAATATGAATGGAATATAAGGATAATCGTATCTAACCACCGAAAGGAGGCAGATCATTCTACGTGCAACACCATGGTCACAGCCATAGGATGCCGTTCTTACACAAAAAGGCGTAAAACACCTAAAGGAAAAGAAGGAGAGGTGCAAGATCGCACCTCAACCGAGGAGAGGTGCAAGGTGCAAAAGCGCACCTCACGGCCTAGGAGCGCAAGCCAGTGCCGCAAGATATTGGAGAAGAGGAGCGCTGGCGCTTACAGTACTTTCGTTCTTCTAGCTAAATACACACGGAAGCTGGTACTATCACTCGTAAGCAAAATACGTACGACACACGGAAGCTGGTACTATCACTCGTAAGCAAAATACGTACGACCGAAATACTCCGGTTTTAAACGGTGCAATATTTCGTGTCACAACGAAAAATGGATACCTAACGAAAACCCAAGGAGAGGTGCAAACGAAAACTCCTACAATCTCCACAAAAAAACGGATAGGAATTGCAGTTCGAACACGAGAAATCGAACAGTGCATTGAAAAAAAAAAAAAAGTAAGGGTACGAAAACAAACGCACACCTATCATAAAACTCATATCGAAACAAGCAAAAGCCTTTGTTTCATCGAACCACGTACAAAAAGTTTTAATTCATCATTACATCAATCATGTCTTTGCAACAAGCATTTACCCACCTCTCAGCGGGGGAACGCGAGAGGATGCTGATGGAAATTCATCCAAAAGCATCAGGAGCAATGGTTGCTCAATCAGCAAGAGATTCCATCACCCATGAGTGGTGCGGATTTACGAATCCTGACCAGCGACAAGCCGCAACTGCGGGAGGAGAGATCGCAGGGTTTGTGTTTGTGGAAGACACTGAAACTTTGTCCACGGTCTCATGTGTTACGACCGTGCCAACAGTCAACAAGGCAATCGAGTATTACGGTGGCCAACGGGGCGACGACATTTCTCAAGCAGAAACAGGCTATTTCGGAAGAAAAGACATCTGTGGAAGCGTCCTGGTACCGATGCTGAAGTCTGAGGCAACAGAGCTCAAGTTCCTCTACGACGAGCACGACTTGAGTACGGAATACTCCGGTACAAGATCAACATCCATGATGTTCAAGTGGCCAAACGACAAAGGACTCGACGACTACTTCGAGGTTACCGAAGCAGGCGACATAGTGGTGCTCGCTTCTATGCCGGCAGTAATGCCATATGCATTCGGAGCAAAACCAGTGGAAGGAAAGATTGAAGATAGCGCAACTACCTACGCTGAAATGGACAACAGTATGGGTGAGGGACTGAACTTGAAAGCAGTCTACAACGCAATCCTATTGCTGAAGGAGAACGGTGGTCATTCCTTCCACGTCACCGCAGACGGTGATGATAAAGGAGGAATGAACTTCACGCTTATCAACAGCGACTTCATCACGAGGATAGGAGGAAGATCGGCATTAAAGGACACCATCTTTGGAAAGATTGACTACCTGGACCGTCGCTCGAGAGACGGGAAGAAGGTCAATTTAGGAGTAACTAAGTGGCAAGATGCATTTGCCATTAAGTGGATCGAAGAAAACCCAGAAGAAGCTAAAGCGTACGTGAAGATCAAACCGGTAGGCGGATCTGGGAAGGAAGCGACCACAAGAACAAAAAGGACATCATTCCGGTCGTCGGACTCTGAGGAGGAAGACTTAGCCAAAGAGACGCCCAAGCGTATCAAGAAGGGTATCTCAAAACCTAGGGCAATCGGCAAGATGGGCCTAGAACTGCTACTTAGCAGCCATGACGATGATGAAACTCTCGTTCCGGGACAGGTCAACGATCTTTTGGAAGGAGGTTTTCAAGCAAAGGAGGATCTAACGAACCAGATGTACGAAGGTCACCGAGAGGCAAAGATCCTAATCCTTACGGACTACGATCAGAGCGCATATAGGAACTTAGTGCTACCACCCATGACAAAGGTGTTCATGGGAGCATTGCTGAGCGGTCATTGGTCAACGGTCGACCCTTACGCCGACAAGAAAGGATCTCTATCGCTAGGTGCATACTTCCCGCTGGAAGATCAGGCTAGGAAGACCATCGAGGATAACATCGACGAAGCGCAGGCTGACATCGACGTGGAGCAAGCAACCCACAATCGTACGAAGATTCAAACCACTCTTCACAAATCATGGGCTTTCAAGAACATGTGGCAGCTAGTTACGGCGCTGAAAGGCTTCAATGCGGAGCTTCTCATCGCATCGAAAAAGTGCAAGATACGGAAGGATACAGCCTTGGACAGCACAACCAAACCTTTATTGTGTCTATATAACGAGGTTATCATCAGCACAATGGAAAGCAAAAAAGGGATTGATTGGTACAAAGGTTTCAAATCGGACCACAGTCACCTCGCAGTATCTATGGCACACAAAATCGGTGCCTGCCTCGCTAAAATATGCAACGGAGCATTCGACTACAGCACCAATTTAGCAGCTCAGAATGGTACGATGCCCGCAGAGGACTCGGAATTCATGAGAGGATTGGCAAACTATCCGCAATTCCATACCATGTTTCAGGAACTGGTACAAGGAGGTGACGTGGGTGCATTTGGACATGCAACCACGCTCTACAAGATAGCTTTCCCCACACCACCACCAAGTAATGGAGGGGGAGGCGGCCGAAACCAAGGAGGAGGCAGCGGCAGAAACGGCAATGTCCAACAGCAACAAGCTGGTGGTCGGGGAAGAGGAGGAAGAGGAGGTGGTGGAGGCGGTAGAGGCCAAGGAGAGGCCACCACTAACCTTCATAACAATCCATCGGGCCTTACAGCACCAAAGCTCTTTGTCAGGAGCAACCCGGGAGGGGAACTCAGTTTCAGGGATATCAGATTCCCATCCGTCAGATGCAACGGAAATGTGGGCTTCCTCTGCGGAGCAGCTCACATAGTAGGCATGAACTGCACCAGGCCACAGTGCAGATTCCTGCACCTTCCTGTAAATGGTTTAGAAGCATTGGACACGATAGGCAGGGAGAGGGTAAACCTCTGCATACGCAACTCGACCGCACTCGACCATGTCAGAGGGCAGCAAGCTCCTACCGCAACAGGAGCAGGTACCGGAGGAACAGCAGCAAGTGGCGCAACTGTACCACCGGGAGGGGGAGCATCAGTAATCAGTAACATTACGGGTACGTCCAATCCAAACTGAGGAAGATAAAGAAGTACTACAACCACTCGAATAAGAGCTGTAGATAAAAATTGAATGACATGTTTTGTTCTTGAACAAAACGTAGATAAAATTGTTATTAAAAATGAACGTATATATAAAAAGATCACTCACATACATATTTTGTACTCATTATAAACACTGATTATAGACAATATTGTAGTGAGCATTAAGGAACGAGACGAAACTCTCGAAGACAAACATAAAAGGCACTCGAACTGGTCGAGTAGAACAAAAGGACTACACCGTCTACAACAGTTTGGAAGGGATATGACAAGACAAGTCTCCACACTTGGCCACATCCCGAAGCACATAATCCAAGCTTTCCCAAGCAAACAGAAAAACGTGTCAACTAGCGCAAGTCTCGTATCGAGAATCTTAAGATCAGATACGGCCGTGTTACGAATGGGTATGGTATCGAAACATGTTTTGACGAAGAAACATAAAGCAACGTTCAGGCACCCAAAGAGGCTAGTGAAAGTAGCGACAATATTAGAAAAACAAGCAAGTCTGCAGAAAAAACAAGTATTGGCAGCACAAGCCGTACGAGCGGCCAGCATAGCGAATACACCGCCTTCTATTGCTAGGAAAATGGTAGAAAAATTATCACGAGGTATGAGATCAGACCACACCATGCTCAATTCCATCAAGAAGACGCTGGTAAAAGACAGAAAGGAAATATTCGAACAACTGCCTGTTGAAATACAGTAATCGCAACGCCGTGGATATTGGTATGTTGCTTATTACGTAATGCTTGAAGATACTAGGATGATATATAGGTTTGAATACTATGTATGGCTAGCTTATTAACTTGTTGTTATTATTTACCTATTGCATAAGTTCTATAATAAATAATGACCAACATTGATTGACATCCGAGGTGCCGATGGAGGTGCTTACATTACATTAACGCAATGTAAGTACGACACATCTTTTCTCTTCAATTATCAACCACACGATAATGCGCAGCATATATATATTTATTGTGAGGAAACAACATGCACAAGTGTCACGACGTACATGACATGACTTAAAATGACTGTTGTGAAAACCTCACGGGACCCATAAACAATTGAATCCCCAACACACTCCTACATTTGAATTGATGTATTAGCATCGATTCGAATGTAATCAACATGTCCCTTCCATTCAATTAGAAAGGTCCTTGGCAGCAGCTGCCTTAGCATCATTGTACTCTTTATTACATTGTGCTATCGAATCCTCATCGTGGCCCATGAGGGAGTTACGATGAGTTCTAAACAAGCTCCCCTGCAATGGCTTAGTCAAATAATCCGATACCATCTCCTTTGTGGGATGATATATCACACGAATGCTTCCTTCTTTGATCTTACTTGTTACATAGAAGTACCGAATATTGATGTGTCTAGTTCTCTTGGTACTAGACGCTTGTCCATTGTTCTCGAGTTGTATTGTGCTCGTGTTGTCCTGTTGAATGACAACGTCTGAACCAATCTTGTTGAGGATTGAATCAGGATTAATTGACTTGAGTTGCTCGCCAACGAATAATTGAATCCATTCAATAAAATTCATAGCGTCATCAACTCCAACCAATTCTGCCTCAGTGGAGCTCTTCGTGTTGATCTTTTGCTTTAAGGACATCGACATCAGTGCGCCCTGGCCCCATGTTAACACAGCACCAGTATGACTTCTCATGTCTTTGTGTATAGCAAATGATGCGTCTACTGACCACAATAGTTTTCCACTTCCATCCCATCCCAACACGAGAGGAATGGATATTGTTAACCTCAGATATTTCATCACTCTGGTCAACTTTCGATAGTCAGAGCGTGTAGGGGCTTTGACTCGCGTGCAGAGGTAAGCAACAGCCACTTGGAGATCTGGTCTTGCCCTCTTAGCAGCAAACAACAACCGAGCTGTCGATCGGTGGAAGAAATCTGCTTCTTTTTCATTCAATAGTTCTGACTCCTCATCCACATCAAACAGATTATCACTAGCTGGTGTGGGAGCGGTTCCATTCATATCGCTTGGCATTTCGGCCAGTATGTCTTCTAGATAGTCATACATAGTGAACTTAACCTTGTTCTTTTCACTATAGTCAATGGTTAGACCGAGGTAGTCATGTATGTCACCAGTGGTAGCTGATAATGGCTTCTTGATGGTACCAAATTCTTTGTTTACATCATCAAGTACTGCGTCTATTACAGATTGCTTCATGTGCGATATTTTCAAATCGTCCACATGAAATTGGATAGTGCATTGGTTCCCTTCAATCATTTTGTTGAAGGTACATCTATCATAGCAGTTTGGTTCATATCCCCATTCAATCAATTGTTTACTGAGCTTCTTGTAGAATAGGATAGCTCCAAGGAGCGTACCATATACAGCCTTGGTCAGTTTCGCATATACATATTCTTTTCCATTCCTCTCCACTATATTACGCTTGTATTTAGGATCAATGGCACATATCATTGTCACCATTGCTCCTTCGAACTTGAGGTAACAGTCCTTATCAGCTGGGTAATCAGCCTGTAGGAAAGCGCCTGGTATATCACAGTGCGACCTTCCTGCCTTCAATAGCATCCATCAGACAGGATGTCATCAGAGCATATATAGATACAGTTGGTGAGCTGGATTCATCTTTTGATATGTATTCACGTTGGGGTCTTCCCATCCGCACATCCTCTTGCTTTAACCTTTCCACATCTTTTTCTTTTCAAGAACATAAGATAGTTTAGGGCTTCGAATCGTATTGAACGGCTTGCTTCTGATGGTAATACATCTTCACTGCTCCCATTCCTAGGAGGTTGTCATCAAGTCCTTCATGGTTGCTTCATATCCCAATGAGCCGAATTCCTTTAACCCCCTATTGAAACCATACTGTGGAGTTGATTTCGATGCCTCTACATGACTGTATGAGGCAATGGTGTTAAGGACGTATGCTTGCTTTGAATGTGCTAGGTTCCAATATGAACCCAGGTTCGAATCAAGCTCACGTGGAGCGGATGGTTCTTCTTCCTCTACTTCTTCTTCAGATGTACCATTAGTAATAATGTCATCTTCTGATGCTATGTTGGATTGCATCATATCATCGTCGTCAAGATCATCTTCAATTAAGTTAGTATTATCTTCAACGATGATTCTTCTCTTCTTCTTCTTCTTCTTATCCTTCCCACACTCCTGCTTTGACATTGAGTTAGCTAGATTCATGCCAGATCGGGTGCGACTTTCAAGGATAATAGGTTCCTCTTCATTTTCATTAAGAGTGTCCCTGTTGTGTTGCTGTATTGGATTCTGGAAGAAGTCGATTTGTGAGTCAGGGACATCACTGTCGCCACCAAACTGTTTTGAATCCGGATCTGATTCGATAACAGTCTTATCTTTTGTTTCCAGCTTCAGTTCTTTTTGAAGCTCCTCTCATATTCTTCATCCATTTTGAAATCAATATCAGAGGCATTACTGTCATCATCATTGATCACATTAGCAGCAAAGTCGTCTAATGTGACTCTTCCATTGATGTCAGCAAATTCAATTCCTTCTGGTTGTCTTTCTTGTTCTCCAATCTCATTACAGTATTGATCAGAGCTTCAGTAGTTGGAATGATTGTAACCCTGTTGACAGAAACGGGTTGTTGGTGCTCAGCTTGAACACCACTGACCACTGCCATTGTCGGCACGACCGATGTACAGGGCATCGATAGATCTTTCTTCATCAGTGCTATTAGTTCCTCCGGTATGTCCTTGGACATATTGTCCTACCTTGACAGTAGGGCATCTGAATTTCTTTCCTGTTACTATTTCTCGTGGAGATAATATGGAATGGATGCCATTCTGTTTGGGTAGTGAGTTGATTAGCATTGTAACTCGGAGGACCATTTCAACTGTGAATCGCTTGGGAAGTTTCTTGTATGGCATCATCATTCTTACTGCTCTGATTCTTTCTTTAAGGAATCTAATTTGTCTTTCAACAGTCTCAACATGCCTGTCAGCATCACATGTTGATAGAGTGATGTTGTATGGCTTGTCTTGTAGTTCATGTTTGATGCATTCGAATGCACCATCCGCTTCAATTGTTACAACCTTAAACACACTCCTACTTTTGTATGTTTGTACTATCTTCAGAATGCATGCCAGTATGGCATCTCGATTGTTCTTTCTAACACAGTATGTTTGTATCAGCCCAATGTGCTTGGAGTGTGATATAAGAAACTTGATTCCGTTGATATGCATGATGTCAATTGCTAAGTGGATATTGGAGTATTCTTTCATGATGAAAGATGGGATGTCTGTTACGTCATCCTCTCTTGGCATAATGCTCTTGTTCTTGACAGTCTTTCCTTTCATTGCTGGGACGTCAGGTCCAAATATTTGTTTGGCAATACGTACATCCCTCCTTGTGAAAGGGCTGTTACCAATAACATTATGTTCAATTGCATTAGCCAGATCAAAGTCACTAGGGCATGCTAGTGCTTCTTGGAGATCCCTGACTTTTGCAGCTCTTCTACAATCGATTGCAGAAAAGTGTGCACTCTCCCCTTTTACAGTTTGATGTGCCATGACAATATGGTGGTCGTCATCGGTGGTGATATCAATACAGTACATCCCATTGGATGTCTTACCAAATCTGATATATGAACCGTCATCATTGAATACATATATTGCATTGTCAATGGCGCTGTCCATAACCACTCGCTTGGTATCAGTTAGCATGGCTAGTGATAGCAAGTTTGCTACTCCATTAGGATAGAAATAGTAACCGTCCGATGGGAGAGGCAGAGTGTCAAGGTCATCACACAGACGTCCAATATCCTTGATCTGGAATTTCGAATCTGTAGTCCGTACGGAAATAGAACTGTTCTCATCAGCTTGGATGTCAGCCAGGAGGAAGGCATCTTTGAAGATGTGAATAGTAGATCCGCTATCAATAGCAATGGTGGTCCGTGGGCCGACATGCTTACCCCCCCGCTCCTTGCTTTCGGTGATTGAATTGTAGCAGACAATTCAAATGCTGGAAGTAAATCAGAAACAAAGATAGGATCAGTTGTAACGGAAACAACTTGGTGATTAAGGACATAGGCACCGTCCCAAATCATACCACCAGTCCAGTAAGGAGAGATGGCATCATACCAAGTAATATCTTGACATGATGGGTCATCTATAGGATAGATGACTGAAGTGGACGTATGTGTAGGGATACGAGGAATTTTGGATCGAGACTGGGTGCCAGCATGGGTTCGATCCTTGGTTCGGCTGTTATCATTCGCCAAATGTGGGTTTGGCCCTGAGATAACAGAGTGCCTCTTATGGCTGCGTTTGCGCGCAAAGAAGACATGTAGGTGGCTTCCGGAGGAGGTCTTGTTGTTCTTGGAGTTGTGCTTTCTCGAGATGGATTTTGGACGCATCCCAATGATTGGATGGGTGAAAATATTAAGTCTAGAAAGCGTGTGCTCAAATCGTTGAAGCACATTGTAGATCGGGGTGATGTAGTTAATTTTATTGAATATAATGGAATCGATCTCCATGATTGTTTCACCAGCTGTTATGATAGCGTCGCCAATTGCTTCACACATATATGCAATGATTTTGCAATATGTGATCCAAACATTATTGTATAGCGAGTAACATGTATACCTGGGTAGTAATCCGGTGGAGAGTAGAAACCATCCTAAACAGATGGATGAATAGATTGTTTTAATCCATCCAGTATCATACGGATGATAGGGCATTCGGTCTTCCTTTAAGAACGGCCCTGACGAAAATCCGACGTATCTAGGATTAAATTGAATCCATGGATAGTCATTATGTGGAATTTCGGTAACCCATGGCGTTGGAGCACAAGGTTTAGTGTATTATCGTTTAGTTTGGACTCAAGCAACTCAACTGTGTTAACACCGCAGTTGACCAATTTTCGGGTCACTTTATTGATCCACCGATTGGGTTTGCGACGTCGTTGATTGATTGATACAGCCACCACTGTGTGGTGCAACAACACATGAGCTGCAGGAAAGAGCTCGCGTTCATCATCTGGACCAATTTCGGTGATCATTCGATCATATCGAGCAGAGTAGAACCTGATATGATCATAGTGTCTCTCTGTTTCTTCTTTGAGGTAGCGGACTGTATCACCATGTAGAGAAGTTTGATTGACATCCCTAAGTTGCTGACCTAGTCTTCTAGCGGCTTCTGCAATACTGCAGTCTTCAAAGAGTTCAGCCAGTGTTTCAGTATCACGAATGCCTGAGAGTTTCAATTTCTCACGGATAACATCAGAGTAGTCAATGATGTGTTCAGGGGTAGGACTAACATATTCATAGCTGATGAGATCTGGCTCGTCGATACCATAGTGCTTGATTCGAACTGTTCCTGTATTCTTAACACGTTGTGCTGTGAGGTAGACAACTGTTTCAAAGCCATGCGCCTTGTTGATGGTGATGGGGGATTTTCCAGTCTTAGGACGATTTCTGTTTTCATCAAGTTCACGATTCCATTCATCAGTGTCCCAGTCACTTGAATCACCATGTCGGTCTCCTGCATGGTCAATGTCAGAGTTACTGTCAAAATCAGTTGAATCTCCTGGACGTTCAGCGACATGAGCGCAGGTTACAAAATCTGGCTCATTGTCATCATAGATGTCATCGACATCTTGTAGTTGTGCAAAGCTTGCTCCAAAGAAACGATCATTATCAGCCTCTTTGGTGGCTTCAGCAATGACTGTCGCCATAACTGATGCATTGAATTCAACTGGACTGATGACATCCGGTGGCAGTTCTTCAATTGTTAGTTCTTGTTCTGGATCAGATAAGTTTTCTTCAGCCTCCTCTTGAATAGATGACACTGGATCCGGTACGGATGATGCTTCGTGATATGACACGACAGCATCTTCAGTAGGTGCATTCTTTGCTGGTCCAGCAAAGGTTGATAGCAACGCTAGCGCGTCATTGATTGTATTGGGGTAACAATCGCCTTTAGCAGTAGAGTAAGTGGTCATTAAATGAGCTTTAAGATTCTTATTTAATGAATTCTTCACAATCAGTCGAGCGACAATTCGCTCTTCAACAAGTTTATCATATGGTGCTTGATCTTCCGGTGTAAGCTTGAGATAAGCATCGAGAGTGACGGGTGCCGGAAGAGTTGATTGTAGTACCTTGTCAAATGAAGCTTGTCCGAATGCGAACTTTCCACATGTGAATATAGCTGATTTGTATCGATCTTGTACTTGTTTTGAGAATGTGGAGTCATCTACATTAGCTGCCTGCTTGAAAGCAATTGCAGCATGTAAGGTGTGGAGGTTTTGGAATTCTTGATCGACTTTAACAATGCCATTGGTTTGTGCACATACTGAACGGAGGATTTGTAAGAATCCTATTAAATCTTTTTCAGTTTCCACAAGAGCCATTCTCTTGTCGGCGCGACAGTAGGTGATGATAACATCCTCTACATTCCCAATCGCTGTACGATAGTATGCTTTGGAGAACCTGTCATAGTTATTCCAGTTGGCCTTTTGTATCTTTACATCGATGAAGTAGTTTGAATCCGTACTTTCCTTGAGGATAGGATCGAAACAGACTAGTCTTTTCTCTCCAGTTGGTGTAGTAGTATCTGCACCCGTAGCATCTTTTTTGTAGATGGTAACGACGTTTGAATGTTGCAAAGGATCTGGTTTTGATGTAACAAAATCAGATTCGATTTTAGCAACCAAGTCAAGGATAACTGAATCAAGTCCATAGGCTTTGTCGGCAGCTGCCGATCCTGCCAACGTGTTCTGGTATGTTCGATATTGTCCCAGTAGATTGCCATTAGCTAATGCAATGACAGTTCCTTTCATAGGATTGGTACCGGAGGCTAAACCTTCAAACTTGGATTTCGCAACTTGTTGTTTCTTCTTGTTTGAGGCATTCGATGGATGATTTTTCTTCTTTTGGTTTGCTGTGTTCTTTGCAGCTGCAGCAGCAGCCTTCGCTTCCTTCTCTTTGGCAGAGAGGGCATTACCGGCGCCACCAGTTGTACTGGTGGTGTCAGCAGGTTTATTGTCGGTGACAGCCATTCTTGCAAGGTGATAGTAGTTGGAATACTAATAGGTATATCTTGTAAGGTGGTTGTTGTTATTGATTCGATTAATCTAATCAATGACTGTGATTATTTATTATAGAATGTTGAAATACAGTAATCGCAACGCCGTGGATATTGGTATGTTGCTTATTACGTAATGCTTGAAGATACTAGGATGATATATAGGTTTGAATACTATGTATGGCTAGCTTATTAACTTGTTGTTATTATTTACCTATTGCATAAGTTCTATAATAAATAATGACCAACATTGATTGACATCCGAGGTGCCGATGGAGGTGCTTACATTACATTAACGCAATGTAAATACGACACATCTTTTCTCTTCAATTATCAACCACACGATAATGCGCAGCATATATATATTTATTGTGAGGAAACAACATGCACAAGTGTCACGACGTACATGACATGACTTAAAATGACTGTTGTGAAAACCTCACGGGACCCATAAACAATTGAATCCCCAACACTGCCTAAAGGTATTTCTCCAGAGAAAACATACCCGTCCCCTACGAACCTCCTAAAAAGGAGAGCATTCGGTAAGCCTATGTTGTCAAAATCGTACTGTGTGACCCCCTCGTTGTGGCATGTTGCAATAATTATATGGAAAAATGTTTGTCCTTTGGTATCCCTAGAACTAGCAATCGCACTAGGAAGACAAGGAACTGCTATGCTGAAGAGAATGAGGGAACTAAAACGCGTAGATTTCTCGGCCCTACAAATCATACCACTGGATTGGAACTACGAGGAAGATAACGAGGCAGACGCACTATTGATCAGAAGAAACAAAAGAACGCTGCACGATGCATGCTTACTTCACTATAGCATGGACACAGAAGCAGTACAACGATTCTGCGGAGGCAGATGGCTGGGAGAGCACAGGCGTACGTTGGAAATGCTCAAAGTTATGACCCACATCCTCCCAGACGAAATGTTCTTGGGACTGGGGGCAGGTCTAATCGACGGCGTCCCGAACTGCATGTACGGCGACGTACCAAATGAAGAACTGATGGCTAATTTAGCGACAGAAAATCTACCAGGAGCAATGAGAAAACCAGCTCTGATTAACAAAGCCATCAAGAAGGAGGAAGTAAATCATCTCTCAATGACATTCGATAGAAAATTTGCAATGTTTACGCCACACATTGGCATCATAAAACTCGGTATAATTGAAAAAGAGGGTAAGAAAAGCAGAATGTACCGACACGGCAGCAGAATTACAGAAGATATAATACAACCTATCAACAAAATATGCGATGTTAAAAAAAACAGAACCAAGAGTGAAATATGGCACTGTTTTGAAAGACCACTGCCAATATCTATGGAGCATAGCAGCTCACTACCCAGGCCAGGCCATTGACCTATACGATGACGATGTTTCGGGAGCATTCCCTCAACAAGTATTCTCGCCAGGGTTAGCAAAAGCCAACGTCAGTTTACACAAGGATATAATGATACTCTCAGTGGCACTACATTTTGGAGGAAACTTCGGACCAGCGAGTTGGGAATCACTCAGCGACGGTAGATCATATCTAGCAACATGGTTGTACCGCCACTGTACATATCAGACAGAGTTGAACAAAGAATCCCTGGATATGATGGTATTCCCTAATGATACAGCGGGAACGCACGAGGCAGAACGGTGCATCATCAGACCAACAATCGATGAGCACACATTAAAAGTGAGACAACACAATAAGTTCATCCCACAGGCACGTATGTTCGTCGACGACCTCTTAACAGCAGGTCCCCGAATCGAAACATCCGAAGTAACGAAAGATGGTTGCAACATGAAACAACTGGTCGCAGCAAGCATAGAAAGTGGCTACCTAATGATAGGCTGCCCGGGCCCAATACAAAAGCCGCTCTTGCCCCCAACGATGTCATGGGACAAGATGGTAGACAGAGCCATAGGCGTACAACGCATAGCACTGGGCATTTTGTTTTTAACAACGACGCTAGAACTAACGCTTGAAAACTACAAAGTGCTACGGCTTCTGGACATAATCCGCGACGTATGGGCACGAAAACGAAAAGGATTTACAGCTATCGACGCGGCCAGGTTAATAGGCAATGTCATTGCCTGCGTACAAGTATGCCCATGGTTGCAGTGGTGTCTCCACCACCTCATGGAAGAACTGAAAACGCTTCTTCGTACCAACGCAAAACGATTGCAAAGGAAAGTCCACTACCGGGACCTATTTGCAGAAAAAGACGAAAAATGGCTAGACCCAAAAGGTAAATCGTACGCAAGATACATTCTCCTGAATCGGTCTTACATGAACGAAATCTGGAACTGTGACAGCACCACGTTCTTTTCAATAGGAGTAAGGGAGGAGGTCGACTACATCGAGACAGCATGTACAGAACACTTATCGGGCGAATTCCCATGGAGGAAACCGATCAGCCACATAGTAGACAGAGCACCAGACGCAAAAATGCGACAGGATGCATCAACGAAATGGGGAGCAGGAGGTTACTGCGCAGAATTGAACTACTGGTGGCAAATACCGTGGTCAGACTTCGGAAAAGAAGTTGAGGAAGGAATCAAGAATAAAACGATCCACATCAACGTCCTCGAATTGGTTGCCATAGTTATTAACTACTTCGCTGCAGCCTGTGCCTTCGAAGAGAAAACGATGGCCTTACAGCCAAGAGTACACTGCGGAGGAGATAACACCTCGTCAATCGCATGGTACATGAAATTCTCGAACCCAAACCCAAGAGCAAGAAGATTAACAAGAATAATGGCAGAAGGCCACAAGCATACCACTTTGGGCATGGATTGCGAATACTGGGCAGGAAAAATGAATTACTTCGCAGATGCAATTAGCAGGGGACTGCCAAAGGACACCATGCACAGATTGTTTAAAAAGATATGCCCAACTAACGAAGAATGTCGTTCTTGTCTACAGGTGCCCTCGTCGGTGGAATATCTGCACTTAAAACGTTACCTGTTAAAGCCAGAATTCATTTCGAGGCTCGTTTCAGCCCTATTGCTAAAAAATACGGTTACAGAACACAATCTCAACGGAGGAAGATCAGGACATTTTGTTCAAGGACAAAACATTTCATTCAATTTCTCGAACGATTGGAAATGGACATCACCCTGAAGTCTTATGACGAATCGACACAGACGCTGATAGCAGTCATGTACTTGGCCGATCTAGCAGACGGAGATACATGTAATAACGTCAAGGTTATGAAAAGTACACTTGAAGGGTATATGAAAGCAATGGCACAATACACCCAGTTACCAGAACACGCAGGAAGAG
This sequence comes from Fragilariopsis cylindrus CCMP1102, assembly GCA_900095095.1. Lineage (NCBI taxonomy): Eukaryota > Bacillariophyta > Bacillariophyceae > Bacillariales > Bacillariaceae > Fragilariopsis > Fragilariopsis cylindrus. The sequence continues at coordinate 656,482 of FMBT01000297.1, forward strand.
ACATCCGGCGAGAACCACAGAATAACAAAGAACCGTACCAATGGGAAGAGCACCCACTGATCCGATCGATATACCAAGACACAAAAAGGTGGCAAGGTAAAACGAATCGAAAAGATCCATTGACCAGAAAAATGGTCTCGTACATCAAGGATATAGGAAAGACAAAACACGAAGACAACTTCCACACAGCGTTAGCAGATTGGCTTATAGTCATACTATACGCGGGATACAGAGGGATAGAATGGATACAAGAAAAAGATCCGGTAAAACACAAAGGTTTTAGAGTATACGAACAACCAGTTAAACACACAACTAATATGGTCTATGCAAAGTGCATAGAAGACTGGGATTTCGTGGACAAAGATGGAAGAACCATCGGAAGTCCTCTGACGACGGATCCAAGCACAATAGCAGCATCAGGAGATACATTCCGATTCCAGAAGAACCCGAATCTTCATGGCACAAGAATAGAGTTCCTTTCGACACCAAACGATGCCGAATTTTGCCCAACGCTCGCTAAACTGAGAATATTAAACAGACACGAACGTCTTGGCATGCGAGCAGACGAGCCACTCGCGGTCTATAGAAAATACGGAGGCAGTAAGAAAGGCACACACTTCATAAAAGCGGGTGTAGAAAAGAAACTAAACATAGCTGGTAGAGCTTGTTACGCAGCAAAAGTTAAATGCAATAGATTCAGCTTGAAATGGACATGTCACAGCGGGCGCATAGGAGCCACAGCACTTCTATTCGCGCTGCATCGTGACCCTCTTCTAATTAAAAACAGACTGAGATGGGAATCGGACAAATTCGAAGTATACATTCGACATACACCCATACTCGCAAGGTTGCATGCAGAAGCAGGTGCAACTAACATCGATGCATACATCGAAGAATAAAGAAAAAGATGCTCTTAGGATTTAGTTTAAAAGGTTAATTTATTATTATAAGACATAAGTTATACAACATTAACATTGGATCGTTATAGATGGCATAAAAATGCACATCCTAGGCTTCCTCATTCATCTCGCCTTTAGTTGCGTTCATGATAGAATAAAATGTATCGTTAAACCAATACTTTCCATCGACATGAAGAACAAGCATCTTATGCTTTTCAGCCATAGCCAACGCCGACTCAAAACTAGAGGTAGTGCGTGGGTTGATGCTGTAACAACGCTTAAGCTGAGGACGTGTCACAGCACATAGATCCATGCAGACATCTACTACGAGATTAGCACAACTAATGACAACATCACTAGTGATCGAATTTCACGGAGAGCTAGCGAAAGAGCGGTTGTTGTACAGACCATGATGCGCGCGCCTCCAGAGCCATTGAATCTAGATCTTAGGCTTTGTTTCTAAGCCTTCGCGCTGGTGAACAGCTGGAAGCTAAGAAACAAAAGATGTGATTTTTCTTGCTCAAGGAAAACTCAATTCAATTGAACAAGAGATGCGACGACGACATGGTATGAGGCACAATTTCTTTCACTTGCTTGTATCAAACCAAGTGCTTGACCGATTGGATAACTAATATAGAATAAGTACTACTTTAAAAATCCTCTAGTAGACCGTACAGTAGTTAAACTACCGTACAGGAAACAGATTCAATCAGTTAGGAAAAGATACGTAATACGATCAAAAATGGTGGAAAACAAGATTGATCTGGGTAACTTCCTCGTACGCAACGCGGAAGAATGCAGCAAGGCTAGCTTCCATGGACTAGTGGAGAACCAAGAAACCCTCCACCGAATCATCGAAGCTGGTCATTCCAAGGGTCGGAACTGTGCTCTACTGGTCCGATGCGACGAGCCTGAGGGTGAACCACAACAACAACTACAACTGGTTCACTCCCTTCTTATGACAGAGCGTGATACGAGGAAGAGGGTAGTGGGGTTCTTAGGGTACAGTGGTTTCGATTCGCCTATTGAGATAGCTTATAAGCTAATGACTGGAAGAAACCAGGTCATCCGGAAACTAGACTACCAAAAAGAAGGAACCGATCTTCCTACTTATTCGGAACTAGTCCATGAAGCATTGGTCGAATCATTCATGGTAGCATTCAGCTACGACACCCTGTCACCAGCAGCCCTAGACAGAGCAAAGAAAATCCCACAAGCTTTGCTAGTGGAAAATTCGGTTCTGGCCCTACTGCCAATGGATAGGAACCAATCAGCTATGGAGCTGCTGCAGGTCATCGTAGATACCACACCAGTTATTCCTGAAAGTGACCTAATTGACGGCCTAGTTTTATTCCTTTGGGCAACAGCCAAAGGCCTAAACTCGACAGTGCCTTCTTTCAGCCCTAAAGCCTGGAGCAAGGATGCTCTCAAGGAGTTTGCTTACCTCAAGGCAAAGTTCCAAGGTGACGAGCTATCGGATGGTGAAGATGAAACCAAATCACCAGACTCATCGGAGGGGGAGGACGAGAGTGTCAATTCTCAAACCAAAGCTATCGCGGATCTTAGGGGTGAGGAGAGGAATGGGGTTGGAAACTCATACCGAACCCCAATTCGCAAGAGCAACTCGGATAGGGCCAGGACGACCGGTGCTGCCACAGCAGGAGCAAGGACGGCTGGTGGTGGAGATAGTGGAGAAAGGACGGTTGGTGGTGGAGGTAGTGGAACCCCAACCAACCGAAATGGGGCCAACGTCAGTGGAAGCACGCGACCTAGGCAAAGCAGTGACCCAGGGGACCCTAATGACCCAGATTCGGAAGAAGATTCTCAATGCTCCGAGCTATCACTTCGTGGAAAGAGTGCAGCAAGGAAGAGGAACAGGAAGAAGAGGAAGAAAAAGATGCAAGCAGCTTCAGCTTCAGGTTCACCTGTTATTTCCGAACCAATGGAACTTTCTATGCACTTGGAAATGCTGAATGCCTCCGTCCGGTCCATGGCAGCAGCCACCGTGGACCAGTCCAAGGACAACAAGGTCCGACTTGATACTGATACCTTGAAGAAATCCTTGGTTAAGAATCTGACAGAGGAGCAGCAACTCCTCATGAGGGTAGTCCTTGGAGGAGATTTCGCTAGCGCAACACCCCAAGCAATTGATCAGTTCAAGATGCCCGAGAATGCTCAAGAGCTCCTTAGGCACTCGAACCTCAAGCTATTTGAAAACAAGTTACAGCAGATCACGGAGGATTTTCCATGCCAACCGGATGCTGCTCTATTCGGAACATTCATCAGCATCGACGGTTTCAGGAAAGGGACCAACAGTCAAGCTGGAGGCCTGACGGTGTTCATGATGCATCCCTTCACCGGAATGGAGTCAAGTGTGGCCAGGAAGAAGCGGATCTCCATCCTAGCCGACGATGCGACTGATAAGGATTATGCGGAAAAGCTACTCAAGGCGGATTATTTCTTTCCCTCAACAGTCGATGAAGCTTTGGGCATGCTTGATTCCCTGATTTCACTGATTAAGTTCCTCTCCATCAAAGGTGACTACGTTGAAACTGTTGCTACGGAGGGATACGCACTCGGGATGCGTCTGATCAAGCAGCACCGAAGGTTCATCCACACCCGGCAATTGGAAGACAAGATGTTCCTCACCAAGTTGCTCCACCAACTGGATCACAAGGACCAAATCTTCTATAATTCACTGCTACAGGTGCTTCGTGACCCGCAGCAGGGGAGGTTCCCCTTGTGTTACAACGCTCACTGTCGGGAGACGCGGATCAGCGAGGTCAACTATGTCTTCACTTCACTTCAACGGGAAGTGGAGCCCAACTTCAGGCTGCCACCGCATCTTCAACAAGCCCTTCGCCCACCACCACCGGCAGCCAAAAAGGCCGCTGGGGGTGCTGCGGCGCAGGACAGGCCCCCGAAAACGCAGCAACCATGGTGGACCGTCAAGCTGGCTGACGAATCGCCTGCGTGGAACCTGCCAACCGGGAAGGTTTTTGCTGATTTCTTCACAAAGGGGGACAGGAACTTCTTCCCCGATATTTCTGTTCTGCACCACGCGGAGCGAAGGAGACGTCCCATTTGTCTTCCCTACCTCACAGCAGGGAAGTGCACCAAAGACTGCTTCTTTGGCCATATCCGCAATGCCAAGTCCCTCCCAGCCGCCGACGCTAAAACGATCGACGAGTACGTTTTGGGATGTTATGCTAAAGAATGACGACCAGGGCCTGCCCCAAGGAATCCTACCGCATCTAACCTTGGGTCAGCCCTTTCTATGATCGGTGCTCACCGTGCCCCTACCCACCTCTTCAACCGACTACCGCTGCCACCGTTACCTAAAAGAGCTCCGAACCTACCACCTCCAAACCTACCCCCTGAATATTTGACACCAGGTGATGCCCATGACGCTGTGAGATCACCAAGGACTGGCACCACCGGCCTCACCGGAACTGCACCCAGCCGATGGAATCCATCGCCAATGACAACCGCTTCTGTTGGCATAGACATGAGGCCGCCGTCCAGAACGGCAGCCGCTTCCCCTGGCATGTCTATGAGGACGTCATCGAACCTGGCTCCGGCCGTCCCAAGACGACAACATCCGTCGCCGTTGACAACCGCTCCTGTTGGCATTGACATGAGGCCGCCGTCTAGAACAGCAGCCGCTCCCTTTGGCATGTCAATGAGCACGTCGCCGAACCAGGCTCCTGCCGTCTCATTTGGAAATCATTTGAGAAGACAGCCAGCCGTTGTGCTCCCTATCTACGATAGCCAGCAAACAATACCCCCCAATACCCACGAAACTTCAGCTCATTGCTTCGAACCAGAACGCACTGCTGCCGAAACTCGTAATCACTACCGCTGGCAAGCCCGGAATGATTTGGACATGAATATAGTAGGTACGTTACCCCCTGTCTTGTCCATATTTGATGCGCCTCGTGTTACGCCCGACGATGACAGCTTTGCTCCACCGCCCAGGCTACTCGCGTCCATCATCCGAGTTACAGCATCCCCTAGTACAGTCCCGAAACCTCCTCCTTTTCTCTTTCGGACCGACGCACTTGCTCTCGAGCACAATGCCGAACTCCTGAAGGAATACGATTATGATCTATCCCAACTACTACCGGATTTCCAGGATACTACCATCGCGTATGGCTCGGAATTTTGTCCCATTGACGACCTCCGAAGTGTATTTGGGCAGCACCCGAACTTCGAATTCTTCGAATCCACGGTGCTGAATGGAATGACCTATCATTTTAACAGGGAACTTACAGAGGATGAGAGAATGGCTGAACTCGAAGCTCAAGTACTTCGAGGAAATCATAAATCTGCAACTTCCGATCCCGAAGGGACCGACAAAATGACGGGGAAAGATGTGAAGAAAGGCTTCTCTCTGCCTTTCCCAGCATCGATCGTAACGAAAATCAAGCAAGCATTGGTCCAACCGGCAGGAAAAGTCTCTCAACACTCACTCACTGCTACAGGTAGCAGAATGCTGAAAGACCGTCTCACCCACGATCTCTCCTTCTGTCTCACTGAAGATTACGCATCCGTAAACAGCAGATGTGACTTTGACAAGTACCCACCTATTATTTATGGTTCCTGCCTCATCAGGACCATCCATTATATCGTGGCACTACGAGCTGCCTTTCCTGACGAGCGGATCCTCATCAGCAAGTTCGATTTTAGCGACGCCTATCGTCGCATGGCCCATGATGCGGCCGCTGCAGCTCAATCTATCCTAATTGTGAATCACATTGCTTACCTAGCACTGCGGCTCTCATTTGGAGGAGCAATGAACCCAGCAGCTTGGAGCTGCTGTTCGGAGATGATCACCGACCTCAGCAACGAGCTACCTTTGATGGAGGACTGGAATCCTGAAGAGATCTGCAGTCCAGATCAACATAAAGTCCAGGCACCGATCTACTTGGACGACGAGCCTGATCAGTGTGCACCGGCAAAGCCCCTTTCTGTCCACATTCCCGTCACAGCCCTCGGCAGAAGCGACTGTTTTATCGATGATATCATTGTGGTGATGATCGATAGACCTGAGCAAATCCTGAGGCATTCGTCGGCAGCCCCCTTGGCCATTCACTGCGCAATGAGACCAAATGCTGGAGTGGAGAAGGAACCTATACCCAGAAGAGATGCTATGGCAGGAGAGAAACTAGTAGCTGAAGGATCCCCAGCAGAATCCCAGATCTGCTTAGGGTGGACCATAAACACCCGACTCCTTATTCTGCAGCTTCCCCTTGACAAGTTCTCTGCTTGGTCCGCGGACATCGTAGATTTGTTGGGAAGGCCGGACAGAGTTGTGACTAGACCCGAGCTGGAAACCCTGATAGGCCGGTTAAATCATGCATCGTTCGTGATACCCCTTTCCAGGCACTTCCTCTCTAACCTAAGATCAAAACTGAAAACCAGGCCCAGACCAAATTCGCGAGCCAAGTCCAAGTCCAAATCGAATCCAAGTACCGAACCCAGATCCACCGAACCAAGACCTGAACCAAGATCCACCGAACCAAGAACCGATCCAAGTCAAGCACCAATACCCGGTACCGCTTCCGAATCCAGCTCCGACAACAGGACTGTCTTCCAGCGCGTGGCAGGTAAGGTGACCAGCTTGGTGACCAAGGCGACTTCGAAAACCCAATTCCGATGGCTCCGAAACCAGACCTATCGCCTCAGCGACGAGGACTGCTCGGACCTGAGGCTCTGGCTCCTGCTCCTGGAGAAAGCTGCCAAAGGTATCTCCTTGAATGGGCTGACGATGAGAAACCCGACTATGCTGTCGGTCTCTGATTCTTGCCCCTTTGGTCTTGGAGGATTCACTTCCAATGGCTCCGCCTGGCGGCTCCAAGTAAGAAAATCCTCACCTATCTATGGAAATTGCATTTCTAACAACGTGTTGGAGTTTCTAGCCATGGTCATCACGATCTGGCTGACTCTGATTGAGTGCAAGGAGCAAGGACTCAAAGATGAACTGATACTAGCTCTAGGGGATAATACCAGTGCCATTGGATGGATGACGAAGACAGGATTCCTTCCACCTGACTCAGTCTACTTCAGTGCCGCTAACTTTATCGCCCGAAAATTAGCCAGCCTCATGATTGAGTCCGGGAACTTCCTCGCCTCTCAACACTTGAAGGGGAAGAAGAACATTGTAGCTGACTGGCTTACCTTCTCAGGATCTGTACGATCAGCTGAAATGAACGGTGGCGCAGAAGAGCACCCGCTTGCTTTTGACTCACCCAGTAATGATCAACTAACTCACAGATTCCTTCGTTTTTGCCCAAAGCTACTTCCTCCAACCTTCGCCATCTCACAGCTGCCGACAGAGATACTCTCATTCGCGCAACAGAGCGGGGCAATGCTCGAATCATCTATGACGCGCAAACAGAGAGCACAGCCGAAACAGTCGACCGAGTCACCAGGAGGTGGGAGAGCTTCTGCAGGACCAACCTTGCCGGCCTCAACCCCAACCTTTCTGGAGTATCAGCAGACGAAACCAGCTTCTGCCTCAGAGCCTTCTTTGAAATCTATCAGCACTCTGATTTTGGGTCAGGAGGAGATATTTCTGGAGGACGTCAAGTCCCAATGGCAGGCAAAACAATCAGGAGCGCTGGAGGGGCATTGGCGGCGTCGTTCCGGCGTAATGTCAGGAGGTCGCCCTTGCACTGTCGTCGCGTAGACCAAGAGGGGAGGGAAAAGCTCCTGCCCGAGCTGAACAAGCTGTTTGCCGGAATGGAGGCCGACTCTCCCAATGTAGTAAGGCAAAAGGCTATTACGCCCAAGCTCTTACGACATATCATTCACGATACCAACGAGGCAATACTCAACGAGCCTAAGGACCATGCTGCCGACTTGATCGTCGGAGCCTTCTTCTTTGCCATGAGAGCTTGCGAGTACGTGAAGACACCAGTCCCTGGAATCACTAAGAGAGTCCGACTTGGATGCATCCACTTCCTTTCCTCGAAGCGAGAGCGCATCCGACACGACGATCCTGACCTGATTTCCAAGGCCAAATTCGTCACAGTGGTATTTGAAGCTGAGAAGAATGGAGACCGATTCCAAGCAAGGACTCAGGAGAAGACCAAGCATCCAATCCTTTGCCCAGTCATTCGACTAGGCCGAGCTGTGCAAAGAGTCCTCCTGTACATCCCTGATGCTGACGAATTCACCCCCTTATGCGCCACGAACAGCCACAAAATCAAGACCGACTCCATAACTAGCACATTCACTCTGAACCTGATTCGAAATACATGTCGCAAGTTTGGAGGAGAAAGCTTCTTTGGTTTTGGGCCCATGGACATAGGAAATAAAAGCCTGCGATCAGGAGCAGCGATGGCGCTCTTCCTGATGAGGCATTCCTCCGATCGAATCATGATCCTAGGAAGATGGAAGTCTAGAGCTTTCTTAGATTACATCAGACCCCAAGTCATCAAATGGACCAGCTGTCTCTCTGGAGACATGATCTCCTTCGATAACTTCACTGACCTCCTGGATAGAAGAATCACAGAGCCTGCCGAGATCGTTGAAGACACGAGATGGGATGGAGACCCCGAACGCCAAAGAAACCATTTCAACAAGATGCCCGCTTTTCACTTAGGGGACTTCTAGAAATGGGAATATGGCTGATTATGGCATTCGGATCCCAACCTATGTTTGTTTTTAAGGGATCAAAAGTGGAGGCTCACGATTTTCAATCCTGAGCATTTAGCAACCCAAGTTTACAATATCATTATTTCAACTTCCACTTATACGTATATTTGATACTAGGACCGATACTGGGTTCGTCGAACCTAGGACCAGTTCTTGGATCAGTTCTTGGATCCGAGCTTGGCTCGGTCCAAGAAACTATGGATAACAACACTCGGGCTGGCCTTGGGTAAACATACGAGACAGTAGCTCTCCGTGATATCTTTGCTACCACACAGTATAGCATCGAATTTCACGGAGAGCTAGCGAAAGAGCGGTTGTTGTACAGACCATGATGCGCGCGCCTCCAGAGCCATTGAATCTAGATCTTAGGCTTTGTTTCTAAGCCTTCGCGCTGGTGAACAGCTGGAAGCTAAGAAACAAAAGATGTGATTTTTCTTGCTCAAGGAAAACTCAATTCAATTGAACAAGAGATGCGACGACGACATGGTATGAGGCACAATTTCTTTCACTTGCTTGTATCAAACCAAGTGCTTGACCGATTGGATAACTAATATAGAATAAGTACTACTTTTAAAATCCTCCCACCCGCCCGACAGAAAGTTATGATTCAATTGCCATCATCAGGCTCACCTGATTATGGCATTCGGATCCCAACCTATGTTTGTTTTTAAGGGATCAAAAGTGGCGGCTCACGATTTTCAATCCTGAGCATTTAGCAACCCAAGTTTACAATATCATTATTTCAACTTCCACTTATACGTATATTTGATACTAGGACCGATACTGGGTTCGTCGAACCTAGGACCAGTTCTTGGATCAGTTCTTGGATCCGAGCTTGGCTCGGTCCAAGAAACTATGGATAACAACACTCGGGCTGGCCTTGGGTAAACATACGAGACAGTAGCTCTCCGTGATATCTTTGCTACCACACAGTATAGCACGTCCTCATTATAGCCGGGAGAAACAAGCAAGCGTGCAACGTTGTTAATATCCAACTCGTAGATAGTTGTAGACGAGTCCTTGCAGATACCTTGCAAAGACGTCCCCTGGGCAATCTCAATGTCAAGAGCCGCTTCTTTCGCAGCAGCGGCTTGAGCCCGAATGAGATGAAAATCAGCTTGTTCATCATGGCTTGCCCGAGCGGCAGTAGCCGCCGCTTTAGAAGCTTTATCCTTTGCAATCTTCGCCTTAATTCCGATGCGATGGACAGCAGCAGGAGTACTAGGAGACTTAGGATTTTTAAAAGGAGACATGGCAAAAGTAATAAAAGAATAAGATTATAATAATAATAAGCGTCAATGGTTTCAACAAGTTCGAAAAAAAGTTTTATGAGCTATTGTTGGGGATTCAATTGTTTATGGGTCCCGTGAGGTTTTCACAACAGTCATTTTAAGTCATGTCATGTACGTCGTGACACTTGTGCATGTTGTTTCCTCACAATAAATATATATATGCTGCGCATTATCGTGTGGTTGATAATTGAAGAGAAAAGATGTGTCGTATTTACATTGCGTTAATGTAATGTAAGCACCTCCATCGGCACCTCGGATGTCAATCAATGTTGGTCATTATTTATTATAGAACTTATGCAATAGGTAAATAATAACAACAAGTTAATAAGCTAGCCATACATAGTATTCAAACCTATATATCATCCTAGTATCTTCAAGCATTACGTAATAAGCAACATACCAATATCCACGGCGTTGCGATTACTGTATTTCAACATTCTATAATAAATAATCACAGTCATTGATTAGATTAATCGAATCAATAACAACAACCACCTTACAAGATATACCTATTAGTATTCCAACTACTATCACCTTGCAAGAATGGCTGTCACCGACAATAAACCTGCTGACACCACCAGTACAACTGGTGGCGCCGGTAATGCCCTCTCTGCCAAAGAGAAGGAAGCGAAGGCTGCTGCTGCAGCTGCAAAGAACACAGCAAACCAAAAGAAGAAAAATCATCCATCGAATGCCTCAAACAAGAAGAAACAACAAGTTGCGAAATCCAAGTTTGAAGGTTTAGCCTCCGGTACCAATCCTATGAAAGGAACTGTCATTGCATTAGCTAATGGCAATCTACTGGGACAATATCGAACATACCAGAACACGTTGGCAGGATCGGCAGCTGCCGACAAAGCCTATGGACTTGATTCAGTTATCCTTGACTTGGTTGCTAAAATCGAATCTGATTTTGTTACATCAAAACCAGATCCTTTGCAACATTCAAACGTCGTTACCATCTACAAAAAAGATGCTACGGGTGCAGATACTACTACACCAACTGGAGAGAAAAGACTAGTCTGTTTCGATCCTATCCTCAAGGAAAGTACGGATTCAAACTACTTCATCGATGTAAAGATACAAAAGGCCAACTGGAATAACTATGACAGGTTCTCCAAAGCATACTATCGTACAGCGATTGGGAATGTAGAGGATGTTATCATCACCTACTGTCGCGCCGACAAGAGAATGGCTCTTGTGGAAACTGAAAAAGATTTAATAGGATTCTTACAAATCCTCCGTTCAGTATGTGCACAAACCAATGGCATTGTTAAAGTCGATCAAGAATTCCAAAACCTCCACACCTTACATGCTGCAATTGCTTTCAAGCAGGCAGCTAATGTAGATGACTCCACATTCTCAAAACAAGTACAAGATCGATACAAATCAGCTATATTCACATGTGGAAAGTTCGCATTCGGACAAGCTTCATTTGACAAGGTACTACAATCAACTCTTCCGGCACCCGTCACTCTCGATGCTTATCTCAAGCTTACACCGGAAGATCAAGCACCATATGATAAACTTGTTGAAGAGCGAATTGTCGCTCGACTGATTGTGAAGAATTCATTAAATAAGAATCTTAAAGCTCATTTAATGACCACTTACTCTACTGCTAAAGGCGATTGTTACCCCAATACAATCAATGACGCGCTAGCGTTGCTATCAACCTTTGCTGGACCAGCAAAGAATGCACCTACTGAAGATGCTGTCGTGTCATATCACGAAGCATCATCCGTACCGGATCCAGTGTCATCTATTCAAGAGGAGGCTGAAGAAAACTTATCTGATCCAGAACAAGAACTAACAATTGAAGAACTGCCACCGGATGTCATCAGTCCAGTTGAATTCAATGCATCAGTTATGGCGACAGTCATTGCTGAAGCCACCAAAGAGGCTGATAATGATCGTTTCTTTGGAGCAAGCTTTGCACAACTACAAGATGTCGATGACATCTATGATGACAATGAGCCAGATTTTGTAACCTGCGCTCATGTCGCTGAACGTCCAGGAGATTCAACTGATTTTGACAGTAACTCTGACATTGACCATGCAGGAGACCGACATGGTGATTCAAGTGACTGGGACACTGATGAATGGAATCGTGAACTTGATGAAAACAGAAATCGTCCTAAGACTGGAAAATCCCCCATCACCATCAACAAGGCGCATGGCTTTGAAACAGTTGTCTACCTCACAGCACAACGTGTTAAGAATACAGGAACAGTTCGAATCAAGCACTATGGTATCGACGAGCCAGATCTCATCAGCTATGAATATGTTAGTCCTACCCCTGAACACATCATTGACTACTCTGATGTTATCCGTGAGAAATTGAAACTCTCAGGCATTCGTGATACTGAAACACTGGCTGAACTCTTTGAAGACTGCAGTATTGCAGAAGCCGCTAGAAGACTAGGTCAGCAACTTAGGGATGTCAATCAAACTTCTCTACATGGTGATACAGTCCGCTACCTCAAAGAAGAAACAGAGAGACACTATGATCATATCAGGTTCTACTCTGCTCGATATGATCGAATGATCACCGAAATTGGTCCAGATGATGAACGCGAGCTCTTTCCTGCAGCTCATGTGTTGTTGCACCACACAGTGGTGGCTGTATCAATCAATCAACGACGTCGCAAACCCAATCGGTGGATCAATAAAGTGACCCGAAAATTGGTCAACTGCGGTGTTAACACAGTTGAGTTGCTTGAGTCCAAACTAAACGATAATACACTAAACCTTGTGCTCCAACGCCATGGGTTACCGAAATTCCACATAATGACTATCCATGGATTCAATTTAATCCTAGATACGTCGGATTTTCGTCAGGGCCGTTCTTAAAGGAAGACCAAATGCCCTATCATCCGTATGATACTGGATGGATTAAAACAATCTATTCATCCATCTGTTTAGGATGGTTTCTACTCTCCACCGGATTACTACCCAGGTATACATGTTACTCGCTATACAATAATGTTTGGATCACATATTGCAAAATCATTGCATATATGTGTGAAGCAATTGGCGACGCTATCATAACAGCTGGTGAAACAATCATGGAGATCGATTCCATTATATTCAATAAAATTAACTACATCACCCCGATCTACAATGTGCTTCAACGATTTGAGCACACGCTTTCTAGACTTAATATTTTCACCCATCCAATCATTGGGATGCGTCCAAATCCATCTCGAGAAAGCACAACTCCAAGAACAACAAGACCTCCTCCGGAAGCCACCTACATGTCTTCTTTGCGCGCAAACGCAGCCATAAGAGGCACTCTGTTATCTCAGGGCCAAACCCACATTTGGCGAATGATAACAGCCGAACCAAGGATCGAACCCATGCTGGCACCCAGTCTCGATCCAAAATTCCTCGTATCCCTACACATACGTCCACTTCAGTCATCTATCCTATAGATGACCCATCATGTCAAGATATTACTTGGTATGATGCCATCTCTCCTTACTGGACTGGTGGTATGATTTGGGACGGTGCCTATGTCCTTAATCACCAAGTTGTTTCCGTTACAACTGATCCTATCTTTGTTTCTGATTTACTTCCAGCATTTGAATTGTCTGCTACAATTCAATCACCGAAAGCAAGGAGCGGGGGGGGTAAGCATGTCGGCCCACGGACCACCATTGCTATTGATAGCGGATCTACTATTCACATCTTCAAAGATGCCTTCCTCCTGGCTGACATCCAAGCTGATGAGAACAGTTCTATTTCCGTACGGACTACAGATTCGAAATTCCAGATCAAGGATATTGGACGTCTGTGTGATGACCTTGACACTCTGCCTCTCCCATCGGACGGTTACTATTTCTATCCTAATGGAGTAGCAAACTTGCTATCACTAGCCATGCTAACTGATACCAAGCGAGTGGTTATGGACAGCGCCATTGACAATGCAATATATGTATTCAATGATGACGGTTCATATATCAGATTTGGTAAGACATCCAATGGGATGTACTGTATTGATATCACCACCGATGACAACCACCATATTGTCATGGCACATCAAACTGTAAAAGGGGAGAGTGCACACTTTTCTGCAATCGATTGTAGAAGAGCTGCAAAAGTCAGGGATCTCCAAGAAGCACTAGCATGCCCTAGTGACTTTGATCTGGCTAATGCAATTGAACATAATGTTATTGGTAACAGCCCTTTCACAAGGAGGGATGTACGTATTGCCAAACAAATATTTGGACCTGACGTCCCAGCAATGAAAGGAAAGACTGTCAAGAACAAGAGCATTATGCCAAGAGAGGATGACGTAACAGACATCCCATCTTTCATCATGAAAGAATACTCCAATATCCACTTAGCAATTGACATCATGCATATCAACGGAATCAAGTTTCTTATATCACACTCCAAGCACATTGGGCTGATACAAACATACTGTGTTAGAAAGAACAATCGAGATGCCATACTGGCATGCATTCTGAAGATAGTACAAACATACAAAAGTAGGAGTGTGTTTAAGGTTGTAACAATTGAAGCGGATGGTGCATTCGAATGCATCAAACATGAACTACAAGACAAGCCATACAACATCACTCTATCAACATGTGATGCTGACAGGCATGTTGAGACTGTTGAAAGACAAATTAGATTCCTTAAAGAAAGAATCAGAGCAGTAAGAATGATGATGCCATACAAGAAACTTCCCAAACGATTCACAGTTGAAATGGTCCTCCGAGTTACAATGCTAATCAACTCACTACCCAAACAGAATGGCATCCATTCCATATTATCTCCAAGAGAAATAGTAACAGGAAAGAAATTTAGATGCCCTACTGTCAAGGTAGGACAATATGTCCAAGGACATACCGGAGGAACTAATAGCACTGATGAAGAAAGATCTATCGATGCCCTGTACATCGGTCGTGCCGACAATGGCAGTGGTCACGTGGTGTTCAAGCTGAGCACTAAACAACCCGTTTCTGTCAACAGGGTTACCATCATTCCAACTACTGAAGCTCTGATCAATACTGTAAATGAGATTGGAGAACAAGAAAGACAACCAGAAGGAATTGAATTTGCTGACATCAACGGAAGAGTCACATTAGACGACTTTGCTGCTAATGTGATCAATGATGATGACAGTAATGCCTCTGATATTGATTTCAAAATGGATGAAGAATATAGAGAGGAGCTTCAAAAAGAACTGAAGCTGGAAACAAAAGATAAGACTGTTATCGAATCAGATCCGGATTCAAAACAGTTTGGTGGCGACAGTGATGTCCCTGACTCACAAATCGACTTCTTCCAGAATCCAATACAGCAACACAACAGGGACACTCTTAATGAAAATGAAGAGGAACCTATTATCCTTGAAAGTCGCACCCGATCTGGCATGAATCTAGCTAACTCAATGTCAAAGCAGGAGTGTGGGAAGGATAAGAAGAAGAAGAAGAAGAGAAGAATCATCGTTGAAGATAATACTAACTTAATTGAAGATGATCTTGACGACGATGATATGATGCAATCCAACATAGCATCAGAAGATGACATTATTACTAATGGTACATCTGAAGAAGAAGTAGAGGAAGAAGAACCATCCGCTCCACGTGAGCTTGATTCGAACCTGGGTTCATATTGGAACCTAGCACATTCAAAGCAAGCATACGTCCTTAACACCATTGCCTCATACAGTCATGTAGAGGCATCGAAATCAACTCCACAGTATGGTTTCAATAGGGGGTTAAAGGAATTCGGCTCATTGGGATATGAAGCAACCATGAAGGAGCTTGATGACAACCTCCTAGGAATGGGAGCAGTGAAGATGCTATTACCATCAGAAGCAAGCCGTTCAATACGATTCGAAGCCCTAAACTACCTTATGTTCTTGAAAAGAAAAAGATGTGGAAAGGTTAAAGCAAGAGGATGTGCGGATGGAAGACCCCAACGTGAATACATATCAAAAGATGAATCCAGCTCACCAACTGTATCTATATATGCTCTGATGACATCCTGTCTGATGGATGCTATTGAAGGCAGGAAGGTCGCCACCTGTGATATACCAGGCGCTTTCCTACAGGCTGATTACCCAGCTGATAAGGACTGTTACCTCAAGTTCGAAGGAGCAATGGTGACAATGATATGTGCCATTGATCCTAAATACAAGCGTAATATAGTGGAGAGGAATGGAAAAGAATATGTATATGCGAAACTGACCAAGGCTGTATATGGTACGCTCCTTGGAGCTATCCTATTCTACAAGAAGCTCAGTAAACAATTGATTGAATGGGGATATGAACCAAACTGCTATGATAGATGTACCTTCAACAAAATGATTGAAGGGAACCAATGCACTATCCAATTTCATGTGGACGATTTGAAAATATCGCACATGAAGCAATCTGTAATAGACGCAGTACTTGATGATGTAAACAAAGAATTTGGTACCATCAAGAAGCCATTATCAGCTACCACTGGTGACATACATGACTACCTCGGTCTAACCATTGACTATAGTGAAAAGAACAAGGTTAAGTTCACTATGTATGACTATCTAGAAGACATACTGGCCGAAATGCCAAGCGATATGAATGGAACCGCTCCCACACCAGCTAGTGATAATCTGTTTGATGTGGATGAGGAGTCAGAACTATTGAATGAAAAAGAAGCAGATTTCTTCCACCGATCGACAGCTCGGTTGTTGTTTGCTGCTAAGAGGGCAAGACCAGATCTCCAAGTGGCTGTTGCTTACCTCTGCACGCGAGTCAAAGCCCCTACACGCTCTGACTATCGAAAGTTGACCAGAGTGATGAAATATCTGAGGTTAACAATATCCATTCCTCTCGTGTTGGGATGGGATGGAAGTGGAAAACTATTGTGGTCAGTAGACGCATCATTTGCTATACACAAAGACATGAGAAGTCATACTGGTGCTGTGTTAACATGGGGCCAGGGCGCACTGATGTCGATGTCCTTAAAGCAAAAGATCAACACGAAGAGCTCCACTGAAGCAGAATTGGTTGGAGTTGATGACGCTATGAATTTTATTGAATGGATTCAATTATTCGTTGGCGAGCAACTCAAGTCAATTAATCCTGATTCAATCCTCAACAAGATTGGTTCAGACGTTGTCATTCAACAGGACAACACGAGCACAATACAACTCGAGAACAATGGACAAGCGTCTAGTACCAAGAGAACTAGACACATCAATATTCGGTACTTCTATGTAACAAGTAAGATCAAAGAAGGAAGCATTCGTGTGATATATCATCCCACAAAGGAGATGGTATCGGATTATTTGACTAAGCCATTGCAGGGGAGCTTGTTTAGAACTCATCGTAACTCCCTCATGGGCCACGATGAGGATTCGATAGCACAATGTAATAAAGAGTACAATGATGCTAAGGCAGCTGCTGCCAAGGACCTTTCTAATTGAATGGAAGGGACATGTTGATTACATTCGAATCGATGCTAATACATCAATTCAAATGTAGGAGTGTGTTGGGGATTCAATTGTTTATGGGTCCCGTGAGGTTTTCACAACAGTCATTTTAAGTCATGTCATGTACGTCGTGACACTTGTGCATGTTGTTTCCTCACAATAAATATATATATGCTGCGCATTATCGTGTGGTTGATAATTGAAGAGAAAAGATGTGTCGTATTTACATTGCGTTAATGTAATGTAAGCACCTCCATCGGCACCTCGGATGTCAATCAATGTTGGTCATTATTTATTATAGAACTTATGCAATAGGTAAATAATAACAACAAGTTAATAAGCTAGCCATACATAGTATTCAAACCTATATATCATCCTAGTATCTTCAAGCATTACGTAATAAGCAACATACCAATATCCACGGCGTTGCGATTACTGTATTTCAACAGCTATTGTAAAGAAAAAAAGAAAAAAGGATTTCGTATATCACACTATAACAGCGTATCAACACAAAACTTGAATTAAAAATATTCATTGTTACAAATCGTGGAAGAACACGATATGATAAAAATTTTTAACGGTTACTCCTATTCCGATAACGCGACAAGTTAGTCACACATCGAAATTTGACACCGAATCAAATAATATTTTCAACCGTACAGCTGTTTTATTTTTTTCTGTACATTGTTTGTTCAGACAGCATGAATGGTTTGGAGAGGATTTCATCCTGGTGGAACAGTGAACTATTCCACAGGGCATTTGTCATCGAACTGCACATCTGCGCCACCAGGTATTTGGATGGACTTGGAGCCAGGAAGCAAGCCCAGAACCAATCAAGAATTGGAGTTCTGATCTGGCTAACCTGGACACACTAGTAGGTCCATAGTTTTTGCATTCACTTATACTTTCTTATAACTAGCATTTGTAGAATACAAATATATATTGGACCAGTGGATCAGTGTGCATTCAATGACCATTCTTCTTCTCCTAACAATTCAACTGTCTAAACAACAGGGCGAGCTAAGTTAGTCCTCAAGATCCCACGGACAAGGGACTATGATTTTTTTTGTAAAAATAATTAAGTTGACTCAAACGCACTCACAACAACAGGAAGCAAGGGAACAGGTCGAGAGAGAGAGAGAAAGAAAGAAAGAGAAAGAGAGAGAGAGAGAGAGACGAGTTTAAAGTTGACAACAATAACAACAACAGGCATAACGTTACTCGACATACAGTTTAAATATTCTCAAAAAGTAATCATGGCGTCAGGTCTAGCAGCTCACATCCGTAGCTCCACAGAAAGTGATACATTTGACTTAGCAGGGCAAAATCCCTCCACTATTACTGTCAACATCGAACAAGCTTTTAAAGATCCATTTCCATTAGATTCTATGATACGGATAACATTTGTCACAGGTGCTGGAAAGCTTGGACGTCAAAAATACGATGACGGTTGTGCCAGGGCTGTGACGTCTACTCTTCGTTCGTGTGGATTCGAAGAGGATAGAGGTGCATCTTGCGTTCGGGAATGCGGTGGATTTTTCAAACAACAACACGACACTGGCAAAAATTTAAAAACAATTGTTGTATTTCCAAATATACGTGAAATTGATGATCATGGTGGTGATGGTGGTGGTGGCAGCGAAGATTATGCTGGAAGTAATGACAATTTGCTTTTATTATTCCAACCAGGAAGTCCGGAAGAAATGATTGCATTGTCTCCAATCAGCATGTTTTCCAATCTATTATCAAGTCGTTGCCAATCTTGGAGTCAAAAAAAGGGTTGTAACGCAGCGATTGCAAACATTCAGGAGACAATATCTAATTTAGAACAACGTCTGATGGAAGGCGTGGCACTTGATGACAATGAGCAAGCCTTATACGATGTTGTTTCCGTGGATGATCTCAATGAAAAACACAGCATCGTAAAAGACGCGATGCACAAACAGATTGAAATTGATGGTGATATCACCATAGAAGAACAGAAATCACTTTTGGGACAAGTTTCCGATCGATTATCTATAATCGAAGACGATCTAAATGAAGCCAAAACGGAGAAAAAAACAAAAAAGGTTGAAAAATTAACCATCGCGAAAACAAAAGTGGAACAACGAGAAGTGATGTTGAAAAAAATATCACCAAAAATACCCCAACGACTTAAACATCAAGATGAGATATTAGAATTACGCAAAGAACTTGCACCTTTAATCAAATTGGAAGATGGTGCCAAGGGAAGATTAATGTCGGTAAAGGAAACACAAACTCTTGCTCGGAAGGATGAAATCCTTGAGGAGATTACGGAACTTGAAGATTCTTCACGTGGTTGGTTTGAGGATGATGTTTCATTCGATTTACGGGTGAAAAGATCTAGATCGATGGGAGTGAAAACAACAGGAAAACAATCATCTAAAAAAACAACCAGTAGTACCAACGTGAAGAAAAGTACAGGTGGCAGTGCTTGGGTCTCTTCTTCGTCATCTGCAGTAAGGTCCAAAGCGAAACCGTATAATAGTAAAGTTGGTTCAGCCTCGTCCTCTTCCAAGAAAAAGTCTGGTGGAGTTTTTGCTGCAATGATGTTAGACGACAGCGACAGTGACTAGTAATAATTAAGAAAAAAAACGTTATGCTGAATTGGCAGCTATCTAGAAGACGTATTCTTTACACATCAACGCACAAAGGTACTATTTGTTATTGTAACTATTTATGATAGACATAAAGATTAAAAAAACAAATGAATGGATGATAAAGTTATTGCACTTTTTTTCTTGATGGGGGTAATTCCCTTCGAGCTGCATCATTCGCAATACGTTGATATGATCCAATTTTTTCCCATGCTTCCACGTTGCTGTCGTCATCGTCGTCATCATCATCGTCGTTATCTTTCATGTTAGTGAAGTTGTTATTATTGGGAAACTCCCTTGACCAATCTCTTAAAAAAAGACGAAACGCCTCAAAGGTACCAACTGTCTCCATGGTATTTCATGTCGCCGTAACTGATGTTCACCTGTCTGTGTAGATCCATCCTGTAAAAGCTGGACAGATTCTTCGCTCAATTTAACGTGACGTAACTTCTTCTTTCGACGAGGATGATGCAGTGTATAATCATCGTCATTATCATTGTCATCATTGTTGTTCTCATCGTCCTCTACTAAAGAAGAGAAATATCGTGAATGAAATTTACGTGCTTGTGCCCATGTACCATCAAGGACTATCAAATCGTAACAGTCATTATTACTATTATTATGATTTTCTTTGTCGTCACACAATATTTGCTGTTTCTTATCGTTTTGGAGATTTCTACCACCATTGCTACTGGATTTATTACTATTATCATTATTCTTATTATTTTCGCTGTTGCTGCCCACCACATCATTCATCGTGATTATTTCATTTAATGTATTAGCAGATTCATCAGGAAACAACACTAAGCTTGTTATTGTTGGATCATCAATAGATTCTAGTAAATCTTTCATACTATGTTGATATTCCGGTCCGATACCTCCTATAACAAGTTCACATTGGAATGGAAATGATGCTAATATTAATTTTGCTGTATCGACTTTTAAACCAATTTCCTTATGATGCATAATAAGAAAAATGCGTCTCAACGTAAAGGAAGAAGAAGAAGATCGACCCGATGATGATCCCTCTCCACCAATACCATCTGTGGTCTGATTGGTGTTATTATTATTGTTGTTATTATTGTAATGATGATTGATATGATTATTGATATTACTACTATTGTGATCATGATCACCGATGCTGATTGTCGTTGTTGATGATGACACTACGGGTTTACAATGTGAACAAATACAATGTGCGCGTTGCATCCAACAACGTGGACAATCATTATTCCGTCTTAATGAACTTAATCGTCGATATAAGTGTCGTGCAATACCAAATGCTTCTCGTTCTGTTCCTTCTGGTAGATCCATAATATCCATGTTATCGACATCCTCGATACTGATATCGGCACTGACATCGACATCGTTATTGCTGCTACTACTACTATTGCTATTGTTGTTTCGATTAACATTGTATGTTTGGTTTAATACATTAGATACCGTGGTTTCTACTTGATTCAAGAAATAATTCTCGTCTAATGGCGATAATTCTGACGATAGTGATCGTGACGACGATGATGACAAACTCGATCCGTCCAAACTACTTCTTCTATTACCAACAACGACACCACGGTGATGAAAAGAAGAAGATGAAAATCGTTGTTTGAATGTTGTTGTAATTCCGACATCATTATTGTTTTTCAAGTTGCTGCTTCTAAATGCGTTTACACTGAATTGATAGCGTTGATTATTATTACTTGCTGTTGTCATTATTATTATTGTTGTCGAAAAAAAGCGCCCATGATAATGATGCGATCGTCGTATTATTAAAGACGAAGACGTAAACAACCCAATAATCATAATCATCCAAATAATCATAGGGAAAGTTGATGACGTTACAACGATACTCTTAATATTCTCCCTGTATTGCTGTTGTCGATTTGAATGATTTTCTCAAAAGTCTACCTTGATTATCATTAGTATCATTCTATTGAGTACGGTAGTGTGGCACATAATATTATGATTAATGATTGATGGCCGAGAGATGTGGTAGTGATGATATTCTTTGGTAATTTCCGAAATTGATGCCGATCTCCTCGCGCGCCAGAATCAACGCGCGGATCAAAAATTGAGCAAAAATGCTATTTTTCTCTCTCCCCCCCCCCCCGCCCGCCCGCCCTGATCAAGATCTCTATTGAAAGTAAACGAAACAAAAACAACGTCAAAACAAAAAACAACATACAACGACCAACACAAACATCGACGATGGTGTCTGCTTACTAAACTAAATTGAAACCTTAGTAAATAATTGGAAATCGCGTTATTGTTGCACTGTATAGCATCTGAACAAAATTGGAAAAAGATCCCGGTCACTAGCTAACTGTTGCAGTGCCTGACTCGACTCGTTCTGCTTTTATAATCGAAAAAGGATTGGCCAACAATATATAATATGAACAATAATAAAAAGACAACCAGCAACAATAGTAATAATGGAACGTCATCATCCCAACATCATGATGATTCGTTAGATTCATTCTTAACAACGATTGAATCGAAGTTACGGGGTCCATTTTCATCACTTGATTTAGCAAAAGCTGTTACAACAAAAGCGTTACGTACAACTATGCGCCGGTCATCACAATTAGGTGCAATATCCGGTGATAATAATATTAATAATGATCGTGATCCTGCAAAAGAATATCTACAAAACTTATCATCAGTTTTAAAACGAACAAATAAAGTTATCCAATGTCGTATGTTAATCGGACTACTTGGTTTGAATGATATAAAGAAGAAGAATGATAGTAGTAGTAATAATAATGGTAGTAGTGATGACAACGGCAAGAATAATGATGGTGCCCTCAGTGCAAAACTACAACAACAATATTTGACACCAGAAATTCTGCATATACTTCATAAGACACAAGTGAAAGCTGATGGCTATGAGGAGTGGGTCCGGGCAACATCAGGTTTGATTGAGGGGGTTATGTTTCGAACACAAAATGATAGCAGTAATACAAGAGAATCTTGTCGTAGTAAGGAGGCAACACAAATTATTGTTACTACAGGAACAGGTGTTTGTAATAAAGTCGAATCACAAATTAAACAAAGTGGCCAACCATATGAAAAACCAAAAAAGAAACAAAAGCAGAAACAAAAAGATCGATCATCATCCGAAATGGATATCGACGACGACGACGACGATAATAATAATGACGAGACAACACAGAAAGAATCCACTACTACCATAGCTAGTAACAAAAGAACTCGAGGGTTTACAATAGAAAAAGTGATACCATCATCATCATCATTACCAGCCAAGTCATCCAATACGACGAAACTGAAACAAGCTCCTACATTCCGTCGTCCGCTACTACTGACATTTTGTTACCAACACCTGATGATTTAAATGCATGTTTTGCTCCATATCGATACCGTCTTATATCAACACCACTTTTGAATACGATCATACCAGAATTTGATAAGAATAAAAACAATAATAGTAATTGTCACTTCCAGGTAAATTCTGATGCTGATATACTTCAAATTGATCTACGACTTGAAGCACAACGAGCAAAAGAACATGGTACAGGTGTTGGTGGTAGTAGTAGTAGTAGTAATTCGAAAGTTTCTTCAGCAACAACGGCCAGTAATAACAACAGCAATGGCAATGGCAAAAACAACGTAAAATAATAATCCAGCAAAAGCAATGAAAGGAACACTCCCACCAGGATTTCGTCCAGCGAAACTAGTACCAACACTAGTAGTAGCACTTCGGCTGCTGGAAGCAAACGAAAGGCCGGTGCTGTCAGTGGCAGCATGCCCAAAAAGAAAAAAGCTACCAGTTTGTTCAATACAACTACACAATATCGACCACAATCCGTCAAGGCATTGTTAAGACGGAAAGGGGGTGGAGCCCAATCATTACTCAAGGGTAGTAACACGAGTGGTAGTGGGGGTGCTATATTAAGCAAACTGGGCGGTGGTACCGGTAGTAGTGGAGTCGGTGGTGGCGCTGCTGGTTCAACGACTGCGGCGGCGAGTCGTCCTGGTGGTATGGGTACTGGTCGGTTCAGTAGTAACAAACGTAATCGTGGTGGTATGAAGTCAAGCAAAATGAAAATGATTGACGTAGATGATGTGGATATATTAACTAAGCAACGATCTGCTGCCGGAGTAGGCGCCAAAACGAAAATGTCCGCCGATAAATTACGTGCATCGAAAAGAGAAGAGATCTTAAAAAGGGGTCGGACCAGTGCACCGCTTCCTGCTGTTGCTGCTGCAACTGCTACGAAGCAAAAGATTCTTCATCACCTCCTCGTCCAACGGTATCAGCGGCAGCGGCTCCGCAAAACCGACAGGATACCGAATTGTGGCAATCTCTCCTACGTGATAAATCTAATAAAATGTCAGAAGATGACAAAGCTCGTGCTGAAAGGTTCTTCACAACGAATCAAAGTGAACGGTCCGGACTTACTTCTTCAGATGGTGGACCGGTGTATAAAATGAAAATACACGAACAACGTGGGAAAGATGTCAGTACCGGACAAGAAATTAAGGAAACTTTTTATCTCGAATTGGATTACAAGACCGGTGAACAAAAGCAATCAAGAAAGATCAAACGGTATTGAATAATGCTGGTTTAAAAGGTGTACAAAAAAGAAAAAGAACGTACTGTACGATTGGAAGCGACTTGATTACATTCATTCTTCCGCACGAAGGTACATTCGCGGACTCGGTACAGTATTTACGAGGGTATCATTTTAAGAATACTTGTAGCATTCGCACTATATCTTAACAGATATTGTTCCTAAATTCGATTAAGACACATTATATTTAGCACATAGTTTCTTAGGGACTATTTCATATCTAAATACATATATATAGGTATTATGCAGCAGTACTAGGCATTAATTATTGTTGCAATCTAACTACTGTGATCTGTTATTCGTTCTGAGGCGCGCTGCCATGGAAATCTGTCTCCATCCCCTCACTTAAGTTCTCTGCCATAACCCTGGATGTCAGCAAGAGAATCTTGAAGTGTCATATAATTTGGCCAATTCTCGAAATAGGTGATATAAATACATAATGCATCACCGAAGGATAACATGTCTGTCTGCCTCTCTCCTTCCGACGGGTAATATTATGTCTGCCTGCCTCTCTTCTTCTGACAACTTTGACCATGGCAGACATCTATCTTTGTGGAATTTTGGAGGTAAATGTCTCTTTTCAGCTCATCATTCAATATCTCCTGGTGATCTTTTTCTGATCCATGATTTAAATCTCACAACAAGTAACTGCCTGCTGCGTTTTATAATACACACATGCATACATACATGCATACATACATACATACATACATGTCATAATATATACTACACATGAGGATGAAACAAGCCTTTTGAAACAAGCCTTTTCATACCTGCAAAATTGCCCTGTCAAGACCTTGATCATATATGTGTGGTTTGATGCAAAATCATTTATTAACAGTGATATTAGTATTATTGGTACAGCAAATCATTACATAACTTGTGTTGTTACATAACTAATACCACCATCTATATATCTGTTATTCGCCTCACCAATAATATGAGGATAGACGATTAATGGCAAAATTGTGCTGAAAGGCGTTGTCATTCAATAAATGATACTACATACTACAAGGCTTGAGTCTATTAAGATATAAGGTGATACTAACCACCAACCATCACCTGAGATAATAACAATAATGAGCCACTATAATACTAGCCAGGAAGAACACTTGCTCAATACATGATTTGTTTGCACAACATATGTGATTGTGCTAGCATTTGTTTCCACAGCAGCATGTTATTGTGTTAGCATCTATTTTATACTGTTAGTAGCGTAGCAGTGCAACACAATGGTGTACTGAAATATAAAACAAATCTACTTTTTGTAGTAGTAGTAGTAGTAGTAGTAGAGTATTCTTTTTCTCCAACACAAAAAAAAAAAACATATCCATCCATCCATACATTCATCAACAATACAGTATAATAACAGATATGTCATTGTCATGTGGATCTTACCTTCATTCACAGTAGTATCAAGACTATGTTGTCTACAGCATGCTTCAGCCTTTTTCACAGAAGAAAGCTTACTTCACTTTAGCTGTTAGAAACAGAGGTTAACAGCTGTTAATTGTTGTTGTTGTTGTAGTAGTATTTTTTTCCCCAGCAGTTCAAATTCAACTAGATAATTGTTACACAGAGAGTAATAGAATGTGAGGAGTGGTTACTATAATTCTGTATGTAAACAGTAAGAGAGAGGAGGATGAATATGAGGATGATGAACTAAAATGAATGCCCTCCAAAATAAAAGAAAAAAAGAAAAAATAAAGACAAAAGGAGAACAACACCTGGGATTCCAACGTGGTCCCCCACCGTAGTACTAACCAGGCCCGAACATGCTTAACTTCGCTGAGCAGACGGGAAGCGGTGCTGTCATGTTGGTATGGTCGTTCTCTCTGCATGGGAGAAAAAAGAAGTATATAGTCTAACTACACACTTTGAATCTTTTTTTCCAAGATACTTATTGTAGGCGAAGAGGCATCACATCACATCACAAACAAAATCGATCACCCAGAACCCGAACACTATTATCACAAATCAAATCAAATCAAATCAAATACCGCAACATCGGTATCAAGAAGACACACGGCTTGATCAATTGAAAGGCACTTCAACATAAATCTGAAGAATAAAGCAAATTATAACAAGAAACTATGGCAATAACGGACACAACATTCCTTGTGCTCAGTGCAACTGGACGACAGGGTAGAGCAGTAATTAAAGCACTCATTGCCAAAGGCGCAACGTCCATCGTAGCAAGTTCACGCAATCCAACATCAGACGCTTCTCAAAAGTTACTAGAATTAGAACAAGTTACCAAGGTCGTCCAGGCAGATTTTAACGATCCGGAAAGTATCGAAGCGGCAATTAATGCATCTAATGCAACTCACGTATGGTTCACTACTGATTTCTGGTCGATTCCATTCCTTAAACGAACTCGTGCCAAAGAAGCCCAGTTAGGTTTCAACGTTATTGATGCTATCAAAAAGGCAAAAGTTAACGGAAACAATGACATTAAACATGTTGTGTATTCGTCTGTTGGGGACGCAGATAATTGTCCTAAAGACATTCATCATTTTTTGGGGAAGGCGGATATTGAAAAATACATGGCCTCTCAATTTGATTCAGAGACGAATATTACCTGGTCTGTGATCCGCCCAGTTGTATTCTTCGAAAACTTCGACGATGAGCCTAATTACAATCCTTTTAAAAAGGGTTTTGTGAAAATGTTGACCTTTCCCGATAAACCAGTATTTTGGATTGCTGTGGAAGATATTGGAAAGGGTTCCGTCGTCCTTCTTACAAATCCAGAAAAATACTCTGGTAAAATCATTGAGGCAGCAGGTGCTAAGCACACTGGTTTCGAATTGGCAGAGATCTTAACGAGAGTGTCGGGCGTAAATTGTGTGTATGAAATGACAATGCCTCGATTTGCATTACGGCTTTTTTTGCGTGATTTGTATCATATGGTGAAATGGTTTGAACTTGATAACAAAGGTGGATTTACAGTAGATATTGAAGAATTTAAGAAAATTGTTCCTGATGCGCAAGATGCTGAAGCATTTTTTATTGCAAAAGGTCAGTGGGCGGATGGAGAAAAGTTCGGATCAAATAAATAAATAAATATATGTATGTATATTATCTCATTGAAATAACACGAAGCGACATCATAAACGATTATTGCATAACAAAAAAAAGTGGAGAAAAATTCGAATCGAATCGAATCGAATAAATAAATGTATGTATTGAAACAACACAATGCTACATCATAAACAATCATTACATTTGAAGTATTTAGTACACAAAATAATATACAAATCACTAATTATTTGATGGAGCTACCACCATACTAGTAGATCAGTAGTTTCGTTTATTATGCACTACCCGTGTTTGTGATATGTACGGCATAAAAGTAGTCGTTGTCCTCTTTAAATAGCTAGCATTACAAATCAAGGACCAACAAGCATCTGTAATATCTTCGCTACATTTACTCAGAATTTTATCAGTCTACTATACAATCTGCGATGATCACAATCTTGGGGGGGGGGGGGGTGCAGGTGGTGGTGAATGAATGAATGACAATCTCCCAACAAAATCTGAAAGTAAAAAAATCACAACCAAAGCAACTTGGTTAGCCACACTGTATGTACAGTAGTAATCATAGTCTTGCTCAATACCATGTACAGTATACAAAAAGATTCATGTGCTTGTGTACTGAGTCTCATTTACCTTTGATTCAATACCAAAATGAAGGATAAATTATAGTAAATTAAATGAAAAAAACACAACACCGTTCATGTCAGTACTGACTGGTAACACCAGGTCTTTTTCTAAGGCGGTAAACAAGCAAGACTTAGCTTTGGTTTTGTTGTGGTACAAGGTTTGGCTTTGCTTGTACCTCTGGAAAGATCTCATTCACAAGAAGAAAACAAAAATTGGACCATCAGGAAAAAAGGGTTGATAAGAAGAGAAGAAATAGTAGTCACACAACAAGGAGTTGGTCGGGGTAGCATAGTACATGAAAGTTTTACTTGATTCATTAATTACTTATATGCTCCTAACTACCCATATCTGGAACAAAAATTGTCTATTTGAGTAGAATATAGCTTGCAAGGGTACAATAGGTGCAAGGAGACCCATCAATGCATACTAGTACAGCCAGTACTACTAGTAACGTGGTTACAGTAGTACAAAAAGTTGTAGTTGATCTCCAAGTCCCGTGTAAGCCATACGCATCCTTCGCCCTTCCAAAAGAGTACACGAATGGAATTATACAATCACCAACAATAAACAAGCGAAACAATCAACAAGCAATCACTCAGCCAAATCAATTACAGTGTATGAAGTAGGTCGACAACATTTATTTCAAGGTACCTATCACTTATCATCGAAGTAGACAATCTAGCTAGACCTGTACTACATACACTACTGTACTGCATACCAATAGTAGACGAATTCCCGATACATCTGGGCGTTTCTTTTGAATGATATATCCACCCTCTTACTCCTCATCGTTATTCTCGTCGTCATCGAACTGCTGTCATCCTCCGAGTAATAAAAACGGCAACAACAACAATGATGATGACGACGACGCTTCTTCTTCTTCCACCAGCATCATCATCGATGTTGGTCGACATCGATCCCACCGCGCCATTGTGGGCGATGAAAAAATGAAGAAGATGACATCAACATCAACAACAACATCAAACAGTAATAAAAGAGGTTTGAATGCAGTTCTCTTATTGAAGATGACAACTTTATTATCCACATTAATAGTAGCATTGGTGGTGATAGGTTCCTCCTCCTCCTCCTCCGGTCGTCATACCAGTCAATATCATGTCAATCATCAAAGCGAGACAATATCCCTATTGCGTCGACGAGGAGGAGATTCGTTGTCGTTGTCTTCGCCATCCTCTACTACCTACGCTCGACTATTACAACAACAAAACTTCGACGACGAAAACAATAATAATAATAATAATAATAATACGGCTGTCGTTGTCGATTCTTCTTCATCTTCTGCTTGTGTTTGTT
The DNA here is from genome assembly GCA_900095095.1 of Fragilariopsis cylindrus CCMP1102. Classification (NCBI taxonomy): domain Eukaryota; phylum Bacillariophyta; class Bacillariophyceae; order Bacillariales; family Bacillariaceae; genus Fragilariopsis; species Fragilariopsis cylindrus. The sequence continues at coordinate 685,948 of FMBT01000297.1, forward strand.
CACTCGAATCTTGTCAAGCAACGTACAGTACCGATGATTTATGTCCTGATGATGAAAGTTTTATTAAAGCATTGCATCCTGCGATACAATATTTAATACTGATTATCTTGTTATTATTTTCAGCATTATTTAGTGGCTTAACACTGGGATTGATGTCACTCGACCTCACCGGTCTGGAGATTGTGATGGCAGGAGATGATCCCAATGCTGCCAGATATGCGAAAGATATTTATCCTGTTCGTAAGTGTGGTGATATGTATATAATTATAATTGGTCAATGACTGTGGTGTCTATTTGATACTGACTATAGGATAAGTGTTTTGTGACTGACTGACTGACTGATTGACTGACAAAATTTTCTATTACTGTATGTATGTGCTTTCTTATTAAATACCAGGACAAAAGGGCAACCTATTACTGTGTACCCTCCTTCTTGGAAACGTGGCAGTGAATTCATTGATGTCGATCTTTTCTGCGGAGATCTTTGATGGTACAGTAGGATTTATCTTGTCCACATTTCTGATCGTCATTTTTGGTGAAATCATCCCCCAAGCATTCTGTTCTCGGTACGCGTTACGGATCGGTAGTACCACTATCCCATTAGTCAAGATCATTCGAGTCTTACTCTTTGTGATTGCCTGGCCTTTGGCGAAGGGCTTAGATCTGATGTTAGGAAGAGAACTAGCCACTACCTATAGTAACGCAGAAATGATTGAACTCCTGAACGTGCATGTGAAGGAAAATAAGATCGATCAAGAGGAGGCGAATGCGATGGCAGGTGCATTAACGTACAAGACCATGTGTGTCAAGGATGTTATGACAGCGATGGAGCAAACGTATATGTTAGCAATTGATGAAAAGCTGAGCTTTGAAACAATTGGAAAAATATTTAAGACAGGATATTCAAGAATACCAATATTTGAAATTTCAAGAGATAATATCGTTGGTATTCTATTCGTGAAGGATTTAATTTTTTTAGATCCAGAGGACAATGTTCCCGTTCGATCCTTTATTCAGATCTTCGGTAGGAACGTACATCTAGTGTGGCCGGACGATACCTTAGGAGAAGTATTGACGGAACTGAAAAAGGGGAATTCACACCTAGGTAAATACCGAAGACTTCTGTCACTGTCGTATTCGTTTTTGGTTGTTGGTGCTGCTACTGCTGTTTTGTGATTTTTATATCATAATCATTCTAATATATTCTTTCTTCTTCTTTCATTATCCAGCTATCGTTCGTGATGTCAATAATGAAGACGAATCGAAGGATCCTGTTTACGAAGTGAAGGGGATTATTACCCTCGAAGGTACGTGCTGAACAAATTTTAAAAATGAAAAAGCATCGTTTTGGATCCTCGAACCTTTTCTTTTTTCGTGAAACCAAACAATCCGCTGGTACGTCTTTTCAATTTCACCACTCAACCTGTAATATATTATTTTGCTTTGCAGATATCGTCGAATGTATTATCGGCGACGAAATCGTGGACGAGACGGATGCTTTCGTAGACAACGATCAACGTATTAAGGTAGAGAGAGGGGATACCTTTGAATGGGCCCGATTGAGATTGTTGGATACTAAAATTGTTGACGAAATGCTATCGGCAAGTGAAATCAGTGCGGTAACGGCGCATCTTAAAACGAACCACACCAAGTCTTTCCAGTTACTCACGGATATGCAATTGAGGCGTCTCGTTTCCAGCACGCCCGTCACTACATTTTCAACAGCTACACAGGTAAGTAAATCTTAAATCGAACTACAAAATATCATACTGCGGTATGTGTTCTTCTTCTTCGTGTTATTGATATCATGCTTCTAAAATTCACTATTATTTCATGCACCAGGACTTGAATAAAGAACTTCCCAATGAACTACTGTACGAAAAGGGTACCCCAAGTGATACATTCACTTTGGTTCTTTCTGGCAGAATCACCATCTTAGTCGGATCAGAAAACTTTAAAACGGATCTTTCTTCCTGGTCAGTACTAGGTGCTAGTGCGCTTCAAACGAAGGACTGGATTCCAGATTATTCTGCTTTTGTCAGCGATGGACCATGCCGGTGTATTCGAATCGGAAGAGATTCATTCATAGAGTCATCTGATGCTTTAGAAAATGATGTTAGTATCGCTTTATCTGCGATAGATTCTGTCGAGGAGGACGTAACAAGTTTCGGAGAAAGCGCTCCTTCGGTAGCATCATCAACTGATGAGCACGTACCGAATAATCGTAAAACCGTCTTAAAGTTACTATTTCATGGTGATGACGACAAAGTGGATCTAATAAGTAACGGGGATGCCCCTATTGTTCAATTTACTGATCCACCCGAGACTAACAATAACGAACAAGCAACAGAAGATGCAGGCTAGGGGGTAAATACATATAGAAATTAACGTTGATCGAATGACCTACTGTTTAGATTATAACTCCACTAGATGTGTGCAATATGCATTGCTTAGCTGTGGTCGATAATAATAAAATCCACCAACCGACAGCCCGATAAGTAAAACACAGAAAGCGACTATGTAACCCAATCCGCTGGGTATGCGTTCAATCACTACTGAAAGAGTTTTGAAATTTCCTTATGAACTAAACGAAAATCAACAGTCTTCCACTTTCCAAATAAGGGATACTGTCGAAACGTAAACATCGGCGTTCGAGGTGTGTCATGGCCGTGAAGAAACTTAGTGAGAGCGAGCGCCGTGTAGTCATGTAATAAAGGGTCACCAAGCACTAGCTGTTCCGAAGTATTGTTTTTGGAAGCATCACTATCATTTTGAAACAGCGAAGGCAAGTCTCTCAACAGCGACATAGCATCGATTTTCAATTCCTTTTCTCTTATTTCAAAGAATGATTTTGGAAGTAATTCTGAAGCCACAGAAAGTCGTTCAGTCTCAAGCCCTTCCCCAAAGTAGTTACTACTTAATTCTTGAAATCGCATCAGACTCTGCGACTTCGAAGACGAAGGTTCCTCGTCGTCATCATCATTCGTGGCTAAGTCAGAAGAATTTGCCACCTGGTCAAGTATGAAATGCATATCTAGGACTTTGTTAGCCCCGGAGTTACCGGAAGATGAAAAAGATTCAAAGATCGCGTTAACCAAGTCTTCTTCAAACTTATCATAATCATCTCGATCGAACACTGCAAGACCTATTCCAGAAATTTTTAAATGAATTATCCGGCCCCTTTCGGAAGTATCAAGAACAAATTCAAGCTCGTTGGAAGACTGCAAGCGACGAAGTGCTGCAAAGACATGACGAGGCTCCGCCGTTGGACCAAGTCGATTAGCACAATCCCAGATAGAAAATGAGTGTGACCCCTTACTATAGGCTAGAAATTGACGTTGAAACGCACTTGGTATTGTCGTCGTCTGAACTTCCTTTGTTTCTACTCCTGTTTCCGATAGAGGAGCATCAATACATTGACTCACGGCCTGGATGGAAACAGCAATCGGCTCTCTCTCCGCTAGTTTCTGAAGTGTTCGCTTTTTTAGAGCAATAGTGGCGCCATCATAATTGTAACCTTCAATCTGCAGAAGAGGATTATCTCCTCCGATTCGTTCAATCAAAGAGAGAAATGTCTCGATCGTTTCAGGTTTGCAATCGCACCCGCGTACAGTAGAATGGACAGGGAGGGCAACATGCAAGATTCTATCGCTGTCGTAGTTTTTTAGATCAGGGACGTTTCTCGCGGTCTTTACCAGCCTTCTGATTGTTTTAAAAAGTGACCGAATTTGGCTCTTAGCCACTAGATTTGAGTGTACTAGAGAGTGTCGTGTAGGAACTTCTTCCAGTAAAGGCAAAGCAATGGCTGTTGCTGGGCGACCATCTCGTCCGGCTCTCCCAATTTCCTGCAAGTAATGTTCTGGTGAATTGGATAAGTAGAGATGAATCACCTACACACACAGTAATAAACAAATAAAGCAATATGCGTTAGTTCAGTATTCAATAGCACATGCGCTTCTGCTACCATACATCGGTAACTTCTTGTATTGGTTAGTACTTACCCCTATAATATCTGCCTTGTCGATTCCCAATCCGAAGGCAACCGTAGCCACAACTATCCTTGCCTTCCCTCTCATAAACCTGCTCTGCGACTTTGCTCTGGCAGTTGCATCCATTCCACCATGATAAACAACGACTCCACCGGATACACCAGCAGCTACAATACTTTCAGCCACGGCCTCTGTATCCTTCTGACGCCATACATATACAATTACAGAGCCTTTCGATAATTTTCCTGCGTAGGGACGTTTTTTGTCGTGCTTTTTGGAAATACTACGCGTTAGTATACCTGATAGAACTGCAAGTCGTTCTTCGTGATTACTCATGAATTTGCACATAACATCGATGTTATCGCGACCAGTGCGTATGATTTTGATGCTCTCGTGTTGCATTTCCATCAGTTTTTCTGGTGAATCTTTTGAGACTGATTCTGATTCTGATAACTTTATGTCCAATGTCTGTCCTATATCAGCGATAACTCTCGGTCCTGCTGTAGCTGTAATCGCTAGGATACTTTTTGGTTTCATAATTTTCAGGAAACCTTTAAAGCGAAGAAAACAGGGACGGAAGTTATGTGCCCATTGACTGATACAGTGAGCTTCATCGATACAAAGGAGAGAGATCTCTGGAAATTTTCTCTCTTTCGTCTTTGTTTCAGGATTCCATGTTAAATTAAAGAGGCGACGAAAGGCTGGACTGGTCAGACGTTCCGGAGAAACAAAGAGTATCTTTAGGCGTTTACGAACAATATCATCTAAAATTGCTGCCGTTTTGGAAGCAGAGATAGAACCCGAGAGTGTCGCAGCCGGAATGCGTGGAGGGAGTGATCGGAGTTGATCTTGAATAAGAGATATTAACGGAGAAACAACAACACATACACCCTCCATTAATGCGGCAGGCAATGCGTAACACAAACTTTTTCCAAATCCTGTGGGAGCTACAAGCAAACTTCGTTTCTGTTCCAAGCATCTCTGAATCGCCCATTCCTGACCATTTCGAAACGAATCGTGTCCAAAGATATCTTGTAGAGACTCAGACAACGATTTTCCTTCGCCAGACTTGTCTATTGTTACAGCAAGCTGTTGATTGGAACATGTTGCTTCTTTTAATGTGTAGCCAGCAGTTTCATTGTCATCATCGTCATCTTCTACATCACTTTCCTTGTCACCATCAAAAAGTTCGAGTTCATCATCTGAGGAATCTTCTGACGAAGTTGAGGAGTTGCCATCACTGTCCTCTTCGTCAGAAGCACATAAAGCTTTCATATTGCCAGCATCCACTCGCTTGGCATTCTCTTCTTCGTCGCCATCCATTTTTTCCTTCGCACATTCTTCTGGATAACCTTTAACGAGTTCATCCCGTGTCCAAATTGCGAGTCTCATCAGTAATTGTTGTTTTTTTCCATTCTTGTTCAACCCTCGACGAGCGGTTTCATCTTTCAGTTCCGGAACGGTAAGCGTGCGAAAACGATCAACGTGGGCCGCGACTTGGCGTGCGATGAAACTAGAAAAGGATGTATTCTTGGATATAGTCTCTCGAGCCGCCTTTTTTGTTTGAAAGAAAGAAAGATAAAGTGAGAAAATGATAGATAAAGAGAAAAAAAAATGGGAAACTATTTTGGTGCTTTGTGTGTTGCATAAGTCGTCACATACCTCGATGGTGTCATCAGCCCATTGAAAATGATCGCATTGCTCCCCCCGCGGCATATGACATGCATAGAACATCCGGCCTTTGTTTCCAGTGGTATTCTTTTTCACCTTGATAAGCTTACAAGGACGTTGATGTCGAGCGCACATGGGTGCCGCAGCAGGTTCGATCGTCATTGATGCTTTACTACTACTAGTAGTAGTAGTAGTTTTTGTAGTAGCGCTAGGCCCATTTTTTTTACTACCAGTAGTGTCTGATTTCTTCTTTGAATGAAACGTTCCATCCACAAATTCATCTAAAGGATCCAATCCCGACATTTTGGATACGTAGGATGCAACATTGCCATTATTTCTGTTTGATCTCCTGCCATTATAATTTCTCCTATTCGTTCCGTTACCCCGACCGTCGTCGTTATCATGATGACTCGTCGATAATGATGAGGAATGTTGTGAGTATTTTGAGGGTGCTGGTGTATCGAAAGTCAATCCAGGTGCGTGTAAATTCCCTGGTGTATTATTACTGCTGCTACCGTGATAGTTCGAATCATCACCGATAGTATTGTTGCTGTAAGATTCACCACCACCCCGATGCGACCACGAACGACGTTCTTTACTAAATTTACTACTCTTATTTTTAGCTCCCCGACAAGCTCCCGCATTGTTTTTCAAATTTTGTCGTACAAAGTTGTCATTCCCGTTATTCTTTTTCCCTTTCTTGATTCTACTACTACTGACGTTGTTATTGTTATTGACCCGGGTCGTCGTCGTCGTCGTCTTTGTATTTTTTTCATCATTATTTTGCGATAATAATGATGATTTATTATCAAATTTCTTTGATGGAGAGGGTAATACTATAGATTGTTGTTGTTCCTCCTCTTTTGAAATAAATGCATCAACTGCTGCCACTGCCACTGTCGCCGATGATGATAATGATGACGATTGCGTAATGAGTGATGACGGCGAGATGAGTGACGACGATGATGATGTCATCGATGAGAACGATGTCATCATTCGTCCGGACGACGACGACAATGAACTTCGTCGTTTATTGTTACTCATCTTGTTTGTTATTTTATTGGAGGATGAAAGTTGAAGACCTAATTTTGGACGGAACGAAGAAGAAGTAGTAGTAGCCTTGTCACTCAGTATATTACTCGAGGCCGACGACACAGATGGTACCATTATCACTACCTCTCCTCCAATTTCCATCCCCATCGCTACTGGTGCTGCTTTTGTTGTTGATGACGACCGATCATCTTGTTGAATAGAAGAAGAAGATTTTGGTGGTAAATTTGTTGTGTCATCTTTGATCTTGGACAACGACGACGATCCAGGAAGGATGGGAATATTACGAATGGGAAAATTATTTGCGATCGCACTAGTAGAGTTCCTATTATTGATCCTCCTAATACCATTTCTTTTTTCTTCCTTCTCGACGTGGAATGTCTCGGCGTCTATCTTTTTCCTCTTCCGATCCTTAGTACTCGTTTTGTTCTTCGAGAGATCACCATCCTCACTACTAAATTTATAGTTAGTGCCGATAATATTCTTCTTCGTTCCTCTTTCCACGAAATCAAGTGATGATCGATGCAGGTGGTTCGATACATTCCCATTGTTCACATTCCCATTCGCATTGTTCACGTACGACCAACGATCAATATTATTATTATTAATATCCCGAGATAACGATAATTCGTTTCCGTTTGTTTTTGTTCTTGTTGCTGTTGTATTTGCATTATCGACGATATTACTGGTGCCGTTTTTGTTATTCTCGGTATTACTATTGATAGTACCATTACGCGTTTGTATTGACTTCCTCTTCTCTTTGTCGTTGTGGATGATTTTGGAAGAGTTTTTCAGATTCTTCGTCGTCCCCGCCGCCACTGCTGCTATTTTCTTTTTCTTCTTCTTATTTTTCCCATCTATAAGTGATTCTAATCTAGCAACACTCGCTTTCTGTGGTGGACGAGATGATTTGGATAACTTATTCTTGCTGCTGCTACTGTATTTGTTGGAAGACAACGATGACGACGATTTCGATTTCGATGATGAGGATGATGACGACAGCAAAGGACGTTTACGTGGATTCTTATTCTCCATTCTGATTGCCAGTATTACGAAGTCGGTCCTAGTGTTTGCTTCTGATTTAAGTTGTGTTGCGGTATGCAAATATCAAATACCTGTATGTCATTTCTTGTCATTTTTTTCCGATTTATGAGCAAGTAAATTGATTGCAATTCGGGGGAATATCGTGCTTTTGGTGTTTGAATTTATAGGGGGTGATGCACGACCTGACTTGATTTAGTGGCGCGAAATTTGCGCGAACAAACCAAGAGGGTAATATTTTGAATATTTTTCCTAACGGTCAAAAATAGATAATTCATATTTTGAAATTCATACTGCAATAGGACTAACGGTTACTGAGTATCATATCACATGTCACATAACACACTTCTTGCATCGCATGTGTAAGTTTCGCTCTTGATACAGCTGAACTCTTCTACGACCACGAAACTTGCTGGTAAGATCTGATCTTCGATATTGATCCTTTCATTTTCTCGTCATACTTTTTCTGTCGGTTGATATGACAGCAAAATATTTACATTTCAGGCAACAGATTACAATTCTTCTTTCTTTGGCTGATCTCATAGCTGAACTGAACTGAACTGAAAATACACTTTATAAAATTATGCAACGGAGACTTGTCGAAAAGTCGCCGCAACGCGGACTTCTGGATCCCCCGGAGGACGACGCCAATAACAAACAAAGCAAAGGACGCGAACGGCAACGTGGGCGTACCAGCGGAGTTGAAGACAACACATTTTTGAAAAATGTCGTGACATTCATTCAAGGTCCTGTTCATGACTTCTTTCATGCACGAACTGGTCCAGAAGGTTGTCGATTAGTAGGATATATCCGAGTATGTTACGCATTACTTTTCTTATACAGTATGATCCTAATGACGATCCAGTTGAATACACTATTGGATCCTCACAAAGGCCTGATGTCGTATGCTATCACGGGTGAAAATCATTATCGACCAGGAGCAGTTGACAATCGATGGAACGTCTTCCGACTTGCTCCAGAAAGTTCCGTCGTGTTGTATTTGCTATTTGCAATTGGTTTGTGTAGTGGGGTGTTCCTATTACTCGGTATACAACCCCGATGGGCTGCAGTTGGAACGTACGTCTTCCTACACAATCTCAGGGCGCAAAACAATTTTATCTGGGACCATGAAGCTCATATGGTACGATTATGGGCCTTCTTCTTAATATTTTTACCTCTTGATCATATCACCATCAATGATGGATTCGGTGGTCTCGTTCCACTTATTCGACAACGTCTTAACATCATGACGAACGATAATAATATATCCGCCACTACCACCCATCGACAACAACCGATGGAAATTTCTCATTCATGGCCGATGTGGCCTTTCCGATTATGGCAAGTGTACACATGCCTTATCTATCTAGGGGCTGGACTTTGTAAACTTAATACAACCCCATGGCAACGAGGATTCGCTCTCGCTTATTGCTGGTACGACGAAGGTATGGGTCGATTTTATCCATCATTCATGATCGAACTAATGTACAATCGAATGATCGCAATCAAGATCCAAACATATATGTCCTTAGTCATTGAAAATCTTTGTTACATAACAATATGGCCCTTAAAACTAGAAAATGGACATTCATTGCTATTGTGTTATTACACATTGGAATCGAGTTGGCTTTGTTGATGCATATTTTTGAATATCTATCCGTACTTGGTTGGGTAGTTTTCTTCGCCTATCCTAATGATGGTAAACCTGCTGACGACACTACTGTTACGAACTTGGATTTTGGAAACGATAAGATAGACAAGCCAAGGACAAGTCCAACCAAAATACTTTTAGGATGGACTAAATCTCCCGAGAAACGAAAAATGATCATCCATTCGATTATAGCAGGAACTATACTATACCTTTTGGTGTTTGATATTTTCCCTCGTAATTCTGTTGAAAGACTACTGCCAACTTCTATTACATATTTACTTTCGACATTCGTTTATCCTTCGAGATTTACTAAGAGGGCTGCACTGAAGTTAAGTTTGGCATCTGGGATTCGTTCTGGTCCGTTCCTTTTGTTTGGAGGGTTGCCACCACATTCACAGAAACGTATAACAGCTGTTGTTCGGTTCAATGATGGGAAAGAACCAGCTCTTTTTAAATACGACGATTGGAGTGAGGTGAATGTGATAAGGAACGAAATTGATTACTGGTACGATACGTACTTGTATTACATGCTAGAAAGCCCAGATGAAACGGCATTGTATTCGGCCTTTGCCGTGCATGTGGCAGAGCTGTATAGTAATGGAGGTGTTAGTCGGGAGTACAGTGATATGATGGTCGATCCTAACAAGAATACAGTAGAATCTGTTAGTGTTCGAGTGCATACAAAAACCGGCAGGCATTCAAATTTTGCAATGCTAAGTAACTTTGAATCAATCCCTCGAGGTTGGGATTATAGATCGGACTGTAAATTTGTATTGGATTTCGATAAGGTAAAGTTAGAAGATAAGATACATTTCGTTGGAATGAATAGTCTATGGACAGCGGATGAAAATGACGGAGGTGATGATGATGGTGATGACGATGGTGTTGCTCAAAAGGATGGATGTACGAATTATAGTCGTGCTGATGAGTTCCTACATAGAAAGGGAGGGTATGTAGAAGCTCCTGAAGAAAGTGATGATGATGGCAGTGGGACTGATAATAATAAGAAGAATAATAATGGATACGAAAGACGACCCATTCAAGGAATGGTTGGTCAACAACAACGTGCTCGTAGAGTTTTACCCAGCAGTGAAAGTGGTGATGACGATGGCAGTGGCAGTGACGATGAAGATGACGAAGGTAATTATAGAAAATTGTATATAAAGGACCTATTCGTAGTGGTGGCGGTGATGATGCTGATGATGATGATGGTGGTGATAGACGTTATCGTCGAAGATTAGGTGCTGGTGCTGGTGCTGGTGCTGGTGCTGGTGCTTTCTGAAAGTTGAAAGTTGAAAGTGGGTATAACAATCGGTATATCAATACAGTACCAATGGATGCTACTAGAAAATGAGTAATGTAGCACTTTCATTTACAGTTTTTTATGTACAGTAGGGAGATCATGATGTTGTTGACTGTGTATTGAATCAATTCAATTCAATTAATCAATTCAATCAATTCAATCATCAAATTAAATCAAATCAAATCAAAATCAAAATCAATGTCGTTCAAGTACCATCTATCTATCTATCTATCTCCTAACACTAGAACATAGAAGTTTCTTTTTCATTGTGTAGACATAATATACGAACTATCTTTATGAATGGATATTCAGTTAATAATAATAACAATAGTAGATATTATATACTACAGTATGTTCTATATAGTTAATGAAGTAGCTAAGTTTTAGTTTAACATATGTTTACATATTACACTTAAAAGTAAATTCAAAAGTACAGAAAGTTTAAAATTGGGTTGATAATATCGTTTCATTGCTTATTCTAACAACGAATAAACGTTTCATTTTCTTTGTTGCATTTTCAACAACAGATTCAACATTCATCATAGGCAAGAAACTGAGGGTAACACTACGATGAAATTTAATTCTATCTGCATCTTTTCTGGCACGATTCATCTCTTCTTTCGTACAACCAAATTCGTATAATATTAAATTCTTTCGTCGGTAATGATCAATCACCATTTGACGTCTCGTTCTTCTATTAATGATCGTTTGATTTCATAGGAATCCAATTCAATTGAGTCATGTTCCTCATAATTCCAATCTAATGATATTGGTGTACCATAACTAACAGCTGGATTATCACCAATTGTTTGTTCATAACTGCGAATAGTAACAGATGTAAAACTAACTGAATTTGATGAGATCTAATCTTCTTGAAGAAGATTGTGCAGTCATTCCTTAATATGATTGGAATCCGGTGGAGGTAATGCCCTCCAACTTCGTCTTTTAGTAGAGTAGTTAATGTATCGTGGTTCGAACTTTGTTCGACTCTTGAGGATCGATGATCGTCGACGGCATGAAGAAGGAGAGGGACAACAAACTTCCTCTTCTTCCGATACTTGTACAACATCATTATCCAGTTCTTGTTCATCATCCATCCTCGAGTTCATCATCAGAGGAGGAAGAAGAGAAGTCAGTAGTAGAAGTTGTCTCATCAGACTCAGTAGAACTGATATCACTTAATTGTCTTATTCTTGCTTTCGTATCTTCCAATAATGATAATGAGTATGATGAAGTACCCTTGTTGTTGTTGTGTTGCTGTTACTGCTGCTGCTTCGTTCAGTAACAGCACCAGCAGGATGTTGATATCGATTTTGATGATTCATACTCATCATAGATGACAATGAGGATGATGATAATGATGATCCTACCTGTTGCTGCTGTTGGATAGTATTCAAATTGTTATTTGATGAATCGTTAGTCGTTAACAACATCGTGGGTGTTTCAATAGTAGTATGCATGATGGATGATTACGAGATGTTATTACTTGATTTGTATTATATCATACTAATTTTATGGAAATAACGTTGTATGATATGGTAATATCTAGTACTAGTAACGTTATGGTTGAAATAGAGATGACGTAATTTTATATTTGTTTTATACGGCATTCGCAATTGCAACTGGAAGATTTTTGGTAACGATTAGAAGGAGAATCTTCGTTGATAATTTAAGCAGTTTACAGTATGGCCACGACACTATCTCATTTCTTTTATGTAAAACAAAGCTTGTGATTAAAAACTTGATAGATGTGATGCCGCTAATTTGGCTAGGAGGAAACTTAAAAACTGCTTTGAAATAAATTGAACTACCTTGAAAATGAACTGCCTTGAAATCGTCAACCATTTGCTTCATTTTGTTGAAAACATTTATTGATAATTTATTTAATAAAAGAAACTTCTGAAGAGAATACAGTACTTTAAAGTACTTTAATACCTTATTTTGTTACTTTTTCATACGTGTACAACAATACATACGTGTACAACAATACATAAGTGTACAACAACTGCACATAAATAAACATAAATAAACTTAAATAAATAATTTTGTTGTGTTTGCTTGCTGCTTTGTAATTTCATCGAATTTTCGTTATTCGTTAAATAAAAATGCCGATTATTATTAAGAAGGATATGCGTATTACTACCTGGTAAAAGCGAACCACGTTGATTCGGTCTTGGGTCCTCCTGCGGAAGTTTATTTTTTCATTTGTGGCGTCGCGTGTCATCTTTATTTACGACTGTTGAATTGTTGCGCCGTGTGTGTAAAAGACACGGTTCGTAGTATTTGGGTGTGTGTGGTGCAACTACAGTATTTTTGAACTTCTACTAGTACTTTGACTGACTCGAGTCAGTCAGTCAAGCGCCGTACTCTGAATAAAAAACAGATGGAAAATAATGCAACAACAATTGTTCAATACTGTAGCTAAGTTAGCTACAGTACATTCTAGTAGGGGGACCGAATCTACTACAATTGCAGTACACGAAAAGTAAAGATTTGTGAGGATGGTACAACGAGTACAATTATACTGTACTACAGTACTAAATAGTTTCAGGTACTACTGTGTTGTGCCATGCCATTGTTAAAAAAATGTCCCATTTCAATGGGTTTGTACTTTGTATTGTAGTATGGAAGTTCACACTGAAAAAAACTCAATCAGACTGATACCAAAGCAAAGGATCAAATTTTGTGGACAATAATTTCCGTTGTATCTTTCTGTTGTCTACTGATCATAACGAAAATCCCATGGTGCTAATAATGTATTATAGGAACAGAGCTGTGATCCTGGAATTCTAGCTACTAGATATCAATCTACCTCTTTAGAAATGTGTTTGATCCTCTCACTTCTAATTTTTATACTGCTAGTTTATTCTATTATTACTACAACACACCATCTCATCTGTGTTGATGCTTCCCCTTTTGGGTCTGGTAGATAGTTTATATACAGTGTGTATGTGTGTTCTACTTTAAGATCATCATCACAGTATAGAATGCTATGCGTGGTATAAAATCTAGCATTTTAATAATGAGGAATTAGATGCTAGTAGTGACTTGTTTAAAAACTATAGTTTAAGCTGATACAGCACCTTTTAGGTTTGCCACATTAAGTGTCTATGACCCATATATACCGATACCATTAAGATAGTTGACTGATAAAATAAGAGATACATTTGAATTCGCTGGTACACCATAGCATACCAGTGATTAACAATTATTCTGTCTTCGCTGTTGCGCTAATACTACTCTTCGAGGAGAACAGCTTTACTGGATCCTGCTTTTAAAGCTTTCTTCGCTTCACACGCCAATCAAATTTATGCGCTTTTCATAATTAATTATTTCGATGATCCACTTCAACGATTACTAGTACCGGTAGTTTATTCTGCGAACTACTTCAACATGTCTCAATTGAATAATGCCAGTCCCAGGAGCTGGGGGAAAATGTGCATAGGATATATGATTTTTTGGGGGGAGTTTTTGACAACAGTTAGCCAATACAACATTGTAGTATTGGAAATAAAAAGGCATATTGAAAGTTCTCTTCGATGTTGTATCAGTCGTTCATTTCGGTTCTATTGAAGACTTAACGCTATCCTTTAAATAAGGGAAATAAGTCAAAATTGAGTTAAGTACTAAAAATAAAAATTAGGCCTTTTCGGAATGCATGGAAAAATTACACGCAGTAAGGAATATAGTAGGACGTCGACGTGAAGTAATAATATTATAATTGGACTGTACCAGCGAAATTGTAATCGTAGATCATTAGTGCCCTTTCAAGTATATAATGCTCAATTGCTCCCCTCAATTCGTTCTATAATTTAATTTAACTCACTATATATATCCTTTGCCTTGAAGCAACACAATTCTTCAGTAATGCACAAAAGACTGCATGACACATAAAATCCAAATTATTTTATTCCTACATTCATTCCGTTCGCTCACATCAAACGCGCCTTATTTATCTTCTGATTTGCTATACTGCACGGATATCTGTTAGCTTATCGTGTTCTATTATTATTATTATTGAGCTTTTTCAGCACAAAATTCTACTTTCGATTAGTGTCATTACCACAGCTTCATAATATTCTTATCAATCATTTGTTCCTGGCATAAGATAAATTTGATTAGTTCGTTCACATCACAATAACCGGCTTTTTTATATCTCAAAATGGAGCCTTGTCCCAATCAACAACACAACAAGAAAAATCTTCGTCGTCGTCCTATGGACAAACATATGGATCAGCAGACGAAGCAAAGCGATGGCAATTCCAAACGACGTCGTTTACAACAAATGATGTTGATTCGCAACAGCAACAATAATAATTACAAGCAGCGAATAATATCAGATGATTCTAGACGGATTGTGGCAGATCTAAATAACAAGGCCGTTGAATTGTATAGTAAGGGAGACTTTCACAACGCATCCAATCTCTTCGAGGAAGCTACTACATCCTTACACGATTCTTCTAAAACTTCATCCTCTTTTGATACCACAACGATTTCACAACATCATCAGCAGCTACAGCAGCAGCTACAGCAGCAGCAATGTACGTGTAACATCAATGATATTGATTATTATTACAAAAAAGACATTGATGACAACATCAACGGCAACATCGGCGATAATAACAACAACACATGTTGTGTCCCCCCACCGTCGAGTTATATCTATCAACGGAAGGAATTCGATGAAGGTGTAATCGTATATTCGGAAACAGAAGTAATTACAAATGAAGACCATCCACATTCGGTCCAAGCAACGTTACTCTTTAACGCTGGACAGGCACGGCGTAAACTTGATGATATTGTTAGTGCATCGAAGTACTATGAAAATGCCTTACAGTCTTTTTTTCCTAATAATAACAACAACACGATCGAAATTATTAATGAAATGATGAAACCCGTCGTATCATTGACAATCACTGTACAACATCGAATTATAGTACCTATCCTACATAATATTGGCCAACTCGCTTATCGAAAGGGGGACATACCGAAGGCTATTGCCTCATACAAACTCGCGTTAGTTCATTGTCAACAGTTTAATGGTCAACTGGATTTATTGGTAGCTACAACTTTGAACTGCCTAGGTGTGATGCATTACCACTCATCGATTAATGAGTCAGAACATGCCATTCAACGCTTGAAGGAAGCCCTAAACATACAACGAAACGTTCTAGGACCAAATTCGAAAGATGAAGCTACAACTCTCAACAACCTTGGAAGAGTTCATGTCCAACGGGAGGAATTCGATAGTGCATTGGACTATTATGATTTATCCTTATCGATTCGAAAAGAATGTCTCGGTACAGACAATATCGATTACGCCGCAACTGCATTCAATGCCGGACAAAGTCTACACCAGAAGGGTAGCTTTGATCGGGCTATTGAACTGTACAGAGTGTTTCTCCGTGTCGCCTTGATTAAATTCTCAAAGAACCATAGAGATATAGCTGTCGTTCTGAGTGGAATTGCACAGATCCATCAGGAACGGAAGGAATTTGGTTCAGCCTTAAAACTATACGAAGAATCGTTACAAGTCGGTCGAGAAGCATTAGGAGATTACCATTCAGAAGTAGCAATGCTTTATAATCGTATCGGTAACTTCCATTTTGAGTTAGAAAATTTCGATGAAGCATTAAAGGCATACAAAATGGGTCTAAACATCGAACGGAAAGTCTTAGAGAAGAGTCATCCAAACATTATTGTAACATTGAGTAATATCGGTGAAATTCTACGTCAGAAAGGAATGCACAATAAAGCTATTCGTTTATATACCGATGCAATTAAACTTCAAAGGATACGATATGGTGAGAATAGTGTTGAGGTTGCTAGTACTCTCAATGTTATTGGACTTATCTACGATTCAATAGGAGATAATACATGGCAATTAAGATACTCCAAAAGGTTTTAGCTGTTAGACGGAATGCCATCGGAGACGACCACCTCGATGTTAGCAGTACATTAACATATCTTGGAACAATTTACTACCGCAAATCTATGATATCAGCAGCTATGAAACTTTTTGTTGAGTCGCTCCGTATCCGACGCGCCAAACTGGGTAAGAACCATCGCGATGTATCATTTACAATATACAATATCGGTCTTTGTCATCAATTACAGGGTGATCTATGTAAAGCAGCCGATTGCTTCACCGAAACACTCAGAGTTGAGAAATTTGTACTTGGACATGACCATAAAGATGTTTCCATAACTATGTTCAAGTTAGGTGAAGTGTACAAAGCCAAGGGAGATTTGGAT
This sequence comes from Fragilariopsis cylindrus CCMP1102, assembly GCA_900095095.1. Taxonomy (NCBI): domain Eukaryota; phylum Bacillariophyta; class Bacillariophyceae; order Bacillariales; family Bacillariaceae; genus Fragilariopsis; species Fragilariopsis cylindrus. The sequence continues at coordinate 702,908 of FMBT01000297.1, forward strand.
CGAGCCATGACGAACTTCCAGGGTGCGTTAGATATTGAACGCAACACACTCGAACAAGAAGACCCCGCAGCTATTGCACGAACATTGAATGAGATTGGAAACATTCATCTCGCTAGAGGGGATGTTGTTCCGATGATGGATGCCTTTCAAGAAGCGTCAAGAGTTTTCCGTCAAGCAGGACTAACTACGGCCAGCGTTGCTGTATCGGGAGAATTGTATCACTTTGGAATTACTTGTCCAAATGCTGCTCCTGCTGCTTAAGCATGAATAGAGTTGATAAAAAGATAGATATAAATGTATTATTAGAACATAACGTTATTTATTTGTTTAGATACACGATTACAGTGAAATACGAGCTTTTTGGATTTGTGTGTGTGTGTGTGTGTGTGTGTGTGTGCGTGCTTCTCTGTACTAATTCATACTAGCTAGCATAAATCTCTGAAATCCATCGCAATGTTCTCGAGTGGTTCATCACGACCTACTTCATCCGAAGAATCATCCATGTCTGAATCGTCGGTGTTATCTGTTAAATGCAATACCGATGAAACGGATTGATATGCCCGCTTGTCGCTCTTCCGAAGAGCCAAAAGTGCATTACATCCATCTGCTTCTGATTCTTCAAAAAATACCAAACGGGAAGAACTGTTACTTAATGCAGTAGATGCAGTAGCCCGTGCTGTACCTGATTTAGCTAGATAGCACTTTCGTCCTAGAGTATCGACAAGAATTATTCTTTTAAACGTGATACGATGAAGGACACTCAACTGCTTTGTCTGTTGATGGGTTGGGACATCATGCTGCGAAGAACTTCGACTTACATGCCAACCACAATCGTCCACAGGTTTGGTTAAGATCGCGTGCCCATCTTTCGTTACAGGAATAGTCACATCTGGAGACTTCATCGCATCGTACGTTGTTAATACAACGTCGTGAAGGCACGCTTTTTCAGATGTCGCCGCTCGAATTCTTTCTGAAAGTGGCAGGGTAGAATGATTGAGTACAGAGCAACCAGTGCCTTCTCTCAGTGCGCTTTCCCAATCAGCAGTATCGTCTTTGTTTTTGCAAACCACTAGTGTATTCCCCTTCAAAGAAACGGATCGACTACTTTGTGAAGCCGGGAATTGAGACATTTCAGCATAGTCACTAAGCAGTAGTTTTAGACTAACGTCAATGATCTGTTGGTAGGAGAGCGAGAACATTGCCCCAACGGCTGGAATACTACATTCTCCTCTTTCGTAATCACGCTCGGCATTCCTAATCCATGAGTACATCTCCTTCAGTACACGTCTACTACGACTACCATATCGAACAAGAGGATCCGGAAAGTTCACGAGTCTACGGCGATGTGATGGAGCCACTGCACGAGACTTGGATGATTTTATTGACTTCGATGAAATACGCTCCGTGCGTTCCACTGGAATCTTCTCAATATGAAATGTTGCACCCTTTTTCAGATTGATATTGACTGGAACTTCACGGAAGCTCTGCGTTTTTCCTTCTTGTCGCGATATCTTGTGGGGGGCGTATTAGTTGCCAACGTATCAACAGTGATATTTGACTCCCGACGGCGGTCACCGCTGTCTCGTCCTAAGCTGATTCGTTTCCCATCGTCATCGTCTTGGCCGCCATAAGCATCGTCGTCACTACTATCATTAGGCGTATGATATGTCAATCGAGGACTAATGGGAGATTGAGATGTCAGAACAGATCATTGGGAGGAGGGGACAACCCTAGCCCTCCCAAGCGAGCCGTAAGGTCCTCATCTGCTCTATCGATTCTTGAACGCTGTAAATCTCTACCGCGTTTTCCACTTGATGATGCACCTCGTTTTTTGCTTAAATTATCACAAGATTCTGATCCTTGGGGGTATTGTACGATGCTTCTTCGTCGTTCGAATAGTAGGGATCCTCAACATTTCGTCGAACAATTCCATTGAACCATTGGAATCATTATTCGAATTGTTATCATAGTCGTCATTATTCATAGGAAACTCCACATCATCATTGTCACCTCTAGGATAAGTATTGTCTTGGGAGGACCATTTTGTATATTTGAAGAACCCATATCAACAGATGCACCATCGTCCATCGACAGCAGTAGCTTTGATTTGTCACCAACATGATTCGATCGATTTACTTTGAACGATTCTTCAAGACAATTATCTTCTTCGTTATCATTATATACTTCTAAATTGGATGGCGACGAACCTCTCTGTGATAGACCATACTCGTTTGACTGGTGAGGATTTGGCGAGAATAAAGGTGACATTGTTTCGTCTAGTAAACGTTCTCGGAAGACTGGACTTTGAACATTCTTTTGACTTTGGTGTAATATTCTCACGTTGTTGTTGTCAGATCCACTATTATTATTACTATTATTGCTCTTCGAAACACCAAGACGAGTTAATAAGGCCAATACATCTTGTTGTTCTCGTGCCTTCTCTTCCAAGGACATTGATCGATAATTTCGTAGTTTATTAGGAAACTTTGATTCAAAATTTGATATTTTTTCTTGACATAAGTTTGATACTTATCATTGTATTCATCGCGATTCGGCCAAGGACGGGGGACTGCTCGATCAGATCTATTTTTATTTTTATCACCATCACGACATTCGGTTTTCTGGCTTCGATCATCGTTATGATAATAGTCGGTACATGCACTTAATGATTGTCTCTCTAAATGCTACTTCTACGCTGCTTGGCTGGTGTATTGTCATATGACATATTCATACTTAGACTCACATCGCTATGCAAGGAATCGTTCCTTGCTGAGTACGTCCCACGTTTGCCTATTGACATGAGGATCATAGAGTCATCAAAAGTAACACTTTTATCATTATTTCTTCCTCGTTGGGATATATGTGGAGACATTGCCTCATAATGATCTTCTTTTTTCTTATTGTTTGGTGTATTGCTGTTGTTATTATTAGGGCAATAATGCTCGTCAACAATCGTACTTTCATCACCATGGAGAATAGTTACAGATCCTTCATCATCTTCGGCCCCATTACCGTCACTGGCGGTATTTCCAGCCAGTGCAGGGGCATCCATATACGTTGGCATTGTTGTTCTTGTTTGAATTTTGGCAAGTTGTAGATGCTACTATTTGGGTTTTCTTTTGTCTGTTTGTTCTTGACCACTGTCGAGAATCATCATCGAGATGTCGATGGGTGTGAGATGTAAATTTGTGAGGTAAAATTTGATTTTGAATTTATTTTATAACGACGAGAGGTTTTGCGCGAAAAATAACGGCGATTTCACAATTTATTTATTCGACTCATTCGACTCAAGTCGCCTTCATCCAACGAACGTTGCGCGACATACTAATCGTCGAAAAATCATCACAACAACAATAACAACAACAACAACATAAATCATAAATATACAGCTACTGTAAACAGTTTTGTTGGCGTTGCAATCATGGGTTTAACAACAGTAGTCGTCGGTGGTAGCCTTGGATTTGCGGCTCAATGTATAAGTAACGCCATCCAAAAGATTCCGACATCACGACGTAAGTTTTTGGTAGATTTGTTTTTTCTTTTGTTCTTCCTATCCTATCCTATCCTATCCTTCTAACGCACTCCGTCGATTTTTCATTTTCCTTTTCTCCTCGTTTTAATATCTCATTTGTTGAAACTATTGATTTCAAAGAACCATGGATGCATGTACTTTGTACGGTCGGTGGTGCGTATGGTGCTACTAAATGGGTCAGTGCAAAGGAGGATTTATTGGCCGATGTGAATGAGATTCGTGCATACAAGGGATTACCTCCAATGGTCGGTACACGTACCTTTTTCCCATTCGTACCGCCGACGCATCTTTCCGCCGATGATCATGATTATAATTTTTCCTCATCAAAACGTTAATATAATAATATACTAAGTATATCATCAATGATTGATATGTTCGCAATAAATAGTTGTACTGCACTCTTTATACAGAAACCTAAAAAAGACCTGGGATTGGGTGGGTACCTCTGTAAAGCGGATTTTTTTGCTCCGATTTTATGTTATATTCTTTACTGGACTATTATATTAAATTCGACGAAGAAGAAGGTCCAGGAAATATATAAGTTATGATATCACTTAGCCTCCTATATATTTCCAAAACAACAACAACACTGTTTTGTTTTATAAATCAGACCATATTACAATAAGGTATGATTAAAAGAAAGACTACTGCAATTCATCTCTTTCTGTGAAGTTTAATTCTATTTATTACGTTCATATATATTATGAATATAAAACGAGCAGCCTAGCTAGGACAAAGAACGGAACCCCATAGATTGCTACACCAAAAACTAACGAGGGGTATATTTAGGGACCAACGTAGTACACACAGTACTATTATTGCTTTGTTCCCTAAACAGGTTTCTTGTTAGTTTTGTCTCCCCCAGCTATGCAATTGTATTTACATCTTGCTAAAACATTATTTGTACTAGCTATGGTACTTTCTGGTGTACACTTTGCAGTTCACATATGATGGCAAAAAGATAAACTGAGGTGCAAAGTTCCCATGAAGGACATGATATAATTGTATTATCTACTGCAATGTTTCTAGTATGCCCTGGATGTATATATATCATATATCATCTAACTTTCAACACAGGTATTGCTTATGGTCAAGAGCTGATGATACAACTGGGGACAATTTTAGAAAGAGAGATAAGACAATTCAAGACGCATCACTGCAATCTGTAGATATGCTAAAAAAACGGACCCTACCTACTGGACAAGTTCCTCTGGTAGAATATGCTCTTATGTTGTATATTGAAAACGAATGTGTGTGCTATAGAGATGTGTAGAAACTTTAAAAATAAATGTATATATATATATATATATATATACTAGAGAAGATAATACATTTATCAAAATACAACATGCTACAGATCAAAAATTATGCTAACAGCAGCAATACAAGTACGTCTAGGTCAGTTTTGTTATGCCTCCTTATATTAACAAATTATCTTATTCAAATAGTAGCAGAGTACAAACAAATAATCATCATACATGCATAGCACTGCTTTGACTCAAACCAGTAATTTGAATTTTTCAGGAAACAATCTTAGCACAGAATGCCGGTTTTACATTTCGATCTAGCATAGTAATAACAAACACATGAAGCAAAAGTAATCTCGACTACTATGATAATAGTTACGCTGTCCTGGTTGTAGTTCTCATCTGAAGCACCTTTTATACAAGGCTAGGAGCTAGTTCGGCAACATGTACTAAACAATTACTACATCGTACTTGACCAATTTTAATTGTTCGTCCAACAATATGCAGTTTCAAATTATTGGGAAGCATTATAATTGATTTCCAAGGTATATTTAATAGTCCAACATTCATTATTACATTCTACTTTTAGAACATCCGCTTAAGAAAGACATTTGTGAACCGTGGCTTGTGAAAATAACTGTGCAGTTTGCTTCATTCATCTTCAGGTCTACCAAATTCAAAATAAAATGCCATTTTGATTTAAAAAAACGTTTTTTTTCTCGCAAAATTTCAATCTCGGTGCTCCAAATCCTCCAAATCCTCCTTCATCGACAATAATCCACTCATTCCACATATTTTCCTCATACAATACTAGCAATATTTACGGTGCTGTTGTTGGTATAATCATTTTTTAATCCGTTTTGTTATTGTTCATCTTCGTCGTCGTCGACGTCATTGGTGGCCCTCCATGTTTAATTTTATTAAATTCTCTTTCGAACATAGATAATGAAAAAAGTAATCCGGAACCTAAAAATCCTAGAATTACCATATGAATCCTCGCGACATTGGCCACGAATCCCATGATAGTTAAGACTAAAAGAATCGATATAACGATCCGGACGAATGGGATGAGAATGACACCACCACCGGGTGCCATGATATCTTGTATTAACGGCATATTACTGTCTGAAATTTGATAGATAAAACGCGAATAGGGAATCCGTACAATTGCAGGGAAAGGGTCTTCAACTATTGTTGCTGTCTTTGATGGTTGTTTTGTAAGAAGACTTTGATTTAAAAAAAATGAATTCGTTAAAAATTTGAATTTTGAAAATGAGACAATTACTGAAATAGACTCAATTATTTTTTGTGGACGGGAAAAGAACGAGAACGAGCGAAATTCTCTTTTACATGCCTTTATCACCTTCTCACTAATCACTAACTATCTTGTATCCAAACCGATGCTACTAGTAGAGCTAGTTACTAGCATCATATTCCATAAAACCAGGATCTACCTTTGAACTATAGAGAGATTTTTTTTCGAAGTACTTCATCTGTTTCGGGCGATATGAATGACCGTTATCAATAAGGAAGAATAATGGCAAAAAACATGAGCACAAAGGAAGATGATGGAGATGGAAACGACTCCCAACAAGAGGACGAGAAAATACAAAAAAAGGAGGATGAACAAGAAGATGATGTCGCCAAAAACAAGAAATTAAAATCGAAAAAGAGAATTCAAATCATCATACGAATACTTCTATTTTTGCCGTACGTATTGGCTCCTATTTGGACATGTCTCCATCCAATAGTTTCTGTCCTTACAGGTGAAATGAAATGTCGTGGATGGTTCCTCGATGAACATTCTATCGAAACAAGATTCATGGATGGTCAAAGTCCCAACGAGATTCCATCTCATCTGAAAAATCTTGAAACTGTTTTACCGTCCTCACAACAGAAACAGAACGACAACGACACCGGTAGTGCTAATAGTGAACCCCTGTCACTTTGTGACTTCTTTGCAGGTGATGGAGATCCTGACTACAACCCAAACAACTTGATATGTCACTCGCATGGTGACCATTTTGATATTGTTATGATAAAACCCCTTTCCAACGCGCTTGACGCCACAGAAGAAGCTGTTGTTTTGGTTGTTCCCTCTCCCGAGGAGACATATCTACTACCGGTATCGTTGGATGATGAAGATACTAATAGTGGTGATGGTGGTAGTACTTACGAAAAGAAGGACTGGGGTACGAGTCGTCTACATCAAGCGTTGATTCAATCGATAAAACATCTCGCTGATCCGATTGGTACTCCTTGGCTTGCGAAATGTGTCTTGGTAGTAACGCCAACGATTACTAATAAAACTTCAAACAGTGATACTTCAAGTATGAGGTCCTTAGACGAAACAGTTTCGTCGTTCTTAGATGCCTACCTTGGTCAACAAGAAATACCGCGAGATTACCAGATAAATCGACAACATTCAAAACAACAACAACAACAACAACAACAGCAACAACAAATAGTACCGCAATTACCTCCTAGATTATCGGGTGCCATTTTACGGAACTTACTTGTCTTACAGGTATTTGACGAATCAACCACCACCGATAAAGGCAACAAGAAAACGATTAATAATCGATCAACCGATTTAGCTATTTTACCACAGGGTCAACGTGGAGTATTGCCTAACGCTGATTTGGTGTTTTTGGTTGGACGATTAATGGAACGGACAAACTTTATGAAAACTGCACACCATAAAACTTTTTTGACACATCCATACACACAGGAGTCAAAAGATGCAATGGTTTGGATCGATCAAAAGGTTGATGGATTGGGTCTTGACAAGAAGATGGCCACTAAAGTCAAGCTATGGGCGAATGGATTTGTCGACACTTCGTTATTCGCACGAACGTTAGCAGTCGGTCCTGTTCCACCCCACGCTGCTGCATTAGATCGAGGAATTGATTCCCTAACTATCCGAGTGACGTTTACCGGTACAAGTACCTTCCGTCGTGATCCCGTAGTGGAATTTGTACAATACACTGAGTACTTAATTCGGTCTCTATCAAATTTGCACGAACGACTACATCATTCCTTTACGTTGTATTTGTTACCAACACCGAAAAAGTTCGTTTCACACATTGAATACCTATTGCCAAACATCTTGCTTTTATTACCGTTAGCCGTGCGTGCATTCGGCCTTCTTTTTCCAGCGATGAAAGGTGGATTGGATTTAATGGCAACGGGAGGTGTAGGCCTTACAATTATTCTTGTTGCGATTACAATGGTTCTCTCTACAATTCTATCTCCTATATTATCCTCTTTGAGTAGTGGTATGGATAATAATAGCCTACAAACTACGAATGCTATGTTACTGGTTTTATACGTGGTAGTGGCCATATCTTGGGTCCGACGAATACTTTGGCGTAAATGCGATAATCATTCTATCAGTGATAAACCAGACAACAAAGAAGAAGGATCAGAAGTCAATACCAATGATGACAACGCAGCAAGGAGTATTCGAACTCTCCAATTTCTATCGTGTGTCCTAGCAGCATATATCTTTGTTCCCATTGCTTTTGCACATGCTTCCTTGGCGTACCTTCCATCATTGATATGGACTCCTCTTCTAGCCTTTTGGGACTATTCCTCAATGAAGAAAAGTACCGGTAATAAATTTGTTAATTATGCTGTGATACCGATCTTATGTTTACTGGTATTGGTCACTGCACCTCCTTTTTTCCTGGTTCCCCATATCTTTTCTACCTATACAGCATTTGTACAATTTGCTTACGCACCGTTGCATATGCTATTCTTTTTGCTGGTAACGAGCATTATTCTGTCCTGAATTTTTTCCTTATAAGTTATGCATAAATTTAAAGATATGAAATAAAAACGATACTTCCGAACCCTTTACTTTGAATGGCGAGTCTACCTTCTAGTTGGTCTTTGTTATGCTATAAATTTTCTTCCATGCTTTGTTAGGAAGTCAATAATGAAGGCAGGTAATGCACATTTGTTTTTACTTGTACAGCTAGATCACAAAGATGGTGGTAACTGCGGTATCTTTCTTCGCGTCGCTACATAATAATAAATTTCTGAGAGTGAGTTTATTCTTTTCTATTATTGTATACCACTTTTTAATGCGAGAAGTCGCTTATTCTATGTTCGTTGGAAGTTCATCCATTTCTCTAATCATCGTCAGGTTAAGTAAGCCTTCCGTGTATTTTTATGAGATCTTAAATTTGAGTCTCCAAACTTCAGTTGTTTTTCATTATTGTTTTTAATGTTTGCATTCGATTTTGATTCGGTACATGTCACGTGGTCATATCCTACATCCTATCTTTTCAGTTGATTCTCCTACAATTGTATATGTGATGGTTCATTCATCAAAGAATCCGTCAACGATTGGACCAGTTTTTAGCTTGCGCATAGACGCAAAGTCTTTAATGGAAAGTGGTGGAACACCAGAACTAACACTTGATTTTGAGTAGGCTTCATACTCTCTGTTAATTCCTGGACTGGTAAAATTGGTTTTACGACGAGTTCGTGTAATCTTGCTAGTTTTAACAGGTGATAATGCTGAGTCCAACGTGAGTTGTTGTGTCTCGTCAAGGCGATTGAAATACTCCCGGGCACGATCAAGTTGACCAGAGGATGACCGCTTCTTTGGTCGCCGACGAGTTTTACCGGCTTTATTGTTTTCGATTCTGATAGAATCCGCGAATTCCAAAGATACCCTACGAGATTCTTGATGGGTGTTTGTTGTTGTTGTTGTTGCTGCTGCTGTCGATGTTGTTGTTGCTGTTGTTGTCATAGGTGTCTCGTCTTGTTGTTCGTCTTTTTCTTCTTCTTTCCTACCATCGGCGTCGACTTCACAAACTTCTTGTGATAGAGCCAAAGACAGTGGTCGTTGATGACGACTTCGGTTACCAAACGTCTTTACTCTTTTTCGGGTGGTGGGAATGGGGAATGTGTCCATATTTATTTTGTTGTCGTTGTCATTGTCATTCACTTTAACTTCTTCGTCCATTACTTCACAGTAACCAGACACGGTAGATGTGTCGCCATCGCGTGTTGTTTCGTTGTTGCCATCACTATGAGGACGACGATAATAGATTGGTCTACACAGTTCATCATCCCAACCAACGACGATACCGGCACACACCTTGTCAGTACTCGACGACACGTCGACGATGGGGATCGTCTTGGTAATTTTACTCTTCCTCTGTTTTTCAATATTGTGTATATCAATTGAAGAATCATTCTTTTTACTTCTATTATTAGTTTGTTCTTCTTCTTCGTTCGCTTCTCTCACTGGAACTTTCGTTGTTGCTGATGTTTTCCTCCAAAATATTCCAAGAGTCTGACCTCCAAAAGATTTTCGTCGCAATGGCAACGGCCTTGTGCATTTGAGCATGATGTATGTTGGTTCTATCTACTACGTTGTTTTGATTGTTCGATGGTTGGTGAATTTTTTATGTGATGCAAACAACAATCAGTATATTGTGTCAAGTCAAATAAAACACAAAAAGAAGTGATCCTACGTATCAAACAATTTGTTTCTTCACCGTTTGGAAGTTATTTAAAAATTAAAAAATTATAAAAAATTCTGGCGCGGTCATTATTAATATGTACTTTTAGTAGGTATGAATAGGTATGAATCATATGCTTCCGTGCTGTTCGGCGCTGGCGAAGAAAAAAGAGAGGACAGCGAGCACAAGCCACGCCTTTTTTCCCTTTCGTGTAAAGTACGCATTACTTTTATGTAAGCAAAATCACACGAGCAAAATTATTTTGTTTGCTTTTGCAAAACAAAGAACAAACAACAACACTTTCAACGCTCTTCACGCCTTAATTTCAGTCAACAATTCATTAATCGGAGGGAGTCACAAGCATTTCAATCACCGTTCATTCACTTCTCTTTGATTGATTCACTTCTTTATTCCATTCATTCACTAAAAGCTCTTTTAATCAATAGTCCTTCTCGTTTCAATCATACCAACCTGAATCACATTTGAAACATACTATTGCAATTCAATCATCAATCAAGTGTGAGTGGTCTGATATGTGATGTTATCTAAAGAACCGTTTGTGTATCTTGCTTTTTTGGTTTGAAAATGAGATGTGTTTATCTTACGATGAATTATATGAATGCGTAACTCACAATTACGTTGTGTGTTGTTTAACTTTATCTTAATTTGTTTCTGTAATGTGATGTGATGTGATGTGATGTGATATGTTAGTACCAAAAGGAAACAAACAAACAACATGTCGGAACCCGCAGCAGTTGTTGCCACAACGGAAACTTCAGAAGCGATAGCCGCAGCAGCAGTTGCCACAACGGAAACTTCAGAAGCGATAGCAGCAGCGGCAGCGGCATTAACTGATGTTACGGCAACAGCGGTAGCAGTAACGGCGGTTCCAGTAGCTGTTGCAGCCACTACAAATGATCCTGTCGTAGCAGCCGCAGCGTCCGCTCCAATCGTAATGAATGAACCAACCAAGATTATCCCGGCTATTGCACTTCCAGTCCCGAAGAGAGATCCGAATGTTCCATCACAACGCGATGTAATCGTTAGCTCCGATAATCATAGAGGAACCATGTTACTTCACGACTTGGTTCGACTCCATTACTTCCTTTGGAGGAAGGAGAAGACTGATGCTGCATCAGATGAAAGCAAAGTCGCTGCAAAGGAGGGGGAGGAGGCAGTAGAAAAGAAACCAGAGCCAACTACTAAGGTAGAACCTCCAACGGATCCCAAAGACGTTGAAGAATTGGCCACTCATTTGGCTCAACTCTTTGCGAAGGGAAAACCATACGAATTGTCTGGACTTAAGGACGTTCCTACACCATTCTTCAAAGGTGAAGGTTTCTTTTTCGAAAATGTTTCTTCTTCTGAAGAGGAAGAACCAAAATGGAACCGCCTTGACGAAGATGGAGCCAAGGGGTACGTGTCTTCACTTATCCTATCATTGTTTGGGGAGCTATGTAATAGCGAATGCAATGATGGTGATGATAATGGTGATGCTGCAGGAATCACCGAACTCGTTACCAACATCTTTGTAAACTCAAAAGTACAAAAGCCAGAAGTTGAAACCAAGTCATCTCCTCGTCCATGTGACGTTCTATTTCTGCCCGCAGATTCGACTTTGGAGGATAATTTGACCTACGAACCACATCAAAGTGGGAATAAGCACTTGCTCTTTTTGGCCTCTCAGTACGTATCGGTCAAAACTAAAGAATCTGCATCCCGTATCAAGGCCGCTTTGGCACTAATTACCTCTAAGGTACAGGGAAGTAGCGGAGGCGGAACGGATTTGGTCGATACGGATCCACGGTATGTTATCCAACGTACGGTCGACGGTCAAAATTCATGGAGTGAAATGGCACGCAATGAGATTGCTGAATTTGCTACTATCTTTGTTTTTGAAATATACCTCGAAAAACGTATCTACGAAGAAACTGTAATTTCTCCAAACAACCTAGAAGCAACAGCGAATGTTACACCCAATTCATTACAGCCGACAATGAATGATCTTCTTTCTCCTTCTACTGCCAATATACCATCCACTGAACCTATTCCAGCTCCTACGACACATGATGTTTTGTTTGGAAGAGGGTACGTGCAGTTTTGTTTTGTGTTCTATGTGTATTATATACTGAACAATGTATTCATATGTGCTTACACAAATCTTATTTCGTTTTTCACTTTTGCTAATCAAAACAGTGGTATGACGAATGGACATGGTGGAAACCGTCGATTCCGTGATATTATTGCATTGCATCGTCCGGACTATGTACAGGCAACTAAAATGGATAAACCCAACGTAGCACGAAAGATTGTTAGAGCGATTCGCTCAGGAAATCCCCCAGGTAGATTCCTAAGGAAAGGACCAGACAATAATTGGAGGGATGTTGGGGACAAAGTTGCTGCCGAGAAAACATCACAGGGGTTGCGGGAGCGTTCCAACGCTGAAAAACGGCAGCGATCGGCTCAGCGAGAATCTCTCCGAATCGGTCGCGAAGGAGCTGCGGTGACGGCAGCAGCAGTAGAACCTGATTCCAAGAAGATAAAGCTGGATGGTGCAGCGTTATCGATCAGCGCCGATGGTATTATCCCAGCGAGTATGAACGTTAAGAAGGTTACAAATAGCGTCAAAAAAATCAAAAAGGGAACAGATGAAGAATCTGAAACTCCAACAGAGTCTCTCCCTGCAAATGCTGTTGATAAGGATGGAAATGTACTTGTGACTGATCATGGTATGTTGGACAGAATCGCCTTACATTTGAATATTAAATATAGAGTTGGATCAGCCCCAAAACACTCACAAATCCTTTCTTTCTTTTCCTAAACTTTGATTAGATATTCTTTGCGGTCGAGGTGGATTAACAAATCACCACAAAGGAAACAAACGATTTCGAGACATTGTTGCATTGCATCGTCCCGATTACGTGCGAGCTCCAAAGATTCAGAAACCATCTGTGGCGAGGGTGATTGTTCGGGCCATTAGGAATGGTGACCCGCCAGGTAGATTCCTAAAAAAAGATTCCGCGACAGGCAAGTGGTACGACATCGGTGACAAGAAAGCCGCAGAAAAGACGTCTCAAGCTTTACGGGAAAAGTCTGACGAAGAAAAGGGCGAAGAGTCTAAAATTCCAGCAGGCTTCGCAAGTCCCACTCTTATTGTTCCAACAGCAGCAACTGCAGCTGCCGCTGCTGCCACAAATGTTGATGCCGCACTTACCAACGCTGATTTTACCGACGCAGCGGTTTCAGCTGCTGCTGCCGCAACAAGGGCGTTGTCGAATGATACTGAACAAATCAAGGCAGAAGCGGATGTAAAGGAAGATGAAACCAAGGGGGAATCATCGACGGCGGGAGATGTAGTTATGGATGATCCAGTCAAAGAAGAAGAACCAACCCACATCGCAGTATAGGGTCCGGTATCGTCTTTAACGCTTTTCGTAAATTAATTAACCTGTATAATTATCCATTTTACTAATATATTTAATATAACCACTTTTACATTTACATTAAACTTTATGACATCACCACTATTATGTTGAGGATATTATTTCTGCTTTGTGATCGCTTTGCGTATTATAGTGAAGGAGAAACGGTGCAGTAACTTTATCATAACTCATCAACTAAGTGGGTGACATCTCCTCGACTTTAATGAGTTAGTCTACTCGTTGCTAGCTACTAGAGTAGAAAGAATACTACTGAACCTTTTCATTCATTAATTAAAATTTTCTTTACTAATAATTTGAAAATTTCCTTAGATATTTATGTATTCAATGACTGGTATTCGTTATGCTTGGCAAAAAACTCGTTACTCCAGTTGTGCTTAGTAGGTATAGTGCGTTTCATTTTCGTATTCGGAGTTAGTTTTCTATGCAGAGGAGAGGCACAAAATCAAACATCATGCCATCGTCCTCGGTCAGAAGCAAGGCATCCATTTCTTCACTGGATGATCCTATCATCTCTGCTACATCATTATTATCAGATGATGCAACAAACGTGTCCATTAAGAAATCAGCCATTGTAGTGTCATCAACTTCGTCTTCATCGTTGATATCTTTCACGTTGTAGGCACATTCGATTAGAGGATCGTGTGCCTTCATAATCATCGTCGTCATCGTATCATTGTTCGCTGTTGTATCAGGAATATCATCCAAGAACAGTGGTTGATCCGATTCAAGCGTTGTATCATCGTCGCTAGTACTGCTACTGCTGCTACTAGAGCCACAGTACGACGAATGATCCGTTTCGTTCGGCAAAGAACGAGAAGAATAAGTACTCTTCAAAAAAATATTGTTTTTGACACCATCAGTGTCGTCATCAGAAACAACTGTGTCGTAAACACACGTAGAACCATTGTCCTTCTTTTCATGATCATCATTATTTTTATCATCGTTACTCTCATTCTTATTCTCATAGGCACCAGGAGAGATCTTCGCTGCTGGAAGTTATTATAAAGTTAACATAAATAAATTTCACACTACGTTACTGTTGTAAAACAGTTCTTGCTGTAGTATGAATTATGTTAAGCTATTGGGGGTTTGATGGGATACTCTTAGACGCAAGCAATAGGTCGAGAGATCATAGTATCAATTATGTGCTGTGATTGAGAATTAGTAGAGGTAGGATGATGATCGCAATGATGATCATGGTCGGAAAGAGGATGGTTGTTCGGTGTGTTCTTGTCTTGGTTGTTACTGATTTGGACTGATGATGGTTGTCTACGTTGTATTTTTTCTTGTTGAACTTTTTCTTCTTGAGTTTGAGGAATCGGGGAGGTAGGTGGCGATACGGTCTGAACCGGCATCAACATAACTTCGCGAACGGGAGAACATGGTCTTGAAACAGAGAAAGTACCAGGCGACGATGACGACATCGTTTTCTTGATTTCTTCTAAATCTTGACGTAAAGCAGTGGAAGGCGAAGGAGTAGTAGCAATTTGCTGATGCTGTGGTTCGTAGTTTCCTTCTAAATCAAGAATGTATTGAAGAGCTGCAGTGTACTTAGCCGTCATATTGTCTACTTTGGTTTGAAGTGACTCTATAGATTCACGATTCTTTTTTCGTGATGCTGCAGCACTTTCACGATTACGAACACGTCGTGCTTCCTTCCTCCAGGCCTTCAGTTCATCTTTGTTCAGAGTAACTCCTGGGTCATAACGAGATTGTTTTTTAATTCCTGTGATATGTGGTTTCTGCTTCTTCGGTGGTGTTTGTTGCACATCATCATCTTCTTCGGCAACCACTTCTTCGCAATTAGAAGTGGCGGAGGAAACAAATATCGGCGTATCTTCTTCTACATCATCTTCTTGGAGAGCAGAGAGTGATCGCTTTGAATTCTTTGCACTGGTCTTTATCTCTTCTTCGTTGTCAGCGAAAGAAGAGATAGTTGCGGAGGAGGAGGTGGAAGCAGAAGACGATCGCTGCCTATTCCTCCTCATAGCAATTCGATGTTTACGAGCCAAAGCCGCTTCACTCATGCTCTCTAGTGTCGCCATGTCCTTGTAAGATGTATAGTAGTAGTGTAGTAGTAGTAGTACTATGATATAGCCGATAGTGTGAACCTTAAGATGATGTTATGTTGTTAATGACTCTTTGATTACAAATCGAAATTTACGCTAGGTATTTCGTTTTGTGAAAAAACTGCTGGCCATTTAAAAATTCGCGACGCCTCTACGCAAGCGCGATCTAACCCGAAAGGAAGCAAAAATGCATTCTACAATTCTTTTCTTTTGAAACTTGCGCCAAAAGCGACTCGATAGGGCCCACGATCCAAAATTGTCAGGTGGAACTTTTCAGGAGAGATATTAAGGTTGGGAATAGAAGATGACAGACAGACCGTCAAAACACTCTACAGAGTTAAGGATAAAAGATGAAAGACAGACCGCCACGCGGAAGTAATTTCGAATTCAGTTCCACGTGAAAGGACTTTATTCTGTAACGACAAAGTACGAATTTTTCTACGACTCTTCAAGGCGATCGCATTGCGAAAGATCAAAAAAAGAACGCAATCACATGCTTGTTTTCTAAAAAAACTGCAATTATTGATGTTGTAATAGAATCAATCAATAGTATCGTAGGGAAGACCCTGGCAAAAGAAGCGCACCGTATATCCCGGCATCGAAACTTCTCCTGCAAAAAGAGTACCAGTAGAATAACTTATCAAGGCAAACGCAAGCGATGACACCAATGTCGAATGATCCTGCGGAAGCACGGAAACGCCGAAAAGAAATCATACAATCTCAACGATCTGAGAATGAATCAACGACCGGTGGAACAGCAGCAGGGTCTACTTCCAACATTTCTACTCTAACATCAGCTGCATCATCTACGTCAATGAATGGGGGAAATGGGGCTGATTCAGAAATTAATACAACGGTCGTTGCCAACGGCGGGACTGATAAGAAACCACCAAAAAAACGGAAGGTGGCTTCTTCGCATTCGGGAGAACCCTCCTCCTCTTCGAAGAAAAACGGCAGCAACAGCAACAACAAAAACAAGTCTTCTTCTCCACCTGATGAGGCAATCGGTCACGATGATGATGACGATGACGAAAACAAGAAAAAAACACAGATTCGATACGATCCTGAGGTACCTATGACTAAGGATCAGCTCGCAGCCTGGCGAAGGGAAGCTAGACGTGTTCGGAATCGTGAAAGTGCTGCTGCTAGTCGACAACGGATTAGGAATCGTATCTCTGAACTAGAAGATGAAGTTGGAGAATGGAAAGATAAGTATAATCATGCGATCTTACGACTGGATGCTCTTGAAAAATGTATCAAAGGAAACAATGGAGGTGCGCAACAACAACAAGCGCAAGCGCAGCCAGAACCGCCGCCACCACAGCAGGAACAGCCGGCGACCGCATCCGGAGGGACTAGCAGCTCAACTACTACTACCGCTGCTATTACTAAGGAGGTATAGAAGTATTAAAACTCATACGGTCGTTGATTTGGGGGGCTTACTATAACGTGTGATGATATTGTTGTATTAAATAATGGAGAATGGAGAATGGAGAACCAAAAGTGTTTCTTTTAGTGCACACATATTGGTTGGGAAACACAACAAGAAGATAGAGAGATTATTTGATATACCTGGGAAAGGAAGGACAATATGTTTTGTATATGTAAAAAGAAGAACATATCTGACAAGCCAATATTTGAAAATAATTTTTATTTTATGTACACTAATTAATAATAATAATGTTTGATTTATATTCTGTAAATTGTATCTATAATATAGATTCAAAAAAAAACCTTTTTGGTCTAGTACTGCTCACAACCTACTAGATAGCTACTATGATGTAATATATATTGGTGTGTTATCATAATGGATAATGGCTAGATGGTGTGCTGGAAATATCATTTGTATTGCTGCAGGTAGGTACAAT
The DNA here is from genome assembly GCA_900095095.1 of Fragilariopsis cylindrus CCMP1102. Classification (NCBI taxonomy): domain Eukaryota; phylum Bacillariophyta; class Bacillariophyceae; order Bacillariales; family Bacillariaceae; genus Fragilariopsis; species Fragilariopsis cylindrus. Next base: position 720,547 of record FMBT01000297.1, read on the forward strand.
ATGTAAATAGAAAAATAAGATCACATGGTGGTGTGTCAAATAATGCATGAAAAATAGATTTTCTTACCACACTTACTACAGTATTCAGTACTTGTATTTACATGGTGACCCATCAATGAAACACTATACCTTTCAAGCAGCAACAAATCAAATAGACATGTCAGAGAGGAATTTAAATCTATACAAATATTATATGTAGTGTACAGATGTAAGAAGAAAGAGGGAACTCAAGCAAGAAAAATGACAGCCTGCCTTGTGGTGGGAAGAGGTGGGATGACACTTATTGCATTACAAATCAATTCTGCTATTACTTCTACTCAAACAGACAAAGAACAGGATGACACAGAGGCAATATCAAAGATTTAGGGGGGGGGGGGGGGGGCTGGTTGAAGATTTACCCCACCTATTTGCCTGCTAGGTAGTGCAGTGGTCTCATGCCATATTTTGCTGCAAGCATGTAGTAGAGATATCTTAGGGAAATTTACCTGAAGCAAAAATCAAATCAAACAACAACTAGAGGGCTTACTGTGTTCTGGACCCTATCTGTAGTCTTTGATCCTGATGAATAAACCAAATAAAGAAAAATAATCATTAATTATGTCTCTTCTGATACCAAGATGTACTTATATAATGCACTGTATGTACATTATTACCTTAGTAGTAATTAATATCCTGTTTATTTCAGATGCTAATTGAATCAGGCAACAACATTATGGTTTTTAAGGAAGAACACACACACACACCGTCTGGACCAGACCGTCGTATGTATTGATCTACTACGCTCAACCACAAAACGATTTTTTTGAGTGAAATCTTTCGCAAGTTCGAAAGTAATATTTTTTTTCTCATTTCTCGTAAAAGAACATTTACCTTTGTCTCAATACCTTGTGTTGTCATAGTAGACAATCAATAGACACACACAAAGCAAATTTTTACCTCTTCTCTAAATAGTAAATTCATCATGGGTAACGGTCCATTAGCAAAGACAAAGGGACGGCGGAACAAGATCAAAAAGTACAAGAGGAGTATTAAACTCGGACGCCGCCCTAAAGACAGAGATGAAATTCAAACTCAAATAGAAAAGGCAGAAGAGGCAGGGAAACCTATTGCATTCGAATACGATGATGAATTACCCGGTGGTGGTCAGTATTACGCTATTGAGACTGGACAGCATTTTACGGATGCAAAGGCACTAGCCGATCATAAGAAAAGCCGTTATTACAAAAAACGAGCTAAGGAATTGAAAGAAGAAAAGTACACTCAAGAATCAGCGGAAATATATTCCGGCATGACAAAAGAAAAACTTCCACCAGCGCATCCTGTAGAATCAAATCTTTAATTGAGAGGAAAAGCATTGGGGAAATAATGAGAGCCTGATGATCGGATCCGTCCACATCAGAAGAATGACATGGCAATTTGCGAGTAAAAATAATGGAGGGAGGAGACATCTCCTAAAAAAATTTAATGTGGTGCCATTGTAGTATGGAAAATTGGTTATCAACCGCTCGGTCGGAAGAAAGTGGCGGTTATACCATTACTGCTGTTAGTTCAACGGTCGTTGTTTAAAAATTGTAAATTAAGAAATACGATTATGGAATTGAGACCTTGAAACGAACTTTTTTTTTCTTAAAGGAATTTGAATTTAATTACGTAATTATCCAGTCAAACAATATTCATGATCCTTGGAATGTACAAAACGCAAATCATTAGTAGTGTATTGTACGAATTCGTGTCCATCTTTCCATGAAGATGGAACGGATACTGTCATTTCCTCTACTATTTATTTGTAATGCACTTAATGATATCTCCCCTTGCAATTTTTAGTTGTGTTCAATATTTTCGATCATCCCTTTCAGAAAATTGAATCATAAATGTTGCTGTTAAATAATTAGTCTTTGACTATAGTAAACTTCCAGGAAGTTGATAACTTTTTCCATTTCAAACATTCCATAACTACCTTTCAATGTATATGGTATCATCATCTTATTCACAAGTAAACGAACTTCTCTAAATCATCAACCTCCTCTCTTGTAGTACAGACAAGTGCCATTCAATATGGGTAGTACTTTTAGACATAATTGATGACAATTTAATTTGGTCAAACTGCAGCTTGAATCAAGTATAAAACGGAGGAAGCAACAATATGGAATACCTGTGGGGTCTAAATTTGACCTGCGATCCACATTAAGTACAGATGGAGGGTAGACTTGCAGATCACTGACTGATCTGTGTGTGGTCAAGGCTTATTCGTGATTCTATAAAAGTAGATGTAATATAATTAAGTAGTGTATCCATTAGTGATACAAGTACTACTGTACTGTACCTAATTGTCTGTAATTTTGGTTATCTTATCGATGGAGGGTCGAGGGAAATTTAAATTATTTTTGCTCAATTTTGCGCAAAACCACACAAAAATCATAATACACCGATTACTGATCGCATTGCAAGAAAAAGAACTAAATGAAAACATTAAGATTATACACATTGAGATTCTATAAAGCAACTATGAGTAAACCCGGGCAGAAATACCCTACTCCAACACCAGGATTTGGTGATAGAGTTTTCTATGAATCGTTGTTAAAGCAACGAACGGATAGCGAGATGGCACAAGATTGGTACGTTTTCTTCCACAGGTATAAATAGAATAATTGTCGGCAGTATTAGTGTCGTGTGTTTGTTCAATGCTGTTCGTTTTTATTGCATTGTTCATTCAATTTAACTTACAATTCGCTCTATTTCCCTCGATCCCGTTTTTAATAATAAAAATAATTGATGACGATTATTTCAGGTGTCTGAACCATGGGATTTTATCACGGAAAAAATCTGAAAAACTATTAATAATTGTTACGGAACGAAAACGAAAACAACGTGCGGGTGTATCAGGAGGATCGTCATCATCGAAATCCACGCCCAGACCATCTAGTCCAACTCCACCTAAGAAGAAAAAGGCCAAAGTAAAAAAGGATCCAGCGGGAGCAAGCCCAGTGAAAAGTGCTAACATATAATATTATAACTATATTCAGACAAAAACAAAAACAGAGGAGACTATTATTTAATGACTATGTATCATGCGAACGCTTATATAAAGGGATATTCTATAAGTTTCTGTTGTTGTCGTTCTTGTTTAAAGGGGAAATAAGGTCAAGTTATTTTTTAACTGAGACAATTAATAATTTCTAATTAATGTATTATTTTTGTCATCATTAGAAGGGTATTTTGTAGCATGTAATGTCAGGTGATACATCAGCAACAAAGATGGTGTCGTTATATTGTATCGAATCAGCAGTACTGGTAGGAATAATAGATGATGATCGAGTGGCCTTTGTTACCCAATTAATTTTTTTCTCATGAGGAATATCAAAAAGTATAGTAGGTTGGTGATGATCATTGTGTTTCGTATTCATTGTAGTAGGGTCGGTAGTAGTAGTAGTAGTATGATTCTTCAATCCTCGTAGTAGTTTAGGATGAAAAAGTTGTTCAACAACATCATCATCCGACAATTTGTTGTTTTTCCCGTCACTGTCCAAGTAGTTTTCTTCTTCTACTTCTTCGCTGGTTGTCGCCCACTGTTCATCATTTGAAATTCCTAGATCCCAGAAAACGATTGATCCATCAGTTCCCGCTGAACAAAGTATTCGATCATCAGTTGAAGTTGAGAACGATGGAAACACTACAGACACAACAGATGAATTGTGAGCATAGTGTATCTCACCATCACCACTACCATCGCTGTTATTGTTATTACCATTATTATTATCATTACCATTTTCCCGACCTATTAATAATTGACTTTGGATTAATGTACGATTATTAATTTCAAATATCCCTATTGTACCGTCTCCTAATCCACCAGCTATTTTTTCTCCATTATTAGACCATGCTAAGGAATAGACAAATGGTGGGTTACAAACCTGTGGCTTCTTTCCCTGTATATTGTTATTCTGATTATTAATTAAAAATGTCGAAATTGGTTTTCTAATTTGTAAATTTCAGATGTATTTGGATAAACAAAAATTTAAAGAAAAAATATTAGAATACATTGCGAAAACAAGGTCCACATATTCACGATATAAATATCAATCGCACTATATATAACGTAGTTAGCATTACCACGATGATATAATATCCAGTCCATCAGTTTTATCTAGTTGACTGAATGTTTACTTACTTTGGTCGGAGGATATCCCATAGTTGGATCTTACAATCTGTTCCACCACTTATAAGTTCTAATTGTTTGCTATTCGGTCGAAATGCGCATGTAGTAACAACAGCTACACCGTGTTCGTCATGATGTAGTATACTACTACTACTACTACTACTAGTAGTACTGGAATCATTATAATTGGAATAATCTGACGACGATGCTGCTGATGATGATGATGATGATGATGATGATGATGTTGTTGTTGTTTCTGTATATCGAATTTTTCCAGCATCATCACATGCAGCTAGATATAAGGACGAACCTTCAATACAACTACCATCATTGCCATCGTCGTTGTCATCGCCGTCATTATCAATTCCTTGATGATTTGACTGTTGTTGGTGCTGTTGTTTCTTACTGCCTCCACCACCTCCCTTCTTCTTCTTTTTTTGATTCTTTTTATTCTTATTCCTGGCAATATTGTTATTGTTATTGTTGTTGTTTTTACTACTATTATTATTATTATTGTAGTAGGCAAGACCGATTTGATTAACTTCATCTTGATTTTGTAGTATTCGATCCCAATTATTTGTTGGTTTTGATAGGATAGGAGATGTTGCATTCCTTAAATCGTATTCTAATACTGTATTTTCTACACCAAGATATACTGTATAATCTTGAGCGAATGATGATGATGATGATGATGATGATGATAATGATGATGGCGTCGATGATGATGTTGTTGTTGTAGTTGTTGATGGTGGTCGTCGTTGAGGATGAGGAGGAGCAAACACTGCCGATAATACATCCCCACCATCAATAGTTTGTATACACAAACATGCACCACGACGTTGATGTTCACGTAAATCCCAAAGACGTGCCGTGCCATCTTCTGATCCACTCAATAATAAGGAAGAAGATGTGGACGATACCGGTGATGAAATATCGAGACAAAGAACAGCCGCTCTGTGTCCTTTCAATTTTGTATGGGTTAGCATCTTATATCTCGAATATACTGTATTGCGATCGATGCAACCAATGTTAATGTATTTGATATTTGATTGCTATCGTGCTCTCGTTTTCTCGTTTAGCATTTTTATTTATTTGCTTGGCGATTTAGATTGGCTTGATGTGTGAATCAAGTCGTGGTGTGGTCGTGGTCGTGATTGGATAAAGACTGGCCCTGAAGATACGTATGAAGTAAGGACCTCGTGCAATCTGCCGTGTTAGATTTCAGATTTCAACTTATCTCTTTCCAATGATCGTCGCAAATCAAAATCGATCGTCCTCATTTCCCTCACAAGAACAACAGTAGAATCGAATCTACTTACTTTGTACAAGAAGTTGAAAAGTACTGTAGTGAAGATGCCGTCAAATAATAATAAAAAGAAAAGTAATGCTGATGACGATGATGATTTGAAACAGGAAGGTCAACAAAAACTTCAAGCCGTATTATTGGCAGATGCTGTATTCGGATCGAAAGTTACCGGTGGTGCTGATGGAGATCAATCATTTGGATTACGACCATGGTCGTCTGATGTATCAACAAGTTCACAAATATTATGTCCCATTAATAATATACCACTAATTGATTACATATTAGATTTCTTATCCTCGAATGGTATTGAACAGGTTATTATTGTTATTGGTACATGCGCCGGTAGTGATGATGCACTGGAAGATTATTTAATGAATCACCAAAAACGACATAATTTTGAATTATTATTTTTAAAAGATACAAGTTTAACAAATGCTGGTGATGCATTACGTGAACTGTACAAACGAAGTTGGATTAGACCATCCAAGCAGGCATTACCATTTTTATTGGTTTCCGGTGATGTCATTGCTGATATTGATTTACGTGAAGCAATGAAAGCACATAAACAACGTCACTCGCATGATTCTGCTGCATTGATGACAATTGTATTGAAACCAGTACAATCACACACAACAACAACATCATCATTATTGGACAACAAATCATGCTCAGCATCAAATAATAATAGTAATAATTCTTCGGTCGTACCAAGAGCATCAGATCTAGTTGTTGGACTTGTTAAGGCGACAGCTAAAACAGCTGCAACGGTTGATGCACAAGCGGGAAGTAATAGCAGTGGTAAACGTGGAGAAGATTCTTCTTCTAATAATAATATTGATGAAAATAATGATTATCGTGTTATGATGTATGATAATCGATCAAGTCAAATATCGGGTGTGACACTCCCATGTACATTTTTGACACAATCTCAAAGTAGTACTGGAACTGGTGGTGATGGTGGATTGGTTGTACGGACTGATTTAATGGATACAGGAATTGCAATTTGTTCACCGGATGTATTAGGTCGATTGGAAGATGAATTTGATTATCTTGATATAGCACATGACTTTGTTACCAATTCTGTTGCAGAAGAAGAAGATGGATTACAAACAAGAGTTTATGCACATGTGTTAGAAAATAATGGTGGTACTGATTGTAGTAATACTAGAAATTATGCAGCAAGAGCTGTAGACTTTCAAACGTATCATGCAATATCAAAAGATTTACTAAAAAGATGGGCGTATCCGACTGTAGCAGATCGGATGGTAACTACAACAACAAGAAACGAGGATGGTAGTAACAACAACAATGAAGATCGATTATACAAATTGGCACGTGTGGTTGATCATCATCGTACCGCATCATCTCAAACTAAGTATGGTTCAACATTTTCAGCTAAAGCTGCTGCTGATCGTGCAAGACGGTACAGCGATAGTGGTAGTCGTCCACGTCCATTACAGTCATTAGAAAATAGCAACAATCCTTTAAGTCCGAAAAATAATAATAATAATAATATGGATAGTAGTTGTAACGGTCCTCTTTGTTATAACAATAACAATCAATACCAGTACAAAGAAATGTTACACCCCACGAAGGTTGGTCGTACATCAATTGTTCATGGACCTGGAATGATGGGCTCACATGGTACAATCGGTGAGGACTGTGTTGTTATTCGGTGTGTATTAGGTGATAATATCCAAATTGATAACAATTCTTCATTAGAAGATTGTCACTTAATGGATGGTGTTGTTGTTGAGGCTTATGTCAATATGGATTCGTGTCTAATTGCACGGAATGCTATTATCAAAGAAGGTGCCACTTTGGGTAAAGGATGTGTTATCGGTGAAGGTTGTGTTGTCGGCAAAGGAAGCAAACTTCCACCATTTACAAGAATCACTTTAGCAATAGATGATGATGATGATGGTTTATGGGGTGATGATGAAGGGTACGGCGATTCCTCGAACGACGACGACTCCACGTCCGATGTCGAAAAATCGAAAGATAACGATAGTGGTGATGACAATGATCACAATATTGTTGGACGAGATGGAATTGGTCGTGTTTGGCGTCCAAGTTTGGATGACGACAGATACGATGATGACGATGATGATGATGACCAAGATCCGTTCGAAAATCTTATGAACTTGCAGAGCATCGGAGGCGACCCAACGTCGTATTACTTAAAACGTGAACAGCGTCTTATTGCTAAAGAGGAAGAAGAATATGAATCCGATGGGTTCTCTGATCATGATGAAGATGATGATGATGATGACATGATGATGGCCGAAACTCAAGCCTTTTCGAAATTTACCGAAGGAACCGTAACATTTGGTCATGAAGACGATAACATCAACAACAACTTTGGTTCTACCACTGCTACTGCTACTGCACCTGATGTTGTTGGACGACAAAAGGGGGTTGATGTTATAAAGGAGATGACAGACATATGTATGGAATTTGATGACGAATTTCATCCATTTGAAAATCTAGCTATCGAACTTAATTCGTTTAAGTTTTCACAAAATGCTACGTATGGTGATTGTGTAACGGCAGCGATGTCGTCTCTTCTGTGTAAAATGAAATTGTCTACAGATATGACAGATGGAAGGTTGGTATTATTGCTGAAAACAAAACTGGATAAGTTTTTGGACTGGAATGTTACAAAGGTTGTGCGTTGGGAATACCAGAAGAATTGTCGATTTTGTATGCATTGGAAAATGCCGCAACAGTCGATCAAACAGCTACCAGTAAGGCGCCGTCTACTGGAGATAACGAAGAAGCGACCGAAAACCAAACCATCACAACCAATATCGCTCAAAAATTACGTTCGGGTATGTCATTCCGTTTTGTTTTGCAAACGTTACACAGCCAAGAAGTTTTGAGCGAAGAAGCTATACTTCTATGGGCAGAAGAGCATCGAGAAGACAATAATGACGATGATCCTCGTTCAAAATTATTTTTGATGCAATCCGTTCAAGACTTTTTAGAATGGTTGGAACAAGAAAGCGAAGACGAAGATGATAGCGACGACAATAGCGATGGTGAGGACAGCGATGAAGATTAGGAATTCTCTCTCTCTCTCTCTCTTGCTGTGTGTGTGTGTGCCTATTACTAGTCCTACACAACTAGTGGTAACTACTTAAAAAATGTGATGCCATGCTCTTTTACCAAATACTGATAACTAATTAGTACATGTAACAAAGAGTAAAACAATTATTCTTATATCGTTGTTTATCATATACATTTGTTCTTATTTTTCTGTACTTCTTTTTAAACCTTGT